>JARQOD010000009.1:93896466-93920810 GCA_033576555.1 Oophaga sylvatica | reverse complement strand
CTCTCATGCTGCATTATATATACTATGGGCCTTCAATGCTGCGCTATATATACTATGGGCCATCAATGCTGCGCTATATGGGCCTCTCAATGCTGCATTATATATACTATGGGCCATTCAATGCTGCGCTATATATACTATGGGCCATGCAATGCTGCGCTATATACTAGAATGGGCCTCTCAATGTTGCCCTATATTACTATGGGACATTCAATGCTGCACCATATACTAGAATGGGCCAGGAGCGTTTAAATGCCCTCTCTCTGTTATGTATTGAAAATAGATTGCTCAATGAGCTTAATCTTGATTCTACAATTGAGGAATTTGCAAGCAAAAAAGCACGAAAAGTGAATGTGCAGTTTAATTTTCTTCTACCAGTTTGATTTATTTACGATAAAACACAGTTTTGTGTTCATGAATAACCCTGTTTATTTGCCTCATAAGTTACTATCAGCGTGATAACCATAACAGACTTTCTATATCCACTGTATTTATATTAGGCATGTATCATATATTTACTTTGTTTATATCTTTTACGTTACATTTTGGCCTTTGTGAATTGCCGTGTTTGGCCCCACCCCTTGCCCCGCCCCTTCAGCTCCAGGCCCATCATGTTCTTAATCCGACCCTGCTTACAGCTAATCTATCCCTGTCATTACAGCTAACCTATCCCTGTCCTTAGAGCTAACCTATCCCTGTCATTACAGCTAACATATCCCTGTCATTACTACTAACCTATACCTGTCCTTAGAGCTAACCTATCCTTGCCCTTAGAGCTACTCTATTCCTGCCATTAGAGCTATCCTATCCCTGACATTAGAGCTAACCTCTCCCTGTCATTACAGCTAAGCTATCCCTGTTCTTTCAGCTAACCTATCCCTGTCCTTAGAGCTAACCTCTCCCTGTCATTACAGCTAACCTATCCCTGTCCTTAGAGCTAGCATATCCCTGTCCTTACAGCTAACCTATCCCTGTCCTTACAGCTAACCTCTCCTTGTCCTTACAGCTAACCTCTCCCTGTCATTACAGCTAACCTCTCAATGTCATTACAGTTAACCTCTCCCTGTCATTACAGCTAACCTCTCCCTGTCCTTAGAGCTAACCTCTCCCTGTCATTACAGCTAACCTATCCCTGTCCTTAGAGCTAACCTCTCCCTGTCCTTAGAGCTAATCTCTCAATGTCATTACAGCTAATCTAACCTTACAGCTAACATTATGTCACGCGATCCCTGTGGCCAATCAGCAGTGGCTTCACTCTCCTCTCCTAAGCTAATAATTGAGAGGACAGCTGCAGCCCTCACTTCTTCCGAATGTCTTGATTTGGATGAAGGAGGGGAGCAAACGCCGATTGGCCTTGTTAGTGCCAATGCTGACACCATTGGACCGCCACCAGCATCAGTGGTGAAAATAAAAGTGTTATCATTTTACTGGGGGTAAATATAAGGATTCAGAAAGGTTCTCCGAGTAGTGGACAACCCCTTTAAACCTAGTATAGTGCAACTATGTATCATTGGGTGAGTTGAAAAATGGGGGGAAAATATGAGACTAATAGTGATCCAATGGGCTATTACTTAGAAAACTGGCCATGTCCATCTTTCCTACCGTGGCCATGTATAATATTACCAGATTACAAAGAGCAGGGAAGTGGGGGGAAGGAATGAGCGACGCTCAGAACAGAATTACCATTCTCAATGTTCCTTTCCTCTATCCTTTTCCCATGTGGACCCTGCAAATGGAAGTAAATCTGCTTTCTCTTCACTCTTCAAATATCCGTTTTTTGACAATAGAACACAATGAGAAGTTGTCACAGGAGGTGACAGATCCCATTTCCATGCTCACACCGGCATTACGAGACGCTCCGCAGCTTCCTGCTTATTATAATCTACTTGTTTTATTATGCACCAGTTTTCTTAATTAAATTAATCATAGCGAGTATATTTACACGGCTGCCTGGAGTTTATAATAAAGAAAATAATAATAATTAGGATTGTTTACCACCAGAATAAACTATTGCCTCGCAGACAGGGTTAAAAGATACATAATTCAAGGATTTATAGATTGAGGTTGATGCCAGAGATGGGAGAACACAAATAATGAAATGGCACAAGCCTGCAGAATAAGCGATATTTATCTGAGTGATGTACAAGGCGGCCCGCTGCTGATATATACGCTACGATACCCACGAGTACTTGTGTGCCCTGAGATAGATATTGCAAATAAGGCATTTTCATGTGACTCTTGCTGGGTAAATAGCACTGTTTAATGAAGAATTGTATGGAGAAGCCGGAAATCATCACAACCCTCCAAACATAGTTATTAAGGTTGAAGAAAGACTTTAAGTCCATCTAGTTCAACCCATATCCTATCCTAACCTGCCCTAACATGTTGATCCAGAGGAAGGCAAAAAAAACCAAGTGGCAAACAGTAAACTTCACATTGGGGGAAAAAATTCCCATCTAAATTTACATGAAGGGAAATAAAAATAAATGTATGTCCGGGAAACGGCTGCGCAATCATTTATATGCCAAGGGTTGTAAATGCCATATTTAACGTCTTCTGCTACGCTTATGTAATATTCATAGGTGACACTTGTTCAGAGAGTGTGTGACAGGTCGTAATATACATATCCATCCAGCAAATATACTGATTAGACCAGCGGATACATTCAGGAACGTCGGTCAATGACCAGAATGATTGCTGGCGCCAAGAACTGCTTGTTTGATCAACTGAGTGAATAAATCCAGTTATTGTGCAAATAAATCATTGTCATTGATTAAGTCAGAAAATGAAATAATGACTAGTGGTTAGAGAATGTGGTCGAATAAGGTGCTATGACGTGGTTAGTGTGCGCCCTCTGCCTGTACAGTCACTGCAGAGAGCCGGAAGACACAGCGGCGCGTGGCGGTGGAACGGGGACAGGTGGATATCGCAAGTGCCGGGGGCCTGAGCCAGCAGCGACACCGGCACCTGGCCCCCAGCAACGAGAGGTGAGTATGTCATTTTTTTTTTTTATCGCAGCAGCATTATATGGGACATATTTTAATATGGAGCATCTTATGGGGCCCATCATCAACCTTTATGGAGCATTATATGAGGCTCCTGATTCAATATGGATATTCAAAAACATTTAACCTACTGATGTCTCAATTAATTTTACTTTTATTGGTATCTATTTTTATTTTTTAAATTTACCAGTAGCTGCTGCATTTCCCACCCTAGGCAAAATTTGTGGCAAAATTAGGTGCCTCAGCTTATATTCGGGTCGGCTTATACTCGAGTATATACGGTAAGTGTGATGCACCTCAAACACAGCAGCACAGCGGGACAGGGACACATGTCTGTAGGATTCCAGAGCGAGTGGGGACTGAAGCTCGCCCACTCCTACCTTGCTTGGGCATCTTACACACGCAAAATTGATAAATCGAGTGTGTCATTTTGATGAATTTGGGGCAAAAACATCAGTGAAAAACACTAGTAAAAAAAATTACATGTAAGAATCCGCAAATGATGAATTGTGTTTTCGCATCACCAGCACCCCCTTGTGCCTTACGTTTAGGTGCAACTACGACCACAGAACCCCCTCCATAGTCACCAATAGTCTTGAATTTGGTGGAGCTGTCCCAAATTTTCGGAAAACACACCCAACAAATTTGGGAATGTCCCTTTTCAAATAGGGTGAGGTGGACGCAAAAGTGGGCTTGGGCATTTATTCCTGCTTTACTAACTGAGAGGTTGGTAAGTATCCTCTACTTCTGGAGAAACAACACATGAAATGAGGTTGCAGGTAACATTTTGCACCGTAGTCCTAACTGCAGAACAGTTTGGGATGCTGACATTTGTGTGATCACATATTGGGGGTGTAAACTGTCTTACACCCCCATTCATATAGGGGGGGGTGTAAACTGGCTTCTACCAGGCTGTATCTGCCATATTACTATGTTAATAGACTCGAATTTGTCTCCAGCGCAGAACAGCAATGGGATCGTAATAAATTTTAAAATGCAAAATTGATGTGTTACCCGTATGAATTGGGTCTGAGTGATGCATGATACGTTCTGCATGGTAAGATTAACGTATGCTGTATATATTTAAATATAATTGAGATCTGCAGTTTTCTTTTCATTAGTGGCTAATGAATAATTCTCATGGATTTTCTTCTTTCACCTGTCAGCACTTTTTAGAGTCAACTTGAGCTTTCTTAATAAATAAAGTGTAGGATCACCATCACTAATTACACAGCATTGCATTATATCGAGCAGCGGAAAAAGAAGAACCATTGCTAGATTTTAGTTATTCCAGTGCCTAAATTCACATGTCACCACATTTATGACAAATATTCCTAATAGTTAGGGTTTTAACTGCTAGAGCTTCCACCTATGGGGAAAATTGGGATACCTACTCTTGGAAATGTCACTGCAGTCAGAGGTTTCTGAACCCTTAGGCTATGTTCACACCTGGCATTTTGTTGCTTTTTTATGCAAATTAAAGCTGCTTTTTACAGTATCAGTAAAAGCCATGAGATTTCAGAAATCTCATGCACATGATTTTTTTCATGAATTGGAAAACTGAAGTATGTTTGAAGACTGCAGCATGTCACTTCTTCCAGCGTTTGTGCAGTACTTTTTCACCCATAGAAAGCAATGAGGAAGTGCAAAAACGCTGTCAGTTTTTGCAGCATTTTTAGTTTAAAAAAATGCAGGTACAACAGGATGTAAAACCCATTTAATTGTTGTCATTTTTCCAAGTTTAATCTGTAATGTCTTGTGGTCATCAACTGAGCTCAGATGTTAGTATTAGTACAGTTCAATTAAATCAGATATGTGTGAAAGTAAACAATGCCCTACTAACTTAATTCCCTACCAATGTGTTAAGTAAACAATGTCTGACCAATTCAAATTCCTCATCTGTTTTTACATTAGTGTTTGTGTATTTTGTCATGAACTTATGAAACCCAAGTTCTAGGCAGCACTTCATACACGAATCCATCTTTTTTGTTCAGAATAGTCAATATTTTTTCAGACATGAGCATTTATTTCTCTTAAATCATTTTATCAAATTGGCCTTTTATCCAAAAAATGTTTTATGGTTTCACATACGTCTTTTATTGGTGGCCTAACACCTTGTAATGTTCATGCTTGCAAGATGAAAGTAAAGCTGATCTTTGAGATTCTGAAAAAGGCAGCAAAACCTGCGTTTTGGCTGCAGCTTTTTTACTGCCAAGAGATCAGGTTTTGCCTACAGAAAACAAGCAACGTGTGAACATATTCTTACACCTTACAATGGTGGGAGCTGCACTCATATATAGTGAACTTGTTATTCAATACTCCCTTAGTACTTTCATATCCCTTCTCCGGCGTGCATACTTCCCCTCTTCTCATTCTAATATGGAAGCTACAAGATGATACCAACGTTTATCCTCCATTGACTGCACTGATATCGATGATGGGTTACAGAACCACTATCAAATGAATGGTTGGGAGTAGTGATGAGCAAAAGTGGTCTCTACTCTTGTTTGCATCAGGTGCTTGGGCACACATCGAGTATCGCGGTTGCTCGATTGGCATTTTCAAGTCAACGCCCTGCATGTTTCGCCGCTGTTACTCGGTGCATACCTGAGCACACAATGCAAACTCGGGTAATGAGCACTTTAGCTTATCCCTAGTTGGGACACATACAGAACGACAATATGGCCTTCAAGTAGTTTGACCCTGATCTTGATCATCCGAGCCTGACTGCATTGTTACTAAACAGACCAAGCAAGCCAAGACAATCCCCATAATTTAGTATTTCTTTGAATCTTTCAGTAGACATTCGATGCATGTGAACTTATTAGTTGGTCCTTTGTGGCCATGAGGTCTTACACTCCTTCGTCAATAGTATGTGCACTTGTTCTTTGGGGCAGAAGGGGTTGATGTAGATGTCCTATCAATAAAGTTTCTCTGTGGTGCTTTTCGGCAAGTCCCAGTTACACTTCCTTCCAAAAAAAATATCCATCCATTGCCCAGAACAGATTCACCACCATACCTGTTATGCCGACTACAGATGAGGCTTTTCCTTCTCGTCCTCCTCGCACAGACTGGACATTGATATCATACGTAGTCGTGGGCTGTAGTCCTGAGGAAACAAAAGCAAATGATCATATTTTATACACTTTATAACTACTTCACTTTCTAAAATACAATACACATTATCCTGCTGTGCAATTGTGGCTGGGGTACATCATCACAAGCCACCTCCGTCTGATGCACATACAGTTTACAGACGAAGCGGAGACCAGCAGTCGTGGATTGATTGCTCATGCGCCAAATAACTTGTGAAGATATCAATCAACCCAGAAAGAGCAACAAATGATGCTCTTCAGAGGAGAAGGTCTACTCCCATGTTAAACGGGTGGTAGTCTGGTAAGGGCAATTTATAACCTGTCCACAGGATACGTGATAACTTATAGATTAATGGTGGTCCAAATGCTGGAACCCCCACAGATCACTAATGGGACACCTTTACACCTGTTAGAATGGAGCGGCAGTGTACATACTCGATCGTCACTCCATTCATACCCTATGGGGCTGCTGGAGAAAGCTGAGTTCAGCACTCCGAAAGTCCTATAAAGGATGAATGGAGTGATGGTGGAG
Source organism: Oophaga sylvatica (assembly GCA_033576555.1). Lineage (NCBI taxonomy): Eukaryota > Metazoa > Chordata > Amphibia > Anura > Dendrobatidae > Oophaga > Oophaga sylvatica. The sequence goes on along the minus strand of JARQOD010000009.1, from coordinate 93,914,178 downwards.
AATGCGTATTATTGCTCCATTTTAACAGGGATTAAAGTGGCTCATAAGTGCAATCCTGGAAGTTTCAACAGTCAGACCCTTCACTGATAAAAAAAAATATATATCACTTATCCTATGTATAGATGGTAACTTGTTTAATTCAAACAGCCCCTTTAAAGTTACCATACAATACAAGGCAGTGGCGGTAATTTAGAAGCACACAATATAGTGACAGATTGCATTTAAGGCTGTCATTTCTCTTTTCTCTAAATACAAAAAAATTCTACTATATTGTTCTTCTGGATTTTGACACAAGAACCTATCTATATGATCTATGCTAGATAGAGTGAAGGGTCCTTACCCAAGTTCCTCCTTATCAAATGACCACAGTGAAGAGGAGTTTAAATGGAGCAATGGCATACGAGTACAGTGCTTACGGGAGCATCTTCCATTTAAAACTCTCCTTACCTTTTTTAGCGATTGTAAAGGTTTTAGTGGTGGGGGCCCTGGCAAACACATTTCCCACAAATCGCATTTGCAGGAAAACCCACTTTAAGGAACTTGAAAACATATAGTTTATAGCTGGGTTTTATGTAAAAGTGGTGGACTGAGTGGTCAGCACGTTGACGTAGCACAAGTGTCCTGCTTCTGCCTCCCTTAGATGATGAAATCATGCATTGCGCTTTCTCTTGAACCTGTTAGCGAAGAAGATTACTTATTTTTAATACTGATTGTCTGAGTATCTGGCATTATTTGTGCCATGCTCCTGGATTTGAATTGACGAGCTGTGTTTTGTGGTCGGTTTCTCTTTCCACTGAGCCACAACAGACACACCTTTCATTTATGATGACCCCGATAAAGTTGCTGAATCTATGATCCCCAGGTTGGTTCAGGGAAAATGTAGTGCTCTCAATTCAGACGCCTGGATCAATTCAAATGACCCAGCTCTTCACAGTTAGTTTTGCCAGGGTCCTACTAATCAGATACGAGATATGTTGGCTTATAGTCCCTCCCCGTTGTCTCTGTATAAGGCCAAGTCACTGGCAGTGAGTTTGAATAGACGTCTTAGGGATAAGAAAACATTCAAGGATGTTTTGGTGACTTCTCTCTCTCATCCTGTTGAGGCAGGAGAACCGATGCAAATTGGCGCCTGCAGAAGAGTCCAACTATGATGTAGGCGATTGAAAACTCTTGGCTGTTAAGAGCGCTTTCAAGGAATGGACACATTGTTTGGAGGGGGCTATGCATAGAGTCATGGACTTTACTGACCCCCAAAATTTGCTGCGTTTTGAAGTCGATAAGTGTTGAATGCTAGACAGGCTCAGCTTTCTTTCTTTTTTTGCTCAGTTTGATTTCTCTGTGACATACCTTCCTGGTAACTAAGAATGATAAGGATGATGCTTTAGCACATAGTTTTGTTCCAGAGTAAGAGGGGTAACGACTGTTGGGTTCCAGATACGTCAGAATTCAAAGGCAACATTGCATTAAATGGAAGGGTTTCGGTCCACAGAATAATTCCCTGGTTGATGTGGAGGATTTGCATGCTGGTCACCTAGTGATGGAGTTCTGTCAGTGGCATTCACAGTTGAAGATTTCTGTGGGTCCAGTGGACCCTCGTAGAAGGAGGGGTACTGTCATGCTCCTGGGTTCAAACCCTTGAGCTTGTGTTTGTGGTCAGCTTCTCTTTCCACCGAACCACAACAAACACACCTTTTCTCCAGATGTATATGTTCTGCTATTCTTGCTGCAGTCTGTTTAGCATAACACAGGTGTTTTCATTTGTATGCCCTATCACCTTTCGGGTGACGCTTAATATTCTTTCCCCTGCTGGCTTTTCCTGTCCTGCTAGTGGTAGTTTAATTTGGATGTTCAGACATTCTGTTTTTGTTTTAAAGCCAATCTGTGAAATTCCAGCTAAGGTTTTTCTCTTTCCTGCTTCTGTACATTAATCTACACCTATCTTATGTCTCTTTTTAAGAAGTAGGCGGAATATTATCTAACAGTAAGTACTTTATACTTTATTTTGTATTTCATGGTTTACTCTGTTCACTCTGGTATCTTTCCTTTTTTCAGCACACTTCCCTTTTGTAGGTAACTCACACTGTGCTCTGCCCTGTAGTTTATTAGGCGGAACGTGAAGCAACTCGACGGCCTTTCAGGCAGTATAGGTCCGAGTTGCCATCTTCTAGTCTGTGGTTAGGGCTATCTCTACTCATGAAGGAACCACTAGGGACTGCATGGTCAGGATCTCTAATCTCTACAGGCACCAGAAGGGTCAGTTGCAATTTTTAGCTTTGCCAAATATCCCGAGTGAGTAGCTACACTAGCATAACAAGTTGCATGAATAAACCTAGGACTTTATGGCATTATAAGTTTTCTATTGTCTCCGTAAAGATTTATATATAATAATTTCTGAAAAATTATTAAGCTATAGCCGAAGATTCTATTGATGGAGTCCAAGGGACCCCCACCAACTCCCTTCAGTTGACTTTAGCCAAAAAATCTCTCTAGGGGTAGGTGCACACAACCATTTTCTCTCCACCCGAGAAAAATGGTCTAAATATCCTGATCAGACAGTGGTCAGAGTTTGATCATAAGTTTTTCTCGAAGGTCGAGAGAAAAAAAAAGGTTCTCCAACCTCTCCATTCTTTCAGTCATGAAAATCGGAGAAGAATTCGGATAACATCTGAACGCGGTCCAATGTTTTTCACGGAGCCATAGACTTGCATTGCTGATTTTGATTCGACATTCGGATCAAAATTAGACATGTCTACAATTTTTCCTCTGACCACTCTGAGGAAAAAAAATCACACATGTGCACCGTCTCATAGAATAACCTGGGTACAAGTGCTATCCATGAAAACTACAGATAGCACTCGTCCGAAAAAATCAGTCGTGTACACAAGCCCTGAATCTGATCATATAAATCACAATATAAAAAATGTTCTCCTTTATAAGCAACCAGCTGGGTATATAAATGATAACTTTAATATGATATCTCTTTGTCTTCCAGTTACATACATCAGGCAGCAGTTTTATATTTCCATTGAAAAACTGAGTTCCAGTTACTTCTGAAAAATACAACTAATTTATATTGCGTTGAGTAAATTTGTTTTTCCGAGTATCATATCTTACAAGAACAAATCTTTGATGTGCAACCTAATTTATACTTATCTAAGCAGAATTTCGTGTTTTCTAGATTTATCTTACCGGTCTTGTATTTATCTACAGCTTGCGCATACATTTTTTACCGTCTCATCAGTTTGGTGAAATTGTACAATTTTACAATTGTATATTCTAACTCTGTAATGTGCAGGGAAGATATTTTCTTTTTCTGTCCTAAATAAAATAAAGCCAGGATTCTTAAAGTGATTAAAAAAGTTTTGATAAGTTTTTTTTTTTGTTTTTCTTTAAAGAAAAAAGTTTTTTTATGACAATGCATTTTCCCGATTAGTCATATATTTGTTTCCCTACTACAGGTAAAATAAAAGGGCAGAAGTGATCAACTGATCGCAGTTTTTTTGGGTGCAGACGAGAATAAGGGTGAACATACCACTGATGCAACCTGGGGCTCAAAAGGTAAGTGTGCCCACAACCAGAAACATTATTGGACTGCAAAGGGTCCATATACAGTCATGGCCAAAAGTTTTGAGAATGACACAAATATTAATTTTTACAAAGTCTACTGCTTCACTTTTTCTAATGGCAATTTGCATATACTCCAGAATGTTATAAAGAGTGATCAGCTTAACAGCAATTACTTGCAAAGTCTATATTTGGCTAGAAAATGAACTTTATCCCCCAAAACACATTTCAACATCATTGCAGCCCTGCCTTAAAAGGACCAGCTAACCTCTTTTCAGTGATTGCTCCATTAACACAGGTGTGGGTGTTGATGAGGACATGGCTGGAGATCAATCTGTCATGATTAAGTAAGAATGAGACCATTGGACACTTTAAAAGGAGGCTGGTGCTTGGCATCATTGTTTCTCTTCTGTTAACCATGGTTATCTCTAAAGAAACACGTGCAGTCATCATTGCAATGCACAAAAATGGCCTAACAGGGAAGAGTATCGCAGCTAGAAAGATTGCACCTCAGTCAACAATCTATCGCATCATCAAGAACTTCAAGGAGAGAAGTTCCATTGTTGCCAAAAATGCTCCAGGGCGCCCAAGAAAGACCAGCAAGCGCCAGGACTGTCTCTTAAAAGTGTTTCAGCTGCGGGATCGGGCTACCAGCAGTGCAGAGCTTGCTCAGGAATGGCAGCAGGCAGGTGTGAGTGCATCTGCACGCACTGTGATGCGGAGACTCTTGGAGCAAGGCCTGGTCTCAAGGAGGGCAGCAAAGAAGCCACTTCTCTCCAGAAAAAACATCATGAACAGACTGATATTCTGCAAAAGGTACAGGCAGTGGACTGCTGAGGACTGGGGTAAAGTTATTTTCTCTGATGAATCTCCTTTTCGATTGTTTGGGACATCAGGAAAACGCCTCATTCGGAGAAGACAAGGTGAGCGCTACCACCAGTCTTGTCTCATGCCAACTGTTAAGCATCCTGAAACCATTCATGTGTGGGGTTGCTTCTCAGCCAAGGGAATCGGCTCTCTCACAGTCTTGCCTAAAAACACAGCCATGAATAAAGAATGGTACCAGAATGTCCTCCAAGAGCAACTTCTCCCAACCCTCCAAGAGCAGTTTGGCGATCAACAATGCCTTTTCCAGCATGATGGAGCACCTTGCCATAAAGCAAAGGTGATAACTAAATGGCTCAGGGAACAAAACATAGAGCTTTTGGGTCCATGGCCTGGAAACTCCCCAGATCTCAATCCCATTGAGAACTTGTGGTCAATCATCAAGAGACGGGTGGACAAACAAAAACCTAAAAATTCTGACAAAATGAAAGCATTGATTGTGCAAGAATGGACTGCTATCAGTCAGGATTTGGTCCAGAAGTTGATTGAGAGCATGCCAGGGAGAATTGCAGAGGTCCTGAAGAAGAAGGGTCAACACTGCAAATATTGACTTGCTGCATTAACTCATTCTAACTGTCAATATAAGCTTTTGTTACGCATATGTTTGCAATTATTATATTTCTGCCTGTGATAAAAACATCTGTCAAACACACATAAAAACCAGAGGGCAGCAGATCATGTGAAAATATAATATTTGTGTCATTCTCAAAACTTTTGGCCATGACTGTACAGTTTTTGCACAGAAAGCATCTTCTGTCTGTGTCAGCTCCTGGATGGGTGAGTTGAAGATGGGCTTTACACATTTTATATTGATTCTGTCTACAGGCAGAGCAGTGATCAAAGTTCTCCACCACTGGCGAACACAGACAGCAGAAGGCCCCTGTGCACGAACAGTATATGGTCCTTTTCTGCCCAATCGCTCATCATAATGCACAATCCCACCTGCTTTGGAAGTGGATGTGGCCCCCTATCCTATTGGACTCCAGGTTGCACCAATCATATGTCGGCCCCTGGTCTCCGCACCTGGACCTAGACCTGGACCAAGACCGATGAAAACTTCTGACATATCAAAAATATTTTTTTTTTAAATGAAAGTTTTTATCAGCCATTATGCACCAGAGGGAATGAGTGTGGACCCTCTTCTCCATAGGCTACATAGCAGCAGTCTATTTGCCCATTATGGTGAGTACTCCCATACCCTATTACAATAAGCAATATTGCCATAAGGCATTTTGCAAAAATCTCTTACCTGAGTAGTTACCTATAAACCCTGGAACCCTATGTGAAAGGCACCAGGTCCAGGACCTACATGCAACTGCTATCGTTGTTCCCCTACAGACACACCCTTAGCCTCTGGCATTAAGCGAGTATCTCTCCTCTGTGCAATGGGCACCAAAATCATCCAGTTTTGGAAACCCGGCTGCATTTTGTTTTTTTAAAAAAACAAAAAGTTCTTTACTCACCCTCACTGGGTCCTGCGCTGGGTTTCCTCTGCTGCTTCCGCTGTTTCTTACTGTCTGCAGTGCTGACATCACATCAACAATGCTGCAGCCAATTGGTGGCTCCACTCAGGCTGATTGACTGCAGCTCTATGAACAACATCAGAGTTGCAGACAAGCACATAACGGAAGAGCAGGTGGAGATCCAGTGCTGGACCAAGGCAGGGTGACTAAGGACATTTTGTTTGTTATTGCGCAGGGGAAAATGGTAAAATTCCTTTAATGGGGGCTCCAGTATCTATTTATATAATCGTCTTATCCTGTCTGTCTGTCCAGGAAATCCCGCGTCGCTGATTGGCCGCGCATGTGGTAATATACAAAACCACATACATATTCTAGAATACCCGATGCGTTAGAATCGGGCCACCATCTAGTGATATCCATTAGGAGGAATACCCCCTCTCCACTTTCCATGTTTCCTGCATATGTGAAAGGCACAAGAATTTAGGTTGACTGCTACCTCTGCACCTCTCCCTGCAGCTATGCCTCTGTCTCAAGCCCTCACTCCATCATCTCTCCCCTGTGCAGTGTGCGCCACATTCATTAACAGGGGCGCCATATACTTTCAAACTGTGAGAGGACAAGGGCTTGAACTCTATAGCGCCACCTGTCAGAAGCAGTGATCCTACAAGTTACTGTCGACCCTTTATCGAGCTTTAAAATGTGACTTAGGACAAAAGCCAAATCACAATCTCAATTTGCTGACAGTGTTTCGGGACATTGCCCCTCATCAGTGCAAAGTATGAGATTTGATTTTTTTATAATCGTTATCTATGTTTCTATAAATGAAACACGTGGTTATTGTACACAATATTTGATTACTTATATATTGTACACATATGTATTATATTGTTCCGTCTATTTGTAGCTGGAGTAGATGCATCGGTTTTGGCTGTTATAACCATATTATAGGCCTTTTATCTCCTTTGTTACCTTGGGGGCCAACCATACGTTAGCAGCCCTTTTACAGGCTTTTCAGCGCAGCCTGAGAACATATGGAGATGGTTAAAATAAAGTGCTACTGACATCAATTTCCAGCCGGGCCCCCCAAATCTATGTGAAAATTCATCTGTGTCAGAAGTCACGGTAAAATACTCAACATGTCACATGAAAGCAATTTGGATTCCAGAAGACGAGATGCTCAAGAGCAGATATCAGAAACGTTAATGAATAAATACGGTGGGCAAGATTATAAAGTAAAAAATGAATAAATGATTACCCGACATTTGGCTCATTGGACATTGGTCCTTGTTCCCATAGGAGACACAAATAAGCTAATCTCATTTAATTATCCCATTACGCCAGATACTTTTGACCCATTAAAATAATGGGAACTTCAGAAAGAACATTGTTTTAGCTAATCCTGAGCCAGAAGGCATAAAGATTGAAAAAACACAGAAAAAAAGAAATGATGCACCCTTTAAAGGTAATTTGTCAAGAGGTTTTTGCTACCTTATCTGAGAGCAGCATAATATAGACAAAGAGACCCTGAATCCAACTATGTATCACTTAGTTTACTGGGTGCGGCAGTTCTGACACAATCAGAGTTTTTAGATTTAGCAATGCAGCAGAGCTGAGAAAGCTAGCCCCGCCCACACCAGGTTCTCTGTGTACATTGTCTATAGACAGTGAGGTGCTTATCACAGGAGGAGGCAGAGTCGAACTAGCATTCATGCACTGCTGTAGCCTGGGCAATGATAACCACCAGGCAGTAACACCTTCATTGTGTTACTCCATGTTTTTTGGACTAAAGGCCAGTTAATATTATAATCTATACAAGTAAGGCAGTGGTTCTGAACAATTATATATATTACTAGATGTGCTTTTTTTAGGTAACATGCGTAAGATTAAACTGAAGGGCAGGTGCACGTCAACTTGGCAGTGTACAAGATAAGATAAGCATATAGGCATTTTTTAGATATTTCTTATTTTATACAAAAAAAAAGGATCTTGCACTTCTCCAAATATTTTTTAGTGAATAATTGTATTTTTTTTTAAATTATAAAACAATTCTGTGGCTTCTATACTTAGATCCCTGCATTGTGCTGTTCCTTTGTTATTCCTCCTAGAAGGTTTAGAATTAACTTACAACAAGGTGTTACTATTTGTCCCGCCTACTCTGACATTATCCAATCAGTTTTGACCCTATGGGACACACCCTTTGACGAGGAGAATGGTAACACCCAGTTGTCAACTTATTCATACATTTCTAGGTGAAATAACAGAGGAAAGGCACAACATAAAATTTGAAGATAAGATGATCCGGAATTGTTTTTCATCAAGAATTACTTTAGGTAATTACTAAACCGGAGAATTTTTCAGGTTCTAATATACTATTAATTACAATAAGACAATAACAATCACGACTACATTCAATATTAGCACTAAATACCCAAATGCATTGAGTGCCCCTATTAGTGGCTGCAGGCAGACAGAATTTTATTATTTACTATGTGAAGAAAAGACAGGGATAGGGAGCTCTATTGACTCCTATAAAGTTGTGTTAATGAATTTGGGTCACCAGATAAACAGTACAGTTCACGGAGATATAAGTAGATATAAAAGGCCAAACTAAAGTTTGATATGGGGACTTATGATTTCCATGCAACCCCTATGCATAGGTGTAGCAGGGCTAAGTTAAACAATGCCTACATGCTTTGGACACCTTTGACGTTCAAAAAATTCTGTATCTTAGTGGATATCTTTAGTTGATAACATTTCCAAGTTTCAATCTACAATTTTCTTTCGTTCATTTTCAGATGTGCAGATCCAAACCTTAGATTTTTCTCTTGTATGAGTGTTTCTCCCAGTAATATAGGCTGGATGTAAGATATGTGTGTATCCAGGATGCTGCTGTCTTCACTGCTCATATATCAGCACAGCTTCTATCCTGCTCATATTTCCTTTTCATGTGTTTTTCTCCTTTTTTTATAGCATGTTTTCTCTGCCTTCCCTAATATACTAATCCCTTATCCACTCTCTCCATGCAGTGGAAATATATGTACATCCCCCTCCCTGCTGCTATCTCTAACACTAAGAGAATCCCTAATCCAATCCACTCTCTCCATGCAGTGGAAATATATGTACATCCCCTTCACTGCTGCTATCTCTATCACTAAGAGAAGGGAAGAGAAGAGCGGAGAGCCATAAGTGCCTGTTGCAGGAGCGCTTACAAAATTGAAGTTATGACAATGAAAAAAAAATCTGTGTAAATGTATACATCGTCTTGTACCGAAAAATACTGCACCCCTTTACCATGGCATGTTGCACTGCAAATAATTATAAAGTGACCATATATTAAAGAAAGGTCACAGGTTATGAATGTATGAAGAGAACTTTGGATTACCCACCTTCAATGATGTATCTTGTCTTGGGGTCTTTGCTTTGGGACACTTGGACCTCTGTCTCCGCTCCTCCGGGTTGGGCAGCATACTTCAGTTTAAAGTAATCTACTCTATTATCAGGATTCTCCCACTCCACCTCCAAGGAGTCCTCCGTCTCTTCAGTCACCCAGAGCGTTCCTAGAGCAGAGTCATCTGAAAATAGAATGTAAAGATGACTTCTTCCACTGCAAGAAAATCCATGTAACATGGACAAGTCTATGTGCCATATATCACATCAGTCAAGAATGAGGAACTGAGTGTAGGCAAGCCAAACCGGCCTTCAGAAAGCTTCTCATATACACTGAACTGTCAAAATGAGATAGCTCTTGTACTCAGTATCCCAGTATCAGTAGCATTTACAGTACAAGGACTGTTTCTTTTCTATGTAAAATCTGAAAATTAAATATATATAAAGAACACACAAGCGCTTCCCAAGCAAGCGGCAAGATGACCGCTGAAGTAACCTCAGCTGCTAGGGTCAGTAGGGAGTAGGTGTCAATCCTGAAAAATAAGTAAAAACTGATATTAAACAAAATCTGGGTGAAAATGTGCCTGATTGACAAGGCCAATTCAAAGCAGTTCTAAATGACTAATACACAAGCTGCGAGAAAGATGCAATTAAAAAATTAATACAGAGGATGGAGAGATATTGCACAAATCCAAAACGATGAGGATACACCAAATAATGCGCAAATGTAAAAAAATAGTATAAGCCAATTAATACAATGGGTGGTTGAATACTGCCAACCAAATGAATGCACCAAATTAGATATTACTGCTGAACAACACCATGAAAAAACACCAAGAATCCCTTATTGGCAAATACAATCAAATAATGCTGCCCTTACCGGATGGTGCTGTAAGTTGTCCGTGGGTTAGTAATTCGCAGAGGTGGTGGGGTGTGCTTAAATTGCATTTAGCATCAGAGCGGGACAGCAGTCACAACGGGCAGAGCCAGGGAAAGCCCGGCCGGTGGCGTGCCCTGGATGCCCACGGGAAAAAAATGGCCGACAAGCTCCCTGAGCACATGACGTCACAACAACTACAGGGCGATGTTAGGACCAGAAACCAACCAACGCATTTCAAAGGCGGTGCTGCCTTCTTCGTCAGGGTGATCGTGTTCCTGGTTAACCACCGCTATATAACATAAGGAGTCTGACCAATTAACCCTCTCTGTGCCCCTGCAATTGCCAATGACACATTAGAAAGCAGCCCTTAGGTTTTTACTATAATTAGAGTAAATATATACTAGATAGTGCTGGCTGAGTATAATGAAACCAAAGGAAGAAATAATAAATAATAAATAATTAACTAATTCTATACATGTGCAACAATAAAAAATTATTTAGAACTGCTTTGAATTGGCCTTGTCAATCAGGCACATTTTCACCCTTGAGTGCGGTCAGTTTTTGTTTAAAATCTGAAAATTATTTATCCTCTAAAGATCAAGTGGGAAAGACAGAAAGAAAGAAAACTAATGACACAGAGCATTTAACTGATTTGGGGACCATGGAGATAGGGTGCCAGCACAGGTTAGATGCATCCCTTATTTAATTGGGTGGAGAGAAACTGTCAGGGGTCTTGTTGTGACAAGTCATATTTACAGAGCAATTATCAAAAATGGCAAAAAAATATTTGAGTCTTCCTGTCCAAGGTGGTTATAGTTGAGGTAGGTTTTATCAGCAAAATAAAAGTAGTAAGGAAAAAAGAGAGCGGGAGAAAGAAAGCTAGGAAAGAAGGAAGAAAGAGAAAGAGCGCGGGAGAAAGAAAGTCAGGAAGGAAGAAAAAGAAAGAGCGGGAGAAAGAAAGTCAGGAAGGAAGAAAGAGCGCAAGAGAAAGAAAGTCAGGAAGGAAGAAAGAGAAAGAGCACAAGAGAAAGAAAGTCAGGAAGGAAGAAAGAGAAAGAGCGAGGGAGAAACAAAATCAGGAAGGAAAAAAGAGAAAGAGCGCAAGAGAAAGAAAGTCAGGAAGGAAGAAAGAGAGAGCGCGAGAGAAAAAGTCAGGAAGGAAGAAAGCGCGAGAGAAAGTCAGGAAGGAAGGAAGAAAGAGCGTGAGAAAGAGAGTCAAGAAAGAAGGAAGAAAGAGAAAGAGAGTCAGGAAGGAAGAAAGGAAGAAAGAGAGTCAGGAAGGAAGAAAGAAAGTCAAGAGGGAAGAAGGACTTTTTGTGGCACTTCTTACTAGTTCGGCCTTGTAGCTCAGCTGGATCACTGGTCACACCATTCTTCACTTGGTACATCATTACTTTGTACAATGTACTAGGGTTCAGACCGCCAATCTGGTAAAAGTCTTGGTTTGCAGAAACCTTAATTTGACGTTTCTGGCTTTCATCTCCAAAAGGATAATAACTAATATAATAATAATCCACTTCCACCAGCAGATCCCAGGCAATGTTCAGAGAGTCTTCTGTTGTGCTGATGAGACGTAAGTTTTGTACGGCCATCACTGTCATAAAGCAAAAATAGGTAAATTACTTATAATAATCACTGACACTGAAACAGCGGGTGAGGAATCGCGTCTTTGTACTTCTTTTATCAAACAAGAAAATGTTTACACTGATCAAAATAAAAAAACAAGAATACATGAGAAAATTATACATAAAGACCCGCTGTTTATTATACTGTGAGTAGTACTGGTCAATTATCATGTACCGTATAATCCAGATGAGCCCCAACTATGAAAAAAAAAGATGGCTTGTGTGCTACTCTGGGATACTAAAAATTAAATAATTAATAATACAGGAAAATTAAAAAAAAATCAGAATTAGAACTATTTTGCCCCTTTTTGAAAAAAAGTAGCAAAAGCAATGAAGAAACGGAGCCTTTGTCCATCACTTAAAGGGGTTTTCCATGATTTTAATACTGATGACCTATCTATAGGACAGGCCATCAAAATCAGGTCTGTAGGAGGCCAAGTCCCAGCACTCCCAACAATCAGCTGATAGACGTTGCTCATCAAAAGTTCCACAGCACCAAACACTGTGTAGTGACAATGAGGGGTACTGCAATCTCTCTACCGAACTAGTGACTGGGTGCAATGTTGCAGTACCATTCACAGCCACTACACAATGTACGGCGTTACAGTGACATAGTATGAGTTATCAGTCCTCGAGGCAAGGCAAGTATATGGCATCCCATAACCCATGTACTATTGGCGCTCCCTGAGTCCCTACCAAAGTCCACTAATGATCCCCTTATTCCCTAAGATTATCTATTGTATTTTAAGAAAAAAAACAAAGTAACTATAGTTTGTTCTTTGGCCAATTAGATTTTCAGATTTTCGTTAAATTCAACATAAGCCAGATGGTAAATCACTGTGGCTGGAGCCACTACTGGCTAATTTGAAAGTGGGTGAGAAGGCCCAAAATGTTACACCCCTGAAGAATTTGGTGACCCATTGGCTTCCCTTCCTTCATCACCTCCCAGTGGGAATTTGTGAAATAGTATCTTAAATGAGCTGTTTGTTGTGGATTCCAACTAATAATCAACTTTTTGGGGTATTTTATTGGTTTTCGACAATTCAGTGACTTAGTTTGAAGTGGAAAATTCTGTGAGAATTGGTGTCTATCTTAATATTACTAGTTGCTAATTTAGCGGTTAGTACAACTAATATTTTGCATCCTATATAATGTAGCTGCCTGACGAATGTGTTATTTGATGGCTCAAATGAGATGTAAGTTATCCTCTTTATTTGCCGTTGATACTGTTGTATATATCGAGCCGTTCTTTTTCCTAGACAAATTATTTCGGTAGGAGGCAGCTGTGATACCACAATGCAATACATGGAGCAAGAAGGAGTTTTGAGTTGGAGGCCTCTCTCCAAGATTTCAGTTTGCCCTAATAGTACAAAAGAAACGGTGTTGTCTTCATGAGACCCCACAATATAAGCAAGAACTCATTAAAGGTTCCTCAGACTTGTATCTTACCTTCTGAGCAGGATTCACCAAAGAAGCCCTCCTCACAGAAGCACTGGCCACCGTCACAACGGCCATTTTCACCACAGTTAACGAGACAGTCCTCCTCTAGGCAGGTGACTCCTGTGAATCCCACGTTACACTGGCAGGCACCATCGACACATCTGCCATTTTCACCACAATCCAAAAGGCATGCCCTCTCGCTGCAGTCAGGGCCGGTGAAACCAACTGCACACTGGCAAACGCCGTTGACGCATACGCCATTGTTAGCGCAGTTGTTGGGGCAACTTCTCTGAGAACAGTCTGGACCTTCCCAACCTTCATCACACACACATGTACGAGTGACGGGATTATATCTGCCATTAAAATTGCAAAGTCCGGCCATCTCTGAAAAAGTGAGATATCAAAGCTTGTTATGGGACGGTGTAAACAAAAATCTATTAATCTATCTCATATCTGTAAAACTAATAGTATTATTTATTTTTAGAGCACGTTGATTCCATGGTTCTGTACATGAGAAAAGGTTACACACAAAATACAAATATAAATTACAGTGAACAAATGAACAATGACAGATGGGTACATAGCGGAGAGGACCCTGCCCTCACGGGCTTAAAGTCTACAGGGTAATGGGGAAGGAGACAATAGGATGGGGGTTGCGGCAGCTCCGGTGGTGGTGAAATAACAGCGGGGTTAGTGCAGAATGTAAACTTTCTTGGGTTTTCAAGTTCCGTCTGAGAGTTCTGAATGAGGTGGAATCTGACATGTTGGGGCACAGAAATCCAGAGGATGGGGGATAAACGTGGGAAGTCTTGGAGGCAATTGGGTGATGAATGTATAAGTGCTGAAGAGAGAAGGAGGTCTTGGAAGGACCGGAGATTACGTGTGGGAGGATATCGGAGATTAGATCAGAGATATAAGGCAGAGACAGATTACGGACGGATTTTTAGGTCAACGTTGGTAGTTTGAACTGTATTCGTTGGGGAACTGGGAGTCAATGAAGGGATTTGCAGAAGGGAGAAGCAGAGGAATAGCGAGGAGAAAGGTGGATTAGACGGCCAGCAGAGTTAAGGACAGACTGCAGAGGTGTTACCAGGGAAGCCAGAGAGGAGGATATTACAATAGTCCAGGTGAGAGATGATGAGGGCACGCGCTAACATTTCAGTAGATTCAGGATTGAGGAAAGCATGGGTTCTGGAAATAATTTGAAGCTGGAGGTTGGTAGGAGGAGGTGAGAGAATGGGCGTGCAGTTTGAAGGACAGAGGCAAAGTACAGGGGAATGTGAGGTGTCATTTATTGTGATAGACAGATTGGGTAGGGGAGTTAGGTAAGATGGACGAAAGATGATGAATTTGGTTTAACTTTCACCTGTCTACTTATCCATCTATCTTTCTCTTATTTATCTTTTTGTCTATTTCATATTTATCCATCTCATATCTATCTATCTAACTATCTAATATCAAGCTATCAGTTATCTATCTACGGTATATAATATATATTATCTATCTAATATATATCTATTATCTATCTATCTACAGTATCTATCTATCTATTATCTATCTATTTAAATTTCATAAGTTCTGCAAAGCGATAGTAAAAACACTCTCAAGAAAGGATGGATTTTTAATTTTATAGTTTACAGCTCATTGACTTAGTTACCGGCCACCTCTGCATTTTATCAGCAGTGGCTAGTCTCCTAGATGGTTATTCAGTTTCCATCAGAAAATAGAGAATACTTATGGAATTCATCAGGATTATTTGGGATCTGTTTGAGCACAAACGTAAAGGCAGGAGAGACAACAAGTGCCTGTCTGCCCTTATATTTGGATGCTGTGTAAGCCTTGGGTAACAGTGATCTATTTTGAGGGCAAAGCTGGAGATACACAGCTCATGTCCTCGGTGCACCTAACATGTTGGTCCATAGTGCTGGAAATTCCATGACATCAATAGAACAGAAAGGATTTCCATGACCATTGATGCTTTGTGTCTTGAAGAATGGGAAAAAAGAAGCTGCAAACCATCCGTTATGATCTTTTATACCAGTGATCCTCTCCCATATCAGTTATATCATTTCAGCAAAGCTTGGAAACAAATGTGCAGCTGCTATGAGAAAGGCCACAAATATGTCTTAACTCTAGTTTCTATAAATCATCTTGTTGCTGACATTTCATTGCTTCAAATGTCAAAATTAAAAGCATGTTTTACCACCGGGATACGGCAACCTTGAAGATAAGCAAAAACACAAAAAAATGTCGTATAAAATCCAAGACAAAACATGAAAATTACTGAGTATTTAAATCAAAATTTTATATATATATATATATATATATATATATATGTATATATATATATGTATATATATATATATACATATATATATATATATATATATACTCTGCATTACTATCTATATCTAAAAATTGGGAAACTTGCAATTTTCATGCTGGCTATTGTTCTTTACAGAAGAATTTTCCAGCAGTCTCATTATCATTACAAACAAGATTGTAATGATAGGTAACACATCTATATAAAAAAAATAGCTGACGCTACAGCTCACCTCTTTCATCTTCCCTTCACAACTGCCCAGATCAAAGCGTGCCGCCAAAAAACACTTATATACAATTCAACAGGGTCAGAGCAGGAAGTATGAGTCTAGTATTAGGCCTAGTGGCCATTGTGGAAACTGCAAGATTATTGGGGGTTTTTTAAGAGGTCAACTCTTTTTTATTATTATTATACATTTATATAGCGCCATTTATTCCATGGCGCTTTACATGTGAAAAGGGGAAATATAGACAAGTACAATAAACATGTGCAAGATGAGGGACACAAGTACAGAAGGAGAGAGGATCCTGCCTGCGAGGGCTCACAGTCTACAGGTAGCAACCACGAGACAGGAGTCAAGAGATAGATATGGATCCCAGATGTGGGATGTGCACCCACAAGACACTTAGGCCATATTATATGAGTGAAATAGAAATACTAAGCTAATACATGCTGCCCAATCAACAGGCAGCATGTATCAGGGAATGACCAGGGTATGATCTCAGCCATGTACGTTTGACTCTAAATGCTGCGGCACTTTAGAGAAAAACTTACTTTAAAAGCTGCCGGGGACCAAGTTGCCCTGTAGATTAGTCAGACAGATGGGACTCGGCAGCTTCTCCCCCTGAATTGACAGGTCTCTGTCTCTGCACACATAGACAGAGACCTGTCAATCCACGGCAGTGGGCTGGGAGAAGCCACCGAGGACTCACTCGCTGCTCTACAGTGCGGCTCAGTCCCCGGCAGCTTATGTTTTTCTATGAAATGCCTTTACATTTCATACTCGAATGTACAATGATCATACTGCCAGTGGCTATGTGCTGCCCGTGGATCAGGCAGGATATATCATCTGTCAGGTTCACTTTAAGGGTATATCTGTATGTGCAACACGTTTTTGCCATTTTTGTGACTTGAAAAGTGACGAGAAAAGTGGGCAAGGTTTCCTGGAAGACAACATTTATGTCATATGGACCCATAGGAGTGAATAGAATAGGTGCATAATTTCAGCACATATCTACTATGGTCATTGCAGAATATTTTGTCTCAGAGCTCAAAATGCACCAACCAAAAGTGCACCCTATAATAAATATAGTGCAAATATTGCATGGTGCAAAATGTAGACCATTGGACTGACGATGGGCCCTACACCATCTGTAGGGGGTCACCGTTATCGAATATATTCCAGTGTGCCATTACCACTCTTGGAGCACCCAATAAGGAGAAACGCGGTCAGACAACATAATAAAAGGCGCCAGTTGGTTGAAGCTTCTTACCTATCGAGCAGTCAGCTCCCATGAAACCTTCATCACAGACGCATACGCCATTTACACACCGGCCGTTGGGTCGACAGTCGACGGTGCATTTTTTCTCTTTGCAGCTCGTACCGGTGTATCCTTCTGCACATGCACATGCGCCATTTACACACCGGCCGTTGGGTTGACAGTCGACGGCGCATTTTTTCTCTTTGCAGCTCGCACCGGTGTATCCTTCTGCACATACACATGCGCCATTTACACACCGGCCGTTGGGTCGACAGTCGACGGCGCATTTTTTCTCTTTGCAGCTCGCACCGGTGTATCCTTCTGCACATACACATGCGCCATTTACACACTGGCCGTTGGGTCGACAGTCAACAGTGCATCTTTTCTCTTTGCAGTGCACACCGGTGTATCCTTCTGCACATACACATGCGCCATTTACACACCGGCCGTTGGGTCGACAGTCGACAGCGCATCTTTTCTCTTTGCAGTCCACACCGGTGTATCCCTCTGCACATACACATGCGCCATTTACACACCGGCCGTTGGGTCGACAGTCGACAGCGCATCTTTTCACTTTGCAGTCCACACCGGTGTATCCCTCTGCACATACACATGCGCCATTTACACACCGGCCGTTGGGTCGACAGTCGACAGCGCATCTTTT
>JARQOD010000009.1:93812014-93896366 GCA_033576555.1 Oophaga sylvatica | reverse complement strand
GGATAAGAAGCTTACATTTGTGAGTCCTGTGTGCCTATTGAACTGTTTTTGTGAAAAAGACTGTGTTGCTGTTTTGTGATTTTTGGCGCCATTTTCCACCATTTTACCGCCATATTCGCGCCCTGAGGCGCTGGTGAAGAGGGTGGGCGTGCATTCGTGGGCGTGTACCCCCCTGTGGCGTGAAAGTTATGGCCGCCCTTTCAAAATGCTTGTAAGGTTCTATGTATATATTCCTGAAACTCAGTTTGTTCGTCAGCCATTTTACTTTCTGTCTTGCTGCAGCTATCTTGCCCTCAGTCAAAATGGAGTTTCCAGCTTGCATGTTCCCGCCCTGATTCTCTCCTTTGCTTCTTAAGCAGCCACAGCTGAGCAATCAGTGCTTCAGAATCTAGCCTGCAGTGAACCTGTGACTTGACTCCTGTAAGCCTTGGACCTTGTACTCCAGCTATTCCTACTGAGGAACTCTGAAGCACTTGTGGACTCTGAACCCTGCTCTTTGAAAGACCCACGTTTGCATGGACTTACGGTAACAGAAAAGAAAGATCCTGAATCTGTATTGGAGAGTGATTGCTGAGCTTGGATTACTCTGGCCTGCTGTGTCTCCTGTTTCTGTGTCTGCAAACTGTGTGACTATTTCTGCCAACTTGTATGAAGTAATACAGGACTTTTCTATATCAAACCTGTGACTCCTGTGTTTTCATCGCACCCAAGCACAAGACGCTATATGAACTGTACTACATACATTACAAGATTCTGAAGCCAAAACGTTAGTGTCTGCTGGGTCTGGAAGGCTGTGTCTGCTGTACTGTGGATATCAGACGTCCGGTTGTACTTTCTGTGATGACAGTGGTTGTGACTTCTCACAACCATTCCAGGTGAGCAATTCCCTTAAGTTTTTTCTTTTTGCAGTGTTATCACAGGTAAACACTATTGTTTTTTTTTTTTCCTTTCTTTTCTCTTTTTTGTCTGCTGTAACTCTGGATATCAGATGTCTGGTTGAAACTTTCTGTGATGATAGTGGTTGTGACTTCTCACAACCATTCCAGGTGAGCAGTTCCCTTAATTTTTTTTCTCTCTGCAGTGTTGCCACAGGTGAACACTTTTTTTTTTTTTTTTTTTCTCTCCTCTTCTTCCAGTAATCCTGTCTTAAAAGATCTGGAAAATGGAGGCCCGCATAAAGGAACTTTGCGGAGTGACTGATAATATCCTTGCAGATTTGCAGAATATAAAGACCCGTTTTACAAATCTACAGGACCTCAATAATCACAATTTGCAAGTGGTTGGACAGACTACCCAGGATTTGCGAGCCAGGATTGAGGTTCTAGAGGGGCGAGTCCAGGCTCCTGCCATAGCCCCTACTTGGTACCGGGCCGCTTCTTAAAGGGGAAGTGTCACAGCGGCAGTGACCCGGTCTGGGCGTCCAATAGAAGAGGATATTTACAAGGGATAATAGAGTTTGTAATAAAGTGTTCTTGACACCACCTGTGGTTTCTGGTTAGAGGTGACTAGCTCTGCAGTGCAGATCCTCTGGGACTGGTGGTGATGCAGCAGATTTGGTATAGCTCTCCACAGGCAGAGCTTAGTCCCAGGGCAGATGTAGGATGTTAGAGGAATGTTGGTAGATGTAGCAGTGTTGGATGAGTGATGCAGGAATGATTAGAGGACACAGCTGGGTGTAGTTTCCAAAGCTTTACTCACGGTTCTTGTGTACACAGATGCCCGCTTGGTGCCGTGTCCTCCAGGTGAGGGGCTCAGCAAACACCCAGGTAGATCAGGATACACCTGTCCAGGACTCCCTTCAATATGTTCCTTTCTCGGTCGTCTCACTGTGGTGACTTTCCACTTTTCCTTCCTGTCCAACACCTCACAGTCAGTGTCCCAAGCCAGTAGCCGCGGACCTTGGCGGATGACGTCCTCTCTGGGTCTCCTTGCTCCCTTATGGCTACCGTTTCGGAGAAAAGTGAATTGAGCGAAGCTGGATATGCCTAGTCGGAATATGGCCAGAAGTTAATTGCAAACTTACGGTCACATGACCACCCGCTCCCGGCATCAGCGAATACCGACATCATGAACTGTGTACACTGTGAGGATTTACAAGTATGCAGTCACTTGTGACTGCAGACTTGAGCCCCAAGAGTGAACAACCCCTTTAAATGACCAACTAGCTGTCAGCATTCTGTGTGTACGTGTGATTTTTACTGACATCCCTCCTACTGAGTCTCTTTAGAACATTTGTTTTCCTGTAAATTCTGTCCAGATGCTACTAAAATGTATATTTATACTGCACACAAATAAAATTTGTCACCATAATGTGCCATATAATAGTGTTGGTTAGTACCTCTGTCCCTCTCCAAGGATCCAGCTTATCTGTATAGTAGAAAACGTTTCCCTAAGAGGACACTCTAGCGTTGCTAGCTCCACGTGGACTGTTATGTGACTGCTTCCTTCGTCAGAAAAGAGCAATCACAGAGAAAAACAAGAATGTGGCTACTGGAAAAGACAATAGTACTACTAAATACACAGGGAAAAATAACAAACGAGGACTAGGGCAAAAAGATGTAAAAACAAAAAACGTAAAATTTATCAATTTTATTAAATGCATATACAAGTATAAAAAATGCTAAAATCACAAAGTGCCTCACAAATCAGGACACTAGATGGGATTACTCGCACACACACAGTTGAGATTGTAACATATCAAAAGAATAAAAAAAATTAAAAATACTGTCATAATGAATGAGCTTTGGTAAACAGGCAAAGTTAACGCATCATACATAAGTAATCATAAATACAGTAGATAGTGATAGAACACAGAGTACAGACAGTAGTGTTGTCACAACTGTAACAAATACAATATCGCTGCTATGAGTGAAGGTCAGCCTGCTTTTCCCTCAACCTCAACGTGCGTTTCGCCTTGTTTTCTTCAGGGGCATGTTAAAGCAGAAGAAAACAACTAATAATTCAGTTGATTATTTTTTCTCTATGTCATCCCAGCATATTTTTGCAACATACATAGTAATGACTATATTGGAAACCATATACAGTCCTGCTAATCGTTATTGGTATCACTTCATTTTTTTTCATAGACTGTACAATATCTTCAGAAATAAGTGGAAATGTACCAAAGTTACATCCTCAGGATTTTGTAATTAGTGGTCCAAACTAATGCAACAATAAAACATTGTTTTTCAACTTACATGTTGCAATTTCAAAGAAGAAACAGCATGTGCAGCAAAAAAGGCACCCCTAACTAATACTTGATTGCACACCCTTTGAAATTGATCACAGCCTCCAAACGTTTCTTGTAGCCATCTATAAGCTATTTGCACTTCTCAGCAACTCTTCCTTTGAATGTTTAATTTTCCTAATGGCAGTTTTCAGCTCTCCCCAAAGAGTTTCAATGGAATGAGGTCAGGACTCAATGTTGGCCATTTTAAAACAGTCCATTTTTTCTTTTTCAACCATTCCTGTGTACTTTTGGATTTGTGCTTTGGGTCATTGTCTAGCTGGAGTACCCATGATCTTCGATTCAAATCAAGTTTTCTTACACTGGATAGGACATTTCACTCTAAAATCTCTAGATAATTCTCTGATTTCATAATTCCGGTGATACGGTCAAGGCCTCCAGTACCAGACGCAGCAAAGCAACCCAACAGCATTATGGATCCTCCACCATGCTTAACTGTTGGTAGGGTGTTCTTTTCCTTATAAGCTTCATTGCACCGTCTGTAAACAAACTGTTGCTTTGCATTGCCAAAAAGTTATTTTTTTTGTTTCCTGTGTCCACAGAACATTTTCCCAGAAGGGTTTTGTCAAGGTATTCTTTGACAAAGATCAGCTGTGCTGTTCCTTTTTATGTCTTTACTTTAGCAATGGTTTCAATGTGTAGCCCTGGTGTTAGGCACACGCAGTACCCTGGAGAGTGTGTGGCGAGACAGCAGTTTAATGCTAAATATTCATTCACTCAACATATACTAGACACACCCTTAGGGTAGTGGAGTTTACTCTTGAGGGAGTGGTCAAGGCGTATGTGTTAGAGTGATTTAGGCAGTCTAGTTCCTGTCTTCGGACAGAGAAGACGTCTGAAGTCTGTGTCTGGACTTCAGAGAGAGAAGACGTCTGGAGGGAGGAAGCAGTCCAGATTGCTCTATCATCAGTTCGGAAAGTGGAGTCTAGTATAGGTGCTTTAATTCACCTTAGCCTAGTCAGAGCTGTACCTCATCAGCATACACTGGAAGGAAAGAAGAAGTTTAGTGCAGAAAGTCTTCAGTATCCTGTCTAAAGGACGGTATAAGGTTCAGAGACGTGCTCCTGCCTATTGAAAACTGAGCATCTGTAACTAACTTTGAAGTGAAGGAAAAGAAAGAAGTGACTGCTCGACCCTTGGCTAGTGTGAGTGCTTATGTTACCAGCGAGGACAAGGCGAAAGGCACAGTGGTTTATTGGAATAGTGCTTACGGATTGAAGAAGTCCTGCACATTGCTACCGGTCACTGGGGACCGAAGGATCACTACTGTTTCAAGCATAGTGATAAGAAAACCAGGAATTTACCGGACCTTAGGTCGCGGCAAACAAGCCCCTTATAGTCAGTACGTAACTGGGGTCAGGGGGAGTGAAGACTTTGAATCAGTGCACGATAAGATAAGAATTCAGCTCCCTCGCAGGAAGGCTCCTAACACAAAGCTGACTGGGCGGTACAGCTATAGATTAGCTGGAGATATTGAGGGAACTACGCTTCAGGCTGGTTGTACTCATTGTATTGGAAGTAAAGGAGGCCCCTAACTTGTCCAGCTGCTGTCTCAAGATACACTCTCCTTGGATCAGCCTCCCTGGGACCTGCCTGAACATCTTACAAGTAAAGGTATGGAAAGACGCTGACCGTGTGAGACTGTGTTATTTACCTGCACCCGACTTCACTAACTTCATAGACCTGAGGGAAGAGTCCCACCTGTAGGGGACCCGACATCTAGCTGCATCACCATCCCCTCAGAGATCTACAGCAGCGCTGGTACTAATTACCAGAATACTACAGGTGGCGTCACGAACTGTATATAAACCTATCCCCTGTAAATATATCCCCAACATACGCCAGACCGCCCGGGCCACAGACCGAGCCACAGCTACCTGTGACAAACCCCATAGACTTCCATGGGCTCGGCTCTGAGTACCCCATTGCCCTGGTAATCCACAATTGTGGTGGCGGGTCGACACAACTTGGCGTCACGAACAGGATGCGAAACTCGCAGAATTGCGAGCCCTGTGTGCCTAAGGAATTGTTTTTGTGAGAAAGGACTGTTTGCACTTTTGGCGCCAAAATCGCCATTTTTGTCGCCATATTCGCGCCCTCAGGCGCTGGAGAAGAAGGTGGGCGTACCTTCGTGGGCGTGTACCCCCCTGTAGCGCGAAGAAAATGCCTGCCCTCTCAAAGTGCTATTACAACGTGCGATCCTGCCCTACAGCAAAGGAGGTCCGCCTCCTCTTCACCTTCCCTGCGAGGAGGAGGAGACGCAAACCCCACCTCCACGGAAGAGACCGGATGTCTCCGCAGAAAGAGAAAGAATCTTCTGGAACATCATGGAAGCAGGACGTGTGCAGCCGAGCAGGGAAGCGGAGGAAGGCAGGCCCCGTGCCCCAGCCAAGCTGCCACCAGCACCGGAGTTATCCGTGGTCCTGCACCTGCAGCAGGCGTTGCTAGAGATTCAAGAAGAAAATGCACGCCTGAAGAAGATGGTCCAGTACCAACCTGGCTTTGAAGAGATCGAGAGACGCCGGCGTACCCTGGAACAGCGGAGGCTGTGGGACACGGTGATCTCTCCCCTCAACGACCCCCCACGATTCCAGATACCGAAGAGTCTGCTGCCCAAGGCGAAGGAGCAACCGGAGGCTGCCCCCGAAAGTACCGATCCCGATCCCACCGGTGAAGCGGTGGAAGCGAAGGAGGTTGAGGAGGTACAGCCAATCCCGGAACGCCCGCCCGGCCAAGAGGCCGCAGCAGATGATCGGTCCCCGGCAGGGACACCGGAGGGGTCCTGTCCGTCACTACCAGATGTGGACTGGGACGAAATGGCGCGCCTGGATGACGTCGCCTATACCGCCCAGTGGGAACAGGAATGGCAGAGTCGTGAGGAGAAGAAGAAACGCCAGCAGGAGGAAGAGCGGGAAACTCAGCGGAACCGTCAGCGACAATATGCAGAGCTGATCGCGGACAAAGAGAGTGTCCGGAGAGATAAAGGTACCCTGAGGGAACCGCGGCGGCAGGGGTGTGTGACTGAGTTCCAGCTCCGGAAGGGCTGGGGCTTTATCCGTGAACCGGGCCTCTACCCAGGGGTCTTTGTCAGCCGGCGTGACGTAGAATCTCACCTACAGCAAGGCCATCCCGGGAGGGACTTAGCCAATGGAGACATCGTCACATATACATGGCATTGGGGGATGAAGGGATGGTATGCCCTTAACGTCGCCATCGTCCGTGACCCCGTCCCAGACGCAGGTAACGTCACCACTACCGCAGCGTCCCCGTCTCTAGATCAAGCAGTAACCGGCCGTGCCCCAGCATCGCCCCCTGCAAATTCATCGCAACTAGCGACCCAGAGTTCATCGCAAAAGAAAGTTATATCTTCATCGCAACATGCGACCCAGTCTCAATCGCAATCCATGACACGGTCCATATCGTTAACTGTGATTGAAACGCAATCGGTGTCACGTGAGGAGAATGTACCCGTTGCGCCCCTAGAGGTTCGCACAAGAACTGTGGCGACTCAGACCCTAATCGCAGCGCATGATTTGCTAGTCCTGGGATCTAGGGCCCATTGCATTGTTCCAGCCCCCGGGGTGGAAAATGTATTGGAAAGTGTATTATTTGAAAATGAATAGATAGAAAAGAAGAATCGGTGAGATCCATATCGGGTCTACCAAAAGTAAAAAGTTTGAGAATGTTTTATAAAGTTTTGCATATATATTTCTAACCGTAGAATGCCCGGCTGGGTAAATAGTAACCAGAAAAAGTTTTGCACTTTAGTATAATAATGTGATATTATATTTATGTCTTTGGTTTTACATTGGACTTTGAGGTTGAGGACTGTGCCAACCCAGAACTTATTTGTACATAGTTGCGCTTCGGTGCCTTATCTTGGTTTTACATAAACCAGTACAACTACCTCTGAAAACAAAACCCGTGTGGTGTGGCACTGAGTGAGGTCTGCATTTGGATGTCCTGCAGCCCACCCAGGACCTACGTTGAAGGTTTGGTGCGGGTCCTTCACAAGTATATTGTATATTTATTGAATGCTATTTAATACTTTTTGTATTTCTATAATGTTTGCAACGTTCAAGATATCCTCACCTCCCGAATGGGACGAACCAATGTTAATTGTTTAATGTTTTCATGCATAAACAAAAATGTCTCTTTTGTATTTTACAGCCCGGGAGTGCTGTCTTTTACCATGGGGGAATGTGTAGCCCTGGTGTTAGGCACACGCAGTACCCTGGAGAGTGTGTGGCGAGACAGCAGTTTAATGCTAAATATTCATTCACTCAACATATACTAGACACACCCTTAGGGTAGTGGAGTTTACTCTTGAGGGAGTGGTCAAGGCGTATGTGTTAGAGTGATTTAGGCAGTCTAGTTCCTGTCTTCGGACAGAGAAGACGTCTGAAGTCTGTGTCTGGACTTCAGAGAGAGAAGACGTCTGGAGGGAGGAAGCAGTCCAGATTGCTCTATCATCAGTTCGGAAAGTGGAGTCTAGTATAGGTGCTTTAATTCACCTTAGCCTAGTCAGAGCTGTACCTCATCAGCATACACTGGAAGGAAAGAAGAAGTTTAGTGCAGAAAGTCTTCAGTATCCTGTCTAAAGGACGGTATAAGGTTCAGAGACGTGCTCCTGCCTATTGAAAACTGAGCATCTGTAACTAACTTTGAAGTGAAGGAAAAGAAAGAAGTGACTGCTCGACCCTTGGCTAGTGTGAGTGCTTATGTTACCAGCGAGGACAAGGCGAAAGGCACAGTGGTTTATTGGAATAGTGCTTACGGATTGAAGAAGTCCTGCACATTGCTACCGGTCACTGGGGACCGAAGGATCACTACTGTTTCAAGCATAGTGATAAGAAAACCAGGAATTTACCGGACCTTAGGTCGCGGCAAACAAGCCCCTTATAGTCAGTACGTAACTGGGTCAGGGGGAGTGAAGACTTTGAATCAGTGCACGATAAGATAAGAATTCAGCTCCCTCGCAGGAAGGCTCCTAACACAAAGCTGACTGGGCGGTACAGCTATAGATTAGCTGGAGATATTGAGGGAACTACGCTTCAGGCTGGTTGTACTCATTGTATTGGAAGTAAAGGAGGCCCCTAACTTGTCCAGCTGCTGTCTCAAGATACACTCTCCTTGGATCAGCCTCCCTGGGACCTGCCTGAACATCTTACAAGTAAAGGTATGGAAAGACGCTGACCGTGTGAGACTGTGTTATTTACCTGCACCCGACTTCACTAACTTCATAGACCTGAGGGAAGAGTCCCACCTGTAGGGGACCCGACATCTAGCTGCATCACCATCCCCTCAGAGATCTACAGCAGCGCTGGTACTAATTACCAGAATACTACAGGTGGCGTCACGAACTGTATATAAACCTATCCCCTGTAAATATATCCCCAACATACGCCAGACCGCCCGGGCCACAGACCGAGCCACAGCTACCTGTGACAAACCCCATAGACTTCCATGGGCTCGGCTCTGAGTACCCCA
Source organism: Oophaga sylvatica (assembly GCA_033576555.1). NCBI lineage: Eukaryota > Metazoa > Chordata > Amphibia > Anura > Dendrobatidae > Oophaga > Oophaga sylvatica. The sequence continues at coordinate 93,887,629 of JARQOD010000009.1, read as the reverse complement.
TTGCCCTGGTAATCCACAATTGTGGTGGCGGGTCGACACATCTCCTTTGGCCTTCGCCCATAAAACTCTGCTTGGTTTAGTGTGCGGTGTATGGTACTTGTTGAAACCATGACCCCAGACTGTTCCAGGCTGGCCTTCATGTCTTTGGATGTTTGATGTGGTGTTTTTTTCAGCATTCGCACCAGCCTTCAAAGACATCTCTTGTCAATTTTCCTCTTTCCCCCACGCCCAGGGAGGTTCTTGATGGTTCCATGGTTCCATGCTTGGCAAACTTCTTCATAACATTGCACACTGTTGAAACTGGGATACCAAGGTCTTTGGAGATGACCTTGTACAGTTTGAAAGTCTTGTGTTTTCTAATAATAGCAGTTCTGACGTCCTCAGACAGCTCCTTTGTCTTCACCATTGTGACAAAGGAACAGAGCCTACCATGTGGCTTTTTAAAACACTGAATTCATCATTCATTGGCTAATGCCTAATTCATGTTTCATGGGCACTGACAATTAATCACAGGTGATTCTCATTTATGATTTACCACAGGCGAGTCATAATGTGTTTCCATGCTAATTTCATGTCTAGTTTGCAAATACCAGTGGCAAAGCAAGCTTTAGGTTTTTCTATTTTTCCCTTCCATTGTTTTTTGTTTTACATTATTGTTTATCATTCGCTCTTTTGTATTTAACATGAGTGCTTTATACCAGTGGTACCCAACCTTTTTTGCACCAGGGACCAGCTTCAAGCAAGACCATTCTTCCATGGCCCGGCAGGGTGGGATGGAGGTGTGGCAGGGGTGTGGCTTTGGTCATAAGGGCCGGGGCTATGGACGGGGTTGTAGTTTAGTTTAGTATACATGGCTCCCCTCTCACCCTCTTATACATGGCTCCGCTACCACCCTCATATACATGGCTCTGCTCCCACCCTTGTATACATGGCTCCGCTCCCACCCTCTTATACATGGCTCTGCTCCCACCCTCGTATACATGACTCCGCTCCCACCCTCGTATACATGGCTCCGCTCCCACCCTCTTATACATGGCTCCGCTCCCACCCTCGTAAACATGGCTCCGCTCCCACCCTTTTATACATGGCTCCGCTCCCACCCTCTTATACATGGCTCCGCTCCCACCCTCTTATACATGGCTCCGCTCCCAACCTTGTATACAAGGCTATGCTCCCACCCTTGCATCGCTGGACTCCCCCGTCCTCCTCCCCATCATACTTACCCTCCTCGCTCCGTCGCTGAACTTCCCTGCATCCCTGTCGGCTGGGGCGGCTTCATCCAGTGCTGAGCGGTGACGTAGTACCGCTCATTAAGGTCATGAATATGGAAGCCACGCCTATGAGAGTGGCGTCGCATCCATATTCATGACCTTAATGAGCGGTACTACGTCACCGCTCAGCACTGGATGAAGCCGCTGCGGCCGACAGGGATGCAGCGACGGAAGAAGAGTATCCATGTCTAATGAAGCCGGCGGCTTTAGCTGTCACTACAGTGCTACAGCCGCCGGCTCCATGTGTGTCCAGCGTTCTGTGCCGTGGCTCCGCGGCCCGGCAACAGAACTGCAATGGCCTGGCAGTTGGGGACCTCTGCTCTATACAAAAAAAAAAAAAACTTTCACTTGATTCATTTTTTTCAGGACATATTCCACATTATGTACTGATGTGTGGCCCAGCTGCGCTTGGTACACATGTTCCAGGAGTATGCACTAAAAGGTAACTGCAAAATCTGATATTCATTCACAACACTCACACTTCCCAGTATTACCACTAGAGGGAACCTTAGACTATTTAAGGGTGTGAGTTAGGCAGCAGTAGCCATTCAAGTTTCCTGTCAGAGCTCAGTGTATAAAGATAAATCGTGTGCACAGCCTGAAAGGTGCCAGAGTAGGTTCCTACACCGTGAAGATAATGAAAAGAGAACTCGGCACTCAACTTAGCGAAAAGGGTAAATATTTATTGTAGTCCACGGTAGTGAAACGTTTCGGTCCTAAATTTCGGACCTTCATCAGCCACATTAAGTACCGGGAGGGGGTAGAAATACCCAATTCAGGGGTAAGCCGTAGATACTGTTGGGATCAGGTAGATCTCCAAAGTAAGGGTTAAAGGTGAGTATCTGGGTGAGAGTTTTAAGTCAGGTCTCCGCTGCATGCCGTGGGAGGGACGCGGTATCCGCCGCTGGTCCTTGACTGCACAAGGACCAGCGGCGGATACCGCGTCCCTCCCACGGCATGCAGCGGAGACCTGACTTAAAACTCTCACCCAGATACTCACCTTTAACCCTTACTTTGGAGATCTACCTGATCCCAACAGTATCTACGGCTTACCTCTGAATTGGGTATTTCTACCCCCTCCCGGTACTTAATGTGGCTGATGAAGGTCCGAAATTTAGGACCGAAACGTTTCACTACCGTGGACTACAATAAATATTTACCCTTTTCGCTAAGTTGAGTGCCGAGTTCTCTTTTCATTATCCTGTCAGAGCTCAGTCTGAGCTAGAGACAGACGTGTGTGGATTTCCTGTCAGAGACAGAGGAGAGAGAAATTGCAAGCTGATAACTCAGAAAAGACAGACTGCTAGTACCCTATGCAAGTGTAAAGTGACTCTCGGAGCGAGCATGAAATCAGTCTGACGGAATGTCCTGATAGCCTCTCTGGACAGAGTCTTTGAAGGAAAGAAAGAAGGAAGGGACTACAGTTTGCAGAACATCGAGTTAACTGAGAATCAGTCAGCGAGCTTTGGAAAGAAGGAAGAAAGCTAATGACAGAACCTACTGCTGCCCTGTGCTTATGTTAAGGAGGAGAGTAGGGCGACGGGCGAGTGGTTACCCTAGGAAGGAGTGACTTCGGTGACAGACCACCTTCACTCAACTAACCGGACACCGGGTCCGAAGTATTGCTAGTTCCTTCACGGCTGGTGATAGAAAACCGGAGACCCTGCTGGACTTCAAGTCGCAGAGGGTAGCCCTAAGTGTCGATACGTAACCGGGGTCAGGCAGAACAGGAGTCTGGCAGGTACCGCTATATAGACTTAGTTCTCCCAACAGAAGACTTCCACCACAATGTTGGCCGGGCGAAGCTGTGCTATTCAGAGTTAAACCTGACTTCACGCAGGTTAGGACTCATACACTTTAAAGGGAAAGGAGGCCTTAAACCTACTTGGCATTTACCTGGATGTGCATACTCCACCCTGAGCAGCTTCCCGGGACATACCTGCAACCTTCATCAGTAAAAGGTATGGAAAGAGACCAGCTTGTGTGTGACTGACTTATTACCCTGCACCCTGCACCACCATTACACCCTGAGGGATCCATCCAGTCTCACCTGTGGGAGACCTACCACCTTGCTGCCCCAACCCTCAGAGGATTCACCTCGCAGTGCTGGTCACATTGATCAGAAACCACAAGTGGCGTCACAAACTATTCCTAAAATCCCCTGTAAATACCCCCCTTTGTATGAGCGCCCAGGGCAACGGACTGAGCTGTGCTACTTGTGACATTCCCCATAGACTTCAACGGGCTCGGTGCCGAGTACCCCATAAGCCCTGGTACCGTGTGTTGTGCGACTCACTTACACTTCATGGGTGCCAATAACGATGAGCAGGACTCTATGTAAAAGTTAAGGACGTGCAATGGAAGTATTACAAACTAGAAGAAAGCGAAAATGTGTAGAGGACACAGAAGAAATTTTCAATACAAAAGAGTGATTTAGAAAACAGAAGTAGAAATACAGAAGACACACAGAGGCATGTGAGAGCTATAAAGCCGCCTGTTTATGAGCAATTCAGAATTACAGGAATACAAGTGTTTATAAGATTCTTCCAGATGTCCATGGACATACAGTGGGTACAGAAAGTATTCAGACCCCTTTAAATTTTTCACTCTTTGTTTCATTGCAGCCATTTGGTAAATTCAAAAAAGTTCATTTTTTTATCATTAATGTACACTCTGCACCCCATCTTGACTGAAAAAATGTTTTAGAAATCTGTTAAAAAAGAAAAACTGAAATATCAAATGGTCATAAGTATTCAGACCCTTTGCTCAGTATTGGGTAGAAGCACCTTTTGAAGTAGTGCAGCCATAAGTCTTCTTGGGAATGATGCAACAAGTTTTTCACACCTGGATTTGGGGATCCTCTGCCATTCTTCCTTGCAGATCCTCTCCAGTTCCATCAGGTTGGATGGTGAACGTTGGTGGACAGCCATTTTCAGGTCTCTCCAGAGATACTCAACTGGGTTTAGGGCAGGGATCTGGCTGGGCCAGTCAAGAATGGTCACAGTTGTTCTGAAGCCACTCTGGAAGAGGTTGTCATCCAGAAAGGATATCTCAGTACTTGGCCGCATTCATGCTTCCATCAATTGCAACCAGTCATCCTGTCCCGGCAGCTGAAAAACACCACTATAGCATGATGCTGCCACCACCATGTTTCACTGTTGGGATTGTATTGGGCAGGTGATGAGCAGTGCCTGGTTTTCTCCACACATACTGCTTAGAATTATCATCAAAAAGTTCTATCTTCGTCTCATCAGACCAGAGAATCTTATTTCTCATAGTCTGGGAATCCGTCATATGTTTTTTAGCAAACTCTATGTGAGCTTTCATATGTCTTGCACTGAGGAGAGGCTTCCTTCGGGCCACTCTGCCATAAAGGACCGACTGGTGGAGGCGGCAGTGATAGTGACTTTGTGGAACTTTCTCCCATCTCCCTACTGCATCTGTGGAGCTCAGCCACAGTGATCTTGGGGTTCTTCTTCACCTCTCTCACCAAGGCTCTTCACCCACGATTGCTCAGTTTGGCTGGACGGCCAGGTCTAGGAAGAATGGCTGCAATGAAACAAAGAGTGAAAAATTTAAAGGGGTCTGAATATTTTCCGTACCCACTGTATGTTTCATGGCACACCAAACTACCTATGTTGAATTTAGTAGCTGTTTTCATTTCAAGCGTCTCAGAGGGGGAGAATCAATAATTATTTGTAGACGACAAACCCAAACAATTGATACCATAAATACATTTTATAGGACAAGCCATTAGTATGACGGGAGATTTGAGATAAGGCTGTAGACCACAGAATCAGTCCTGACCTAGAACTATCAATGAAGAATAATTGTATATCTGTAACTGCCTCTAATTCCTATTATACATGTTTTATCAATTAGCCGCCTTTTGATGCGCTCACATTTTATCTACGAAGCTGGAACATCTATCACCCCTGCCTTGGAGAAAAAACTCAGGTGCATTGGCCGAATGGAACTAGTAAAAAATCCAATCGACTTGGATGCAATACGCGTATATGTAATGTAATACTGGTTAAAAAAAAAGAGTGAACCTTTAGATTTTTCTTTTCATTTCTCAAATTTAATATCACGTACTGATCGCAGTAAACATAAATTAAGCATATGTATGAATTAATGAATAAATTGAAAGATGAATAAAAATGTACATAACATACAGGGTCATTATAAACGTTAGATAATATAGTGTATATCACCGTAGCTCAATTCAAGCCAAAGATCAAGTCCTGTAGATTTCACATTACTTGTAGTTTTCCACATAAAAGCATCCATTATAAGCCAAGGTGGACTCGGTTCTCAATAGTTTATGGATGCTATAGATGTTATTGTACAGTCTCGCACAATCAAAAATGAGAGAACAGATAAATGCATATTTTCTCACCACTACACTAAGTTTTTCAGATTTGTCCAGTGAAAAATAAAATATCTGCACTCCACAAAAATATGTTATCCCATCCACTTTGATGGTGCTTAGCAAATATGTAGATAGTCCAATAGTTTTGAAGAAGACAAGAAATTGCGGCACTCACCCATCCATAAAATTTAGAAGACTTTATTTCCAAGAAGTTAAAATAACAGCGTGGTAGTGAATGACATACTCCTATGCACGGACAACATCCATTGGCCCTTCATAAAGCATGATGGCCCTCCATACAGTTTAGTGGCCCCCACACAACACTCCACACTGTATAATGGCTTACACACATTATAATGGCCCCCATTTGCCTGCCAAACTGTATAAAGGCCCCCACACAACCCTCCAAACACATAGTTCAATGGCCCCATAAATAGTCCTCCATATAGTATAATGGACTCATAAATAGCCCCCACACATAACATGATGGCCCCACAAATAGCCCCCCACATAGTACGATGGCCCCTTAAATAGCTCTCCACATAGTATAATGGCCCAATAAATAGCCCTCCACATAGTATTATGGCCTCACAAATAGTCCTTTACATAGTATGATAGCCCCATAAATAGTCCTCCACATAGTATGATGACCCCACAAATAGTCCTCAACATAGTATGATGGTCCCATAAATAGTGCTTCACATAGTATGATGGTCCCATAAATGGTCCTCCACATAGTATGATGGCCCCATAAAAAGTCCTCCACATAGTATGATGGCCCCATAAATAGTCCTCCACATAGTATGATGGCCCCATAAACAGTCCTCTACATAGTATGATGGTCCCATAAATAGTCCTCCACATAGTATGATGGCCCCATAAACAGTCCTCTACATAGTATGATGGTCCCATAAATAGTCCTCCACATAGTATGATGGCCCCATAAATAGTCCTCCACATAGTATTATGGCCTCACAAATAGTCCTTTACATAGTATGATAGCCCCATAAATAGTCCTCCACATAGTATGATGACCCCACAAATAGTCCTCAACATAGTATGATGGTCCCATAAATAGTGCTTCACATAGTATGATGGTCCCATAAATGGTCCTCCACATAGTATGATGGCCCCATAAAAAGTCCTCCACATAGTATGATGGCCCCATAAATAGTCCTCCACATAGTATGATGGCCCCATAAACAGTCCTCTACATAGTATGATGGTCCCATAAATAGTCCTTCACATAGTATGATGTGTTGTGAATGGGTTTGAGATGAGTTCTGAGCAGAGGCTCCCTCTGGTGGTTACAAGCGGTGCTAGTGAAGATTGTGAGGACTGGGAATCAGGTGTTACTGACTGGTCTTATATAAGGGAGTCATTTTCCCATCAGGGTTGCCGGTGATCAATTGTTCTGGTCTGAATCCTTCATTCCAGTTTCCCTTGTAGCCTGCTGTGTCGTGTCTGCATCTCCTGCTATCAGATAAGACCTTTTCTTCTTTTGTGTTTGTACTATATTTTTGCATTTTGTCCTGCACTTCTGTGGGGGCCTTCAGGGTCCCCTCCGGGGGCTTTTGCCCTCTCAGTTTAGTTCAGCCACTGATGTTTGTACTTTTGCTTTTTCCAGTTTTTTCAGTGGCTGCTGTTTTGATTTTGTTACACCAGAGAACTAATTTAGGTGGTAGAGGTCGTGTGATCTCAGGTGATTTTGAAATTAGTAGAGTTGGTGTTTTTCAGGGTTTTCTGAGATTGCAGTAAGTACCCTTCCTATCCTTTTCTATTTAGTTAGTTTGGGCCCCCAGCATTTGCTCATACTATTTTCTTTCTGTGTCAGTATTTCCTCTTGTCTAACCGCCATTACATGTTTGGGGGCTTTCTATTATCTTTGGGGTTCTGCTCCGGGGCAGATAGCTTTCCTATTTCTATCTTTAGGTGTAGTTAGTTTCTCAGGCTGTGACGAGGCGTCTAGGACCAACGTAGGAACGCTCCACGGCTGCCTCTAGTTGTGGTGGTTAGTCAGGGTACTGCAATCTCATAGATTCCAACTGCTCTGGTGTATTGCCTTTTTTGCCTGCACTCCTCAGCTACCGAAACATAACAGGATACTATATTGGAGTATCTGAGGCTGAATAACCTCATGAAACAGTATCACCGGCCCAAAAATTGAAAATTGTATGGTACTCACAGAAGGGAAAAAATATTGTGAAAGAAAAAAGGTTGTCAGAGTTGTCAGAGATATTTTTCTGTTTGTTGCATTTTTTTTTTTTTCCCTCTGTATCTCTGGGTGCTGGGGAGGATCTTTTCTCCCAATGGAGTTTGCACAGTTGTCTGGCCGTGTGGATCAGCTTGCCACTGAGGTTCGGAGTATTGCTATCTATCTTGCTGGGTTGCCTGTTGTGGAACCTAGGATTCCCATGCCAGATTTGTTTTTGGGGGATCGAGCTAAGTTTCAGAATTTCAAAAATAATTGTAAATTGTTTTTTGCCTTAAAATCTAAGTCCTCAGGAAACGCAGCGCAGCAGGTTCAAATTATCATCTCTCTCCTGCGCGGCGATCCTCAGGATTGGGCTTTTTCCCTGATACCTGGGGATCCTGTTTTGAGTGATGTTGATGCGTTTTTTCAGGCTTTGGGGTTATTGTACGATGAGCCTAATGTCACTGATCAAGCTGAAAAAGCCTTGTTGGCATTAAATCAGGGGCTTGATGACGCTGAGTTATACTGTCAGAGATTCCGTAGGTGGGCAGTCCTGACCAAATGGAATGACGACGCTTTGGCGGCCCTTTTCCGGAAGGGTCTGTCAGATAATGTAAAGGATGTTATGGTGGGATTCCCTGTCCCCTCTGGTCTCAATGATTCTATGTCATTAGCGATTCAAATTGACAGACGTTTGCGTGAGCGGAGAAGTATGCGTGGAATGGTGTTGCCTTGTGAACCAGCTTCTGAACCCATGCAGTGTGATAGAGTGGTGTCTGGGGCACAGCGTCATGAGTTTCGAAAGCGCAATGGGTTATGTTTCTACTGTGGTGATGCCTCTCATGCTATTTCAGTCTGCCCTAAGCGGGGAAGACGTTTTGCACGCTCAGTTGTCTTGGGTAGTGTTCAGACTAAGTTTTTATTAACTGTCACTCTGATATGCTCTCTGTCCTCATTTTCTGCTCAGGCTTTCGTTGATTCTGGAGCAGCTATTAACCTGATGGATTATGATTTTGCTAAACGTTGTGGGTTTCCCTTGATACCCCTACAGAAGTCTATTCCCCTACTGGGGATCGATTCTACCCCTTTGGCTGAGAATAAACCCCAGTTTTCTACTCAGGTGATAATGAGGGTTGAACCTGATCACCAGGAGTGCTGCAAATTTTTGGTTCTATATAATCTGCATGACATTATCGTGCTGGGTTTCCCTTGGTTACAGTCTCATAATCCTGTTTTGGATTGGAAATCTGTGTCTGTAACCAGTTGGGGCTGCCAATGTGTTAATACAAACACTCCTGTTTTTTCTGCCTCCCCCCAGGCTCAGGATGTTCCTGACTTTTTGTTTGATTTTTCTGATGTGTTTAGCGAAAGTAAATCTGCATCCTTGCCTCCCCATAGGAGCTATGACTGCGCTATTGAATTAGTGCCGGGTAGTAAATTCCCTAAAGGTCGCCTTTTTAACTTGTCTGTACCTGAACATGACGCTATGCGGTCTTATATCAAGGAATCATTGGAGAAGGGTCATATCAGACCATCCTCTTCACCCTTAGGTGCCGTTTTTTCTTTGTGGCCAAAAAAGATGGTTCATTAAGGCCGTGTATTGATTATCATCTCTTGAACAATATTACTGTGAAATATCAATACCCGTTACCCTTGATTTCTGACCTGTTTTCCAGGGTGAAAAACGCTACTTGGTTTACCAAGCTTGACCTCAGGGGGCGTATAACCTTATTCGCATTAAGCACGGGGATGAATGGAAGACGGCATTTAACACCCCTGAAGGGCATTTTGAGTACCTTGTGATGCCCTTTGGGCTCACTAATGCTCCTTCCGTCTTCCAGTCCTTCATGAATGACATTTTCAGGGATTTTGTGGACAAGTTTCTGATTGTTTATTTGGATGATATCTTGATTTTTTCTAATGACTGGGACTCTCATGTGAAACATGTTCGAACTGTATTCCAGATTTTGAGAGAGAATGCTCTGTATGTGAAGGGATCAAAGTGTCTTTTTGGCGTACAGAGGATCTCATTTCTGGGATTCATTTTGTCCCCATCTGTTATTGAAATGGACCCGGTCAAGGTTCAGGCCATCTGTGATTGGGTCCAACCTACTTCATTAAAGGCTCTTCAGAGATTTTTGGGTTTTGCCAATTTTTATCGTAAATTTATTGGTAATTTCTCGGTTATTGTTAAACCATTAACTGATTTGACCAGAAAGGGTTCTGATGTGGTGAATTGGCCTCCTGAGGCAGTCTCTGCATTTCAGGAACTTAAGCAGAGATTCACTTCTGCTCCTGTTCTACGACAGCCTGATGTTTCTCTGCCATTTCAGGTGGAGGTTGATGCCTCTGAAATTGGGGCAGGTGCCGTTTTGTCCCAAAAAGATCCAGAGACCTCTAAAAGTAACCCTTGTGCCTTTTTCTCTCGAAAATTTTCTCCTACTGAACGTAATTATGACGTGGGTAATCGGGAGTTATTGGCCATGAAGTGGGCTTTTGAAGAGTGGAGACATTGGCTGGAGGGAGCCAAACATCAGGTGGTGGTCCTTACGGACCATAAGAATCTGGTCTATTTGGAATCTGCCAAGCGACTCAATCCTAGACAGGCCAGGTGGGCCTTGTTTTTCACACGTTTTAATTTTGTGGTTTCCTTTCTTCCTGGCACTAAGAATGTTAAGGCGGATGCCCTCTCGAGGAGTTTCCTTGCGGACTCTCCTGAGTTATCTGATCCTTCTGTTATTTTGAAAGAGGGTGTAGTTCTTTCCGCCATCTCGCCCAATTTGAGACTTGCTCTGGAGGGTGTCAGGAAGATAGGCCCGAGCGCTGCCCTGTTGGAAAATTGTTTGTCCCGGACCAATGGAAAAAGAGTGTGATGTCTGAGATTCATTGTTCCGCATTGGCTGGGCATCCCGGAATTTTTGGTACCAGAGACTTGGTTAGTCGGTCCTTTTGGTGGCCTACCTTGTCTCGTGATGTCAGGGAATTTGTGCAGTCCTGCGGGACTTGCTCTCGCTCCAAGCCTTGCTCTCGCTCTAGTGGTTTGTTGATGCCATTGCCTGTGCCCAAGAGACCATGGACCCATATCTCTATGGATTTCATTTCCGATCTTCCTGTTTCTCAGAGAATGACCACCATCTGGGTAATTTGTGATAGGTTTTCCAAAATGATACATCTTGTGCCATTACCTAAGTTGCCTTCCTCCTCTGAATTGGTGCCGTTGTTCCTTCAGCACGTGGTTCGTTTACACGGCATTCCTGAGAACATTGTGTCTGACAGAGGAGTCCAGTTTGTTTCCAGATTTTGGAGGACTTTTTGTTCTAAACTGGGTGTTCAATTGTCTTTCTCCTCGGCATTTCATCCTCAGACCAATGGTCAAACTGAGAGAACAAACCAGACATTGGAGACTTATCTAAGATGCTTTGTGTCTGCTGATCAGGATGACTGGGTCTCTTTTTGCCTTTGGCTGCGTTTGCTCTTAATAATAGGGCTAGCTCTGCCACTTTGATGTCTCCGTTTTTCTGTAATTCTGGGTTTCACCCTCGATTTTCTTCAGGACAGACGGAGGCTTCTGTCTGTCCAGGTGTTGACTCTGTTGTGGAGCGTATGCAACAGATTTGGGACCAGGTAGTGGAGAGGTTGTCCCTCTCTCAGGAGAGGGCCCAGCGGTTTGCTAACCGGCATAGGACTGATGGTCCTCGGTTTAAAGTGGGGGACTTGGTCTGGTTGTCCTCAAAGAATATTCCTATGAGAGTGGCATCTCCTAAGTTTAAGCCTAGGTTCATTGGACCTTATAAGATCATGGAGATTATTAATCCTGTTTCTTTTCGTTTGCTTCTTCCAGGGACATTTAAGATCCATAACGTGTTCCACAAGTCCTTGTTGAAGAGGTTTGTTGAGCCAGTGGTTCCTGCTGCTGTGCCTCCTGACCCTGTTTTGGTTGAGGGCAATCTGGAGTATGTGGTTGAGAAAATATTGGATTCTCGTTTTTCTAGACGGAAACTCCAATATTTGGTTAAATGGAGAGGCTATGGTCAGGAAGACAATTCTTGGGTGTTTGCTTCGGACATCCATGCTAGGAGACTTATCCGTGCGTATCATAGAACTCATCCCGACCGACCTGGTTGCTCAAATGAGGGTTCGGTGACCCCTCTTCAAGGGGGGGTACTGTTGTGAATGGGTTTGAGATGAGTTCTGAGCAGAGGCTCCCTCTGGTGGTTACAAGCGGTGCTAGTGAAGATTGTGAGGACTGGGAATCAGGTGTTACTGACTGGTCTTATATAAGGGAGTCATTTTCCCATCAGGGTTGCCGGTGATCAATTGTTCTGGTCTGAATCCTTCATTCCAGTTTCCCTTGTAGCCTGCTGTGTCGTGTCTGCATCTCCTGCTATCAGATAAGACCTTTTCTTCTTTTGTGTTTGTACTATATTTTTGCATTTTGTCCTGCACTTCTGTGGGGGCCTTCAGGGTCCCCTCCGGGGGCTTTTGCCCTCTCAGTTTAGTTCAGCCACTGATGTTTGTACTTTTGCTTTTTCCAGTTTTTTCAGTGGCTGCTGTTTTGATTTTGTTACACCAGAGAACTAATTTAGGTGGTAGAGGTCGTGTGATCTCAGGTGATTTTGAAATTAGTAGAGTTGGTGTTTTTCAGGGTTTTCTGAGATTGCAGTAAGTACCCTTCCTATCCTTTTCTATTTAGATAGTTTGGGCCCCAGCGTTTGCTCATACTATTTTCTTTCTGTGTCAGTATTTCCTCTTGTCTAACCGCCATTACATGTTTGGGGGCTTTCTATTATCTTTGGGGTTCTGCTCCGGGGCAGATAGCTTTCCTATTTCTATCTTTAGGTGTAGTTAGTTTCTCAGGCTGTGACGAGGCGTCTAGGACCAACGTAGGAACGCTCCACGGCTGCCTCTAGTTGTGGGGGTTAGTCAGGGTACTGCAATCTCATAGATTCCAACTGCTCTGGTGTATTGCCTTTTTTGCCTGCACTCCTCAGCTACCGAAACATAACAATGATGGCCCCATAAACAGTCCTCTACATAGTATGATGGTCCCATAAATAGTCCTCCACATAGTATGATGGCCCCATAAACAGTCCTCTACATAGCATGATGGTCTCATAAATAGTCCTCCACATAGTATGATGGCCCAATAAATAGTCCTCCACATAGTATGATGGTCCCATAAATATCCCTTCACATAGTATGATGGCCCCATAAATAGTGCTTCACATAGTATGATGGTCCCATAAATGGTCCTCCACATAGTATGATGGCCCCATAAACAGTCCTCCACATAGTATGATGACCCCATAAATAGTCCTCCACATAGTATGATGGCCCCATAAATAGTCCTCTACATAGTATGATGGTCCCATAAATAGTCCTCCACATAGTATGATGGCTCCATAAATAGTCCTCTACATAGTATGATGGTCCCATAAATAGTCCTCCACATAGTATGATGGCCCAATAAATAGTCCTCCATATAGTATGATGGTCCCATAAATAGCCCTCCACATAGTATGATGGTCCCATAAATAGACCTCTACGTAGTATAATGGCCTCACAAATAGCCCTCCACATAGAATGATGGCCGTGCAAAGTACTCATTGATTTAAAATAAAAATACTCTCCTCATTCCCCCACTGCTTCTGTCTCTGCAGCGTGTGGTCTGCACTGCTTGGCACAGCGGTCGCGATGTAATAACATCATCGTGCTCAGTGCGCTGAGACGTGATACGCACATGCATAATGATGGAGGAGGGAGCGTCGGCTGACGTTCCCTACTCTATAATTACTTTCAAATGCATCTGCGTCCAGGATGCGGATACAGTTGAAAGTCGGGCGGGGCGGCCTGTGCTGGCACTAGAACTGGGCCCCCCAGTCTCACGCAGCGTGATCTGTCGCTATTAGCAGCACGCCACTGAGACCAAATATAATATTATTGTGTAGCCCAGCTACGCAGGCAACACATAAAATCCAGGAGAATGCACAGGAAGGTAATCGCAAAAGCTTGCTATTCATTCACTGCCACTTACAATTTCAGACACACCCACTAGGGGTATAGGAGGTAGTGACACGTAGCAGAGCTCAGTCAAGCTTCCTGTCTCAGGACAGTGCAGACCAGATAGTTTCCTGTCTTCAGACAGTGCAGTTCTGTGCCAGTTCAGTCTGGACTTGGAGAGGAGAGAGGACTGAATCCTCGCAGAGCTAGCGTAGCTCACCTGACAAAGAAGTGGAGGCTAGTACGGGTGAAGTGCATCATCCTAGCCTAGTCAGAGCTACCCTTAATCAGTACCTCAGTAGAAGCTGAAACAAGGAGGAAACTGAGAGCTGCTCAGCGAGCTAGGAAGAAAGCTGACTATTTCCATCGAAAGCTACAAGTGCTTATGCAAAGAGCAGAAGCAGGGCGAAGGGCGCAGTGGAGAAGTTAGAGAAGTGCTTCAGGTATTGGATTGTCTGCACTAAATTGCCGGACACCGGGGTCCGAAGCGTTGCTACAGTTTCAAGCTTAGTAACAAGAACACCGGAGGCATCTGGACTACAGGTCGCAGAGAGAAGCCCTAAGTGTCAATACGTAACCAGAGACAGGGAAAACAGGAGTCTAGCCTGATCAGCAAATATAGACTTAGTTTTCACCACTTAGAAGTTTCCACCACAACGTTGGCCGGGCAGTATAGCTATTGAGAAAGCTGGAGATTCAGAGTTAACTTCGCTTCAGGCAAATTGGACTCACCTACATTTGAAGTAAAGGAGGCCTCTAACCTGCTCAGCGGTTACCCGAATGTGCATTCTCCACCCCGACCAGCTCCCCGGGATCTTCTTGAACCATCTACCAGTAAAAGGTATGAAAAGAAGCTGCATTGTGTGTGACTGAATTATTATCTATACCCTGCATCATCATCACCATAGACTTCCAGGGACCCGTCTCACCTGTGGGAGACTACCACCCAGCTGCCCCCATAACATCCCCTGTGAAAGTCCTTATAGCAGCGCTGGTTCAATTAACCAGATACCACAGGTGGCGTCACGAACTACCTATCCTAAATATCCCCTGTAAATATTCCCCCATTGCACGGGGCCACGGACCGAGCCACCGCTACCAGTGACAACTCCCATAGATTTCCATGGGCTCGGCTCAGAGTACCCCATAGCCTTGGTATCCACAATTGTGGTGCGTGTCGGAACAACTTTTGGCGTCACGAACAGGATACGAAAGCTTGCAATTGTGAGTCCTGTGTGCCTATATTGAACTGTTTGGTGAAAAAGACTGTTTGCTGTATTTGGCGCCAAATTCCGCCATTTTACCGCCATGTTCGCGCCCTCAGGCGCTGGTGAAGAAGGGGGGCGTACCTAAAATAACGCGCAGTTTCCTGGACACGCCCCCAACCTGCACCCCAATCTGCATCGCGAGCCGCATCGCAAACTGCATCGCAATCTGCATCGCACATTCGCATCGCAAACTGCATCACAATCTGCATTGCAATCTGCATCGCAAACTGCATCACAATCTGCATTGCAATCCGCATCGCAAACTGCATCACAAACTGCATTGCAATCCGCATCGCCAACTGCATCCCAAGATACTGCGGCATCATCGGAGCGCCAGCGACAAAGGTCCTGTCTCCACCGCTGCAGCCTGTGAAAGAGGTAGGCTCAGATTAACCAAGGGGGCATCAATATGTCGCAGCAACCAGCAGACGGAGCGGCCCCCGCCGGTGGCCCCAATAACCCACCGCTTGGCGTCGTACCGCAGGATGGGGGTGCAGGCCCCTCACCTGGCCCGGTGGTCCCGCTAATGCTGCTAACCCTCCCATACATGCCTGGAGCGAAGTGGCTCCCCCAGTACAGCGGCGAGCCAAGCACCCTGCCAGGATTTAAACGGAAGATATGTAGTATTTTAGATATGTACTCAATGACTGAAAAGCAAAAAGCTGCTGTGGTAATAGGACAGTTAGCTGGTGCGGCTGAGAGAGAAGTAGAGACTTGGCCCATTGCAGACCAGGAGTCGGTACCTGCGATACTCTTAAAGCTACAGGCCATCTTCGAGGACCACACAGAAACGGATCTCCGGTTGGCATTTTATCAGTGCTTCCAGGGACCGGGTGACAGTATTAGGGACTACGCCTGCCGACTACAGGGGGCCCTGCGAGCTCTCAAACAGGCTAACCCCACAAGTCCCATTGATGAGAGCCAAATGTTAAAAGAGCAATTCGTGCGGGGACTGAGGTCTCCAGAGGAAGGCAGGACTGTAAACTGGTGGTCCTTGGATCATCCAGATGCCACTTTTGATGCTCTAAAGGACATGGCAATAAAGGGACTGCGACCCCTGGAAAAGCCTGAGGTGGCAAATCAGTATCACTCGGGTGAAGCCATTCTAAAGCCGGCAGTACCCACCTTTTCCCCGCAGGTGGCAGAAGCTACAATGCAGGTGGCGCCCCTAGTGAGTTGGAATGTCTGCGCTCAGAAGTGCGCCAGCTGACTAAGAACTTGGCCACTGTAATGGAGGCCCTGCAACTGCGGAAAGAGGAAGGAGGGAAGATCCTACTAGCCGACTGTCCGGAGGATGTCCCTTGGATGAACCGGAGGAAATAGAGGACGTCGCCACACCGGAGGAGGACCACGCCACCCCCAAGAGCGACTCTGGAGCAACACCATCCTCGCCGGGAGATCGTCTGCTACCGCTGCAACCAAAAAGGTCATATGGCTCAGCAATGTCCTTTAAACGAGCCGATCCTGGGTCAGAGGGCCAACACCCAGGAGTAGACTCATCAGGCCCCTTAGACTGGAATCGCAGGTTCGTGGGTGGACGGCCCTACCTGTCCATGATTCTGGACGGGATTGCAATCCCTGCACTGCTGGACACTGGATCTCAGGTGACCATCATACCTGATGTCCTTTACAATAAATTTTGGTCCATGGACAGTCTCCAGCCCCCAAACCTGACTTGACAGTGTACGCCATCAATGGTCTCCCTGTTGAAGTAATTGGAGCCAAAAACGTGGACGTAAAAGTGGGCAGGGTGGAGCTGAAGGATCAGGGACTTTTAGTGGTAAAGACTGTAAATGAGGAGAATGCCTTAAATGTGATACTAGGTACTAACGTTATCAGTAACTGTCTGGGAGAAGTTGTGTTTTTGCTCCAACAGCTCGCTGAAGTTGCCAAGCCAAAGCAGAAGGGAGTGATCCAGAGGGAGAACCGGGCCCTGATGTGCCAGCAGCAAGCGAAGCTTACAGATGGTGAAATCGGTAATGTACGGGTCACAGACTCGAACCCCATTGTAATACCCCCAATGAGTAAATGTTAATATGGTGTAGAGCAGCCATAGGTCTGAGGGGACAGAACTACCAAGCAGTAGTAGAACCCCATCGCTCAGAACACAGACCTACACTCATGATTGCTAGAGGGGTAGTGGAAGTAGTAAATGGGAGAGTACCAGTACGACTTCTCAACTGGGGGGACGATGAAGTAAATTTGCCACGTTATGCTACAGTTGCTAAATTACATGCCGTAGATAATAATTCTATCCTCACAACCGAGTCCTTAGCCTCCCGCCAATCAGCGGAGGATAATGATCCGGCAACCCCGGTAGCGGACTGGTGTCAGCAGCTTCATATTGGGACAGACACCACTTCCGTCCACCAGAAACAGGGGGTACTACGGGTGGTACAAGAGTACGCACAAGTATTTAGCAAGCACCCACTTGATTTTGGGACCATTAAGGGAGTACAGCATCATATCCCTACAGGCAGTCATCCTCCCATCAAAGAGCGGTACAGGCCTATACCTCCAGCCCACTATCAGAAAGCTAAGGAAATGCTGCATGACATGAAGAAAGCCGGGGTGATAAGGGATAGTTGTAGCCCCTGGGCAGCACCTCTGGTTCTAGTGAAGAAAAAGGATGGTAGCATGCGAATGTGTGTAGATTATAGGCAAGTAAATCGTATAACACATAAAGATGCATACCCATTACCACGTATAGAGGAATCCTTAGCTGCTCTGAAAACGGCTAACTACTTTTCTACCCTCGACCTTACTAGTGGGTACTGGCAAGTGGCTGTGGCTGAGGAGGACCGGGAGAAAACTGCTTTCACCACCCCAATGGGACTCTGCAAGTTCGACAGGATGCCGTTTGGTCTCAGCAGTGCCCCAGGAACATTCCAGAGGGTGATGGAGAGCTGTCTAGGACATCTCAACTTCGAAACTGTGCTGCTGTACTTGGACGACGTAATTGTGTACTCTAAGACATATGAAGATCATCTGAAGCACCTGGCGGAGGTATTTGAGTCATTGTCCAAGTTTGGGATGAAACTAAAGCCCTCTAAATGCCACCTGCTCAAACGGAAGGTACAGTACTTGGGACACATTGTCAGTTCCGAAGGAGTAGCGCCGGACCCCGAGAAGGTCACAGCTATTCAGAAATGGCCAGAGCCGAAGAACTTAAAAGAGGTGCGTCAGTTCCTGGGACTAACAGGTTACTACAGGAGGTTTGTAAAAGATTACACTAAGAAAGCGGCGCCTTTGCAGGACCTCCTGGTAGGACAACCTCTTAAGAGCAGAAACCTTCCATTCAATTGGGGAAAAGAACAAGCTGAGGCATTCAAAGAGATGAAAGAGATCCTTACCGGCGATGAAATCTTAGCCTACCCAGATTACAGCCAACCGTTCCTGCTGTACACCGATGACAGTAACGAAGGATTAGGAGTGGTCCTCAGTCAGAAGCAGAATGGCCAAGAAAAAGTCATCGCATATGCCAGCAGAAAGCTCAGGCCAACTGAGAGAAACCGGAAAACTATAGCAGCTTCAAACTGGAGTTCCTAGCGCTGGTCTGGGCCATTACCGAAAGATTCAAACATTACCTTGCCTCCAACAAGTTCACTGCGTCACAGACAACAACCCCTTGACGCACCTTGAAACAGCCAAGCTGGGAGCCATGGAGCAACGTTGGATGGCTCGGTTGTCAAATTACCAGTTTACCATCAAGTACAGGGCAGGCCGTAAAAATGCCAATGCGGACGCCTTGTCCAGAATGCCGCATGAATCTGACACAGAGGAAGAGTCAGACGATCTGGAAGAAATTGAGCTACCTGCGTTCCATCGAAATGGGATGGTCCAAGAGCAACGAGTCTACAGAAAGCGGTGTGGTGAGATGTTGAACCCTTTACCTCATCACAGCTGGAAGGAGACTCAAGACAGCGATCCAGTGGTCAGCCGTATCAAGGAGCTGATAAGACAAGAAGGTTCCTCCTTGGAGAAAGACTCACCCATGCCAGCAAAGCTCCTGTGGAATGAAAGAAGCCGGTTGTTCATATACCGAGAGAAGTTGTGCAGGAGATACGTCGACCCAAGGACCCATGAGATGGTGTGGCAGATAGTGGTGCCCAGAGCAGACATCCAAATGGTGCTAGAAGCCTACCACGATCAAGCGGGGCACTTTGGCTGGAAAAAGCTGGAGACCCTGTTGAGATGTCGGTTCTACTGGGTAGGGATGCGCAGCTCCATCGAGAAGTGGTGCCGGAACTGTGGGCCCTGTGGCCTCAGGCGAAAAGACTATCATAGTCAGAGAGCACCCCTGCAGCCTATCCGGACGACTCGTCCCTTGGAGATTGTGGCATTGGATCACGTCAAGTTGTCCCCAAGCAGGTCAGGATACTCATATGCCCTGACCATGGTGGATCACTATTCCAGGTTTCTGGTGGTCGCCCCTGTCAAAGATATGACAGCAGAGACAGCAGCAAGAGCCTTCCAAGCAAGTTTCTGCAGACCACACGGATATCCGGAGCAGGTGCTGACTGATCGAGGTCCAGCCTTTGAAGCTGAACTGTTTCAGGAATTCTGTCAATTGTATGGATGCAAAAAGATCAGAACAACACCATACCACCCTCAGACCAACGGCCTTTGTGAAAAGATGAATCACATTGTCATGGATTTACTGAAAACTGTACCCCTGGAAGAAAGAAATCGGTGGCCAGACTTGTTACCTGACCTGGTTGACTTGTACAACCACATACCAGTAAGTTCCACCAACTGCACTCCAGCCTACCTTATGAGAGCAAGACCTGGAAGACTGCCAATGGATTTGGAGCTGGGAGTGGTAGAACCAGAGGCTGATGACAGTGCTGAAGATTGGGACACAACTCGACAGGAACAGTACAAGAGAGTACAAGCCTGCGTAGAAGACAGTCTCAACAAAGTAAGAGAAAAGCAAGAGAAGAACTATAACAAAAATGCTCCCGCTAAGCCTTTAATGCCTGGAGAAATGGTGCTCAAAAGGAAAAGAAGAACACACAAGTTGGATGATCAGTGGGAACAGGAGCCATACGTCGTGCAAAATTCCAATTTTGATAACAGAAAGGTCTGTACCATTAGTAAGGATGGAGGAAAAACGACGGCAACGGTGTCCAGAGATCATTTAAAGTTGTGTCCTTGCCCATTAAAGCTCCGTGAAGAAAACCCTGTTGTCCATCAAGAAGAGAATGCTGAAGCGGTCATACATACGGATTTGGGAGATTTACCTGCAGATTGGCCCAGATTGGGAGACGCTGTAATTATTCCTGTGCTGCAGTTTTATCAGCCGCAAGAGGAGTCTCTACAACCGGTCATACCAATTGTGCCAGTTGAGCCAGTTCCAGAAGAACCTGTTCCGGCAGACCCTCAACCATTAGAACCCCAAGCAGCGGACCCGCAAGAAGCAGCACCACAAGAAGTGGAGTCCTCTGGTGAAGCTGGTGAAGCAGTACCGCCTCCTCCAGTCGCTAGCATGCTTGCCAGGTCCCTAGAGAGGTGGAGTCGTGTCTATAGTTTGCCGTTATGCAGAACAGAAAGGTTAGAGACTACCATACCTGACGCTACCCCACGTAGGTCAGAACGTATCACTAAAGGTAAACTACCTATTCGCTATCAGGAGTAGTCCTAATAGACTAGTTAGCAAGACCCAGATAGGGTTTATTGCATCTGAAAAATTGTATAAAGTTTGAAAAAGTATTAATGTAATTATTTGAAATGTTTTTTAACCATGCCAATGGACTGCGTGGCTGTGGACTGTGCCAGCCCAAGAACTTGTCTTTGTAAATAGTTGCGCTACGGTGCATTATCTTGGTTTTACATGAAACCACTACTACTATCTACCTCTGAAGAAAAACCCGTATGGTGTGGCCTAGAGTGAGGTCTGCAGTCAGAAGTCCTGCAGCCCACCCAGGACCCACGTGGGAGGTTTTTGGTGCGGGTCCTCCACAAGTATCTTGTATATATGAACACGTTTGATATTTTGATACTTTTGATACTTTTGTATTTTTCCTATTGTACAAATTGTAACGTTAAAGAAGTCGTACCTCCCAGATGGGAAGAGTTATAATGTTTATGTTAATGCAAAACAAAATGTTTTTTTGTCTTTTACAGCCCGGGAGTGCTGTGTTTTACCAAGGGGGGATGTGTAGCCCAGCTACGCAGGCACACACATAAAATCCAGGAGAATGCACAGGAAGGTAATCGCAAAAGCTTGCTATTCATTCACTGCCACTTACAATTTCAGACACACCCACTAGGGGTATAGGAGGTAGTGACACGTAGCAGAGCTCAGTCAAGCTTCCTGTCTCAGGACAGTGCAGACCAGATAGTTTCCTGTCTTCAGACAGTGCAGTTCTGTGCCAGTTCAGTCTGGACTTGGAGAGGAGAGAGGACTGAATCCTCGCAGAGCTAGCGTAGCTCACCTGACAAAGAAGTGGAGGCTAGTACGGGTGAAGTGCATCATCCTAGCCTAGTCAGAGCTACCCTTAATCAGTACCTCAGTAGAAGCTGAAACAAGGAGGAAACTGAGAGCTGCTCAGCGAGCTAGGAAGAAAGCTGACTATTTCCATCGAAAGCTACAAGTGCTTATGCAAAGAGCAGAAGCAGGGCGAAGGGCGCAGTGGAGAAGTTAGAGAAGTGCTTCAGGTATTGGATTGCCTGCACTAAATTGCCGGACACCGGGGTCCGAAGCGTTGCTACAGTTTCAAGCTTAGTAACAAGAACACCGGAGGCATCTGGACTACAGGTCGCAGAGAGCAGCCCTAAGTGTCAATACGTAACCGGAGACAGGGAAAACAGGAGTCTAGCCTGATCAGCAAATATAGACTTAGTTTTCACCACTTAGAAGTTTCCACCACAACGTTGGCCGGGCAGTATAGCTATTGAGAAAGCTGGAGATTCAGAGTTAACTTCGCTTCAGGCAAATTGGACTCACCTACATTTGAAGTAAAGGAGGCCTCTAACCTGCTCAGCGGTTACCCGAATGTGCATTCTCCACCCCGACCAGCTCCCCGGGATCTTCTTGAACCATCTACCAGTAAAAGGTATGAAAAGAAGCTGCATTGTGTGTGACTGAATTATTATCTATACCCTGCATCATCATCACCATAGAC
Source organism: Oophaga sylvatica (assembly GCA_033576555.1). Taxonomy (NCBI): domain Eukaryota; kingdom Metazoa; phylum Chordata; class Amphibia; order Anura; family Dendrobatidae; genus Oophaga; species Oophaga sylvatica. The sequence continues at coordinate 93,865,397 of JARQOD010000009.1, read as the reverse complement.
TTCCAGGGACCCATCTCACCTGTGGGAGACTACCACCCAGCTGCCCCCATAACATCCCTGTGAAAGTCCTTATAGCAGCGCTGGTTCAATTAACCAGATACCACAGGTGGCGTCAGAACTACCTATCCTAAATATCCTCTGTAAATATTCCCCCATTGCACGACCGCCAGGGCCACGGACCGAGCCACCGCTACCAGTGACAACTCCCATAGATTTCCATGGGCTCGGCTCCGAGTACCCCATAGCCTTGGTATCCACAATTGTGGTGCGTGTCGGAACATTATTATTATATCTCGTTTTCTACACATTTATGACTCTTTTATATATTTTCTGTAACTAATCAGTCTTTTATGTTCTTATTTTTTGGAACTACCCTCTCCTAGATAAGTTGCTAAGTGTTAACGATGCCCCCTGCAGGCAGGCACAGGGCAAAGGTTCCTTTTGACCATTTATTAAAACAGTCCTGGCACAGCTATGGCTTATTTTGGCCATCGGAAAAGTTGGAAGCTTCGCAGTTTCAGTAAATCACCTAGGAGAATGGGGCTACCTCTTCATAACATTGGAATAATAGTTCAGATGGATCTGTGCTAACGTAATAAAACCAGAGCCAAAGCTCCAAGAGTCAGACAAGACGTGAAGTCATGAAGAGCAGGCAGCCGGCCAACCCTACTGGGCTCTGAAGCCATGCTGGGAGACTTGATAAATATATGACTGATGGAGCAAAGGTCAGGCTTTCAACGGCAGGATGCAGAATTTCCCTACAGACAAGTGGAGAGATTTCACTGCCTATTATTCGTTTATACAGTAGTTTATATCCAAAATGTATTACTTATATGCATATGCTGGAAAAGAACCTAAAGTTGTAGGAATACCGGCAATAATATTATGTAACGATGATTCAACAGACAACTAAAAATAGAGGATTTTTTCTTTCCAAATGTTTATGCAGCTAATTCTTAAACCCCTGTGGTGTAGTGACCCCTGATGCAGCTAGGGGGCACTGTGTATGTTCCTCGAGATATGCATGGAAGCATGGTTTGTGTGTGTCTGAAGGACCTGTGATGAGGTCATGATCAGGTGACCTAACCATGTGATCCTGACCTCACCTATGGGCGGGGTTACGCCTATGTAATGGAGTTTGTTTGGCACCTGAGAGAGTGTTGTGGGAGTCTGCCAGTGTGGACAGACTTCCATGTGGGACATTACAGAGAGGTCTCTGTGTCTGAAGAGAGTGGTGTGGGAGTCTGCCAGTGTGGACAGACTTCCATGTGTCCCGGCGGGACATTACAGAGAGGTCTCTGTGTCTGAGGAGTGAGGCTCCAGGCAGGAGCTGAAGTACTGAAGATTTGTATTGCATGTGACTGTATGGTTTATGATGTAATAAACCTAAGGACTTTTTGCATAAGAAAGTGTCTCCTGATTTGCCTCTGAAGCAGCCGAGTGAGTGAATCCTTACAATTGGTGGATGGAATGCTGGCAGCGACCCAAGGAGCACATGTTCCAGGACTGGGAATCAGGAACCAGAGGAGGAACGGACGGTCTGTGAAAACCGTGAGTGTAACCAGTGGTCACGAATAAACTGTGTTTTTGTTTATGTGGTGCCTCTGATATGAGGTATCTGAAGAAGCTGTTAAGCAGTGGTGACAGACAGGAGTCTGTGTTATGTTGACCGGGGTCATTGAAAATGGAGAAAAAGCATGCTGATAGGATACCTCTAAGAGGAGGTGTCCGGAAACCTGCGTGGCCAACAGGTAACAGACAGGAGTCTGTGGTGTACTGACGGGTCAGTGAAAGATTGTTTTTGTCCTTGTGGGATGCCTCTATGAAAAGGAGGTGTCCAGAAACCTGAATGATCAACAGGTAACAGACAGGAGTCTGTGGTGTACTGACGGGTCAGTGAAAGACTGTTTTTTTTCCTTTGTTGGATGTCTCTGAGAGGAGGTGTCCGGAAAATCTCTCTGGCTGAGAGTGTAACAGACAGGAGTCTGTGTTGTGCTGACGGGTCAGTGAGAAATTGTTTTTTTTTCTGGAACACGTGTGAGGTGTTTGCTGTGGCTCGGAGGAGTCATGAAGGTGACAAGCGGCTGGCTGTGACTCGTGGGGTCACGAAGGTGACAAGCGGCAAGACAGCGCAGCGTGCAGAGACTTGTGGTAGCAGGAGCTACAGTGACTGTTGCAGCAAGAAGTTCTGCAGCAGCCGGAGCTGCAGTAACAGCCACAGCAGCTTAGGACTAGCATCTGGAGGTGCTGGTTGTTGGTGGCTGCAACGGAAGCGGTGGCAGTACCAGCAGGAGCTGGTGTGGTAAAAAGGACAGTGTGAACCGAGGCACACAAACTCTTAAAGGGCCAGTACACGCCCTAAGTAAAAGACACTGTCTAAGGGTACTGTGTGGACTGGGGCCTGTAAGAGCCGTGGTGTGTACCCCAGTGATGGGTGGTGTCCCTAAAAGGGGAGGAGTCCCAAAAGGGGGGCGGCAACCCAAAACAGGGATGGTTACCCAAAAGGGGGTGGAGTCCCAAAAGGGGGCGGTAACCCAAATTTGGATTGTGGCCCAAAGGGGGTGGAGTCTCAAAAGGGGGTGGTAGCCCAAATCAGTAAAGTTGCCCAAAAGGGGGTGGAGTCCCAAAAGGGGGCGGTAACACAAATTAGGATGGTGGCCCAAAAGGGGGCGGTAACCCAAATTGGGATGGTGGCCCAAAAGGGGGCAGAGTCCCAAAAGGGGGCGGTAACCCAAATTGGGATGGTGGCCCGAAAAGGGGCGGAGTCCCAAAAGGGGGTGGCAACCCAAAAGGGGATGGTGGCCCAAAAGTGGGTGGAGATTCCAAAAGGGTGTTATGCTGGTATACCACCGAACTCAGTGTACCCCTATGAGAGGAAGCGGGACTTCACGTTATTTGAAAAGGCATGGGAAGTTGATAAAGTGTGTTGTTGTTCAGAGGAGGGAGCCCCATCACAGCAGGTGGCTGTAGTGGTTCCTTGTCATGTGATGTGTGAAAAGAAGGTAACACTTAATAGCGATAGTCCAGAGTTCCAGGTGACCGGGAGAAAGTGTGGGTCAGACCAACTCGGGGACTTGGACGTGACAAGACGTGTGACCGTGAGAAACGGTAGAGCTCCAGGAAAGGGGGCAGAGACCTGTCTAAGGGGGAACGTGTTGTTCCAGGATGACTGGGGGAGTGGGAGTGACTTCTATGCAGACTGTGACTCGACCGCAAGGGAAAGTGAGTGCAGTAAGCTGGAGCTCTCTGAAGTTACCGAGAGTCGTGAGACAGTGGAAACTGCGGATGCAGGAACGGGCGGAACTCTGGAGAGGCAGAGTGTGTGTAGGCAAGAGTGCCCAGCCAAAAATGTAATTAAAGAGGTGATGGTGCGACATGTGCTGGCTAAAAGAGAGCAGGGGCATGAGATAGAGCTGTTTAAAGAAACAGTGGAAAGAGACAGTAGAGCGAGAAAGGGTCCTGAGACAAATGATTGAGCACAAAGTGGAGGAGCTGGAGAAGGAAGTCTCTAAGCTCAGAGATCATCTGTCAGCGTGTAATAGTATGAACAAGGCTCTATGGAAAGAGACGGAGGTGCTCAGAGAGGAACAAGAGAAACATCAGCAGGAGTGTCGCTGCTTGGCAGAAGAGCAAGATAGAGTTCTCCGAGAGCTCAAGATAGAGGAGGAGACTAGTGCCCAGCTCCAGAAATCTATGGGAGAAGAAATCCAGCAAGGGAAGTGCCATGCAGATGGACACACAAGGGAGAGCGATGTCTTGGAAAACTGTACTAATGTCACGCGGTCTTATGATATGTGTACGATGTCAGTAAACTATTCTTAAAAGAACAACACTCTATACAACATATAGATTAGCAACATCAGCATGTAAATATAGAATAGATTTACCTGACACGATATCCGTTGAACTCAGGATTAATCTTGAGGACTTGATACACTGTCACAGGAAAGAAGAGGACCGGGGGTCTAACCTGACCCTAAACTGGGGTCCTAACTAATCCCTCACCTTGGAGGTACTGATAATGGTTCAGAGGTCCAAGTCTCCAGCCTAACCCTGTCTCCTATCAGTCCCTGAACCCTGTAATCAGTCCTAAGAAGGATTCTGATTACCACCAAAGGGATATGGGCTGATCTCTGCTAAATACACAGATTAGAAATATAAGACAGACTGGAGAAAACACAGACTTGCATACACACTCAAACACAGAAGGAACATAAATGATCTGGGATATTAAACTCTAAGCAAGGTGAGCTTAGAACAACTAAGGAGCTCTTTAACTTAAGTCTATACAGATACAATCCTATCTGTGGTCTGCATGAAGAATTTCACTGGCAACTCCCAAACAGACAACCAGAGATTTAAAGGAAACCAATCAACAAATAATTAATTGCAGCCGGAGAAACTGCACCCAGTCCCAGAACTGAGCACAGACAGAATTAACTCCCTAACTGCCAAACACAAAGAAACAGCAACTCAGCTGTGAGAAGTCAGAATGTGCAACCGCGACGATCTTCGTGGCGATGCACACATGACAACTAATGCTCAGGACGAGGAGGTCCAACAGTCTGTCCAAGAAGATGACGGGTCAGGTTTCAAGTGTGTAATAGAGATACCCGAAGACCTGCGAGAAGTGTGTGCCAGTGAGGAGGTGCATGAGGCCTTTAGAAAGGCGGTAGAAGCATGTAGTGTGAACTGGGTGCCAGAGATGAAACAGTTAGTCATACTGTCGACTAAGGAAGTCACACTGAAGCGAGTGGCTGTCCTGAGAGACATGCATCTACAATGCCTCCGAACGAAACAGATGATCATGTGGAGGAATAAAGAAGCCGCTCGACGTTTGGAGCAAGCAACAAAGGCTCAAAATCAGCTTGGATTGGTGGAAGACATCATTCAAGTGCCCAGAGGTCTGGTGAAGAAAGTCATCGGAAGACTTGGGAAAGTGATGCAGGAGATGGTGAATAAGTCCGGTGTGACGAGAGTCAGGATTCCGGCTGATGACGAAGTCCAGGTCAGGGGTGAAGATGGGATGGTTCCATTCCTCGTTGTCGGATCCAGGGAGAGCCTTGGGAATATCCGGATGCTCCTGGAGTATCGTGTGTCATACTTGAGAGAAGTAGAGCAGCTACGACTGGAGAGGGAGCAGGTCAACAGAGAGCTGCAGGAAATGGAAAGAAGATGGCCGCCACCTTCAATCCGTAGTGTTGAGAGGCAAAGAGCGCCTGATGGAAGAGGTAGAAATAGTGATGCCTCAGTTAGCTCAGTGATGGGTGACCTAAGCAGGAGAACCTGTGGTGGACGAGCTGAAATGGACTCAGACCAGACAGGACGTATGGGTGCAGGGGAATTGCGACGCCGTACTGACCGCTAGGGAGGCGGGTGGTCTGACAGAGGGCCTGACTTAGCCGGACGGTTTGACTGGCAGAGACGACAGAGAAGGATCTCTGGTCGGGTAACAAGTGTTCAACCCCACAAGTTTGAACAGAGGGGGGAGGTATGTGGTGTAGTGACCCCTGATGCAGCTAGGGAGCACTGTGTATGTTCCTCGAGATATGCATGGAAGCATGGTTTGTGTGTGTCTGAAGGACCTGTGTGAGGTCATGATCAGGTGACCTAACCATGTGATCCTGACCTCACCTATGGGCGGGGTTACGCCTATGTAATGGAGTTTGTTTGGCACCTGAGAGAGTGTTGTGGGAGTCTGCCAGTGTGGACAGACTTCCATGTGGGACATTACAGAGAGGTCTCTGTGTCTGAAGAGAGTGGTGTGGGAGTCTGCCAGTGTGGACAGACTTCCATGTGTCCCGGCGGGACATTACAGAGAGGTCTCTGTGTCTGAGGAGTGAGGCTCCAGGCAGGAGCTGAAGTACTGAAGATTTGTATTGCATGTGACTGTATGGTTTATGATGTAATAAACCTAAGGACTTTTTGCATAAGAAAGTGTCTCCTGATTTGCCTCTGAAGCAGCCGAGTGAGTGAATCCTTACACCCATAAAAATAACAATAATATAATATCTCTTATAAGAGCCCAAACCTTGATGATAACGCACCTAAAGTTAATCCTTAGAAGTTTTCACGTAAAACTTTCCCCTTTTCTCCATAGGGTTCTAGAATGACCTAATTTTGTTCAGTAGAAGGTCGGGTCCTGCAATCATATGAACAAATTGCGATGTCTTTTTGCTGGAGGAATAAAACTATACAGTGTCTTACAAAAAATTGTGAGTTTTTTCGCTACGGTTCTAATTTCAGAACCCAAATGTTTAGCATGAACTCTATCCATACTGTTATTTTATTTATTTAATTATTTATTCATCTATTTATTTATTTATTTTCTTTAACAAATATGCTTTGTTACAAGTTAATAGAATTACCGTTGTGGTGTAATGACCCCTGATGCAGCTAGGGGGCACTGTGTATGGCCCTTGGGATATGCATGGAGGCATGTGATGGATGGACGTTATGTATCACAGAGGTGGGTGGCCCTGTGATGGAAGCCTGAGCATGTTTTGTTCAGCAGATCTACTGCTGAGAGTTGTGCTATATATTGGGAGGCTTCCAGGTGACTAGGAGAGCTGGGTGGGTCCAGTCACCTACAAACCCACCCAAGGGGCTTGTGTCTAAATACCTGGGATAAAACCTGTATGTAATGGTGTAGCTAAAGGACCTGTGGTGAGGTCATGACCATGTGACATAACCATGTGATTCCTGACCTCACCTGTGGGTGGAGTTACACCTATGTAATGGAGTGTGTTTTGCACCTGTGAGAGAGTGTGTGGGAGTCTGCCAGTGTGGACAGACTTCCATGTGTCCAGGTGGGACACAACAGAGAGGACTCTGTGACTGAGGAGTGAGGCTCCAGGCAGGAGCTGAAACATTGAAGATTTGTATTGCCTGTTACTATGTGGTTTATGAAGCAATAAACCTAAGGACTTTTTGCATAAGAAAGTGTCTCCTGATTTACCTCTGAAGCAGCCGAGTGAGTGAAACCTTACACCGTATATCTTACAATTAGTTTTTCTCGGGGATCGGGTTCTAATTTCAGAACCCAAATATTCAGCACGGAAGGCAAAAACAACGTTGTGGTAGGAGCTGTCACGATGAAGACAAGGATGGGAAGGTGTAGAAAAACAACGAACATTTATTAAAAGGCAGCAATGTGTTTCAAAACTGATCTGATTACTTCCTCAGGGTATCGTATAAAGACATATGTAAAAAAACTTAAATAGGAAGCCATGATCCAAGGGAATCACGAACATGTCTCACCTACCGGAGAGAATCAAAACCCAGCCACATAATAGAGCAACATATGAATGGTTTATAATCATAATACAAATAAAGAATAAAAGATTATAGATACAATCTGTAGATGAGATGAAAACGTAAATAATTGTGAAGGGGAAAAAAAATCCTAAAAAAATAACTTTCCAAAGAAAAAAAGATCCCCAAAAATTGTTTTCCAAAGAAAAAAAAATTCTCAGCATGGAATTTATTAACACTGACATATTTTTAATTCTTTTAATTTTTTTATGTGTATTATACAGTATCTTACGATCTATGTTTTTGGGGGTTTTTTTGTTCAGTTCTAATTTCAGAACCTGAATCTTCCACATAGACACTATTCATACTGACTTTTTTTTATTCATTTTCATTTTTCTTATAGACTATCATACAATTTATTTTTTGTTTGGTTCTAATTTCAGAACCCAAATCTTCAGCATGAACTCTATTCACACTGACATTATTATTATTATTATTATTATTATTATTAATAAACAGTATATTACAATTAGTTTTTTTCAATTAGGTTCTAATTTCAGAACCCAAATTATTAGCATAACCCCTATGAACACAGTTATTAATTACCGTAATTCATTCATTCATTCATTCATTCATTAGTTTTCTCTACAAAGGTGCTTTTTCGCAAGTTAATAAAATTTCTTACAATTCTTTTTTTTTTTGGGCTGTGATTTGGTTTTAATTTCAGAGCCCAAGTCTTCCACATCAACTGTATTTAGACTGATTTTTTTTTCAATAAATCAGCTTTGTCACAAGGTAATAAAATAATATCTATCGATCTCTGTAGCCTATAATGCCGCTTTCACCTATCTATGTTTCATAGTCAGGAATATGGACCGGTCTCCTGACCCAAACTTGGCAGCCCGATATACGCCTTTGAGGCTGTTGACTTTGTCACGAGACCCGCAACCGAAATGTGTATAGTGGTCCGTACTCCGACCGCAAAACACGGATGCGGTACACTCTGGAAATAATAGAGTTAAAAAAAAACACATGTGTAATTGGGTTTGGGCACTCTATTAGTATATTTTTTTAACTCTTCCCATCCAGGTAGTTCAGCTTAGGCCGGAGTCACACTTGCGAGTGTGAGGCGAGAAACTCACATCAATACCCGGCACTGCCGCCGACACTCGGGACCGGAGTGTGTGGCTGCATGTATTTCTATGCAGCCGCACACTCCAGTCCGAGTGCCGGCGACAGTGCTGGGTATTGATGCATGAGACTCGCGCGAGTTTCTCACATCACACTAGCAAGTGTGACCCCGGCCTTAGTAGGAATACTGCTTACAATTTTTACTTTTTAAGTGGTTCTAATTTCAGAACCCATATTTTAAGAATGAACCCCTTTCACTTTGATATAAATTTTTTAGAAGAAATATGTCACAGGTTCCAGAATAATAAATAAATAATAGAAAAGAATTTTACTAAAAAAATAACTATTTTTGAATTTAATAGGAATAAGTGAGATCTTTTTGGCAAAACATTAAAAAAGTAAAGTGAAAGTCTAGCATAAATGTGAATTATGATTTATATACAGTATATGGAGTTATATTATTTTTCTACCAGGATAGACTGGCAAAAGCTACACTTGCTTCCTCCAACTAACACTTGTTTGGCTACTGTAGGTGACGACTGTATGAAATTCTAGATTGAGTTCACGTAAGACTCAGGCCAAAAGAGGTTATGCGCCCCCGATGTGGATACACCACCAAATACAAGGGGCAGACACAACCTTTTCAACTCCTATTGCTATACCATAGTATATATGATTGATGTGATTATGCATGAGCCATTGCTATTGCAATAACGGTGGCACTGCAGATACACAGTAATAAATATGATTCATGGCACTATTCAGTAACTTCAAATCCTGGATTTTTTTTTTTTTTGCTGACTTCCTTCCCAGCGCTGAAAACGTAACTTTGCAAGCTTGCATGAGTATATGATTATATATAATAATAACCATCACATTTTTAGAGCCTCAATAAAACAAGAAATTTTCAATTCAATATTTATTACCACCATAACAAAAGTCTATTTCTTTTACTAGAGCTGTCTAATAGAATAAGATAAAACCTTGTACTGTGGTTTTGCATGGTCTCAAGGTTTGTAAAAGGATTAAATATGAGTCCACCACCCTCTTAAATATTTTATGGACCTGAACCCAACATTTACGTTTCTGACATAGGACTGCTGTATCCTTTGCATATGGGTTTTCATTGACCCTGCTGTTGTGGAGAAGCTATCTAGTTACCTATGCTACCTTATTACTATGCAAATGTTATGCTATACTATGTTATATATTATGTTTTGGTATATATATCAGTTTGGTAGTATTATGTCTTCTTCAGTTAGGTATGCTATATTAATGCATATTTATTTTTGTAATTTGTTATGTGTGTGCTACAATATGTGCAACAGAATTGCATCAAATTGTGCAACATGTTGTAGGAAAATACACTGTCATTCCTTACTGGTAGAATTTCAGGAGCGCATAAAAGGTTCCTGAATTCGACAAGCAAAAGTCAGTTACAAACAGGTGAAACAGATCGATAGAGGGGAGAAGCTGTAAAGCGCAGCCAGAAATGCTTGTGTTATAGCTAGCTAGAAAGTAAGGGTGAGCAGTATTCTAGTAAGTAGCACTACCCCATAGCTTACTGAATGTCACATAGGAGCAAAGAAAAAGTTTCAATTAACGTTCCGTGCGACTGACTGAGATATCAGAAGTCTGATGTCAGAATCTGAGTGTGGATCTACAAGTCATAGCAGATAAAGCCAAAGGTCCAAAACAATAGGAGAATTCAGGAGCAGAGCTAGGTCAAGCACAGTTACTAAAGCGAATTGACACTCAGGTAACCTCACAACCTGGTCCTGTGCCGTATGTGTCTCAGCCAATGACCTGAGCTGCCACGCTGCTGTTCCTGGTCCTGTGCCGTCCGTGGCCCAGCCGATGACTTGGGCTGCCACGCTGGTGTCCCGATGTCATGCGTGTGTTCTGATGTCCTGCCTGTGTCCCTGATGTCTTGCCTCTGTCCTGATGTCCTGATGTCCAGCCTGTCTCCTGATGCCCTGATGTCCAGCCTGTGTCCTGATGTCCCGATGTCTTGCCTGTGTCCCAATGTCCTGCCCGTTCCCCGTGGTCCACCCTGTGATGACGTCTGTCCTGGGTCGGTGTCTGATGTTCTCCTGCTGAGCCTGTGCTATGCCTGAGGCCTGAGAGAGAGGCCGTCCTAGTATGCCCGTGCCAGATGACCCTGGATTGCATCAACCCGTAATGACCCCCGACATCGTCTGACATCTGTCCGAGGTCAGTGTCTGATGTTCTCCTGCTGAGCCTGTGCTACACCTGAGGCCTGAGAGAAAAGCCATCCTAGTATGCCCGTGCCAGATAACCCTGGACTGCATCAACCCGTGATGACCTCTGCCATCGTCTGACATCTGTCCGAGGTCAGTGTCTGATGTTCTCCTGCTGAGGCTGTGCTACGCCTGAGGCCTGAGAGAGAGGCCGTCCTAGTATGCCCATGCCGGATGACCCTGGACTGCATCAAACCCGTGAAGACCTCTGACATCGTCTGACGTCTGTCCTGGGTCGGTATCTGATGTTCTCTGCTAAGCCTGTGCTACGCCTGAGGCCTGAGAGAGAGGCCGCCCTAGTATGCCCGTGCCAGATAACCCTGGACTGCATCAACCCGTGATGACCCCCGCCATCGTCTGACGTCTGTCCTGGGTCGTTGTCTGATGTTCTCCTGCTGAGCCTGTGCTACGCCTGAGGCCTGAGAGAGAGGCCGCCCTAGTATGCCCGTGCCAGATAACCCTGGACTGCATCAACCCGTGATGACCCCCACCATCGTCTGACGTCTGTCCTGGGTCGTTGTCTAATGCTCTCCTGCTGAGCCTGTGCTATGCCTGAGGCCTGAGAGAGAGGCCGCCCTAGTATGCCCATGCCAGATAACCCTGGACTGCATCAACCCGTGATATCCATCTGCATTCGTCTGTTATCCTGAGACGTGTACCCTTCCCTGGTGTGCGGATTTGGGAGCCTGTCATTGTTTGTTCTGTTTATGTGCTGTGTCTTTAAGTAAACTTTATATTTCTTCATACCTGAATTGTGCGGTGTCATCTAGTCCTGCAGGTCGCCACCTTCTCCACATGCTCAGCTGCCACAGACCCCCGGTTGCTGCCCTCCCCTAGTGTCACGCTGTTACTGCATACAGGAGGTCTGGGGTCTATGCTGACCCTAAGCTGGGGTCCTGACTAATCCCTCTACCTGGAGGTACTGTTGATGGTACAGAGGTCCAGGCCGCCAGCGTAATCCCTGCCTCCTGAGGATCCCTGAACCTCAGTGATCCAGTCCTGAGAAGGACCCTGATCACAACACCGGGGACTGGTAGGTATATGCCTAAACACAGTAATAAACGAACGAGACAGTACAAGGGGTAAACTAAAATCCACCTTGCATACAAAAGTCATACCACAGGAAACAGAGGGGACACCAACGGGTACGGAGATAAATGATAAAGCGAGGAGGGGAAAAAAGACCACACAGGTACTCTTAACTTCAGCCTTCACCATACAACGATCCGCTCTGCTGGTCTGCATGAATGCTTTCACCGACACTTCCCCAGCAGACTGGCAGGTATTTGAAGGAAACCAATTACCACAACATTAATTGCAGCTGAGCGAGGCTGGTCTAGTCCAGCACAGAGAGAGGAAGAATTAACTCCCTCTCTGCCAAAAAACACCCAGCACCAGAAACTCAGCTGTGAGAAGTCAGGGTGTGCAATCGCGACGATCTTCGCAGCAACACACCCGTGACAGTACCCCCCTTCTACGAGGGGCCTCCGGACCCTCAGTGCCGGGTTTATCTGGGTGAGTAGTGTGGAATGCCCGAACCAATCGGTCTGCGTTAATATCCGACGCAGAAACCCACGTCCTCTCCTCAGGACCATACCCCCTCCAATGAACAAGGTACTGAAGGGACCGGCGATTCAGACGTGAATCGATGACTCTCGACACCTGGAACTCCAAATTACCATTGACCACCACAGGAGGAGGAGGTAAAGGTGAAGGTATCACTGGCGCCACATACCTCTTAAGCAACGATCTGTGGAACACATTATGAATTTTAAATGTAGGAGGGAGGTCAAGACGGAATGCAACCGGATTAATTATAGCACTGGTCTTGTATGGTCCGATGAACCTGGGACCCAGTTTCCAGGAGGGAACCTTACATTTTATATTTTTGGTAGACAACCATACCAGATCGTTCACACTTAGGTCCGGACCAGACACTCTCCTCCTATCAGCCATACGTTTGTATCGGTTCCCCATAGTACTCAGATTATTCAGCACTCCTCTCCACACTGAAGCAAGTGACGACGAAAATCGTTCCTCCTCAGGAACCCCAGAAGAGCCCCCCCTATTGAAAGTACAAAACTGGGGGTGAAAACCATATGCCCCAAAAAACGGGGACTTACCAGTGGACTCGCTCCGCCTATTATTTAGAGCAAATTCCGCCAAAGGCAAGAAAGAAGCCCAGTCCTCCTGGTTCTCTGACACAAAACACCGGAGATATGTCTCCAAGCTCTGGTTCAGACGCTCTGTCTGACCATTGGTCTGCGGGTGAAAAGCCGATGAAAATGACAACTGCATCCCCCGCCGTGTACAAAATGCTTTCCAGAATTTGGACACAAACTGAGACCCCCGATCCGACACCACATCGGAGGGTACCCCGTGAAGCCTTACAATCTCCCCAATAAACACCTGCGCAAGAGTTTTAGCATTAGGAAGAGCAGGAAGAGCGATAAAATGTGCCATCTTGCTGAACCTGTCCACTACAACGAGTATGACTGTTTTACCCGAAGATGGCGGGAGATCCGTAATGAAGTCCATAGACAGATGAGTCCACGGACGCTCCGGGATCTTCAAAGGTAAGAGGGTCCCCGACGGACGGGTATGTGGGGTCTTAGAGCGCGCACAAACCTCGCAGGACGCGACAAAAGTTACCACCTCCCTATGTAAGTTAGGCCACCAAAACCGGCGCGAGAGGAGATCCTCAGTTGCTTTACTCCCTGGGTGTCCTGCCAAAGCTGAATTATGGTGTGCCTCGATCACCTTTTGTCGCAACTGATTTGGAACAAACAGTCTCCCTGGAGGTCCTACAGGGGCGTCCCCCTGAGCCTCCAATACCTCCTCCTCAAGCTCAGAGCATACTGCCGACACCACCACCCCTCCTGAAGGACCGGAACCGGGTCCTCCGTATTCCCAGCCCCTGGGAAACAGCGAGATAAGGCATCCGCCTTAACATTTTTTGAGCCAGGACGATATGTGACGACAAAATTAAACCTGGTAAAAAACAACGACCACCTAGCTTGTCTGGGATTCAGACGTTTAGCGGACTCTAAATATAGCAGGTTTTTGTGATCGGTAATGACGGTGACCGGGTGGACTGCCCCCTCCAAAAAATGACGCCACTCCTCAAAAGCCAACTTAATGGCCAAGAGTTCCCTATTGCCGACATCATAATTCCTCTCAGCGGACGACAATTTTTTAGAGAAAGAAGGCGCACGGATGCCATTTACCAAGGGACGAACCTTGTGACAATACTGCTCCCACCCCTACCTCGGAAGCGTCCACCTCAACAATGAACGGCTGTGACGCATCAGGTTGAATAAGTATGGGTGCTGAAGCAAAACATTTTTTCAAAGAGGAAAACGCTTGACAAGCCTTGTCAGACCACTTTGAAAAATCCGTCCCTTTTTTAGTCATGTCTGTGAGAGGTTTAACTATGGACGAAAAATTATGAATGAACTTCCGGTAGTAGTTAGCAAACCCCAGGAAACGTTGTAATGCCTTAAGATCCTCTGGCAGATCCCACTCAAGAACTGCCCGCACTTTCCCAGGGTCCATACGAAAACCGGATGCTGACACCAGGAACCCTAAAAACTGAAGTTCCTGTACGGCGAACACACACTTCTCCCATTTGGCGTACAGTTTATTATCCCGCAAGATCTGTAACACCTGCCTAACATGCTCCTGATGAGACACAAGATCCGGCGAGTAAATTAAGATATCATCCAGATATATGACCACAAACTGTCCCATTAGGTGGCGAAAGATGTCATTTACAAAGTGTTGAAACACCGCCGGGGCAATACTCAGACCAAATGGCATGACAAGGTTCTCATAATGCCCCTCCGGAGTGTTAAACGCCGTCTTCCACTCATCCCCCTCCTTCATCCTAATCAGATTGTACGCCCCCCTGAGATCCAACTTAGAGAACCATTTGGCACCCACGATCTGATTGAAGAGATCGGGAATAAGTGGGAGCGGATACGGATCTCGGACCGTAATCCGATTAAGCTCACGGAAATCCAGGCAAGGGCGTAGGCCTCCATCTTTTTTTTTCACAAAGAAGAACCCCGCGGCCACCGGGGAAGATGAAGGTCTAATATGCCCCTTAGCCAGACTCTCTGAAATATAATCCTTCATGGCCTGTCTCTCAGGACCAGAAAGGTTATACAACCTAGATTTCGGTAACTTGGCCCCAGGGAGCAAGTTAACAGAACAGTCATACTCGCGATGAGGAGGTAGTTCTTGACACCCTTTCTCCGAGAATACATCCTCAAAGTCCACCAGAAATGGAGGTAATGCCCTAGGAGCGACCGCCCCAATGACCGTATTCATGCAGTTTTTATTACAGAATTCACTCCATTGGCTTATCTCTCTGGATTGCCAATCAATAACCGGGTTATGCTTAGTTAACCAAGGAAGGCCCAGCACTATAGGAGTGGGAAGACCCTCCAACACATAACAAGACAACAGTTCTTTATGTAACGCCCCCACTTGAAGATCTATGTTATGCACTGCTTTCAAAAAACTTCCCTGACCGAGAGGTCTGGCGTCGATCGAGAATATGGGGATGGGTTTAGTCAACACACTCAATCGCATACCTTGAACCCGGGCAAAGCGAGCATCCACCAGGTTAGCCCCGGACCCACTATCAAGAAGAACAGATATCCTCTCAGTTCTCGCACCCACCACCACCTCCGCCGGTACGAGAAACTGAGACGAACTTAGGGACGAAATACTTACTCCCAGATTGCCGTCCACCACACAATCTGGGATCAATAGTTTTCCGGCGACTTCTCACTCTGCAAAGGACGGGATGGACACCCCCTAATAAAATGTCCCTTTTTTCCACAGAAGAAACAACCTCCTGTCTTGTGGCGCCCCACCGATCCCTCCCCCGGAATGATGTCCCTCCTAATTGCATAGGCTCCTCTGGACTGGCCAGGGGAAGCTCCATATAAGGGACCCTTGAGGAAGGTGGAGTCATCACAGGGGGCAAGGTTACCCCGCACCTCTCCCGAAGACGTCTGTCAATACGAATAGCAAGGGCCATAGCGGCTTCCAGTGACGTGGGAGGGTCATACTGTGCCAGCACATCCTTTAATTTGTCAGATAAACCTTGACAAAACTGTCTCCTAAGAGCCGGGTCATTCCACTGGGTGTCCGTGGCCCACCTACGGAACTCCGAACAGAATTCCTCTGCCGGACGATCTCCCTGCTGGATCCTACGTAACTTAGATTCAGCAAGGGAGACCCGATCCGGGTCATCATACACAAGACCCAGAGCCGTAAAAAACCCATCCACTGACTGGAGAGCTGGGGAGCTCGGGGGAAGAGCGAACGCCCAGGATTGGGGGTCTCCCTGTAGGAGCGAGATGACAATCCCCACCCTTTGCTCCTCACTCCCAGATGACCGAAGTCGCAGCCGAAAGTACAATTTACATGCCTCCCGGAAAGCAAAAAACTTGTCCCGCCCCCTAGTGAATCTGTCAGGGAGAGCTACTTTAGGTTCAGGTCCGGCCTGCTCCGGGGGGTACAAAACCTTGGACTTAACGTCCGCCAGCTCCATGGACAAACTCTGCAACTGCCGAGCTAGACTGACTACTGGATCCATGGTGACTGGAGAAAATCTTTATTGGTCGGTGAAAATGTCACGCTGTTACTGCATACAGGAGGTCTGGGGTCTATGCTGACCCTAAGCTGGGGTCCTGACTAATCCCTCTACCTGGAGGTACTGTTGATGGTACAGAGGTCCAGGCCGCCAGCGTAATCCCTGCCTCCTGAGGATCCCTGAACCTCAGTGATCCAGTTCTGAGAAGGACCCTGATCACAACACCGGGGACTGGTAGGTATATGCCTAAACACAGTAATAAACGAACGAGACAGTACAAGGGGTAAACTAAAATCCACCTTGCATACAAAAGTCATACCACAGGAAACAGAGGGGACACCAACGGGTACGGAGATAAATGATAAAGCGAGGAGGGGAAAAAAGACCACACAGGTACTCTTAACTTCAGCCTTCACCATACAACGATCTGCTCTGCTGGTCTGCATGAATGCTTTCACCGACACTTCCCCAGCAGACTGGCAGGTATTTGAAGGAAACCAATTACCACAACATTAATTGCAGCTGAGGGAGGCTGGTCTAGTCCAGCACAGAGAGAGGAAGAATTAACTCCCTCTCTGCCGAAAAACACCCAGCACCAGAAACTCAGCTGTGAGAAGTCAGGGTGTGCAATCGCGACGATCTTCACAGCAACACACCCGTGACACCTAGTCCGGGAAGGCCAGGGTCCCCCTTCTGTAGTCCAGTGAGTCCACATGCCTTTACCATCTGGGACGCATGCCCTATATTGTCATGGTCTGGCGACGTGGGAGCATAGGCTAGCTAGGTAAGCTATGCCATGTCCCGACACCCCGAAACCGGGAAGCGTAACACTGTCAATGACATCAGCCATGCGCATTGGTCACCTAGTAACATAGCGAAGCTAGAACGTGAGCGGTCGGTGGTGGAGTGCAGAGTGGTGAGTAACAGCATTCTTTGTGATAACTATCACAAGCAACATTAGAACAAATGTTAGTATCTCTACTACAAAAGATCAATGACTGACAATAGATCAAAGCCACAGCCCATCTTACCCCCCTCCTTGTACAGATCATAAATCATGTCCATGTCACAGACTCAAGTCAATAAGTCATCTTGATGGCACCAGTTTCTTATAGGCCACGTGGCTACTACAAGGCAAATTTCAGAACTGCTGTAGGCAGAACAAATAAGCATCTAAGGCAAGATGGCTGTGAGCCGCACGTACCAGGGCCGTGGGGTACTCGGCACCGAGCCCGTTGACGTCTATGGGGAATGTCACGGGCAGCACAGCTCGGTCCGTTGCCCTGGGCGCTCACTGAAAATGGGGGATATTTACAGGGGATGAGATGTTTGTAGAATGTTCGTGACGCCACCTGTAGTACCTGGTCAGGGTGACCAGCGCTGCTGTGCAGGTTCTTCAGTCGCCACGGAGATGTTGCATCGCACCCAGCGGTGTGACACCTGACTCTCAGGTAAGGAGGAAACAACCCATTGACTCCAACCACTGCATTCAACACTACATCATGCCAGCTGAGTGAAGGCGGACCCAATGGGATGGTCTAGCTCAGTCGGTAGAGCATGAGACTCTTAATCTCAGGGCCGTGGGGTACTCAGCACCGAGCCCGTTGACATCTATGGGGAATGTCACGGGCAGCACAGCTCGGTCCGTTGCCCTGGGCGCTCACTGAAAATGGGGGATATTTACAGGGGATGAGATGTTTGTAGAATGTTCGTGACGCCACCTGTAGTACCTGGTCAGGGTGACCAGTGCTGCTGTGCAGGTCCTCTGGAAGGGATGGTGATATGCAGCTAGATGATAAGTCTTCTACAGGTAAGACTGTGTCCTCCCAGGGCAGATAGATGTAAAATAGTGCAATGGTGCAGAGGGATGTAGCAGAGTGGAGTATGCGACGAAGTAATCAGGCAGTAAACAGTTCTTAGGTAGTTTCAAAGGTTTACTCACAGTCTGTTGTACATACAGATTCCAGCCGGGCACTGTGTCCTTCCAGTGAGTAGTCCAGCAACTCTCAGATAAATTGGTCGCACTCCCAAAGACTCCCTTTTATGTTCCTTTCCGGCCTTTTGTGCAATACTCCTTACTTCTACCTGCACCTCCCTACCACAGAGCCCTCAGCGAAGCAGTATTAGGTCCTTTCAGTTTTACAGGTGCGACCCGATGCCCCGGGTGATCACCTCCTCTTCACGGAGACCGAGACACCGTCGGAAACCTGGACGTACTTGACCACTAGGCTGCTTCCGGTTGAGATTATGGTAGCTAGTGGCTCTTAAAGAGTCCCACTAGATGCGGTGTTTGCTAATGGCGCTGAACTGACCCACTAGCCTGGGAACCGTCTCCCCGATATGTTGCCTGGTCCTTCCTCTTCTGAGGATGGGGGACAGCGTCAGTGCTGTACCGACCCCGGACCCTTCCGCTTTTCTCAGCAAGGCTCTCTGAGGTAAACTCAAAAGAGCTGCAGGCTAGCCTTGTCCCCACTTCGGCTGCCTGGCTCCGACTGTCCTCTAATCTAACACGCAGCATGAGGCTGCCTCAACCCCTCCCATCTAACTAGCTACACCCTGTTCTAACCAGCCTGAGCTAGACCATCCCATTGGGTCCGCCTTCACTCAGCTGGCATGATGTAGTGTTGAATGCAGTGGTTGGAGTCAATGGGTGTTTCCTCCTTACCTGAGAGTCAGGTGTCACACCGCTGGGTGCGATGCAACATCTCCGTGGCGACTGGACCCTCAGGGCGCCACAGCTGCTTCTTAATCATGCAACAAAAATAAATGGTAAAATGGTATATATAGTTAAAAATTATACTTTGAGATAGATTTTTGCATCCTCTGTTGTGAAGATGGGTGAAACCAATATCCTAGCACCAAAGGCTTGTATCCCAGGACCTAGTGATGGTAAAATCTGATAAAGCCATGCCTATATGAAGTGCCTGCCTTTGCTATTTTATTAATGTTCTACAGTGCTTATAATTATCTCTGGCTGATCGTATAGAAGACTTACACTACAGCCTTAAAGGGAATCTGTTACCCCATTTTCGCCCTATGAGATAGTGCCACTGCCATCAAGGGGCTTATCTACAGAATGCTGTAGATAAGCCCCTGATGGCGGTGGCCCTATCTCATAGGGCGAAAATGGGGTGACAGATTCCCTTTAATGAAAGGAGTGATGGTGTAAGATGCACCATTTTTATTAAGAGGAGCACAGCCCTTGATGAATTTGGTGCATCTTCTCAGAAGCATGTGTGTGGCCCAGCTATGTCAGGCACACATAATCCAGGAAAATGCACAGGAAGGTAACCGCAAAAGCTTGATATCCATTCACGTCACTCACACTTTCAGACACACCCACTAGGGGTATAAGAGGTAGTGACACGTAGCAGTCAGCGATTCAAGCCTTGGGAGACTCAGGAGTGAGTCATCCCCCAGATAGTTTCCTGTCTGAGAAGAGCTCAGATGAGTCTGTTTCCTGTCTTCGGACAGATCGAGTTCAGTTCAGCTTCCTGTCTTAGTACAGTGTAGTTCAGTGTCAGTCCAGTCTGGACTCGGAGGATACTGAGAGCTGTCCAGTGAGCTCTGGAGAAAGCTGACATTTCCATCAAAGCTACAAGTGCTTATGTTAAGAGCGCGAGCAGGGCGAAGGGCACAGTGGAGAAGATAGATGCTAGTGCACCAGGTACCAGATTACCTGCACTAATTCACCGGACACCGGGGTCCGAAGCGTTGCTAGCGCTTCACGCCTAGTAACAAGATAACCGGAGGCTTTCTGGACCTCAGGTCGCAGAAGGTAGCCCTAAGCGCTGATACGTAAACGGAGTCAGGGGGAACAAGGACCTTGAGTGGGACGCTACAAAAGTAGGGACTTAGTTCTCTCAACATCTGGAAATCAGAGACATAGAAGGCTCCACCACAATGTCGGCCGGGCGTTGCAGCTATTGAGTAAGCTGGAGATTGCAGAGTTAACTTCGCTTCATGCAAGTTTGGACTCACATACATATGAAGTAAAGGAGGCCTCTAACCTGCTCAGCGGTGATCCTGAA
The DNA here is from genome assembly GCA_033576555.1 of Oophaga sylvatica. Lineage (NCBI taxonomy): Eukaryota > Metazoa > Chordata > Amphibia > Anura > Dendrobatidae > Oophaga > Oophaga sylvatica. Next base: position 93,845,112 of record JARQOD010000009.1, on the reverse strand, counting down.
TGTGCATTCTCCACCCCGACCAGCTCCCCGGGACCTGCCTGAAACACCTACAAGTAAAGGTATGAAAAGAAGCTGCATTGTGTGTGACTGAATTATTACCTACACCCTGCATCATCATAGACTTCCAGGGACCCGTCTCACCTGTGGGAGACTTACCACCCAGCTGCCCCCATAACATCCCCTGTGAAGATCCTTATAGCAGCGCTGGTCCAATTGATCAGACACCACAGGTGGCGTCACGAACTAACTACAAATCCCCTGTAAATATCCCCCATTGCATGACCGCCAGGGCCACGGACCGAGTCCCGCTGCCAGTGACATCTCCCATAGAAATCAATGGGCTCGGTGCCGAGTACCCCATAGCCCTGGTACCACCAATGTGGTGCGCGTCAACCAACTTGGCGTCACGAACAGGATGCGAAGCTTGCAATTGTGAGTCCTGTGTGCCTATTGAACTGTTTGGTGGAAAAAGACTGTTTGTCACTTTTGGCGCCAAATACCGCCATTTTACCGCCATATTGGTTCCCTGAGGCGCTGGTGAAGAAGGTGGGCGTGCATTCGTGGGCGTGTACCCCCCCTGTGGCGCGAAAGTTATGGCCGCCCTCTCAAAATGCTACTATAATGTGCGATCCTGCCCCACTGCTAGAGAGATCCGCCTTCTCTTCCTCCTCCATGTCATGGAGAAGGTGGATGCGGTGCTGGAAGATGTGGCCCGCCACCGCAAAGAAGTGGAGGAGATGGAGAAAAGCTGGCGTGCCCTGAAACAGCGGCTGCTGTGGGACGCAACACTCTCCCCTCCAGGAGCGCAACCATTACCTGTGGCACCAGTGCCAGCGGCTGATGAGAAACCGGAGGCCGCCTCCAAAAGTGCTGATCCCGACTCCACCGATAAAGCGGCGGGAGAGAAGGAGGCTGAGGAGGCCCTGCCCGTTCCGGAGTACAAGTCAGGCCTGGAGGCCGCAGCGGAATGCCGATCCCCGGTAGGGACACCGGAGGAGACCCAACTGTCAGCGATAGAAAACGACTGGGAGCAGCGACAGCAGCAGGTTAGTGCGTTCCCAACTGAGCCCCTGCGCGCACCTGCGTCCTACTTGGAATCGCAAACCCCAGCAGCGTCATCTTTGGCGTCCGCACCAGGCCGTGCACCAGCATCGCCCTCTGCTTACACTTCTGCATCGCAACCTGCACACACTGCATGCAATCTGCATGCAATCTGATCGAATCTGCATCACAAACTGCATTGCAAGTTACTGCGGCATCTTCAGCAACGCCACTTGCATCATACCTAAAAGAAGTATCCGGTGGGACCACAGTGAGAACTGTCGCTACCCAGACCTACATAGAAGGACACGATATGCTGGTAATGGGAACCAAGGGCATCGTGTTATTCTGTCCCCAGGGATGGAAAAAGTCAACGTCGCCACTACTAAGAAGGAAGTAAAAGACCAGTAGGACCCAGACAGGGGTTTACTGCACCTGAACGTGTATATAGTTTGATGAAGAAGTTAAAGAAGAAGTTTTATAAAGAGGAATCTGCACTTTATTAAGAATGTTTGATAACGTTTATATGCATAGTGAGTATAGAATACCCCAGTTGGGTAAAGCTAAAGAGTTAAAGTATAATGTGAATACTTGAAATATATATGTGTCTTTTATTATGCATGGACTGCGTGGCTGTGGACTGTGCCAGCCCAAGAACTTTCAATGTAAATAGTTTGCACTACGGTGCCTTATCTTGGTTTTACACAAAGCCTTGAATTACCTCTGAAGAAAAACCCGTATGGTGGGCCTAGAGTGAGGTCTGCAGTCAGAAGTCCTGCAGCCCACCCAGGACCCACGTGGGAGGTTTTTGGTGCGGGTCCTCCACAAGAATATTGTCTAGTATTTATGGAAATGTTTTGATGCTTTGATACTTTTGTATTTTTCTAATGTACAAATTGTAACGTTCAAGAAGTCTTACCTCCCGGATGGGAAGTGTTAAAATGTTGTTGTTATATGCAAAACAAAAATGTTTTCTTTTTTCTCTTTTACAGCCCGGGAGTGCTGTGTTTAACCAAGGGGGGATGTGTGGCCCAGCTATGTCAGGCACACATAATCCAGGAAAATGCACAGGAAGGTAACCGCAAAGCTTGATATCCATTCACGTCACTCACACTTTCAGACACACCCACTAGGGGTATAAGAGGTAGTGACACGTAGCAGTCAGCGATTCAAGCCTTGGGAGACTCAGGAGTGAGTCATCCCCCAGATAGTTTCCTGTCTGAGAAGAGCTCAGATGAGTCTGTTTCCTGTCTTTGGACAGATCGAGTTCAGTTCAGCTTCCTGTCTTAGTACAGTGTAGTTCAGTGTCAGTCCAGTCTGGACTCGGAGGATACTGAGAGCTGTCCAGTGAGCTCTGGAGAAAGCTGACATTTCCATCAAAGCTACAAGTGCTTATGTTAAGAGCGCGAGCAGGGCGAAGGGCACAGTGGAGAAGATAGATGCTAGTGCACCAGGTACCAGATTACCTGCACTAATTCACCGGACACCGGGGTCCGAAGCGTTGCTAGCGCTTCACGCCTAGTAACAAGATAACCGGAGGCTTTCTGGACCTCAGGTCGCAGAAGGTAGCCCTAAGCGCTGATACGTAAACGGAGTCAGGGGGAACAAGGACCTTGAGTGGGACGCTACAAAGGTAGGGACTTAGTTCTCTCAACATCTGGAAATCAGAGACATAGAAGGCTCCACCACATGTCGGCCGGGCGTTGCAGCTATTGAGTAAGCTGGAGATTGCAGAGTTAACTTCGCTTCATGCAAGTTTGGACTCACATACATATGAAGTAAAGGAGGCCTCTAACCTGCTCAGCGGTGATCCTGAATGTGCATTCTCCACCCCGACCAGCTCCCCGGGACCTGCCTGAAACACCTACAAGTAAAGGTATGAAAAGAAGCTGCATTGTGTGTGACTGAATTATTACCTACACCCTGCATCATCATAGACTTCCAGGGACCCGTCTCACCTGTGGGAGACTTACCACCCAGCTGCCCTCATAACATCCCCTGTGAAGATCCTTATAGCAGCGCTGGTCCAATTGATCAGACACCACAGGTGGCGTCACAAACTAACTACAAATCCCCTGTAAATATCCCCCATTGCATGACCGCCAGGGCCACGGACCGAGTCCCGCTGCCAGTGACATCTCCCATAGAAATCAATGGGCTCGGTGCCGAGTACCCCATAGCCCTGGTACCACCAATGTGGTGCGCGTCACATGCGCCTCCTTGTGCCTTTCCAGAAATGCCACTCCTTAGCCAGTAGCATTTCTGACTTTAATCAAAGAGGAGGGAATTATGAAATGTTCCAAATATCAATCAATTTTGCAATAAAACCTTTAGGTCTCTGCTAAAGAGGAATTTCACCATTCCGCATCAGCACATCATTGACTCTACCTCCAAATCAGCTAAAGAATGGCTTCGCCGGAACAAGATCACAGTTTTGGAATGGCCCAGCTAGGGTCACCACCTAAATCCAATTTGAAATCTGTGGGTGACCTGAAGAGGGCGCTGTGCTTAGGAGATGTCCTTGCAATCTGACAGATTCAGAGCGCTGCTGCACGGAGGAGTGGGCAAAGATTGCCAATTTTACATGTGCTATGCTAATAGACTCCTACCCAAAAAGGCTGAATGCTGCCATAAATTCAAAGGGTGCTTCGGCAAATTATTAGTAGAAGAGTGTGCAGATTTATGCAACCACATTATTTTAGTTCTTTATCTTTCTTTTCCTACCCAAAAAGATATCAGTTTATTTTTCAGTTGAATTGTACAGATTGGTAACATTAAAAAAAAGTTCTAAAATAATTCTTGGTGGTAAGACATTTTAACAGGGGTGTGTAAACTTTTTATATACACTGAATACCAACTTTATAAATTCAGACATGTTTGCCCCCCAAAGACCGGGCCTGTATAAACTACTTTGAGCTGTCAGACCCCCAACAATCTAACTTTGCCATGTTTATGCGATACTCTATGAAAAATCTCTTTAAAATGTTCTGGTAATTTATATACTATATACATCTGTGGGAGAAAAGTGTTATTATAAAACATGGAGTATCCTGTATTATTAATTTCATATTGCATAAATGAGAACTGAAATGGTAAACACAGAATAAACCTCAGTAATAACAGGAAATCTGTATATTAGACATATTGTTATTGTTATCGCTATGACGGAGACTACATCTGATATACAAATCTCCATACAAAAAAAACTTTTTAAACTCCAAACCATGATAAATGCATCCAAGACTGAAGTAGTTCAGGATGTCTTGGCATTCGACAATCTCCATATGCAAAACAGGATGCATTGGATCAAATGGTTATCAGATATGTACAATAGGATTGTGTGCATGGATTTATTACTAGAGACGTTTCCCTGTTAAACTATAAAGTGAGGGAAAAGCTATTAATCACTATCAGGTGTTAACAGGATCCATGATAATAGAACCACTTCTACCTAGTGTAAATGAAAACATCAGCGCCCTGGATACATACTGAGCTCACATTCAGTCTATATTACTGTGCAAATTGCCTCTTCAGAAAGCAAGAAGACTTGAACTCTCATGCTACCTTCTAGAATTAGTAATCCTAAAAGTCAATATCGACCCTATAATGAGCCTTGGACTATATGCCAAACCAGATGCTTTATTTGCAGACACATGTTTAGAGCTTTTGCCCCTCCTCAGTGCAAAGCTTGAGATCTGATTTGGCTCTATGAGAGAACAGATTGGTGTCTATAATGAGACATTACCTCTTAGACCTAGGAATAATCTGAAACTTGGATCAGGCTGACAAGTGCATAATGAATGATGGAATGAAGATTGCAAACTGAAACTTAGTACAATTTTATCAAACAAAGGTATCCACTAATAGCTGTAAAAAAATCAGTTTCAAAGGTGTTCAGACTCCACAGTCTTTAAAGAGTAGCTAAACATTTTTTATGGAATTATTAATCAGCAGTTGCAAAGTTATGGATCTTTATAATATACTCCATTAACATATTTTGATTTTCTCTCAAACACCATGCTGAAAGCTCTGTTTTGGCTGCCTAGTTCAAACTCCTTTAGTAGCTACTTTGAACTGTTGCTCTATCAAGAATCCATACTAAAACACTATTTACAAACACTCTTCCGATCTAAGCATGGGGAGGACAGCAGAGAAGCTCACACAGGGGAGAGTGTTTGAAAATAATGTTTCAGTACAGATTCTTTCTAGAGCTGCAGTTCAAAGCAGCTAATGAAGGAACCTGAACTAGGCAGCTTGAACAGCGTTTTCAGCATGGTGTTTGAGACTGAAGGAAGAAAAACAAGGTAATGAAGTATATTACAAAGATCCATAACTTTACAAAGGCCGATCAATAATTATAAAAAAAAAACTAGTTACTCTTTAAGGGATTAGAGAACAGGAATCTAATGCTCACATCGCGAGGTTGCACCATGGGATTCATATCGCCGCAATGGTATAGGCAGCTGCTCGACCCTATTCTACTGAAAGCTCACCTGGGATCGGTGTCATAATGAATGAAAAATAGAAGTTCTTAGTCGACGCATTGCCTTAAAAGGCAGCAATACTGTATTCTTCTTCTTACTATAATATTTTAATACAATAATATGGGTGTTCAGTGTATGACAAACACCTGATTAATTTACTAAATTATAATAGAAAATGGAATAAAACATTGCTACCTTTGGATCCTCTCTTTTGGGGCGACGCGCCGACCAAGAATTCCTATGGAATTGCACATTACTGGTAGTGAACAGAAATAAAAACACCAAATTCCATCTGTAAATGTAATTACAACAGAACACACTGAAACTGTGCTGCTACACTTGGTATCTATCACCACCGGGCTAAGGCTGTTACATATGTGCTGTATGATAATAAATGCATCATTAAGGGAAGGGCAATGTTAGAGAAAGAGAAATACTAAGATGCTGCTATTGTTATACCTAAAAAAGTGCATATTTATTCTTAATGATCAGTTTTAGATTTTAAGATATTTTAAAAAAGAAAAAAAATGAAACTTTACTGGAGATACTAGGTGTGCTGAGGTAAGACGAGACGGGTAACATTGCTGTCCACCCAGTCTATAGACACATATAGATATAATACATATAGATACATAAATAATATAGATATTAGCAATAATGTCATATATATATATAAGCCTGAATTGTAGCTTACCTGGAATCAGAGGAAGAATTGTAAGAGGATTCCTATAGCAGAGAAGGGCCGTATATTAAATGAAAGAATGGAGGTCATAATCCCTGTTTAATCCACGAGGGGATAGAGTCTGTAATTGGTGAATCCAATAGGATTCTCTCTTTTTCATGAACTGTATACGATCCCCCCTCGTCTGGATGGTGTAATCAGTTCAATAATTTGGAATTTTAGTTGTGCTATTGAATGACCTTGAGTAATGAAGTGAAATGGTATAGGTAACAGCATGTTCTTGCAACGTATAGTTGACTTGTGTTTCGAGATTATTGCTAATATCTATATTTCTCTCTACAGAGTCGTTTATACTGAAACGTTGAATAACAGATTCCTCTACCTGCCTAACCTCTGGACTTCTCTATTGTCCCACCTCTCGACTGCTTGGTTTGTCACCCCGATTGGTTTATTGATTTAATAAATATGTTGCATATATTTAGATTATCTATAGCCTTTTTAATATCCCGGCGCAGTTTTGGAACATCCCAATACATAACGCTACTGTTATTTTAACTTTATGCCTTTCCACACGCCTTTACTGGGCGTTTACATGCCTGGAATGCAGGCAGTGCATAGGTGGAACGCATAAGTGACGACACTTCCGGTGGCGTACTTCCGGTCCGCGTCACAACCTTGCTCCCGCCTCTCTCACTTAAAAGAGCGGCTATTTGGCTCAGGAACTCGCACCAACAAGCGGCGGATACCGCGTTAGCGAGGACCTGAGCCCCCCACTGTGTCACCACCGGTAAGATATCTTTATCACTTATACTGCGCTCACTCTAGGTTTGCTAAATGGGGCTATTTTATAACAGCACTATCTGATTTCATATAGATACATTGGAGCCGTTGCTACTTGCTTTATCTGCTAAAGCTACACTACTTGGCATTTAGGACTCGGAGATTTTTCTCCACTAAACGGTAACTTTATCCATCTAATCACTTGCACTTTATAAGGATCTACAGCACTATTATGGTTAATTTATTCCACATACCTCTTATCCACAGGAATAAACATATAACACCATAGAGGTTATTATAGCCACAATGAAGATTTTCTAAGTTCAGGTATGAGGTTAATATAAACCGATTTACACCTCATCACTTTACAAACGTTTATTAAGTAGATAATCACTTTATTTTAGTGATGGGGCCTCTTCATCTGTCCTAAATGAGGTATTTATCTAGATTGGTATGTGGCTTTTACTCTTTATTACGCACCACATTATTACCATTTTGGCTGTCCCATTTATGTGCTTCTCATTTAGCCCATAGATTACCATTTGCTCTGTGCCACCATTTGGTCCACAATTGGACTCTACCAATTAAGCAGTCGGGTAGGCAATCATTTTCTTTCTTTTCCCATTTTTTTCACTTTTCTCTACCTTTTATAGGACTAAATTTCCATTGGTTACTTTCTCCATTTATGTACATACTACAAATTTCATATTATCAAAATCTCTACAAATTATTTTATTAATTTTGCAGTGTACTTTGATGAAGGTCCAGTTCAGGACCGAAACGTTGGTTTATTTGGACTGCTATAATAAATTTTCTTTCTACAAATAAGTTGAGTGCCAAGTTATTTTCTAAATTTCTCTTTATTTGTCAGGGTGTCTAGCCAGTCCATTCGAAAAATATACATTATTTTGGAATATATGAGAGATTTGGGTGGTGGCAATGGATCCAGCCAGTGCTGCAATAGACTTTTCCTGGTAGCTGAAGCCCATATTATCAACATGGCCTTAACGTGTTTGGGGAATTTATGTTGAGAGCTATCTAGGATATTAAATATTGCCCATTGTGGAGTCAGAGGAAACACTATCTCGCCAAGATTCTGTAGTTCAGCATGAATACACTGCCATAATTTTTGCACTTTGGGACATCCCCACATGTGATGAAATATGTCTGTGTTTCCTGTTCCGCATTTGGAACAGGTGAATATGCCCCCTGGAGACATCCTGGATTTAATGTGTGGGGTAATATAAGCTCTATGAAGGAGTAATAAAGACATGTCTGCATAACTGCTGGAGGGGATCACCTTCCGTTGTGTCAAAGTGGCATCTAGGATTTCCCGACTGTGATGTTCTGTATATCATTAATCCAACGTGCTGGACCTGTCTTTTTGCCCTCCCATGACCACTGCTTACGCAACAGTGTGTAGATACTGCTTATCGAGGCTAACTGTACCCTAGCGGTCCTAAGGAAGCCATCCAAAGCGTTCCTCCCCCCTACCACCCCCAGCCGCCATGCCTTTCAAAGATAAGCTCCTTGCTTGAAGAAAAAGGAAGGACTTGTTTACAAATGTTGGGAATCGTTGTGCTGCGGTGTCAAATGTGAGCATAGAGAATCTATCATCTAATAGGTCAGCTGCCAAGATGCAACCCTGCTCAGCTAGCTCAATATAAGATAAGGGAGGTTTACCTCCCATAAAGCCCGGATTACCTAGGAAGGGCACAAAGGGAGAGACATCGCCCCTCAGATGACATAATCTCCGGCATTTCCTCCATGTCTGTATAGTTTGCCATAAGGTGGGGTGGTTTCTTATTTCTGCAATGAAGTCCTCGTTAGTCATATGAAGTAATGCTGGTAAAGAGACATGGGGACTTAATTGTTGGTCTATGAGTACGTTTGTGAAATGTGATCTACCTCTTAACCAATCAATGATGTATCTGAAATTTGCTGCTAGATTGTACTTTGCAATGTCTGGGAAATTGATGCCACCCTCCTCCTTTGGGGCTTGTAGTTTGATCAAACCTATATATTTTCTCCCATATAAAATTCCTAAAAGCAGTGTTTAAAATTTTAATGTCAACACTTGACAGTAAAATAGGTAGTGTTTGGAAAACATACAATAGTTTTGGAAATATTATCATCTTAATTAAATGGCATTTTCCAGAAAAAGACAAAGTAAAATGTTTCCAGGAGTTTAGAAGGTTAAGTATGGACGTAATTAGGGGTCTAATATTAATGTGGTTTAAGGATGCCAAATCTGCCGGGAGGTGAACACCCAAATATTTGATGGATGATGATGTGCTCCATTGGAAAGGAAATGTTGCTTTATTTAATTTCCCTTGCTCAAACAGAGCCAGGGCCTCTGATTTATTATAATTTATTTTAAAGCCTGAGCATTTGCCAAAAAGATTTAGGGCCTCCATGATAACTGGTATCGCCGTACTGGGGTTGGAGATGAATAGGAGAACATCGTCGGCAAATGCCGCAATTTTGAGAGAGATGGAGCCTACCTCTATGCCCCTGAATATTGAAGAATTTTGGAGAGTTCTAAGTAAAGGATCTAAAGCAATGTTAAAGAGCAAGGGCGACAAGGGGCAGCCCTGACGCGTTCCTCTCTGGATTTCAAATGTAGAAGAAAGCGTACCATTTATGGCCAACCTGGACACCGGATTCTTATATAACAACTTTATCGCCTCGCAAAACCACGGACCAAAGTTTCTATACTCCAGGATGTCTAGGAGATAGTCCCATGCAACCCTGTCAAATGCTTTGTCGGCGTCCAGGCTGACCACAATAGACTCCAAGCAGCCATTAGATTTTCCATAAGAGATAGCTCCCAAAGCCGTCCGTATGTTATATGTTGTGGATTTCCGTGGATAAACCCAATTTGTTGAGGCAATATCAGGTTGGGGATTATCTTTTGCACTTTGTTTGCTAGAATTTTAGTGAAAATTTTAAAGTCAGAATTTAAAAGCAAGATTGGTCTGTATCCTTCCACTAATGAAGGATCTTTGCCTGGTTTAGGGAGCACTATTATGTCTGCTTCATTGAAACGGTCCGGTAACTGCCCTGAACCCACCAACTGATTAAAAACTTCACAAAGGTGTGTCCCTATACTGCCTCCCAATATTTTATAAAATTCGTTACTGTACCCATCAGGGCCAGGAGATTTAGGCCTCTTTCACATTTCCGCGGCCTGGGCACCCCCGGCATTTTGCCGCAGCGCCGCATCTGAAAATCTGATGCGCCGCATGCGGCTTTTTTCGCATTGACATGCATTAGCGCCGGATGGCGCCGCATGTCAATGCGTTGCATGCGGTTTTGTCGGATGCGGCGCAAATGTACATTGCGGCGTCCGGAAAAAAACGCTGCATGTAACGTTTTTTGTTTTTGCCGGATGGTTTCTTATCTCTCCAAGCATCAGAAACCATCGGCAAAAAAACGCATTTTGGCCGCCGGAAGTGTGAAAGGTTTTCACATGCGGCGCTGCGGCAAAATGCCGGGGGCGCCGCCAGGCGCCCGCCGGAAATGTGAAAGAGGCCTTAGAGAGCTTCAAGGAGCTGATAGTTTGGATGACTTCTGAAGGGGATATAGGGGCATTGAGGATTTCCCTGTGTTCCTCTGTTAGTAAAGGTGCCACCTCTGTTTGCATAAAGTTAAGTATGTCGTCTCCCTCTCTCTTCTCAGCTTTGTACAGGGAACCAAAAAATGATCTAAATTCCTCTACAATTTCCTCATTCTTTATCAACACTCTGCCCTCTTTGGACCGAATTTTGTTAATCCTTATGGCCTTTCTGTATGGTCTGGTAAGAGAAGCAAGTAATTTACCGGGTTTGTTGCCCCATTTAAAAAATTTGTGCTTTTGGAGATCAATACTATGTGTGGCCCATTCATGAGCGAGTGTATCCACCAATTATTTTGCTTCAAGATATTGTTTTTTCGTGAGGGGTGAATTATTAAGTTTAAAATTTTTATATGCTAAGGTTAAAGCCTTCTGCGCTGCTAAAGTCCGCTCCTGCAATTTTTTTTTTTTATGACATATATACGCAATTATTTGCCCCCTCAACACTGCCTTAGAGGTATCCCAGAAGAGAATTGGTGTTTTACAATGTATTTGATTGTCAGATTTGTACGTATCCATGAGAATTGTATGAATTTTTTGAAATCATCTGAGTGATATAGGTATGACGGGAACCTCCATTTCCTATGGAAGCAGATTGGTTTAGATAATTTTAGGTTAAACGTTATTGGTGCGTGGTCTGAGATATGTATGTCCAGAATTTTGGTATGTGTAATTCTTGGCATGAGAGAGGGGTTCAACAACCAGTAATCAATTCTAGCATGGGAATTATGAACATGCGAATAGTGAGAATAATCTCTCTCAACAGGATGTTGCACTCTCCAGATGTCCAACAATCCCAAGTGATCTAAAAAGGATTGTATTAGTCTCCCCTGCGTAGGTATATGAGGAGATTGGGAATTAGATCTATCCAACTCGCTGTCATGCACCTCATTAAAGTCGCCACCTACAATCATATGGGAGGTGTCCCATCCTGCGATTTTCTTTAGCACGTTGGCCCGGAAGAATGGATCCGATGAATTTGGCGCATAATATATTAATAACACTGTAGGTTGTCCCCTCTATAGTCAGCTTAACGCAAACAAACTTCCCCAAAGGATCTTCTAACACATCCACTATCTCATGGTCTACATTTCTGTTTATCATAATAGCGACACCCCTCTGTTTTTTGGTAAAGGAAGCTTCTGCACATACCGTAAATTTTTTGCTAGAAAACCCCGGATGGTTGTTCTTCACCCAGTGTGTCTCCTGCAAAAGTACAACATGAAAATTTTTTTGATGCAAATAATGTAGAATTTTTTTTCTCTTGACCGGGGAATTCAGGCCATTGACATTCCAAGAGCACCAAAGGAGAGATGTCATAGCGGACATTTTTTGCCTGTTAATATCTACCATTAACCCCTCCAGTGCGGGAAAAGTGATAAGAAATATCTGTTACATTGTAATAGGATTCCAGCCCATCCCAGCGAGTAGGCAATAGAATCCAGGATTATTGATTATCTGAAGTCGAATGCAGAGATCTACTCCCCAATAAACCTTCCCCTCCCACAAAATTTGTGTCTGTGTACCTTTTTCAACATTTCCCCCAAACCTGCATCCCAACACTAGACGCAGAAGTAAAAATACAGCAAAAAACACCAACATAGCAAACAGATGTCAGTTGACATCACCTTATGTGATTTATGATAGTGTCACTCAGTAAGCCACTCAGAATCCTGCTCATGGCGGCTGGGAGGTTTCTCGGATGATCTCCAGAGCCCTCACCGGGTCGTCAATAGCCCAGTTTTTCCCAGATAGATTGAAGCGTAGTATTGCTGGATATTGTAGGCTGAACCTAATGTTTTTGTCAGCCAACAATTTACACACCGGGTTGAAGGCCCTACGTCTGGTCGTCACCATGGCCGAGTAGTCCTGAAACATCAAAACTTTGTGCCCTTCATAGGATATGTGCGCTTTCTTCCTGTAGGCCGTAAGTAGACGAATTTTATCTTGAAAATCAAGGACCTTGAATATCACCAGTCTGGGTCTATCATTGTCTTTTCCTCTCTGCGGGCCTATTCTGTGTGCTCTCTCAACCACCATTGAGCCAGATGTTAGTTGAATGTCCAAGGCATTTGGCAACCACTCAGATGTTAATTTTAGCAATTCAGAGGGATGTATGGACTCAGGAATTCCTATCAGTTTCAAGTTATTGCGTCTGGACCGATTTTCCAGGTCGTCCACTTTGGATTGAAGCTCTGTGACTGCTTTCTCTTTTCCCTCTAGACGTTCTGCCATTTCCCTGGTAACATCCTCCAGATCAGAGATACGTTGTTCAGCCTCATCCAGACGAGTGCCCTGATTATTAACTTGTGATATTATAGAATCTATTGAAGTTTGAAGAGTGGCAAATCTAGAGTCTATTTCGGGCATGAGGCGTTCCATGATGGCATCCACTATTGAATGAGAAGTCTCGCTATTTGTATCAGAGGTGGATTTAGGCGATGATGATCCTTGTTGGTTTCGGGTAGAAGCTCGGCCTCCTTTAGATTGTTTGCCCACAAATTTATCCATGCTCAGTGACATTGGTGAAAAGATAGAAGGCGGTGATGTCTCATATAAGAAACGTTACATTAGAGTTTGCTATGCAGCATGTAGTTCCTATATAGAATATATAGCGCAGCTGACCCGCGGCCTGTATCACGCTGCACGGCGTCCTCCGCCCCTAGAGTCCACCGAGGAGCCTGGAGAGGCAGACCCGACAAGCAAGTCTCCCCGTCCAGGTATTCCCTCCGCTAATTAAAATTGTTTTTCCTCTCATAAATTGAGGGATAGTCTCGAATGAGAGAAAATCAGCGGAGAGCTCTGCTAGAAAGCGGCCAATCCTTGGCTTCACCTCCCAGTAGACTCTACTTAAAATTTTGAGAAGGCGCGGGGGGCAGGCCGGCCAAACTAACAGACCGGACCCGTCATCTGCAAGCCCCTACCAGTCTGGGCGACTATGAAGTAATACAACTTGGGGGGGATGTCCACCCAGTCCATAGAATCGCTTTTGTAAATTATCACAACCAAATATAGTCCTCCTGAAATGGTATATGCGATATGCAGATGTTAGCTACCAAGTAACAGTGTGCCCCTGGAGCTGCGTAGTTCAGCGATCTTATATCTGTTAATCTACCAGTCGCCTCATAGATATGACTGAGATGGAAATATAGATTGCTGCATATAGAAATACAAGTCACTGAAACTTCTAAATGTAATTATGAGAGCTGTGGTGTCAAGACCATCAGAGCGTCCTGTGTGGTCTCAGGGCTAGCGCTCCTTTCAGGGCGTTAAGAGTAAAGATGGCGGAAGTCCCAATGGCGGGAAAGAGACTCCAGCATATGACGGTAGTGGCTCCGTTACCGTCAGTCTCGTTTCTCTCCTCCACTCCCCAGGGATCTCACTCGGCACCTGCCCGCTCGCGTCTGGCCCCAAGGCACACCGCAATCGGCTCCCTGTGTACCTACGTGACATAGGCTGAGCCTGGTGACCAGCGCGGCTCCCCCTCTGCAGCGGTTTCCCCGACCTGAAGCTCCTGCACCCGGATCTCCTGGCGGCGTCCCGCGTCCACCTGGGATTTTTCCGGTCTTCGGACCTGCCGACAGACTCCGCTCCGGTCCCCGGTCCCTTGGACTCCTACAGCGCGCCTCCGCGCCGCTCTGACAGCGGCTGACGGCGGCTGTCCCCGGCAATGCAGCGGCGAGCCGAGGATGAGGCGGCGCCGCCGCGGATGACAGCAGCTCCAGCCGCAGGAGTCCCACCGAGAGTCTCCAGAGCCGGCCGGAGAGGATGTTTCAGCCGCGGCCGCCGCGAGGTAGCGCCGCTGCTCTGGATGTTGCGCTGGGCTCACCTTTCCTCCGGGGCTCAGTGGGGAGCGGCGGGGCCCTGTGCGGCCCAACGCAGGCAGGCACGGCAGCGACACGGCTGTGAGAATGGCGGTTTTCCAGGTAGGCTGGCGCCGGCAGGGCCCCCAGTCAGGGTTCCGATGCAAGGCACAGGATGTAGGAGTCTGATACAGCTCGCGTGGAGGAGGAGAGGTAATATAGGTCCCGGTGGCATGCAGTAAAGGTGGGCCTCAGGTGGGCCCTGGAAGGCCTCCGATCTCTGAGGCTTTCTGGTGCCTTTAGGAATGGTCTTTTCCTACCAGAGAGGGTTCGTGTAGGAGCCTGCAATGTTGATTTAATGAAATCTTGAGCAGATTGGCTTTGATGGCTTGATTTAAAGTAGATATCAGTCAGATTATAGATGATTCCTCAGGAGCTCTCAGCAGATGCGACTCACATGGTCTGAGACCTAAGCCACGCCCCGCTTCTTTCTCTTTTGTGTTTTTTCCTTGCAAGCAAATTAAATGAAGATAAAAATAGCAAATAATTTGTGATTGCAATAATTTTCAGGAAGAAACTGAGTATTATCTGACAGAATTGCAGGGGTGCCAATACTTTTGGCCACCGCTGTATGCGTCAGTAAATGCAAAAACACTCCATATCTGATCATATTGCATCAAATCGAGCCTTTACATATCTTCCACTTTTTACCGGAGTATTCAAAGTTCTTGTTTCATACGACAAGCAGATATCGCTAATTGGGAAGGCGCTGTGTATTTGTCCATTCCTCTGTCATTAAAGACTACAGCAACACATTGTCTTTTTTCTCCATTTTTTCTCCACTCAACATTCCATAATATTCCTTTCCAGTGAAACATGCAATTAGAAACAAGTGAATGATGAATGTACATAATGCCTATTGTTGTATAGCATCTCACAATATACATATACAGTGTCTTTAAAAAAAAAAAAAACTCAAATATTTATAAAGCTCTTGATTAGTGTTGAGCGATACTGCTCGATATCTAAAAATATCGGATCGGAATGGTATCGCCGATATCACTAAATATCGTTGATATCCGATTCCGATACCGGAAGTCCCATGTAAGTCTATGGGAACAAAATATCGCAACTAAAAAAACACTTTCTTTCGTTGTAAACACAAAATATACACACATAGAATACACATATATATATTATATATATACATGTCATTGTGACATATATATATACATATATTTATAGTTTATACACTTCTACATAGTAAAATAGACTCTGATTCAATTGCCGGTAAAGCCGTGACATACCCCATAGAAGTCGACGGGCTCGGTGCCGAGTACCCCCAAAACCTCTGGCTCTGTGCGACTCAACTTGGGCGTCACGAACAGGATTCGGTAGCTCGCTATAAGCGAGTCCTGTGTGCCTGAATTGAACAGGTTTTGTGCTTGAGAATTGCTAAAATCATCAGAGAATGTATTTGCCATTTTTCCGCCATATCTGCGTCACGACGAGGCACTGGTGAAGAAGAAGGGCGTGCTCTTCGTGGGTGTACACTCACTCAGTGGCGCGAAAACGATGGCCGACCACTCTAAATGGTACTGCAATGTAAGATCGTGCCCCACAGCTCTTGTGTTCCGCCTCCTCATCCTCCTCAGTGTGCGGAAACTAACACGAAGGTCCCGCCTCACTACAAAAGAGGGGCCCTTTCCAGATGCTAATGACACATGTGACTTGGCAGAGATGGCTAATGGACACGAGCAGAAGTGTGAAGGGATGGAGCAGTCAGAGCTCTCCCCCCACGGAAGCGACCCGATCGCCATGGAACCACCGTTGGGCACCCGGCCTGGAAACCCTCCTACGCTGCAAGAAGCGGAGGATACCCTAAAGGCCTGGCCCGGCACCGGGAGGAGGTCGCCAGGATGGAAGCCAGCTGGCGTGCCCTAAAACTAAACTTGGAGCGGCGCCAATCCCTCTTACCTGAAGTGTCTGTACCGGAAGGTGAGGCACCCGTTCTAGTAGAGGAGTCCGTGCGGGCATCCCAGCCCTTGCAATGTGATCCGGTTGACGTTGTCGCAGTGGAGGCACCCGTTCCTGCAAAAAACGCTGCACCGGCAGCACCCCAGATCCCGCTGTCTGCCCCCGTCGCTGAGACAGAAGAAGCGACACCCGTCCTCATGGAGGAGGCCGCGCAGGCACCAGAGGTCTACCTGTCTGTACCGGAGCCCGAATGTCATCTGTTCCAGAGCCGGCTGCTTCCTCCGCAGGTGAGCGCCTCCAGGACTGTCGGGCGCCAGGAGAGCTGCCGCAAACCGGACATCGTAAGCTGCAGTTTGATGGTGGAGACATGGAGATGCTGGTGGAGGAGAATTACAACCGGCGTCAGGAGGAAGAGTGGAGACGTCGGGAGAGAGAAGCCGAGCGACAAAGGGAGCAGCGCGAATCCCAGAAGCTTCGCCAACGTCACATCGAGAAGGACCGGGCAGATAAGGACCGGATTAGAAAAGATAAAGGAACCCTGAGGGAGCCGCGGCGTAAGGGTGCAGTACGGAGCTTTAAATTGAAAGCTGGTTGGGGCTTCATCCAGGAGCCTGGACTTTATTTAGAAGTGTTTGTGACCCGGCGGGACGTGGAGACTCACTCCCAGAAGGACACCGGGGAGGGACCTGTTGCCAGGAGACTTGGTAACTTACACCCGACACTGGGGTTACAATGGATGGTATGCCCTAGATGTCACCAGGTGCGACCCCTGGTCCCCAGAGTGTCAGGAACCTGTGAGACCCTCGGAGCCTTCAGCCTCCCACATCCAGGCCTCTGCACAAGTGCCCACCCCACGCCGTAAATCTCCCCAGCCTCCCTCAGTGGTCTCCTCAGCAGCCCCAGCTATGGACATGATAATGATAGCTGCCCGTACCCGGCGCCTGTTAGGCCCCCTGGGGTTCGTTCAGTCCGGGACTTAGGGCTCCAGACCGGAGGGAGATGAAAGAGGTGGCCACACAGACACAGATAGCGGGTCACGACTTGACTGTACAGGCCACACGACGTCATCAGGTCCTGGTGGTCCTTGGTGTCTCGGATGTTTGGCAAGCATCAGAAGAGTACCAGGTGGTACCTGGAACACCCCTGCCAAAGAATTATAAATAACCCGGACAGGGTCCCTGTATGTAAATAGTTAAATTGTTGATGTACCCGGACGGGTGAATGTTCATAAAAAAGTTTTTTAATTTAATAAAAAAAACAACACATGTTTTCATTACTTTTATTACAGTCTCATCCTGCGACGCCATCGATCTCCTGTAAAAAAATGAAAAAAAAAAAACAGCAGTATACCACCTGTCCGACGCAGTCCATAGTAACGAGTGTCCCACGACGATCCAGCTCTGCTACATCAGAATGACATCAGAGGCAGGCAGGCAGGCAGAGCCTGTCATCCCGGCGCAGCACAGCTGATTACCTGCTTCCCCGGCGGTGACGTCATCGGACTGACTGCTTTACGGCCGGGATTACCCAGCAGTCACTGCAGTTATCGCGAAAAACTGCATGTGACCGCCAGGGAGAAGATAATGGCGGCCATCAAGCAGTCCAGGACGTGACCGCCGGAGATCTTCTGCCAGGTAAGTGCCGCTGACTCCTGACAGACCCGACCGACGGAGACTCACAGTGACAGTGACAAATCCGATTCCGGTATCCGATATGACGAAAATATCGGTACTCGGAATCGAAAGCCCGATACAGCTAATATCGGCCGATACCCGATATTTGCAGTATCGTATCGCTCAACACTACTCTTGACCCATTTCAAATTATAGGAGCGTATAAATTGCATTATAAAATAGCAATACCTCATTTTATTTAGAAAATTCCAAAGAATACCCAGAATTTCTAGATAGATGTATACCCCATAGTGACAATCTAAATGCACTGCACCAAGAATAAAGTTAGGGCAGTACATTTAAACACTCAAAGAAACACAGAATATATAAATTTATTATTACATTTAGTAATGATGCATAATTTCGCTCCTTTTATTAAGACCCTTTGAATACCGTGTCCCTAAGTTGAAAATCCAGAACGCCTATCGAGTGAGGAGACGTCTTTTATATCTCCCCCTCCAGCAGAACTCTGGACATGCTCAATGCCCATGATTTGCATAGATTTTACACTTCCATGATGACTATTAAGAAAATGTTTGGAAGCCATGGATATATTCCTAGTTTCAGTGTAATTTTTCTCTATATCCCGGAGGTGCTCGGTAAAATATAAAAGATAAAATACACAACATTATCAGTATTACAATTAATAAAGTGTTTGATTTTATATGTCTGTTTTATCTGCATTGAAAACATTTTTTTGGTTTTTCGCTACCTTGCAGGTTTTACATTTTTGTGCTCCACATTTTAAAAAACCAACAGTATTTAGCCAATTATGGCGAGCAGATTTTGAAGAAAAAAAGCTTGGGGAAACCAAGTCCGCTAATGTAGGTGCTCGTCTTGCTATTACATTAACCCCGGTCGTAAGATTTTTTCTAGAGTATCGTCCTCATATAGGATTTGTATGCATTTTTTTACAATCTCCTTAGTTTTATTAAACTGTTTACTATACCGCAGGCTAACAAAGATTTTTTCGTAATATTCGAATCATAGGTTTTCGGTACCGACTGCAACAATTCATCTCTATTTCTATTATTAGCTATGGTTCTCGCTCTTTTAATTGTCCAGTTGGGATATTTTCGTTTTTTCAATTTATCTTTCAGCTGATCAAATTCAAAGCTCAAATTAGCTGGGTTAGAACAATTTCTTCTGTGCCTAATGTGTTCACCAACTGGTATGGACCTTATTACATGTCTAGGGTGACCGCTGCTAGCGTGCAATATTGTGTTTCCACTGATCGGTTTTGTGTAGGTTTTTGTGACTATCTCTCTGCCCACGACGCCCTCGAGTTCTAAATCTAAGAAAAACATTTTTTTCATATCATGCTTGTGGGTAAAAGAGATATTCATGTCATTAGAATTGATATATTCAATAAAGGCTGGCACGGCAGACACATCCCCCTCCCACACAATGAGGGTGTCATCGATGTATCTGCTGTACCAGCCAACACTTGATAAGTAGGGATTCGAATCCGAATACAAATATCTCATTTCCCAATATGCCATGACAAGATTTGCCAAAGACGGTGAGTATTTTGCTCCCATGGGAACTCCCAACTTTTGCAGATATAGAGTTCCATCAAAGGAAAAAAGTTGTGACCTAGAAGGAACCAAATAACATTGAGCAAATATTCAGTCAGATCATCCTCGAAATTGCTGTTTTTCCAAAAAGTAGCGCAGCGCTTCCATCGCTAATTTGTGTGGTATGCATGTGTGCAGAGAGATCACATCATAGCTTAACCATGACGATCCCTCCAGTCCACTTTTTATCATTCAAAGCGCTCAAAACATCTCTTGAGTCTTTAAGATGACCAGGAAGTTTAAGCACCATTGGTTGTAAGAGTGAATCGGCCCACTCACAAAACGTTCATTGGGTGAGCCGATTCAGACACTTTGGGTCTCATTGGTGGAATTTTTGAGCCTTTATGTATTTTAGGCAAACCATATATGATAGGTAGAATTGGCTTGGGAACATATATGTACTCCGCCTGTTTTTTAGTTAGTGTACCTAATCGAACTCCTTCTAGCACTATCTTTTCCACCTGTTCATTATAGTTTTTTATAGGGTCAGATTTCAATCTCTCGTAAACATTTGGTTCTGATAATAATTCATACATTTTGTCTTTATAGTCTTCAATATTCATAACAACCACCTTACCGCCCTTGTCACTACGTTTAATGATTATGTTTTTCATATTTTTCAATTCATTTAATGCCATTCTTTGTTTTGTAAGACAGATTTCAATTAACATCATTTGCATAATTTTGATCTGAAATTTCTATTGCTAATTTTCTCAAATCCCTTTCAATAGTTTCTTGAAATTTTTCCATGCAGTTGGCTCTTGCCTGAATGGGATAAAAATACGGGTTTTTCACATTCAAGGTCTGTGACTGATGAATTTTATCAGGATAAACATCCGTACTATTATTAGATAAATTTTGTAGGTGCAATAGTGCACATTGTTCTTGAAAATTCAATTTATGAAATTTATTAATATGGTTTTGAGATAAATTTACAGATTCATCAGTGACAGAGAAAAAATATTTTTTTACTGTTAAATTTCTAACAAATTTATTTATATCCAAAATAGTAGAAAACAAATCAAAATTTAAATTTGGTGCAAAATTGAGACCAAGAGACAAAACTTCCAAATGGTTACGTGTAAGGCTAAGTTCACACGTTGCGGAATTGCCGCGGAAATTTCCGCGGCAATCCCGCACTTCTCCCGCAGGAAATACGCACGTTTTTTTATGCTGAATCCCGCCAGAATAATAGCGTTTTGCAAGCGTAATTAGCTTGCAGAATGCTAGCGTTTTCCTAGCGATCTGTAGCATCGCTTGGAAAACTGATTGACAGGTTGGTCACACGAGTCAAACATAGTGTTTGACAAGTGTGACCAACTTTTTACTATTGATGCCGCCTATGTCGCATCAATAGTAAAAAGATCTAATGTAAAAATAATAAAAAAAATAATAAATAATGATATTCTCACCTTCCGGCGGCCCCCGCAGCCTTCCCGCCTTCAGCGACGCTCCCGGCAACTTCCGGTCCCAGGAGTGCTTTGCAACAAATCACACCGATGACGTAGCATCTCGCGAGACCGCTATGCCATCTGGGTGATTCTCGCAAAGCACTCTTGGGACCGGAAGTTGCCGGGAGCGTCGCTGAAGGCGGGAAGGCTGCGGGGGCCGCGGGAAGGCTGCGGGGGCCGCCGGAAGGTGAGAATATCATTATTTATTATTTTAATTATTGTTTTACCAGGGATATGGTACCCAGGGCCTGGAGGAGAGTCTCCTCTGCTCCAGACCCTGGGTACCATCCGCACATGAACCGCTTACATTGCGCATAGTGGGCATAGCCACATGCGGAAAGTAAGCGGTTCAATGCATTCCTATGGCGGCGGAATCACCGCGGTTACGCTAATTAATGAACATGTTGCTATTTTTTCCGCAAAGCGTTTTTTTCGCGGAAAAAAACGCAACATGTGGCCAAAACATGCGGAATCAATTAACATGTATAGGATGCTTAATGCTTGCGTTTTTATCGCGTTTTTACCGCGGAAAACCGCGGAAAAACCGCGAAAAAAACGCAATTATTCCTGATCGTGTGCACTTAGCCTTAGTATTTGAGAGGACAAATTCAAAACATTACTTATATTTAATTTCTCATTTTTTTCTTCTTGTGTCTGGTAGCAATCCCTTGACTTTCTTCTGTGTTTTCTGCCTGCCCTCCTGCGTTTTTTGAAAAAAATTTTTATTATTTGACTTCTTGGTGTTTGCCGCACAGCTGTAGGATAGGTCAGAAGTACTGCAGTTTGTGTCCGAGAAATCAAGATCAGATGAAGCAGAGAAAGCTACATGCGATTTATTTGCTGCGTTTTTATGAGTCTGGCTTTTTAATATGGATTTTGGGGTACATATAATACGTTCCCACTGTCCCCATTCGTAGACCTTGCCATCCGCATAATCCTTGAGATCTCTGGTGAACTTTCTTTTTTTGCGGTTCATTATTTCATTTTCCAATGTTGTAATAGCTTCCTTCATAGATTTATATGAGTCCTCATATTGTGACAGCATTTTGAAATTTTCCAGAGCTTTTTGCGCATCACTAATTTCCTCCTGAATCTCTTTGAGTTTTCTTTCTTCATATTTAATTATTAGCTTCATAAGATTAATGGAACATATGGAGAATAACTGATTCCATTCTTCCTGGAACTCAGTGCTAAAACTAGTAGAGGGTAGTTTCTTTATTCTGAGACCTCTAGGAATCATTTCCTTCGACACATAATTTTGTAAGGTTGTATAATCCCACCACACCTTCATTTCTTGTGTGGTAAGTTTCTCCAGCTGAGTTAAATGCGTGTTAAAATTCAGAAAGTCATCAACTTTAAAGGCTCAAAAATTCCATCAATGAGACCCATAGTGTCTGGAATCGGATCACCCAATGAACGTTTATGTGAGTGGGCCGATTCACTCTTACAACCAATGGTGCTTAAAATTCCTGGTCATCTTAAAGACTCAAGAGATGTTTTGAGCGCTTTGAATGATAAAAAGTGGACTGGAGGAATCGTCATGGTTAAGCTATGATGTGATCTCTCTGTACACATGCATACCACACAAATTAGCGATGGAAGCGCTGCGCTACTTTTTGGAAATACAGCAATTTCGAGGATGATCTGATTGAATATTTGCTTGATGTTATTTGGTTCCTTCTAGGTCACAACTTTGCTTCCTTTGATGGATCTCTATATCTGCAAAAGTTGGGAGTTCCCATGGGAGCAAAATACTCACCGTCTTTGGCAAATCTTGTCATGGCATATAGGGAAATGAGATATTTGTATTTGGATTCGAATCCCTACTTATCAAGTGTTGGCTGGTATGGCAGATACATTGATGACACCCTCATTGTGTGGGAGGGGGATGTGTCTGCTGTGCCAGCCTTTATTGAATATATCAATTCTAATTACATGAATATCTCTTTTACCCACAAGCATGATATGAAAAAAATGTTTTTCTTAGATTTAGAACTCGAGGGCGTCGTGGGCAGAGAGATAGTCACAAAAACCTACACAAAACCGATCAGTGGAAACACAATATTGCACGCTAGCAGCGGTCACCCTAGACATGTAATAAGGTCCATACCAGTTGGTGAACACATTAGGCACAGAATAAATTGTTCTAACCCAGCTAATTTGAGCTTTGAATTTGATCAGCTGAAAGATAAATTGAAAAAATGAAAATATCCCAACTGGACAATTTAAATAGCGACAACCATAGCTAATAATAGAAATAGAGAAGAATTGTTGCAGTGGGTACCGAAAACCTATGATTCGAATATTACGAAAAAATCTTTTGTTAGCCTGCGGTATAGTAAACAGTTTAATAAAACTAAGGAGATTGTAAAAAAATGCATACAAATCCTATATGAGGACGATACTCTAGAAAAAATCTTACGATCGGGGGTTAATGTAATAGCAAGACGAGCACCTACAATAGGGGACTTGGTTTCCCCAAGCTTTTTTTCTTCAAAATCTGCTCGCCATAATTGGCTAAATACTGTTGGTTTTTTTAAATGTGGAGCACAAAATGCAAAACCTGCAAGGTAGCGAAAAACCGAAAAAAATTTTTCAATGCAGATAAAACACAGACCTATAAAATCAAACACTTTATTAATTGTAATACTGATAATGTCGTGTATTTTATCTATTGTAGTGAGTGTAATTTGATATATGTAGGTTGCACTGCAAGAAAGTTAAAAACACGCATTACCGACACCTCCGGGATATAGAGAAAAATAACACTGAAACTAGGAATATATCCATGGCTTCCAAACATTTTCTTAATAGTCATCATGGAAGTGTAAAATCTATGCAAATCATGCGCATTAAGCATGTCCAGAGTTCTGCTAGAGGGGGAGATTAAAAAGACGTCTCCTCACTCGAGAGGCGTTCTGGATTTTCAACTTAGGGACACGGTATCAAAAGGGTCTTAATAAAAGGAGCGAAATTATGCATCATTACTAAATGTAATAATAAATTTATATATTCTGTGTTCCTTTGAGCATTTAAATGTACTTCCCTAACTTTATTGTTGGTGCAGTGCATTTAGATTGTCACTATAGGGGTATACATCTATCTAGAAATTCTGGGTATTCTTTGGAATTTTCTAAATAAAATGAGGTATTGCTATTTTATGTTGCAATTTATACGCTCCTATAATTTGAAATGGGTCAAGAGCTTTATAAATATTTGAGGTTTTTTTTTTAAAGACACTGTATATGTATATTGTGAGATGCTATACAACAATAGGCATTATGTGCATTCATCATTCACTTGTTTCTAATTGCATGTTTCACTGCAAAGGAATATTATGGAATGTTGAGTGGAGAAAAAATGGAGAAAAAAGACAATCTGTTGCTGTAGTCTTTAATGACAGAGGAATGGACAAATACACAGCGCCTTCCCAATTAGCGATATCTGCCTGTCGTATGAAACAAGAAATTTTGTCTGAATACTCCGGTAAAAAGTGGAAGATATGTAAAGGCTCGATTTGATGCAATATGATCAGATATGCAGTGTTTTTGTATTTACTGATGCCTATATGGTATTACTCTTTTTATTCTTTTTTTTATTCATTTATGTATTCGTTTGTTTTTTTCTTTTCTATAATATATTTTATTATGTGTAATGGAATTGTTTAAATGTTTTTCCTCACAATCTAATGTCTTTAACCCCTTCACCCCCAAGGGTGGTTTGCACGTTAATGACCGGGCCAATTTTTACAATTCTGACTACTTTATGAGGTTATAACTCTGGAACGCTTCAACGGATCTTCACGATTCTGAGTCTGTTTTCTCGTGACATATTGTACTTCACGATAGTGGTAAAATTTCTTTGATATAACTTGCGTTTATTTTTGAAAAAATGCAAATATGGCGAAAATTTAGAAAATTTTGCAATTTTCAAACTTTGAAGTTTTATTCCCTTAAAACAGAGGAATATGTCACACAAAATAGTTAAGAAATAACATTTCCTACATGTCTACTTTACATCAGCACAATTTTGGAACTAAAATTTTTTTTTGTTAGG
This sequence comes from Oophaga sylvatica, assembly GCA_033576555.1. Taxonomy (NCBI): domain Eukaryota; kingdom Metazoa; phylum Chordata; class Amphibia; order Anura; family Dendrobatidae; genus Oophaga; species Oophaga sylvatica. Next base: position 93,819,972 of record JARQOD010000009.1, on the reverse strand, counting down.
AAATTATAAGGGTTAAAAGTTGACCAGCGATTTCTCATTTTTATAACAAAATTTACAAAGCCTTTTTTTTAGGGACCACCTCATATTTGAAGTCACTTTGAGGGGTCTATATAGCAGAAAATACCCAAAAGTGACACCATTCTAAAAACTGCACCCTCAAGGTACTCAAAACCACATTCAAGAATTTTATTAACCCTTCAGGTGCTTCACAGGAGCTGAAGCAACGTGGAAGGAAAAAATGAATATTTAACTTTTTAGCCACAAAAATGATCTTTTACAAACTTTTTTTTTATTTTCACAAGGGTAAAAGGAGAAAATGAACAGATAAAGTTGTTGTGCAATTTCTCCTGAGTACGCCAATACCCCATATGTTGGGGGAAAACCACTGTTTGGGCACACGGCAGAGCTCGTAAGGGAAGGAGCGCCGTTTGACTTTTTCAAACTAAAATTGGCTGGAATTGAGATTGGAGGCCATGTCACATTTGGAGAGCCCCTGATGCGCCTAAACAGTGGAAACCCCCACAAGTGACACCATTTTGGAAACTAGACCCCTAATGAACTTATCTAGATCTGTTGTGAGCACTTTGAACCCCCAAGTGTTTCACAAAAGTTTATAATGCCTGGGTGTGAAAAAAAAACAATTTTCCACAAAAATGATTTTTTAGTCCCAAATTTTGGATTTTTCCCGAGGAAATTGGACCCCAAAAGTTGTTGTCCAATTTGTCCTGAGTACGCTGATACCCCATATGTGGGGGGGAACTGTTTGGGTGCACCGCAGGGCTTGGAAAGGAAGTAGTAAAGTTTTGGAATGCAGACGTTGATGGGGGTCATGTTCCATTTGCAGCACCCCAGATGAGCCTAAACAGTGGAAACCCCCCACAAGTGACCCCATTTTGGAAACTAGACCCCATAAGGAACTTATCTAGATCTTTGGTGAGCACTTTGAACCACTAAGTGTTTCACACAAGTTTATAATGCCCGGGCATGAAAATAAAAAATCCTATTTTTTTCCCACAAAAATTATCTTTTAGTCACTAATTAATTATTTTCACAAGGGTAACAGGAGAAATTGGACCACAAAAGTTGTTGTCCAATTTGTCCTGAGTACGCTGATCCCTATATGTGGGGGGGAACTACTGTTTGGGCGCACGGCAGAGCTCGGAATGTAAGGAGCACCATTTGACATTTTCCAATCAAAATTGGCTGGAATTGAGATTGGACGCCATGTTGCATTTGGAGAGCCCCTGATGTGCCTAAACAGTGGAAACCCCCCACAAGTGACCCCATTTGGGAAACTAGACCCCCTAAGGAACTTATCTAGATCTTTGGTGAGCAATTTGAACCCCCAAGTGCTTCACACAAGTTTATAACGTAGAGCCGTAAAATTAAAAAATCATATTTTTTCCACAAAAATGATCTTTTCACCCCAATTTTTATTTTCCCAAGGGTAACAAGACTCCAAAAATTATTTTGCAAATTGTCCTGAGTACGCTGATACCCCATATGTGGGGGTAAACCACTGTTTGGGTGCATGGCAGAGTTTGGAAGGGAAGGAGCGCTGTTTGACTTTTTCAGCGCAGAATTGGTTGGACACCATGTCGTGTTTGGAGAGCTCCTGATGTGCCTAAACAGTGGAAACCCCCGACAAATGACACCATTTTGGAAACTAGACCCCTCAAGGATCTTATCTAGATGTGTGGTGAGCACTTTGAACCCCGAAGTGCTTCACAGAAGTTTATAACGTACAGCCGTAAAATAAAAAATCTTTTTTTTTTTTTTTACAAAAATGATTTTTTCACCCCCAATATTTTATTTTCACAAGGGTAACAGGAGAAATTGGACCCCAAAAGTTGTTGTCCAATTTGTCCTGAGTACGCTGATACCCAATATGTGGGAGAAAACTACTGTATGGGCACACGTTGGGGCTCGGAAGGGAAGTAGTGACGTTTTGGATTGCAGACTTTGATGGAATGGTCTGGGGGCGTCATGTCGCATTTGGAGAGCCCCTGATGCGCCTAAACAGTGGAAACCCCCCACAAGTGACCCCATTTTGGAAAATGGACCCCACAAGGAATTTATCTAGATGTGTGGTGAGTGCTATGAAGCCCCAAGTGCTTCACAGAAGTTTATAACGTACAGCCGTAAAAACAAAAAAATCATTTTTTTTTTACAAAAATGATATTTTCGACCCCAGTTTTTTATTTTCCCAAGGGTAACAGAAGAAATAGGACAAATTGCACAATAACTCTTGGGGTCCAGAGTACGCTGATACCCCATATGTGGGGGTAAACTGCTGTTTGGGTGCATGGCAGAGCTCAGAAGTGAAGGAGCACCGTTTGACTTTTTCAACGCAGAATTGGCTGGAATTGAGATCAGACGCCATGTCACATTTGGAGAGCCCCTGATATGCCTAACCAGCGGAAACCCCCCAATTCTAACTCCAACCCTAACCCCAACACACCCCTAACCCTAGTCCCAACCCTAACCACAAACCTAACCCTAACACACCCCTAACCCTAATCCCAACCCTAGCCCTAATCCTAACTTTAGCGCCAACCCTAACCCTAACTTTAGCCGCAACCCTAACCCTAACCCTAATGGGAAAATGGAAATAAATACATTTTTTTAATTTTATTATTTTTCCCTAACAAAGGAGGTGATAAAGGGGGGTTTGATTTACTATTTATAGCGGGTTTTTATGATTGGCAGCTGTCACGCTAAAAGACAATTTTATTGCAAAAAATAGTTTTTGCATCACCACATTTTGAGAGCTATAATTTTTGCATATTTTGGCCCACAGAGTCATGTGAGGTCTTATTTTTTGTGGTACGAGTTGATGTTTTTATTGGTACCATTTTTGAGCACGTGTCATTTTCTGATCGTTTTTTATTTTGATTTTTGGGAGGTTAGAATGAACAAAAATCAGCAATTCATGAATTTCTTTTCGGGAAGGCTTTTATACCGTTCCGCGTGTGGTAAAATTGATAAAGCAGTTTTATTCTTCGAGTCAGTACGATTACAGCGATACCTCATTTATATCATTTTTTTAATGTTTTGGTGCTTTTATAGAATAAAAACAATTTTATATAAAAAAATATTATTTTTGCATCGCTTTATTCTGTGAGCTATAACTTTTTTATTTTTTTGCTGATGATGCTGTATGGCAGCTCGTTTTTTGCGGGACAAGATGCCGTTTTCAGCGGTACCATGTTTATTTATATCGGTCTTTTTGATCGCGTGTTATTCCACTTTTTGTTCAGCAGTATGATGATAAAGCATTGATTTTTTGCTTTGTTTTTTTTTTTAAGGGGTTCACTAAAGGGATTAACTAGTGGGACAGTTTTATAGGGGGGGTCGTTACGGACGCGGCGATACCAAATATTTGTACTTTTATTGTTTTGTTTTTTTTATTTACAGGAAAAAATACATTTTTGGGGGAATTTTTTTTTTTTCTTTATTTTGGAATTTTTTTTAAAACATGTTTATTTTTATTTTTTTCACTTTTTTACTTTGTCCCAGGGTGGGACATCACTGTAAAATGTCAGATCGCTGGTGTGACAGTGTGCACAGCACTCTGTCACACCAGCGATCTCTCTGGCACTGCTGCAGGCTTCTCAGTGCCTGCTCTCAACAGGCACTGAGGAAGCCGCCTCCCTGCAGGACCCGGCGGCCATCTTGGATCCGGGTCCTTGGAGGGAGGAAGGCCTCAGAACAGCGCGATCACATCGCGCTGTTCTGAGGATCTCAGGGGAGCGTGCAGGGAGCCCCCTCTATGCGCGATGCTCCCCTGTGCCCCTGGTACACCGCGATCATGTTTGATCGCGGTGTGCCAGGGGTTAATGTGCCGGGAGCGGTCCGTGACCGCTCCTGACACACAGTCCCGGGTGTCAGCTGTGATAATCAGCTAACACCTGGCGGCGATTAGCTGCGCTTCCCCCGGGAGCGCAGCTGATCGCCTATGACGTACTATCCCGTCGCACAGCTGATCGCCTATGACGTACTATCCCGTCCATGGGCAGATTGGCACGGGTTTCATGGACGGGATAGTACGTCTGATGTCAGAGAGGGGTTAAATAACCAAGGGTAAGCCTGACAGTTGCACCATTAGATTAAAACCGCTTACCATTTGCTATCTCAATTTAATTATGCAGGATCTGCGGTAAAAAATCACATGATGCGCTGCAGACTTACCTATTGGCAAGTAAAAGCCTTAAATATCCAGGCTTTCAGCTATCAGACAGCTTTGACAAAGACTTCAAGTGGTCGAAACGCGTTGCTGTTTCAGCATTAGTGCTTACCCTCCGTTTATGTGCTGAGGATTACACCATTTTTTCTGAATGATTTTTATTCTTGGATTCAATAAAGAACATTTTATTGGAAGCTGGAGCATTTCTTCCTTTTTTTCTTAAGCTACATGTCTTGGTCTGGACTCTGGACTCCGAGCTTCGGTGCTGGTTGGTGAGCTGGCTTACATCTTATATTTTGTTTCATTCGTTAGACTTGCCGAGATCTCCCTACCTCTCCTCAGATTAATTTCAATCTATATTTATAGCACAGCGGAGGGTTACAGTCGCTATAGCTTTGTGCTTTACACTCTCACAGTGTGTTGTGAACTGTTTTAATTTTATAATGCTGCCGTTTCTATTGGATGATAGAACGAGAAAAGCAGCTCAGGTGTTTGGTAATGAACCCACCAAAGTTGATGACTTTCTGAATTTTAACACGAACCCAGCTGGAGTCACCCACAAGGAGTAATTACCCCTCAGAAGTCGAGTATTCTAGCCAGAATAAGAATCCTCCTATTTGCACTGACAGGAAAGTAAAACCGTGTCGCAATGGAGATTCTGATTGGCTTTTATCCTAAGTCATATTACAAGACCGTTAAAGGTTGATTGTGACTTGTAGATCGCTACTTCCAATAGTGGCGCTATAGATACAAGTCCTCTTTGTTGAAGAGGCAATTTGCATTTAAAATTTCCCGAGGAGCATGCACGGCGATAAGCTCCTTACCTCGACACGCCAGAGCTGGTATGTCCTCTCCACAAGGAGTAACCTTACCCCCAGACCCCAGTCCAAGCTCTCATTAGCCAAACAGATCTCTCCTACTTTGCACTGACGAGACATAGTCCGAACACCGTGTCTGCAAATGGAGATCTGATTTGGCTTTTATCCTAATTATTACAAGACCGTTAAGGGTTGATGTGACTGTAGATCGCTACTCAATAGTGGCCTATAGAGTACAAGTCCTCTTTGTTGAAGAGCAATTTGCATATAAAATTTCCCAGAGAGCATTGCACGGCGAAAAGCCTCCTTACCTCGACACGCCAGAGCTGGTATGTCACTCTCCACAAGGAGTAACCTTACCCAGACCCATCCAGAGCTCTCATCTAGCCAAATCAGATCTCTCCTACTTTGCACTGACGAGGACCAACAGTCCGAAACACGTGTCTGCAAATGAGATTCTGATTTGGCTTATCAAGTCATATTACAAGACCGTTAAAGGGTTGATTGTGACTTGTAGATCGCTACTTCCAATAGGTGGCGCTATAGAGTACAAGTCCTCTTGTTGAAGAGGCAATTTGCATATTTGAATTTTAACCGCATTTAACTCAGCTGGAGAAACTACACACAAGAAATGAAGGTGTGGTGGGATTAACAACCTTACAAAAATTATGTGTCGAAGGAAATGATTCCTAGAGGTCTCAGAATAAAGAAACTATCCTCTACTAGTTTTAGCACTGAGTTCCAGGAAGAATGGAATCAGTTACTCTCCATATGTTCCATTAATCTTATGAAGCTAATAATTAAATATGAAGAAAGAAAACTCAAAGAGATTCAGGAGGAAATTAGTGATGCGCAAAAAGCTCTGGAAAATTTCAAAATGCTGTCACAATATGAGGACTCATATAAATCCATGAAGGAAGATATTACAACATTGGAAAATGAAATAATGATCCGCAAAAAAAGAAAGTTCACCAGAGATCTCAAGGATTATGCGGATGGCAAGGTCTACGAATGGGGACAGTGGGAACGTATTATATGTACCCCAAAATCCATATTAAAAAGCCAGACTCATAAAAACGCAGCAAATAAATCGCATGTAGCTTTCTCTGCTTCATCTGATCTTGATTCCTCGGACACAAACTGCAGTACTTCTGACCTATCCTACAGCTCTGCTGCAAACACCAGGAAGTCAAATAATGAAAATTTTTTTTCAAAAACCACAGGAGGGCAGGCAGAAAACACAGAAGACAGTCAAGGGATTGCTACCAGACACAAGAAGAAAAAAATGAGAAATTAAATATAAGTAATGTTTTGAATTTGTCCTCTCAAATACTTACACGTAACCATTTGGAAGTTTTGTCTCTTGGTCTCAATTTTGCACCAAATTTAAATTTTGATTTGTTTTCTACTATTTTGGATATAAATAAATTTGTTAGAAATTTAACAGTAAAAAAACATTTTTTCTCTGTCACTGATGAATCTGTAAATTTATCTCAAAACCATATTAATGAATTTCATAAATTGAATTTTCAAGAACAATGTGCACTATTGCACCTACAAAATTTATCTACGGTAATAATAGTACGGATGTTTATCCTGATAAAATTCATCAGTCACAGACCTTGAATGTGAAAAACCCGTATTTTTATCCCATTCAGGCAAGAGCCAACTGCATTTAAAAATTTCAAGAAACTATCAAAAGGGATTTAAGAAATTTAGCAATAGAAGTTTCAGATCAAAATTATGCAAATGATGTTAATAAAATCTGTCTTACAAACAAAGAATGGCATTAAATAAATTGAAAAACATGAAAAACATAATCATTAAACGTAGTGATAAGGGTGGTAAGGTGATTGTTATGAATATTGAAGCCTATAAAGACAAAATGTATGAATTATTATCAGAACCAAATGTTTACGAGAGATTGAAATCTGACCCTATAAAAAAACTATAATGAACAGATGGAAAAGATAGTGCTAGAAGGAGTTTGATTAGGTACACTAACTAAAAAACAGGCGGAGTACATATATGTTCCCAAGCCAATTCTACCTATCATATATGGTTTGCCTAAAATACATAAAGGCTCAAAAATTCCACCAATGAGACCCAAAGTGTCTGAAATCGGCTCACCCAATGAACGTTTTTGTGAGTGGGCCGATTCACTCTTACAACCAATGGTGCTTAAACTTCCTGGTCATCTTAAAGACTCGAGAGATGCTTTGAGCGCTTTGAATGATAAAAAGTGGACGGAGGGATCGTCATGGTTAAGCTGTGATGTGATCTCTCTGCACACATGCATACCACACAAATTAGCAATGGAAGCGCTGCGCTAACTTTTTGGAAAAACAGCAATTTCGAGGATGATCTGATTGAATATTTGCTTGATGTTATTTGGCTCCTTCTAGGTCACAACTTTTTTTCCTTTGATGGAACTCTATATGTCACGCTGTCTAATGATATGTATACAATGTCAGTAAACTATTAATACAGGAACAACACTCTATACAACAACTAGTATAGCAACATCAGCATGTAAGTATAGAATAGATTTACCTGACACGATATCTGCTGAACTCAGGGTTAATCTTGAGGACTTGATGAGCTGAAACAGGAAAGAGGTGGACCGGGATCTAACCTGACCCTAAACTGGGGTCCTAACTAATCCCTCACCTTGGAGGTACTGATAATGGTTCAGAGGTCCAAGTCTCCAACCTAACCCTGTCTCCTATCAGACCCTGAACCCTGTAATCAGTCCTAAGAAGGATCCTGACTACCACCAAAGGGATATGGGCTGATCTTAGCTAAATACACAGATTAGACATATAAGACAGACAGGATAACACTCGCTTGCATACACACACAAACACCAAAGGAACATAAATGGTCTGGGAAATAAACTCTAACCAAGTTGAGCTTAGAACAACTAAGGAGCTCACAACTAAAGTCTATACAGA
>JARQOD010000009.1:93696339-93811914 GCA_033576555.1 Oophaga sylvatica | reverse complement strand
CCTGGGCCCCTTCCATGGTATAATGACCCCCATCCTGGGCCCCTTCATGGTATTGTGACCTCATCCTGGACCCATTCCTGAGTTAATGAACCACTTCCTCGACCTCCTTCCGGTTTTAATGGACCCTCTTCTTGGGTCCTTCCTTGGGTTTGACAGTTTCTGTTTTCCAAAACATAAGAATAAATAAAGGTTCTTCTTAACTTCCTTCGCTCCCTGATCGTTACAGCGCCCGTAGCGGCTGTTGACTTCCCTGGGCCCGCTCGGTGCAGCACATGTCGTCACTGCCCTTGCGATGCTTGTGACTGGAACGACCAGCTGCTGACCTCTGTTTGGACTGGAAAGCATATTTGCAGTGCCAAGGACCTAGCAGATTCCTGACTACAGCAAATGACATTCTCAGCTGAATGTGCTTCTCGGACACAAATTCAGCTGAAATAAGTGTTGTAAGTGGCGGGCCCCCCTTTTACATGGGCCTGATCGCGTTCACACTCTCTGCGACCGCGATCGTTACGCCCCTGACTGCTTCTCATCCACCATTTCCTGAATTGATCTTTTCCTCCAAAATACAGCTTTAGCAAGACAGACTTCCAACTCACTGAGAGATCAGATTATAGCTGCCCATTGAAGTTTATAGAAAGGAGCAGGGGAAGGAAGAAAAGGGAGGAACAGAGTGGGGGGAAAGCAGAGAGACTGTGCAGCTGCTTTCTAGTAAGTGTTTTCTCATATCCCTGTGCTGAATTCACTGCTACACTGCCCAGTTCTGCGGTATAATATCATTCATGCTGCTGCTCCTTTTGAACATATACATCCATGAACGGCAAAAATTCTTGATGTCTGTCTGACCTGTATGGGAGACATCATAGCAGCTAGTCTACATCCACTAGCTCAGAGACAACTAAAAATAAAAGATAGAGCCTGCAGAGGATAAAACTTTAGGATAAAAGTCACATAATTGTATTATTCCTCATGTACATACATGAAACTACAGAAGCGTTATCACTGCTCCACTTCCAGCCCCATAGTTTGGGTAACTCCGACATCCCAGGAGCCAGATACACATCAGAAGGTTTTACTGAAGGATGACACAAATGATAAGAAATATATCTAAGGAAATAAAATCTTTTCAGGAATCTTCAAAAAATCCTTTAATGGAAAGCATCGCTCATGAATATCGGACAGGAATATAGGATTACGACTAAAAATGGAATCTTAGAGGTGGCGGACAAATATCTAAGATTTCGGCACCAACAGGAGTCACCGGCTGTTCATGTTATTACTGATTTCCATCTACAGTCACACAACATAAAGCAGCCTTCATATCCTCTCCGTACACTTCACTTCATAGACAACAACCTTATCGGCATCGTTTACATTTCCAGCTTTACTCGGCACATTCATTTCATGCAACATCAGCTATCACATTATATCTATAAACCATCATATTTCCACGACAGCTCGAAAACATAACTATAGAGAGCATTCAATAAAGTAGTTCCTCCACGCCGGGGTGTGCACAGCGCCGACGATTGCATCAAAGAGCGTAAATTATAATAACAATGCAACTTACACTTGAAACCTCATATATTTCCAGATCTTTTGTGAAATCCAAACATAGAGGAACTGTGCAAACATTTCAGGCGGGTGTCGAAAAAATTCTGCAAAGTAAGAATGCTTTCAAAAATACGCATTCTTTGCAGAATTTTTTTCCATTTTTGCATCATTTTAACATCAGGCCTTTCAACTTTGTTTTTTTTGCAGGAAGAGGGACAAGATTATTCATCATTGGTATACACCCATTTATTCATTAATTATAAATGTTATCAGAATTTGTGATATTTTTATTGGGTATATGCACACATACCAGAAGTGAGTCAGAAATTAACGTTTATAGCGTTTTCTTTTTTCAGCGCTGGAGTGGTGCTACTAAACGAAGGTCCCTGCCCCCTGTCTTATATTCCCCGTCCAGCGTCTTCATCTTTTTTTCGGCGCCGCTTCGGTCCCGTGACGCCATCTTGTGACCTCAGCTTCTGATTGGCCGCAAGTCAGAAGTTACGTCTCAAGCTCTCAATGTAAGTCTATGAGAGGGAGAATGAGGCCAGAACAGGGCTCTCATAGACTTTTATTGAGTTGTGACCTCCGGCTCGCCGCAGCAAACACTGGAGCTATCCAACAGGTCACAACCTGTCAGAGACCGACGGGAGCGGAGGAGAAAAAAGGAGACGGCAGGTAAGTATCAGACTAGGTGCGGGGGCCTTACATTTTCTGCTGCAGCCAGTTGTTTTACAGCCACACACAGTACAATCAGGAACAGACATGGTTGAGCTCCTGAGACTCACAGAGAGGATTTTTTTATAGAATTTCCAGTTTTAATTGCAATATGGATTGAAATATTAAAGGGGTATTCTAATCTGAGTACAGAAAAAAATATTGGAACGAGTCCCGCCAATCCAATTTTTGCCTTTATTTTCCTTTTTTGGGGCTTTCTTATAGTCATCTTAGTTACATCCTAAACTTTCTGCCAAATCTTCCTTCCCAGAGGCAGTGCTATGTCAGTCCCACAGCTCTTGCACTCCCATTGTCAGTGCCCGCCCACAAAGCACCATCCTGAGACTCCTATACAGTCTCATTATGGATAAATTGCTGCCCACGTAGTTTCTTCTTCCCAACATTTTTCCCTCTTTACCTAGTATGTCTTAGCTTGATAATGGATTTATTTATTATAATATAATCTAGCACTTGGGAACGTCCAGCATCATCCCCTCTGACTAAAATCACAAGTTGATAGCATTACTTGTGCGTGGATCCGCGGCTGCCGGATTGGGACACTGTGTGTGAGGCGCAGGGCGGGAGAGGTGGTAGCCAGCGCAGGGAGACGGCCAGAGAAAGAACATCAGAAGGGGGTTCTGACAAAGTGTTCCCCAAATTACTTGAGAGCTGGCTGGACCACCTACCCGGAGGACACAGCACCCCAGCTGGGGATTGTTCAACAACAGTGAGTAAACCGAAAGAGACTGCACCCTGCTGTGTCCTCTGAATTATTTACTGTGGCATCAGCCCTGCACCACGATCATTACCATCATTTACTTCAAACTCTAATACATCCCTGGAGCCCTGCTCTTCCAGTGGGGAGCTGAACCATCTTTGCTGCGTCACCAACTGCCCCAGAGGATTTGAATTGCAGCTTCGGCCATCTTATTGCTGAACACCACGGGTGGGGTCACAAACAATTCCCCTATAAACTACCCCATCATCATATTTATTTCCTTTTTACATCTATTTCAAACAACACCTTTTTATTGGATGCCCAGGCCCAAGGACCGGGTCACTACTGCCGTGACAACATCCCCTGAACCACCGCTGGCCCGGTACCGAGTTCCCCTGGCCCTAGGCGGCGCTCTACAAGCACAGATAGGAAATATTTGTACTCTGTGCTTGGACTAAGGAGCCGCAGGTCACATCACCACATGTCACAGCTTAGGAACAGAGCACAATTTTAACACTACGTAAATTATAAAGTTTCCATATTTCTCATAGGCAGTTCATATTTTCCTACTGTCTCACAACTTAGATCTAGCCACAAAGAAAAAGAAAATGAAAAAATGCCGCAAAAATGTTGGGTAAGAAACCTTGGTACTGAATGACAGGATTTTTTGTCCTACACATCTGGCCAAAATGTTAAAGGTTTATTAAAAAAGAAAACAAGTTATCCCCTATCAGAAGGACTGCACTTCTTTGGCAGTCACATAGACAATAAATGGAATGGAGGTTGAGTGTGCTCACCTCAACTCCATTCAAGATAGGGTTGCAGAGCACCAGGCTTGGGATCTCTGGGGGTCTCAGTGGTCTGGCCCTCAGCAATCAACAAGTTATCCCTATCCTGTGGTGATAGGGGATAACTTGTTCCTTAGATTACATGTCAGCAGTCACTCTATGTGTGCTGCAAGGATTCTCCGCTGCCGGAAATGGCGGGTGTATGACAGCAAATGTGTGGTTTGCATGTAAAGTAGCCGAGAGCGGTAGACGTGACTGAGCTGCTGTCTGGTTTCGCCCTGACATTTTACAGGAAAACCGTGTCACAGTCACAGTGCGCTGTCAGGTGTGGGATGCATCACACTCACTTGTAGGCCACAGACCTCGGCTGTCTCCAGGCCTCCATTGTTCTGAGCCGCCGCACACAACTCATAGGACACCAAATTCATTGCAACCAACAGACGTTTACTGGACAGTTCAAGTTCATCCAATTGTAACATGCGGGATAGGGCACAATATTTATTATTCCTTACTTCCTTATCACAACACATTTTCAGTCCTACTATCTGTTCCTCCTGTACTATCCTTATGCCCACTGGCTCCATCAGCCCCAGGGATTTCCTGTCCAGTTCCGCATTGCACCCTGGATCCACTACCTTCCCTTCGCACAGTTTTGTATCTATCTTCCCCTGTGCACCCTTTAGCCCCTTTGAGGGACCTTGAGCTCATGACATTACTGAAATGTCCGCCTGGGATTCTGGTACGGCCTCCCACTGGCTTGATCGATAGGTACATGCTGGCCCTAGCAGCCCACTGCACTTGAACTTGACCTTGTTACTTGTTATTATACTTCCCTATCTGAATCAGTACCCGCTTCTTACTAGCATTAGCACCCTCCCACTGGAATAACTGCAGACTTACAATATATCTTAAGGCTGGATAACCACTTTAACAATCTCTTATAAAGCCGAGCCACAGATGGCATCAGCCACCAGTTTGCCTAATATGAGCATGTAGACAACCCATGATCACGTTTGGTGGGGGTCAATGTTCATCCCAGTTCGCAACACATAAATACCATTCTCAGAGACTAACAGTGGCACTTAAGTGGTTAAACAACAGCATGCAGAGCTAGCTCCGCTCGCTTTTACACCTGACACTGCACTTGTCCAGAAGGATGTCGGAAAGGGGTTAATAGCCACTATTCAAAGACAGGCGAGAACCTGTTTCTGGAAGAAAAAAAGTCACATTTTTCCTAAATTTTACCTTTAAAACACACTGCATAGAATGGGTAATAATGAGTTATGTTACCAGCAGGTGTTGCATTTAATTGGCACTATGATAATTAGCAAGTGACACAGTTGTCACTAACTCATTATCGTCCTAGTAAGTGTAGTTTAATGAACTGTTACAGGAAAAAGAATAAGCCAAATTGTATTTATTTATCCTAAATGTCATTATTTTCCCATCTTTTTAACTTACTTTCGTAAGAACAGAGTGAATCAATGACAAATCATGTTATTAATTATTTTACAGACAGCCGCAGCATGTGTGTTTTATTACAAATGACTGAAAAAATGCGTACATTGAATGCATTCAGCGTTCAGCATACCAAAACCATAAAGCAAAAAAAAATATTTCTTTTAGTAAATGGAAAATTAATTACCGTATGGACATTCTGTACGTATAGATGTGAGCGGGGTGATGATGACATCCAGACACCGACATTAGTTGAATTATCCAGAAGACACAAGGAAGCTCATATTTGAGGTTTGCTCCATTGTATTATTACAAAGCACATGACTGCTTTAATCACTTTCCAAGGACATTTAGAAGCATTTCAATGGATCTTGTCAGTAACAATCCAACCCTTACGATGTATGGAAATATTTAATATGTTAGCCTTTTCTTCAGAACAATTTTTTTTTTGTAATGATTTATCCTTTTTCAGAAGTTTTTTGTTAGGGTTTTGACACATTATTATAGTCATTTTTCATCTACTGTTCTCCAAGAACCTTCCCGACTTCTTAACTACTAGAAATAAGAGCAAGAATTTGCAATTTCGATATTGTGTAGGCCTATGAGAAGGGCCACTCTTGAGTTTTAATGTGCCCTAAAGGGGTTCTACAACTTAAAAGGCACATGATATCAATAACCTATCCTAGGGGCTCTCTTGAATAGAAGCTGTTCTGCAGCACTCTGCAGCGTCTGCTATACATTGAATGGCACATCCCCAAATGCCATCTTTACACTCAACTTTTTCCGGCAGCCCCATGTAGAAAGATTGGAGCGATCATCGGACCTCTGACCTGCCGCTCTATTTTCTAACAGGGATAAAAGTTCCAAATTGGGGATAAAAATTGCATGTTTTGCCGACAGGTGCAGATTCCGTCTGTCGGACCTCCAACAATCATGAAGTTATCACTTACCCTGTAGCTAAGATAGATCTTGCTTCCACTGGAAACCCCCTTTAATATTCATGTCCCTTGGACAAGTCATCAATGCCATGTAAGCAGACCTTAAAGACCCCCTTTAAGAAAAAAAAAATACCGGAGCAAGAAATGGTTAAAAAAAGAATAAAAATAAAGTATATTGTTCCAGCACAGACCACTGTGGTTTCAAGGAAGCAAAAATGTCTTGTTCCTCGGTCACCTGACGGCTAAGGCTGAAACGAGAGAGGGTAGGATTCCTATCACTTGACTATCTAAGCAAATTATAAACCTTAAAGGTTCAGGTGGTCAAAGAACGGGATGTCATCTCTGGAGACCCTTGGAAGGGCCTTTGCTGGAACCATGGAGAGTTTGAGTGTGTGGGTGTACATCCTTTTATTATTTTTTTCACCATTTCCTCACTTCCTATCACCTGCATGCCCATATGGACGGCTTAGGATGGCTGATCCTACTAACAGATGCCGTTACAAAGCCCATCTGCGGGTAAATCGCGATACAATGCTGCCCGGCCGCTTAGTGAGAGAAATTGAACTTATTTCCATCATAGGGACGTGCATGGAACGGCTACAGTCACCGCTCACAGCCCCGCACACTATACTGCGAGAGGCAGCCATAAGCATGCACAGGGACTTTTTTTTAAATCAGATGATTTTTATTTAAAAATTGTCAGCATGAAACTTTGACAGTACATTTAACTTTAGCATATAATATAAACCGTATTCAACCTGACAGGCAATATAACTATTCTTACATCCTAAGTCCCCTACCCTCCCCCCTCCCCCTAACCCCTTCCCTTTAAATCATTGCATATATCACACACCATATCACATTTTGAATCCTTTTTTTCGAGACAACCACTTACGATCCCTGTTTAAAGTACCAACTCAGAGGGTCAAGGGCGCGTAGGCAGACGCATTCTTTCTCTCATAAGAGCCTCCGAAGCCAGGCCCGGGTGCTCCATCCAGCCACCCCACACATTCTCAAACTGCATGTGTTGACCTCTTTTCGCATATATGTTCTGTTCCATCATAACAATAAAGTTAACCTGATTAATCAGTTCTTGTCTAACTGGCGCTTTGTCATCTAACCAGTGGGCCGCAATGAGCTTTCTGGCAGCATATAGGATTCTGGCTATGGTCAGCTTCCCCCACTCATCAACTGCGATATCCTCCATGCACCCCAATACACACGTCAGCGGTTCCTTATAAGATCCACTCCCATTACCTCCTGAGTCAAATTAAGTGTTTGTACCCAAAAGTTCTGTAGGGCAGGGCAGGACCACATCATATGTAGGAGATCTGCCCCATCCTCAGAGCAGCGCGGACAGCAGGAATCCCTCCTCAGGCCCGCCCTCTTTATCCAGACCGGGGTCCTGTATACCCTATGTGTTAGGTAGAGTTGTGAGACTCTCCTGGCTTCACTCATAGAGACCTTGGGATGAATTGTAATACGCTCTCCCACTGAGAGTCCGAGATTGGTCCCACATCCTCTTCCCATTTTTCTCTGGACTTAGCCGGGTGCCGTACCAGGAATGAATCCAAAAAACCCCTATATACGAGGGAGATGAAACCCTTAGTGCCCCTTAGTGACCCTATAAGATTCACCATCGCATCTGATTGCACCACTATTCTTGATGTTTTAAGCTGTCGATTGATTGCATGCCGCAGCTGCAAATATTGAAAAAAGAGGGATTGACTCAGAGGGAACTCCTCCCTGATCTCCTCAAAAGTCTTAAGCATGCCGCCAACCAACAGCTGTGACACAAACCATATCCCGACCCTTCTCCATTGAGCAAATCCCCTCAGACGCATTAACTCCCCCAGTCTCGGGTCAAACCAAACCGACGAGAAGCGCGTGAGCTCCGTAATGCCCCTCCATTGTCTAACTCTTTGCCAAATCTTGTCCACCATAGCGATCATCGGGAGCCTTTTAGGGTTCACCCGGAACCTACCAGCCTCTAGACTAGCAAGCAGCGGACCTCTGCCCACTATAAACTCAATGAGCTTCCCAGCTGACGTAGATTGGGTAGGCTCCCCCCACCCCACCATATGCTGACATTGGGATGACACATAATAAACCCACGGGTTCGGGATTGCCAGGCCCCCCTCCTCTTTTGACCTCTGTAGATGTTCAAGTTTAATGCGTGCCCTACTACCCTTCCAGATCAAGTCCCGGAAAAGAGAATCAATCCGGTAGAATTTATTTTGCGCCAACCAGACAGGCGTATTATGGAGTATATATAGGAGTTGGGGCATGAGGATCATTTTTAATAAATTTGCTCTACCCGCCACAGACAGGAATAGTTTCTTCCACGCTGCAATTTTTTGTTGAAACTTATTGATAAGGGGGGTAAGATTGAGCCGTTCATATTCCTCCAATTTAGCAGAGATCACAATGCCCAAATATTTAAACTCACTAACCACCCTCAAAGGGGTCCCAGGATCTAGCACCAGGGGAGCAGCAGAGTCCACGGGAAGCAACACAGATTTATCCCAGTTGATAGTCAGTCCAGAAATAGAGCCGAATTTACTAATAACTGCCATAGCCGAACTTAGGGAGTCGCTCGGGTCAGCCAGAAACAGTAGCACATCATCCACGTATAAGGCCACTTTCTCTACGTGGGAGCCATATTGGAATCCCCGAATATCTGTGGTACCACGTATCTTTGCAGCTAACGGTTCTACAGCGATTGCAAACAGCAGGGGGACAGGGGGCACCCCTGCCTCGTTCCCCTATGTAGGGAGAAACTCTCAGACAGCAGACCATTAACCCGTATTTTAGCACTAGGGGATGTATATAGCAAACGTACCCAACCCACAAACAGATCACCAAATCCCATGGTTTTCATTACCGCCCACAAATACCTCGACTCCACACTGTCGAACGCCTTAGTGGCATCCAGGGAAACTATTACTCTCTGTCCCACATTATCCGCCCTCGCCTGCATGTTTAAGTATAATCGCCGGAGATTTATAGCTGTGGATTTATTGGGCCATGCACAGGGACTTTGATTGACAGCCAGTTCTGCAGCTCATCTGGACAGATGTAAATTAAAGTGTCATGGTGTGCTTACAGCTGTAGCTCACCTATAACGAGCAGTACTGTGAGCGATGATTGCAGCTGCTCCATGCACCCTTGAATGACTGAAAGCCAGCGGCTCCCAGGAGGAAATAAATACATTTTCTCCCAGAAGCTGCACTTTCAGTAAGGCAGTCGGGCAACATTGGAATGCTATTTACCTGCAGATTGACCATATATGAGCAAGTAAGTAGCATTTTCCAAGGTGACACGTTCCCTTTAACCTAATACATGATCAATAGTGATGAGCGAACGTGCTCGGATAATTCGCGGGGGCTCAAATAATATGTTCGAGCCCTCACGGCTTTTCGACAGGCTCAACACATGCAGGGATGCCTAAAAAACAGGCAACCCCTGCATGTGTTATGATTGTAGAACAGCCATGAGACATGCAGCCACGGGGGCTCAAACATATTATTCGAGCACGCCGAAGACACCCGGTTAGCACCAGAGCATGCTCAGATAACACCTTATCCAAGTACGCTCACTTATCACTAAAATCAACAATAAACAGTATATCTCTAAGTCTTTTTCCAAAGTCCTTTTATAGTCATTTATTCATTAAATAATTCCATCTATCCACAGATCCATCTGTCCAACCATGGACTTCTGCATGGATTTTCTCTCAAGTCCTCCTCGACATTGGTTTCCTATTAAATTGACTCTAGCGTGTATGCGTCGGTATATAGTGCGGAGACACAACATGGTCCTATATAAGAAGCACAAATAAATAAATAGGATCCCATGAACGAGCCTAAATTATCTCAATACCTGAGATTGTATATTACACAAGTAGATCTTCAGGCAGCTCCCAAGGATTCTGGACTCTATGGTGGAAAAGTCACTTAATGCCATATTTTATGAGTTATGTAAAGTTAACCTTTCTAATTCTCAATCCTGACAGCAGTCCCTAAGCCCCGAATAATCAAAATCTAACTAAAGGGAAACCTTTTCTTATGTAGTCTGTGCAAAGTAATCAAGTTAACATTAAAAACTAGTACCAAGGCACTAAATGCAGGATGAAGAAATATGTATGAGCTTAATGGGGCTTTTTGTGGTTAGAAGTTAGAAGCCCAATGCCAAAAAATCATAAAGATGCTAATCTAGTACAAGCTGGGGTTTGAGTATGCAAGATGGGATTTTTTTATATATATTCTGTATTTTGTACATTTTTTTTGCTTATTTTTATTTGATTTCTTACTTTAGCATTGTCTGTCTTTCTCTGATAGAAATCATCTCTCTATGATGTGACTTCCTAGTGAAGCTGTGATAGGTTAGTCTCTATATACAGTAGCCAATCAGAGAGGGCAGAGCTGCAGCATTAGGGAAAGAGCAGCATTCAGAACCAATGATGTGGCTGGGGTGTGTCTCAGACTACCTCAGATTCCTGCAGACACTGAAGCTAAGTTATAATCATAGATTATTGCTCTGCCCTAATGGAACTTGGTTAAAAAAAGAAAAAAACAGCCGAGGAGCAAGATCTAAGGAAAATAAGGCCATGTTCACACTATCAGTATTTGGTCAGTACTTCACATCAGTATTTGTAAGTCAAAACCAGGAGTGGGTGAAAAATATAGAAGTGGTGACTTATTTCTATTATACTTGTCCTCTGATTGCGCTGTAACAAGGTGGCACAGGGTGGTAGTTGTTGGTGAGTTCACTAAGCAACAGTCAGTGAGCACCCCGCCACCTAGTACATGAAAATATAAAGTCCTGGTACGGCTATACAGTTAGTTATCTCTATTCCACGTTCACTTCTCCTTCCCAGGGCGGCGAAGAGACAGACAATGACATGTCTAATGCTTTTTATAATGAAAACATTTGCAGAATAGATGTCTTCAGGCACAGGTTATAAGCAGCAGGCAGTCTTTCACATTCAGCACACACTCAGTCCCAGTTGCTGAACCTCCAGTCTTGTCCTAGAAGGCTGTGCTACTCGGATATGAATTCTATCCCTTCTCCACAGCTTCTATTCAGTCCTCAGCCTCAGCTGCTGACTCTCTTCTTGTGCACCAGTACGCGCACCGTCTTGACCCTGTCTTGGTCTCAAGCTGCCGGACTCTCTTCTAGTACCCTAGCCCACGCACCGTCTTGACCCTGTCTTGGTCTCAAGCTGCCAGACTCTCTTCTAGTACCCTAGCCCACGCACCATCTTGACCCTGTCTTGGTCTAAAGCTGCCGGACTCTCTTCTAGTACCCTAGCCCATGCACCGTCTTGACCCTGTCTTGGTCTCAGGCTGCCAGACTCACGTGGACCCTTGACTCAACATGTACTGGCCTCTTGACTGAGCGCACTTACACCATCAAAGTGCTACTTTGCCTCTACGGGCGTCCTCAGGATGATACTCTCAACCACTGACTCTGGTCCCAGAGGTCTGGAATCTACCTACTCTTGCCCCGTTTCTGCAACACAGCTTCTATTTACTCCTTGCCCTGGGCAAGGCTGCCCGGACTCTGCACTTTATTCACTTTTTGCCCAGGGCAAGGCTGCCCAGGCTCTCACCCTGACTTCCTGCTGCTGTTCCCTTATCTCCTTGCTCCTCCAAGTTCACCAATGCCTGCTTGTAGTCAACCACTGCTCCTTTTCTAGTGATTTCTGCTGCTGCCACCTAATGCCCGTCCTGTCACAACATTCACTCACATGCACAACACATTTGCAGTATATTAGAACACACATGTGGGGATGAGTGGTAGGAGAAGAAGAGGTACCATGCCACCCCCCTACAGTTTCACTCAAAATTTTGGATTATAAATACTGATGTAAAATACTGAATGAATACTGAACATGTGAATGTGACCTAATTAGGAGGTAATCATCCATTAAGACTTTAAATGGGTTGTGCACTTTTGCGGTCAGTTTTTTTTCTCAATGCATATATTTTGGGCTAAAAATTCTTTTTGCCATTAGATTTCATAAAAAATTTTGTACCATTGGCTTTAAAGTGGTTGTCCACTACTAGGACAACCTCTTTTCAATATCCGTGTTTGCCCCTGTTAAAATAAAACTACTTATGGGCAGCACGGTGGCTCAGTGGTTAGCATTGTTGCTCTGCAGCGCTGGGTCCTGGGTTCAAATCCCATCAAGGACATGTTCTCCCATGTTTGTGTGCATTTCCTCCAGGTTCTCTGGTTTCCTCCCACATTCCAAAGACATACTGATGATAGGGAATGGGGATTGTGAGTCCCATTGGAGGGAGTGAAAATAATATTTGTAAATATCTAAATTAATGGTGCTATATAAAAGTGAGTAAAATAAATAAAAGAATTATACTGACCTAAATCTATTTGCATATATAGTGGCATGTAAAAGAGTGGACACCCCTCACCAAAATTACTGTTATTGTGAACAGTTAAGCAAGTTGAAGATTCAAATGATCTCTAAAAAGCCTAAAGTTAAAGATGACACATTTCCTTTGCATGTTAAGCAAAATATATATACATATTTTATTATTTTTTTCACCTTTTACATTTTAAAAACTGCAAAAAGGAAAATGAGTGGATTCAAAAAATTGGGCACCCTGAATAATTAGTACCTAGTAGCACCCCCTTTTGAAAGTATTACAGCTTTTTAAACAATTTTTGTATCCAACAAGAGTCTTTCAATTCTTGTTTGAGTGATTTTCCTCCATTTTTCCTTGGAAAATTCCTCCAGTTCTGTGAGATTCCTGGGTTGTCTTGCACGCACTGCTATTTTGAGGTCTAGCCACAGATTTTCAATGATGGTCAGATCAGGAGACTGTGAGGACCATTGTAAAACCTTCAGCTTGCTCCTTTTGAGGTCGTCTATTGTGGATTTTGATGTGTGTTTTGGATCATTATCCATTTGTAGAAGCCATCCTCTTTTCACCTTCAGCTTTTTACAGATGGTGTTATGTTTGCATCGTGAATTTGTTGAAATTTTATTGAATCCATACTTTCCTCTACCCGTTAAATGTTCCCCGTGAAGTTGGCTTCAACACAACCCCAAAGCATGATTGATCCACCCCCTCGCTTAGTGGTTGGTGACATGTTGTTTTTCTGAAATACTGTGCCCTTTTTTCTCCACACATTCCTTTGATTATTGTGGCCAAATAGTTCTATTTTAACCTCATTGGTCCATAGGATGTGTTTCAAAAATGTATCAGTGTCGGACTGGGGTGCCAAGGGCCCCTTAGTAACCAACTCCAGGCCCCTGCTTTTTAACTACATGCAAATGTGATATTTTCCTCAGTCACAATTTTAAATAACAATGAACTGGGTAGATTTTTAAATAAATAAGATGCTGCTTTTGTCTGTACACAATGATTCAAGTATATTGTGGCAAGTTCTGCTTATATAAGAGGGTAGTGACCCACTGTTGAACAGGGGCCCACCAAAAGATTTTCCTGTTCTCCTTTAGGCCAGTCCAAGCTTGCTTCTGATGCTGAGCTTTATGATGAAAACACAGGGGAGGTTTTCTTCTGATGACTCTCCCATGAAGGCCATATTTGTGCAGGTGTCTCTGAACAGTAGAACAATATACCACAACTCCAGAGTCTGCTAAACCTTTCTGAAGGTCTTTTGCAGTCAAGCGAGAATTCTGATTCGCCTCTCTAGCAATCCTACAAGCATCTCTCACTGAAAACTTGCTTGGTTTTCCAGACCTTATCTTAACCTCCACAGTTTCTGCTAACTGCCATTTCTTAATAATTACATTTCGAACTGAGGAAAGGGTAACTTTAAAACGCTTTGGTGTCTACTTACAACCTTCTCCTGCTTTGTGGGCCTCCATCATTTTCATTTTCAGAGTGCTAGGCAGCTGCTTAGAAGAACCCATGGCTACTGTTTTTTGGAAAAAGGTTAGAGGAGGCTGGACTTTTATAAAGGTGGGAAATTTGCATCACTTGGTCTTTCCTAACAATTAGAGTGAACAAGCCATAACCCTAACAGGCTAATTAAGGTCTGAAACCTTGGCCAAAGTTATCTAAGCACATAAATCTCCACGGGTGCCGAAACTTTTGCATTTGCCTATTTTCTTTTTGTAATTTTTAGAATGAAAAAAAGATGACAATTTTTTGTGTTGCCTAAAATACAAAGGAAATGTGTCGTCTTTAACTTTAGGCCTTTTAAGAGATCATTTAATCTTCAACTTGCTTAACTGTTCACAATAACAGTAATTTTGACCAGGGGTGCCCAAACTTTTACATGTCACTGTAATAGTAAAGAAAAGACTATTTGGAAGATTTACCTGGCTGCTTGAATATATATGATGGAGATTACAACCAGTGTGGAAATATCAGCCAGCTGTGTAGGAAAAATAATATTTCATAATTTTATAGTTATAATTTCTGTTCATACAGAGGCTCTGTAATTCACTCATATGGAAATTCATCCATCTTCTCTGCTTATCCATAACTCCCTGTCTCCTGCTTAGTTACATCTCAGAGGATAAAAAAAATGAATAAATAATACAGTGGCCGAAGGATAATCCATGGGCTAAATGAAAGCATGTTTTCTTTTCCATTATTGATTCAATTAAAGAGCACATTTCTAGCGGCCTGTGGACAGATCACACTCTGAACCATGTAATCGTTTAGAGCTTCACTCCATTATTTGTAGATCAAAGATTTGATGTTATTGCACAAGATAGCGAATTTCTAGCACGTAATTTGGTTCTTTGGATTTTACCCTTAACAGGCTGAAAGAAGAGCATGAAAAGCACCGTTTTGATGTACGACACAGACCCTTCTGGTGCTGAACATGAAGCCATCACTATTATTGGGAAGGTACAAAGCGTCACTCATTGTAGGAACTTTTTGTCGATTCCATAGAAAAACAACATTTCATCTCAATCAAAACATAAAAGGAGAGTTCATCTTTAAAATAAACGTGCTTTATTTCCCAGATCAGAGATCATTTAAGAAATTTGGTCTGGTCCATGCAATCTAAAAGACTGATCACAAAAAAACAAGTGTGCACAAAGTGTCACGTCCATTTTTGGATCTGTGGTAGATTTTGCTTTTCATATTAAAACTTTTTTCCTTTCAGGCCATCTGGGGTTAATGTCAGTCTTTTGCCCCGGTGGCCGCTGGTGTGATTACATTGCTGCTGAGTTGGCTGGTGCAGGTGGTGACAGCTCCCACTATCCTTTAAAAGGTCACCTGATGCATCGGCTGACTGTTGGTGATACACTTCCTCTTTGGAGACCAACCAAGCTGGAGTCAGGAGCTTGCTGAGTGCGGTGGTACTTCAGCTATTACCTTGAGCTGGTGCTTTACTCTGCTGTGCGGTGCATTGCAGCAGAGAAAGATAAGTTTTGTTTTTTAGTTGCCTTGTCCCCTAGGTGTCTGTCTTTTCTTTCTTTTTGTTATATTGGTGCAGTTCACTTTATTCCCTGTCTCACCTCCTGGAGAGGGGGTTGGGGGGTTTAGCTCAGGGCTGAACGGGAGATAGGGACAGGTCGGTGACTTGGGCCTCACTACCTTCAAGTGTACCCCCAAGTTAAGGAAATACAGGGCACCCCCTTAGCCTGAGGGGCAGTTCAGGGCTCAGATTCCTCGTCCCCTGTTTTCCCACTACTGCCCCATAACACAAAGTAAACAAGTTTCCTTTAGACAATTATTTCATTTAAAGGGGTTATTGGGATCTTTTCAACAGGAAATGCTAAAAAAAAAATCAAAACAATGATCCCCCCAAAAAAAGAAAAAAGCTGTCATGTCACCCCAAAAATTAATAAAAATTAAATCTGCCCCTGCAATCAGCACTGTTCCCATAGTTCCCACATGGCTTTTTTTTAGAATAGGTGTGAAGTTGAAATGAAAAGCACAGGAAAGCTTTGTAGGGTGTTACTCACATGTCCTAGCACAACTTCACCCTACAGCCAATTCCCTTTGTGAAAGTACTCACTGGGTTTCTGCTGTGACCCAGCAACTACCTTTGACATCATTACCAAAGCCCTTTTAATGCTGACTCATACAACTATGTGCTATCTGAGTATTCAGTAAGCTTTGTTTTAAGGTACCAAATGTTCTTCAGCGAACTCCTGCTTGTTTATCTACTTTCTTCATTTATTTTCTTAGACCTGCAGTTAACCATTTGTCTGCTGTAAGCATAACAAACCCTTCTATGCTATTGTAAAACAGTAAGAATGGAATGGCCCTCACCGGGTAAAATGATCAAGTCTTTATTGCAAAAACATACAAACGGGAGAACAGGAGCTGAATACAGGAGTAACGACGATCGTTTCACGCAAAATGCGCTTCCACAGGTCTATGCTATTACTGATGCTGTTCACGCTACAACTCTGCTGCAACAGTGAGTTATCTTCTCTGCAATCAAGTGTCCCATTTGCCTGTTCATCCCTGCCACCTGCGGATAACAAATTGTATGTTGATTTCATACATTTCTACTATTGACCATCTGTTTGCTCACAGCATACAACTCTGCCATTAACCATTTGTCTGCTGCATGTCCTGGAACAACCACATGTTTACAATTCATGTGTATTTCCACACTTGTAGCTCTGTGTCGTCTGCTGTATTTTGCTCAGCATGTCTGCCCTCCATCCTCCATACTGATGTCCTGGTCTTCACTGATCCATGTGTCATTTGGCAAGTCCTGCCCCATTGCTCTATTGCCTTTGTTCACTTTGACCATTGGCTTGGAGAATCCATGTCACCAGATAAGTCTCAAACAAAGGAATCATGGTCCCCAAGTACCTATTTGCCGAATCTGACAAAGACAAAGTTTTAACATAATTGCGTGGAAAGGTGGGAAGGGATATTAATAGACAATGCAACAGATTTTGTTATGTTATTTTTTAAAATTGGACAGTGTTCAATATTACTGTATTCCAGCTCTGCTAAGAGATTGAAGAAGGAAATATGGGGCTAAATGAATGTATCATTTGCATGTCATCTGCCATTATTTTCTTGTTCGGAGCTAACCAGATATAGGCCAGTGATGTCTACATATGTCCTAATTGTGACCATTATTGGTTCCAGGGATAAAACAAAAAAGAGAGGAGATAAGGGGCTGCCCTGCTGCGTTTCATTCTCACACACTAGGGACAGCGTCTCATTCAATCTGTCAAAGTGGACACATGTCAGCTTCTCTGATCCTGGAGAACAAACCTGCTAAATCCCGATATTATTTTACAGGAACAAACTACCGGTACCTATTATTAGAAAAAAAACAAATCCAGCTATCACAGATTTCTCAAGCAAAAAATTGGAGGGGGCTGAAATCTGTCCTACAAATCTTGTTATGTATTCCAACTGGCACTTTTTAGTGGCAAAACTTTCTGCATCAAATCTTTTAAGTGTAAATATTCCTATAGCCATACAGTAATTACAGATATTTGTTTTATTGTAAAAAAAAAAAAAAAAAAATTACGAACATTACTGCAAAAAAAAGGTTACAAAAGCCATGAACGCATATAGCATGTATCTCAAGGCTGGGATTACACATGCTGGTTTTCAGGCTGTGGTTCCACGGTCCAGAACCACAGCGCATTTGACGGAGCGGAAATTCCGCTCCGTCCTAAGCCCCGCCACCTTTTTGACGCGCGCTCTTTCCGGATGTGAGTTTCCACGATCCGGAATGCTTCAGGAAATGCTGCGTGTTTGACGCTGTGCGTTGGCGCAGCGTCAAACACGCAGCGTCCAGATGTTACAGCATAGTGGAGGGGATTTCAAGAAATCCCGTCTCCACTATGCGTAAAAATACGCAGGCGGAAGACCTGCGTTTCCGGACATGTGGCGCGTCGTTTCAGACCGCAGCATGTCCTAGCCCGTTGCGGCGACGCTGCGTTGCCGCAACGGAAATAACACAGGGCTATGCAGCCCTGCGTTCTTTCCGGATGTGTTCCGGAGGTGTCCTGAACACATCCGGAAAGAGCGCGCGTCAAAAAGGGGGTGGGGCTTAGGACGGAGCGGAATTTCCGCTCCGTCAAATGTGCTGTGGTTCCACAGCCTCAAGGGGATTTTTTTACACACTTTTTTTAAATGACACCATCATGACTTCAAAGCTGTGTACAGGAGGCCATACACTGGTAGTTGTATCATTTCTGGTGATGAATGGGGGTCTTAGGACCAAAGAACCTTTAGCTATGCTCCTGATCTCCTGGTGTCTGATGAGTGTATTATAAAGATGGATCTATAGCTTTGTGGGGTGAGATTCGGCATAACGTGCATTTTAGTCATTTAATTCACTCCTAATTCTTGACTTCGGAGACCAGTGGGCAGTTCTAAATCAGTGATTAACAGATACCTCTGTATGCATGCTCATACAGGAAAGGCTAACATCAGGTCGCTCCACCCACTGGACTCCTAAGCTTAGAAATTTCAATCAATAATTTGCTAGGTACAATGTATCTCCTCCCACAAAATTGTATTGCTTTTTCTTGCTGACAGGTTCCCTTTAAATGTCCGCAGCCCAAACCGGGAACTGCACTGTTTCCCATAACGAGAAGTCGACATGCGCAAGCAGTTCAGTGTTTTCTTTACAGCCGCCATCCGGAGACTCTTAGCTCGAAGAAATATCAGTATCGCTATTTACAGCCTCTTGGTGTGCTCGTTGTAGACTCTTCTTTATAGTTATCCCAGGGTGACCTGAGCTCACATCACCCCCGTACAGATGCAGACCTCCAGGTCGCTCCAGTGCATGTAGAACTCACACCTTCTCTTGTGGCAGTCCAACACTCCGAACCTGTCTCTGTCCAAAACATTTCAGCCAGGCTCCCCTCACTCCTGTTCTCTCATTTTGCCCTTTTCACATCTCTAATCTGTACCCCAGGCCCCTGTCCAGGGCCTAGTCCAGGTTTTTGAGGGCCCCGGGCGAAAGAGTCTCAGTGGGCCCCCCCCCTTTAACACATACCACAATTCATGATGCACAGATACAGCAGAGAAATATAGGTATAGTACAATGCAAGATGTCACTTCTTACATGAGTGATAGCGCCCAACTCAATGCAAGTCAATGGGTGCAGAAACGCTGCAGATCCGCACAAAGAATTGAGATGCTGCGGAAATGAACCCACAGCGTTTCTTATTTTACATAGACTATAATGGCACTGTACAACGCAGGAGCACATACCTGAAAATGCAGGTAAAAATCTGTGCATTTTTTATGCAGATTTTCAAGCTGTTTTGTATGCATTTTTGTAGGCTAAATAAAGATCTATTATTTACCAAAAAAAAAAAAAAAAGAATTGTGATGTCATTTCTTGTTCAACCTCCCCATTTCCCTCCCCCGGGCTCATTCTCATCTTCCCCGCTGGGCTCATCTCCCCCCCGGGCTCATTCTCATCTCCCCCGCTGGGCTCATCCGCCCCCGGGCTCATTCTTATTGCCCCCACTGGGCTCATCCCCCCAGGCTCATTCTCTTCTCCCCCGCTGGGCTCATCCCCCCGGGCTCATTCTCATCTCCCCCGCTGGGCTCATCCCCCTGGGCTCATTCTCATCTCCCCCACTGGGCTCATCCCCCCGGGCTCATTCTCATCTCCCCCGCTGGGCTCATCCACCCCCCCGGGCTAATTTTCTTCTCCCCCGCTGGGCTCATCCCCCCTGGGCTCATTCTCATCTCCCCCGGGGGCCGGGCTCATTCCCCCCCTCATTCTCACCACCCAGCTCATTCTCCCCCACCCCGGCTCATTCTCATCTCCCCACAGGGCTCATTCCCCCACGGGCCCCTTCTCATCTCTCCCGCTGGTCTCACCCCCCCAGGCTATTTTCCATCCCCCCCGCGGGGCCCTCTTTTCCCCCCAGTCCCTTCATTTCCATCCCCCCCACGGGCTCACCCCCCCGGGCTTTTTCTCATCTCCCCGGGGGTTCCCCCCCGGGTTTTTTTCCCATCTCCCCGCTGGGCTCACCCCCCCCGGGGTCATTTCTTCCCCCCGTTGGGCCTAACCCCCCCCGGGCTCATTTTCATCCCCCCTGGGGGCCGGGCTCTTCCCCCCCCTATTTCCCCCCAGCTTTTTCCCCCCCCGGCTCATTCTCCCCCCAGGGGAGTCATTTCTCTCCTCCCCCCTTTTTTGCATGGCTGCAGCCGGCTGGGGAGCTGCTCACCTGGCTTGGCAGGTCCCGTTTGTTTCCACCCAGGGCCGTTCTTTCCTTGAGAGCCGGGGTAGCCCGGGGTCCCGTCTTAAAGGTCCTGTTTTGGGGCCAGCCTAGGGAGGGGGAGTGGCTCCATATTCATGCCCTTAATAGCGTACACTTGACCGCATGCTACACAGGAAAAGATGCCGGGACCATTGGGCTGCGGGGCACCACTGGAGGGGTGAGTATGTTTTCTTGGGGGGGGGGGGGGACTGTTTCCCGGTTTTTTAAAAAAAAAAAACCCTTTGCTCAGGTGCTGAAGGAATGCCCCCGTCCCTGCAGGGGATTTTTTCCTGTTTAAAATCCCCTTTGGGGCTTTTGGATTTGGATCTCTGCTAATTCGGGGGTGATACTCATCTCCCCTCTTTTCGTCCCCCCCCCCCCCCCCCCTCCCAATGGGCAAGCACTCTGCAACGGGCCCGGGAATTGGAAAACTGATGCTAAGCACCTGGTTCCAAATATATCAACACTTTATTTTATTCAGTTATGGCTTTGGCTGTATCCCGAGCCATGGCTGTTTGATTTGGTACAGGAGGAAATGCCAAAATTAAAGGCAAACAGACACCAGGGTTGGAATGCGGGTTGCCCCCCAAAATGAAGAAACGAAGCGCCGTGGGATACCTAGGTGCCCTGAGTAAAAAGGGGGAAGCCTAAAGGGAAAAGGGGGTAGCCCCGGAGTAAACCCAAAAAAAAGGGCCCCCTTTTTTTGGGGAAATGAAACAAACAGGGGGGAAAAAGTTGGGGCCCAAATTCTTTATAAAACCGGAAAAATTTGTCCCCAGCAAAAACTCTAAAAAAAACCAAACCTTTTTTTTTTAATTTCTTTTTCCCCATTCCCTTTTTGGGGTTAGTTTTTGGGGGGGGTTTTTTAAAAATTAAAAAAGGGGATTTTTTTTTAGTTTTTGGGTTCCCGGGGGGTTTTTAAAGATAAATTTTTTAAAAGGCCCCAATTTTTTTTTGGGGGGGCCCGGGGGTTTTTCCTCAAAAAACTTTTTTTTAAAAAAAAAAAACCCCCTTTTATCTTTTTTGGGGGTTTTTATTTTTCTTTGGGGGGTTTTTTGGGGGGGGGGGGGGGTTTTTTTGGGGGGTTTTTGGGTTTAGGGTTTGGGGGTTTGGGGTGGGGGTTTTTTTGGGGGGGGGGGATGGGTTTTGGGGGGTTTTTTGGGGGGGGGTTTTGGGGGTTTTTGGGGGGGGAAATTTTTGGGTTTGGGGGGGGGTTTTGGGGGGGGGGAAAATTTTGGGGGGGGGTTTTTGTTGCTTTTTTTATTTCAAAGGTTTTTGTTTTTTTTTTGGGGGGGGGGGCTTTTTTCCCCCCAATTTTTGTTTTTCCCCCCCCCCCCCCCCCCCAAAAAAGGTTCCCCAAAAAATTTGGGGGGAAAAAATTTTTTTTTTGGGGGGGGAGTGTTTGGGGGTTTTTTTTTTTTTTTTTTTTAAAAAATTTTTAAAGGGGGGGAAAAAAATTTTTTTGACGGGGGTTTCTTTTTAAAATGGGGGGGTTTTAAGGTTGTTTGTTTTTTGGTTTTTGGGGGTTTTGGGGGGATGGCCTTGGGGGGGAATTTTTGGGGGGGGAACTTTTTTCCCCCAAATTTTTGGGGCCCCTTTTTAGCTTTGGGTTTTAAAATTAAAAAAATATTTAAAAAAGAAGAAACAAATCCCCGGCGGGATCATGGGCAGGAAAGCTCACTTATATCTCCCCATTTCAGTTACTGATTGCCACTCATCGCCCCCAGGTGATGGATTCTGTTTAGCCAAAGCAGCTTCATTATTATCAGCAGCCCCCCAGAGGGACCCCAAACTCAGAAGTCGATGCAGAGTGTTAAACAACACATGGCTCTTGATGGATGAATGCTCTGTAGGAGGTCGATCTTGTGCAGTTTAGTAGGTCTGCCAGGGTCTTCTCCGGCATTATCTTCATAGTATTAAGCCATCGGGTTGTGGTTTTCCCTCTTCGCCTTGTTCCTTCTATTCTTCCAACATGATGTCCTTCCCCAGTGATCGCTTTTCTTCGTATGATGTGTCCAATGTAGGCAAGGCGAACACTTAACTCTTTGCTAAAGGGGGTTGTTTGCAACGATGGCGGCCTCTGTTCTCCCACAGACACACAGCGAACATAGGATGCAATAAAAAAAATATATGAAAACCTACCAAAGATATTTTTTTTCCTCAGCCAGATAATAAAGTAGTAGCGCCACATTGCAGGTCACATCACTTCACTCATCCAAGGATTCCCTGTATGTCCCCTAATACACCACACACATCACATTAGTGCAATAAAAGCATAAATCGATATATTATATAAGACACAGGCAATAATGCCCACATAATGGTACAAAACAAATGCACAAAATTACCAAAAAGGTGCAATCCTGCCCAACATAATGGAAACATATTTGCTAAGAGGGTGACTAGAGTCCTACTGATGTACGGCGCCGAATACTCGCCCCTGATGTCAATGCTAACATTTCAAGCCACTCTCCGATATCAATTACATTGTGTTCTACCCGTTTCTGAGTCCATTCTGGGACATATAACTTTTTAGGTGTCCATTTAATCTAGTTTAGGTCATTTCTATTATGGGATGGGCAATCCATTATTTTGATGTTCACCCCGCTAAGCCTCAGGTTTGATCCATTTATCTACAATGATACAATAGATAATAATTGTGCAGTCTGTGCCTGGGATTTTATTTTATTAACCTTGTACCGTAGCTTAATTGCTCAGTAACCCATGGTATTTCGTTCCTCATAGTCCATTAATATAGTTTGACTTCCAGAATTTTTAATTCAAACAACCCAATTATATAACAAAAACTTTTTTAAAGTCAGATTTCATTTTTTTAATTCAATTTTTACCAATATAATCTTGTTTTTCTCCATTGTGTTTTACAATGTGTGTTTCTTTCTGGAAACCGTAAACAAGCAGGTTAGCTGTTGCTGATGGATCTTCTTCAGACTCTAATATTATGGTACTTTCATTAAGGGCCCTTTCACACATCCGTGTCTCCGGGACGTGTGGTGACAGTTTTCATGCATAGCGGAGACACATTGAAATCTATGTTGCTGTGCATATATATGTCCGTGTGTTTCCACGAACCATGTATCCGTGTGACCTACACATGTCCCTTTTTTACCAGCAGCACAGGACGCAAAAGGTCCCGCACACGGATGACACACTGGGATGTCATCCGTGTGACACATCCCGGTGCCTGAGAAACAGTGGTACAGTAAGCGCTGTTCCCCAGCGCCGGGTGCTGAAGATGGCTCTCATCATCCTCCCTGCTCTGCCGGTAATCAGCGCTAGCAGGGGAGAATGATGAGTTATATTCAACTGATAACAATGACAGCAGGCAGCGGCTGGTGGGACTTTTACTCCCATCAGCCTACACAAGCTCAGTGACTTCACTGCAGATTATGGTGAGAAATTCTCACGTTGATTCGCTGTGAACTTGCTGAGCTGAACTGCGGTGACGTAATCACTGACTTTTTGCCACGGTGCTGAGCTCACCGCAGTTCAGCCCAGTTGGGAACGCAGCCTCACTGACCGGCAGTAACCTCGATGTCACCGCTGGTCAATGACGCTGCACTCGTAGCAGCTCCTTCCCCAGTGGTCCCCAGCCTGGATAGTCGCATCTTGGCACTGTCCAGGTTGAAAACTATTTATCTCCAGACATGAATTACGGTGTGGGACAGAGCGATGGAAAGGTGAGGGATATTGTTGATTTTTTATTTTTGATTTATTACAGGAGAACGAGGGCTTTGGTGGAATTAGGCGTTAGTCGAGTATAACTGTGTCTGTTATTTTTAAATAAAAATGGAAAACTGTGTTTAGTCTTATTTCTAATAAAGAACTTTATTCTATCTGTGTCTTTAGTTACAATACAACTATAGGATTAGTAATAGGTAGATGTCTTATAGACGCTTCTCTGTTACTAAACTGTGGGCTTGATGTCACCTGACAATACAAAGGTGACATCAACCCCACAAATATGAACCCCACTTGCCACTGCTACAGGGCAAGTGGGAAGAGCCAGGCAAAGCGCCAGGATTGGCGCATCTAATAGATGTGCCTTTTCTAGGTGGCTGCGTGCTGCTATTTTTAAGCTGGGGTGACCAATATCCATGGCCCTTATCAGCCTGAGAATACCAGCCCCAACTGTCAGCTTTAGCAAACCTGGTTGTCAAAAATGGGAACCTCATGCCATTTTTTTTAAAATTATTTATTTTAATAATTAAAAAAAACAGCATGGGGACCCCTCTATTCTTGATAACCAGACTTGCTGAAGCTGAGGGTTGCAGCCACAGCTGTGAGTTTTGCCTGGCTGGTTATAGAAAATACAGGGGAACCCACGCCGTATTTTTTTATTTATTTATAGCGCAGGCGGCAGGTGAGGAATACCAGCACACAGTCCGAATACTGATGTGTGAATCTGGCCTAAGCAGTCATGAATGCATTGCATTATATTGTTCCGAAAATTATTTTTAAACTCATGAACTACTGCCAGACATTCAAACTTTTAATATGACAATAGATAAGAACAGAGCGGATAAGGAAACATAATAGATTGGCTCAGATTGTTTGCAGCTGAATTTCAATATATACTGTGTGTGTATATATATACTGTATTCTAATATACTGCATTGTATTACATACAAACTACAGTTACAATCTGAACCTGGCGAATCTTTGGAACCCATAAGGTCTTTAAATAGAAAAGGAGATAGCGCCATCTAGTGACAGATATAGACATTGCGCCTTCTGTAGGAAACTTTTGAACGACATTCAAAGATTTCAGATGACTTATTTGTCGTAATACATCCTGCAAGAATTAAAAATAAATATTATCAACCAATGGCATCAAATAATGATATTTTAACTATCTAGTATTTGTTTTTTTATTTAAGTCCCTCTTTGGTTCCATCGGCCTTTAACTGGGAACTGCGTATGACTGGAAGTGCAGAAGACGGCTCACGGTCATGTGCATTGCCCGTCTGAAGCCGGGAAGCGTACACCCGGCTGCAGAGGCGCAGTGCCGCGAGATTTGCATGAGATGACGATGATGTTGGGCTTAATATCATGGAAAAAAGGACGACTAGTCTGGGGCAACTAACAGCCCACCGACTAGTCAAACGACTAATTAGCATTCGATAAGCGGAGGCTAAAACTACTTTCCATTAATTTCAGAAGGCTGGTTAGGCAGGGAATTTAGTCATATTTATGTTAATGCTGCTGGGTTGGAGGGCATGGGGGACCTGACAGGTTCCCTTTAAGGAAAAAACTGGCAGTCTTTTGTGATTTTTCCAAGGTCTTTTTCCTATGACTTGAACTATAACTAGCGAGCGGTTTCCTAACATAAGCCCCCCCGAAATTTGAACGTGTTAGGTCTTAACATATTTCTGATCCCTGAAGCTGTTAAAAAAAGAAAGAAAAGACTGAACAGCAATGGCGTTTTTACATTGCTGTGCATTATGTTCATTTTCTGCTGTGGTCTTATGGCATTTTTTTTGCAGGAATCCACTTGAAAAAGACATGGTGAGCACATAGGGATGGAAGACATTTGTGTTTTTATCATTTACAGGCTCTAAACGATTAGAATATTGTATTAATCAGAGGACGGGTTTCTTCAAATCTGCTTCAATTTGGTATTAATTCAGCATTGGCCACAGAAAGTAAATGTCTGTTATATTACACTGTGCCAAAATACGCACGTTCCCTATAAACTCACCTGGCAATTGTGCATTGTTAACCCGTTGTCCTCCGGTGCCAATTGTGTGATTGCGCTGAATAAATATGCAGTGAATTTGTTAATTATAGGTGGCGGGATGCAGCACGGCACGCCATAATAATCCACAATCATTATCTGTGTGATTACAGTTAATTAAACTTACTGTCTCCCTAAAGAAAACTCTTCAGCTTTATCAGGTTAACTAACAATTGACTGTGTTTTCTTCTTTTTTTTTTCATCTAATTGGACTATAATCATCAGATCAAAGTTGGAATTAGTTTGTTTCACACAAGAATGCATCGTCACCATCAACAAATATTAAAATGTTTCACTCCCCTAGAAAATATCTCCTGAACTGATGTGTGTTGGATATAAATGAGACAGCGCTATTCTGTAACCCACTCAGTTTGTAACAAAACAACAGCGGCATAAAGCCGCAAACACAAAATACACTGAGTATTTGCTGAGGTTCCCATAGCTGCCTCTCCTGAATTCCTAATACATGCACACTTACTTTGGCTGAGAGTGATACAAGGCATTGTCAGGTTCATCTGTTGGTGACATACCTCCTCCGAAAACAGAAGGATCAGGCATTGAAATTCATCCCATACATATATTAATAATAAAAAAAAAAGACATACTCACCTCGCTCCTGTTCCCCCAGGCTCTATTTCTACTGGCCAGCGCATGACACATCACAGCAGAGAAGATGGGAGCTCCCCTGGAGCTGCACTGCCATTCTGTACCGTCGGCAGCGCAGCACCAAAAAGCTCCCTGCAGGGATATGTATGCTGCCGATGGAGGCACAAAACATTGTGATGAGGGCAATCTAGCGATGGGCTCCCTGGAGCCTCAGGCCCAGGCAGAAGCCTAGATTGCTCTCATTATAATTCACCTATGGTTGTGTCACGGGTGTGTCGCCACGAAGATCGTCACGATTACACAGCCTGACTTCTCGCAGCTGAGTTTTTGGTGCTTTGTATTTTTCGGCAGTGAGGGAGTTAATTCTCTCTCTCTGTGCTAGATGAGGCTCAGCCTCGCCCAGCTGCAGTCAATGCTGTAGAAGTGGGACTCCTTCAAATACCTGCCAGTCTGTTAGGGAAGTTGTCGGTGAAAGCATTCCTTGCAGACAAACAGAGTGGCTTGTGGTATTTTAGAGTTTGGAGTGAAGTGTACTTTGTGTGGTTTTTTCCCTTCCTCACTTTATTATTTATCTCCTTACCCGTTGGTGTTCCCTCTGTTGTTGTGGTGCGAGTTTTTGTATGCAAGGTGGTTTTTTGGTTTTCCCCTTGTACTGTCTCGTTCGTCTAGTACTGTGTGTTGGCTTATATTATTCTGTCCCCTGTTGTTGTGATCGGGGTCCTTCTCAGGACTAGATTACTGAGGTTCAGGGATCCTCAGGAGATAGGGGTTACGCTGGCGGCCTGGACCTCTGTACCTTTAACAGTACCTCCAGGTAGAGGGATTAGTTAGGGCCCCAGCTTAGGGTCAGCTTAGGCCCCTGACCTCCTGTACGCAGAGACGGCGTGACAGGTTGTCCTTGGTGAGATTTGAGCATCAAGACCCCAGCGCTGCAAAGTAGCAGTGTTAATCAGATTTTTGGGGGTTCTAGACAAATTCCTGCAGACACGTTAATTTGTTTGGTGGGCCATCTGAGAAGGATCAGACAATGCTGAATTTCAATGCCTGATCCTTCTGTTACAGTGTACAGTGTAAGCCCCGTATAGCCTCCTACATACAGTATGAGCCCCCATATACCTACCTAGATACAGTATGACCACTGACATAACTCCCTATATACAGTATACGGTAAGCCCCACATATCTCCCTATATACAGTATGAGCCCCCATATAGCCTCCTATATACAGTATGAGCCCCCAAAATAGCTATCTACATACAGCAATAGCCCCACATAGCTCCCTATATATAGTATGAGCCTCAATTTGCCTACCTAGATACAGTATGACCACTGACAACTCCCTATATACAGTATAAGCCCCACATATAGCCTCCTATATACAGTATGAGCCCCCACATAGCCTCCTATGTAAAGTAAGGGCCCCCACATAGCTTTTTGTGTTATGTTTCGGTAGCTGAGGAGGACAGGAACAACAGCAGGGCAGCCGAACACCTGAGATGTTGGTAACTGATGGGTTGCAGATTCCTAAACTAATGACACAACTAGAGGTAGCCGTGGAGCATTCCTACGTTGATTGTTATGATTTGGTAGCTGAGGAGAGCAGGCAAAAACGGCAATACACCAGAGAGGTTGGAATCTACTGGATTGCAGTACCCTGACTAACCACCACAACTAAAGGCAGCCGTGGAGCGTTCCTACGTTGGTCCTAGACGCCTCGTCACAGCCTGAGAGGTTAACTACACCTAAAGATAGAAAGAGGAAAGCTATCTGCCCCGGAGCAGATCCCCAAAGAACATAGGAAGCCCCCAAACATGTAATGGCGGTTAGACAAGAGGAAATACAGACACAGACAGAAAATAGTAAGAGCAAACGTTGGGGCCCAATCTGCCTAGAAAGAAAAAGGATAGGAAGGACACTTACTGCAATCCAAAAAACCCTAAAAAATACCAACTCTACTAATTGCAAAAACACCTGAGATCACACGACCTCTACCACCTAAATTAGTTCTCTGGTGTAACAAAACTAAGCCGCAGCCACTGAAAAAACTGGAAAAGGCAAATGAACAAATAACAGTGGCTCAGATAAACTGAGAGGAGCACAACCCCCCGGAGGGGACCTGGCTGAACTCCACAGAAGTGCAGGGAACAATGCAAAAAGCAAGCACAAAAATGAAAACAGAAAATATCTTATCTGAGAGCAGGAGAAGAGGCAAGACTCAGCAAGCTTCCAAGTGAACCAGGAACCACAGTTGAGACAAGAACAATTGATCACCGTCAACCATGATGGGAGGGAACCTCCCTTATATAAGACCAGTCTGTAACTCCTGATTGCCAATCTTCATTGAATGGTTCAGTACTGTTTGTAACCACCAGAGGGAGACTCTGCTCAGAATTCATTTCTAACACATTCACAACAGTTGATCCTAGACACCTTGTCAAAGCCTGAGAGATAACTACACCTAAAGGCAGAAAGATGAAAGCTATCTGCCCCGGAGCAGATCCCCAAAGAAAATAGGAAGCCCCCAAACATATAATTGCGGTTAGACAAGATGAAAATACAAACATAGGCAGAAAATAGACTGAGCAAACGCTGGGGCCACAAGCTGACTAAATAGGATAGGACAGGAGAGATTACTTTCTGCAACCCAGAAAACCCTACAAAAATCCAACAATTCTGATTACAAAAATACTGAGATCACACGATCTCGCCACCCACTAAATCAGATCTCAGTGTGAACAAAAACCAGCTGCAGCCGCTGAAAAAACAGGTAAAAGCAAATGAGCAAATAACAGTGGCTGCAGATAAACTGTGAGGAGCTCAGGCCCCAGGAGGGGACCTGGTTGACCTCCACAAAAGTGCAGAAAACAATGCAAAAAGCAAGCACAAAAAGAAAAGCAAAAAATATCTTATCTGAAAGCAGGAGATGCAGGCAGGACTCCAGCAAACTTCCAAATGAACCAGGAACCACAATTGAGACAAGAACAATTGATCACTGGCAACCATCATGGGAGGGAACCTCCTTATATTAGACCAGTCCGTGATTCCAGATTGCCACTCCTCGCTGAAAGGTTCAGTACTGTCTGTAACCACCAGAGGGAGCCTCTGCTCAGAAACCATCTCTAGCACATTCATAACATTTTTGTATACAGTATGAGCCCCCACATAGCCTCCTGTATACAGTGTGAGCCCCCACATAGCCTCCTGTATACAGTGTGAGCCCACACATAGGACTCGTACTGTATACAAGAGGCTATGTGCGAGCTCATACTATATATAGGAGGCTATGTGGGGGCTCATACTGTATATAGGAAGCTATGTGGGGCCCATACTGTATATAGGAGGCTATGTGCCTATGTTCCGATCGATACCTTATTATGCTTATTACATTTTTCTATATATAGATTAAATTACTGTATTGTTTATTATCTATCAGCTACACACGACATTTCATTTTACTTAATGATTGATACCTTACCTACCTGCCTATTTACAGTCATGGCCAAAAGTTTTGAGAATGACACAAATATTAATTTTTACAAAGTCTACTGCTTCACTTTTTCTAATGGCAATTTGCATATACTCCAGAATGTCATAAAGAGTGATCAGCTTAACAGCAATTACTTGCAAAGTCACTATTTGGCTAGAAAATGAACTTTATCCCCCAAAACACATTTCAACATAATTTCAGCCCTGCCTTAAAAGGACCAGCTAACCTCTTTTCAGTGATTGCTCCATTAACACAGGTGTGGGTGTTGATGAGGACATGGCTCGAGATCAATCTGTCATGATTAAGTAAGAATGACACCACTGGACACTTTAAAAGGAGGCTGGTGCTTGGCATCATTGTTTCTCTTCTGTTAACCATGGTTATCTCTAAAGAAACACGTGCAGTCATCATTGCAATGCACAAAAATGGCCTAACAGGGAAGAGTATCGCAGCTAGAAAGATTGCACCTTAGTCAACAATCTATTGCATCATCAAGAACTTCAAGGAGAGCGGTTCCATTGTTGCCAAAAAGGCTTCAGGGCGCCCAAGAAAGACCAGCAAGCGCCAGGACCGTCTCTTAAAAGTGTTTCAGCTGCGGGATCAGGCTACCAGCAGTGCAGAGCTTGCTCAGGAATGGCAGCAGGCAGGTGTGAGTGCATCTGCATGCACTGTGAGGCGGAGACTCTTGGAGCAAGGTCTGGTCTCAAGGAGGGCAGCAAAGAAGCCACTTCTCTCCAGAAAAAACATCATGGACAGACTGATATTCTGCAAAAGGTACAGGCAGTGGACTGCTGAGGACTGGGGTAAAGTTATTTTCACTGATGAATCCCCTTTTCGATTGTTTGGGACATCAGGAAAACGCCTCATTCGGAGAAGACAAGGTGAGCGCTACCACAAGTCTTGTCTCATGCCAACTGTTAAGCATCCTGAAACCATTCATGTGTGGGGTTGCTTCTCATCCAAGGGAATTGGCTCTCTCACAGTCTTGCCTAAAAACACAGCCATGAATAAAGAATGGTACCAGAATGTCCTCCAAGAGCAACTTCTCCCAACCCTCCAAGAGCAGTTTGGCGATCAACAATGCCTTTTCCAGCATGATGGAGCACCTTGCCATAAAGCAAAGGTGATAACTAAATGGCTCAGGGAACAAAACATAGAGATTTTGGGTCCATGGCCTGGAAACTCCCCAGATCTTAATCCCATTGAGAACTTGTGGTCAATCATCAAGAGACGGGTGGACAAACAAAAACCTAAAAATTCTGACAAAATGAAAGCATTGATTGTGCAAGAATGGACTGCTATCAGTCAGGATTTGGTCCAGAAGTTGATTGAGAGCATGCCAGGGAGAATTGCAGAGGTCCTGAAGAAGAAGGGTCAACACTGCAAATATTGACTTGCTGCATTAACTCATTCTAACTGTCAATATAAGCTTTTGTTACTCATATGTTTGCAATTATTATATTTCTGTCTGTGATAAAAACATCTGTCAAACACACATAAAAACCAGAGGGCAGCAGATCATGTGAAAATATAATAATTGTGTCATTCTCAAAACTTTTGGCCATGACTGTATATTGTTTTATGATTGACTGTTTACTACAATATCTACTTGACTACATGTTTCCAGTCTTTGCCACCTATCTACCTCATCTGTGGTTTTCTCGCCTTTTTATTCATCTTTTACCCTTATGGCATGTTTTTACTGTGTATTCTAATAAACTTTGATTTTATATTCTCTACTGGTTTATGAAGTTTTCCTTTTGGTGTTTCTTATATACCTACTTCATGACACAACTATAAGATTCTAGTATAGGTGTTTTTTTGTTTGTTTTTTCTATTATAGTACATGACCATAGAAACATGACTATGAGGTGTATGGATGTTTTGTGGATTATTTGCACAGACATTTATGATCTGAAGGGTTAGTCTTTGTTTGACAAGGACATCATATATGTTTCTTCTTAGACTTTGTTAGGGTTTTTTACGCTCAGATTGTTGAATATGTATATATATATATATATATATATATATATATATATATATATATATACAGTACAGACCAACTTAGGGTGCCAACCTCCGCTGTCAGGAAGGGAATTGTGAAGGGCAAAACTAGTCCCTGTCTTCCCTCATTTATGCTCTTTTCATACACTACTGTTTTTCTGTGTAATGTGTGTGCATTTGTCTTTATGTATTGGGTTTTAACCTAACTAAATAGAGAATTTTAAGGTTTTTTTTGTTTTGGTTTACATGTATGAGGGCCCCATAGGCTGATTGCTTTGGCTGTTGATTGTGGGGGATCAAATTCTATATAGGGGGCTATGTGGTGGGTCATACTTTATATAGGGGGCTGTCGGTATAGTTAATTCTGCTCAATATTAAGTCATACAATTAGTAATAATAAATTCTGCTCAATATTAACATAATATTAAAAAAATAATAAATTATAGACAAAAATAATTTCAGCCTATTGGTTCGGCCTCCACAATAGTCACCGTCTGTCATGTGGCTCCTTGGGAAAATGTTTCTCCCACCCCTGCTCTATTTTGTATAGCTCTATGTTATTTATAGTGCGGCACATAAGGGAAAAATTTGCGAGGCGCACTATGCGGGACGCTATATCTGTTGTTTTCCATGTACGAATGTGCCCCAGAGCACCTGTGCGTTACTCACATGACCTATCATATCTGTCAGGGGGATCATGTGACATATATACTCTTTGTAAACTGTCCGGGGCCCTGACTACTCTTAATCCACCCCTGAGGACAACATCTGCAAGGAGTTTGTATGTTCTCCCTGTGTTTGCGTGGGTTTCCTCCGGTTTCCTGCCAAACTCCAAAGACATCCTGATAGGGAATCTATCTTGAGAGCCCCAATGGGGACAACGATAATATCTGTGGAATTAATAACGCTATATAAGCAAAGCATAATAAATAACAGCATCAATTGATGTTTCTAAATCAAGGAGTTTGCAATAATACCTAAGCAGCAAAAAAAAAACGTACGTGGACACAGTGTCTTTTACAGGCAGATTTTCCCTGGAACCTGCTTGAAAAAGGGCTCAATAATCAGAATCATAAAAAATGAACACGTGCACAGCAACATCAAAGCGACTTGCTGTGCACAGGTTCAATCTTTTTTTTTCTCTTCTTTTAACCGCCTCCGGCTTCGAAAGCTGTGAAGCAGCTGATAAAAGTGAACGGATTATGCTTCTTTCGGCTTCTATTAGGGGCCGATCACAACTTTAAGCAACACCTTA
Source organism: Oophaga sylvatica (assembly GCA_033576555.1). Taxonomy (NCBI): domain Eukaryota; kingdom Metazoa; phylum Chordata; class Amphibia; order Anura; family Dendrobatidae; genus Oophaga; species Oophaga sylvatica. Next base: position 93,778,474 of record JARQOD010000009.1, on the reverse strand, counting down.
AACATAGTTAAAAAATAGAGAAAAAAGGCGTCAGTGGCAAAGTTGAAGCAAATACAACAAAAAAGACAACACAGACACTTCGGGAATAATACTGCTGACATTTTCCTTGAAGTATCTTCTGCTTCGTAAACTATGTGGGTAATGTTGATCCATGACTTGTATCAAAAACCTTCATCTCAGTGATATTTTTTTTTGCGGACCACACGGCTTGCAAAAAAAAAAAAAAACACCAACATGTGAATAGCTTCATACATTATAATGGGTTTCTGTTCTATCTGTGAAAATCACGTATAAAACCCATATATGACTCACGGATGTCTGAATGGGTCTAAAGCAGTAAAATAACAAACATCAGCATATACCTATTCTTCATAAAGAAAAACACTCTGATATAGATGATCTATCCTACGTGTATACTGTAGATAATATGTCAGTGCTGGATAACAACTTTAAAGGGGTTTTCCAGTTTTGAAAAAACTCTGTTCCCTGAGTACAGATTGTTGTGGATGACTGACAGTCTGCTCTCCTGATCGCCATATCTCACACTGGTGTCTATCCTTTTATTTTAAAAAAAAATTCCCTGAAGGCAGACTCTAAAGGAGATCTATGTCCCACCCATAGATCTTAACAGCTCATTTACATATTAAGGAAAACGTTGATTTCTCTTGAATAAAACATCAGATCACATATATTAAGGTATCATTTTATCCAGCTTCCTATGACCTAGATGCCCATATAGACAGCTTAAGAGGGTTGATCCTATGAATTCTGAATCTCCAGCAGCCAATCCCTTCATTGGCTTCCAATTCCCCAGCGAATCCAGTGTAAATTATTAATAATGATTTAGAAGGCCGTCCATAATCATCTGTCTCGTTCTTACGTCTCCAAACTAATCAACCGATACCTCCCACATGTACCGTAATCTCCGGTCCTCACAAGATCACGGAAGGTGAGTACAGCTGAATTGTTTTTTTCTTTACAGCACGGGAGAAATGTAATTAATAGGGAACAAAGCAGTCGGGAGATCAGAAGTCAATGCAGGCATTGTGGACCGTGTAAGAACTGTGAATTACACCTGTCTGAACCCAGTCTAAGGCTGGAGTCACACACAACGTATAAAAAAATCGGACTGTATTGTACGGCCATAATACTCAGAAAAGTTCCCTGAACAGTGATCCGTATGTCATCCATGTGCAATGCGAGGATGCGATTTCCTCGGATCAAAATATCTGTGTGTCATCCGTATGGCATCCGTATGGCGAGATTTTCTCACCGGCTTGCAAATCCGACATATAATGGATCCAAATGATAGTTTTTAAATCACAAAAGAAAGAATAGATATATACACATATATATATATATATACATGTCATTGAGACACATATATATATATATATATATATATTTATAGTTCATACACTTCTACATAGCAGAATAGCCGCTAATTCAATTGCCGGCTTCTGTAAAACTATTACAGAACCCGACATGAAATGACACATGGTTTACATACAGTAAACCATTTCATTTAATGTAGTTTGATATATGGTTTTCATTAACAATTATATGAGTCTATGTGTGCAAAATTTCATACATGTAGGTGTTAATTAAATGTGTAAATTCATTGAAAAAAATGCGTGGGCTCCCGCGGTATTTGATCCCCCAGACAGGGAAAGCCAGTGACTAAAGACAGATATTAGTAGCCCTGAGAGGGACCATTGTTTTTGGGCTCCCCCTGGCTGCTAACATCTGGCCCCAGCCACCCCAGAAAAGGCACATCTATTATTAGATGCGCCTTTTCTGGCACTTAGCCCATCTATTCCCATCGCCTTTAGGTGTGGCTAATGGGTTAATAATGGGTTACTGCCACCTTGCTATTGGAAGGTGACAGTAAACCGGGTTTATAATGGAGAGTTGTCAATTAGACAACTATCCATTATTAATCCTATTGTATTAAATGGTTAAAAATACACACACATCAAGTTAAAATTATTTTAATGAAATAAATACACCGTTTTTGACCATATTTTATTGTACTGGTAATCCTTCCGAATCCCTTGTTCTCTTGTAATAAAAATAAAATAATAAAGCAACAATATCCTTACCTCTCCACCGTTCAGTCAGGTCCCACGCTGCAATCCATCTAAAGGGACTATTGAGTTCACTTCAGGTCAGCCGGGGACTCCGCACAGCATCAGTGACGTCAGAGGGAGTCCCCGGCTGACCTGAAGTGAACTCAGTAGTGTAAGAAACAATCAATTAAGCATCCCACACTAATCAGTTCATCTCCTGTCAGCCGCAGAGATGAACTCATTCATTCGGTTGGTTTACAGCAGGGCTGGTCGCATTAGCAGCGGTCCCTGCTGTAAACCTGTTAACCCCTTGTGATGGATTGCAGCGTGGGACCTGACTGAACAGCGGAGAGGTATGGATATTGTTGCTTTATTATTTTATTTTTATTACAGGAGAACAAGGGATTCGGAAGGATTACCAGTACAATAAAATCGGATGATGGGAGCTGCCCCATAGATTAACATTGGTCCGAGTGCAATGCGATTTTTTCTCGTATTGCACTCATCCGTATTTCTCGCTAGTGTGACTCCGGCCTAAGGCCTACTTCACATGTCCGTATAAAGCGCGTATGTGAAGAATCGGTAACGGTATCATCAGTATTTTCCATCAGTGTATGGTCCGTGTTTACCATCTGTCATTAGTGTTTTGGATCAGTGTGTCATCAGTGGTTTTACAGTATGATGGAAAAAAAAAAAAGAAAGAAATGACAAAGTTTCCTCTATACCAGTGTTAGCGATCCTTTTAGAGACCGAGTGCCCAAACTGCAATCCCAAACCCGCTAATTTATTGCAAAGTGCCAGAACAGCAATTTAACCTGAATACTGAGGTTTTATTTTAGAAAAAACAACTCGTACAGAGAGCAGATGGAGGCCTAAGACAAGAGATGGGGCAGCAGAGAATCCTGGAATATGTCCCTCATCCTGGCATATGTTCCCCCATCCTGGTGTATGTCCCCTCATCCTGGTAAATTTTCCCTCATCCTCGTACATGTCCCCCATCCTGGTATATGGTCCCCCCATCCTGGTATATGTCCCGCCCATCCTGGTATATGCTCCCTCATCCTGGTATATGTCCCCCCCATCCTGGTGTATGTCCCCCCTTCCTGGTATATGCTCCCTCATCCTGGTATATGCTCCCTCATCCTGGTATATGTCCCCCCCCATCCTGGTATATGTCCCCTCATCCTGGTGTATGTCCCCCCATCCTGGTATATGTTCCCCCATCCTGGTGTATGTCCCCTCATCCTGGTGTATGTCCCCTCATCCTGGTGTATGCTCCCTCATCCTGATATATGTCCCCCCATCCTGGTATATGTCCCCCCATCCTGGTATATGTTCCCTCATCCTGGTGTATGTCTCCTCATCCTGGTGTATGCTCCCTCATCCTGGTGTATGCTCCCTCATCCTGGTATATGTCCCCTCATCCTGGAATATGTCCCCTCATCCTGGTGCATGTTCCCTCATCTTGGTACATGCTCCCCCATCCAGGTATATGTTCCCTATCCTGGTATATGTTCCCCCATCCTGGCTTATGTCCTGTCAGCCTGGAATATGTCCCTTACTCTTAATATATGCTCCCCCATCCTGGTATATGTCCCCTTTCTCTGTATATGTCCCCAATTCTGCTGGCGCCGCTGTTGTTTAATGCATAGGGAAAAAAACACAAAAACTCCTTCCCTGCACTTCCACGTCGTGTTCTGAAACCGGTGGCTGATTCATGCGCATGCTGACGTCAGCTGCTAGCCTCTGATTGGCCGGCAGTCTGTATTGTGGCGCACGGACCCGGCAAGTTTGTGCGCTTCAATACACTTCAGCTGGATGTGCGCCCAAAGTTGCACATCCAGCTGAAGTAGTGGCTGGCGTCGGCTGGCTCCTCGCTCTCACGGGCCCCGTCCACTGATGCAGAACTGCGCTACTTGCGAGGCATTGGTGCATGTGCCCACAGGTAGAGCTCTGTGTGCCCTCTCTGGATTCGCCACCACTGTCCTATCCGTGAAAAAAAACAGATACCACACGTACTGAAAACATGGAGTGTGAAGGGGACCTAAAGGATATTTTTCCTTCACTCAATTACATATTTGCACCCCTGTATAAATACTACTGCCCCTTCGCACACCCTGATGTAACGTCAAGGTGCTCATGTACGCAGTTGGCTCAGCAGCCCTAGAAACAATTTTTTTAACCACTAAAATATAGGGAAAAAAAACCCTTCATGTTAAGTATCGCTGTAATCGTACTGACCGGGAGAATCAGATTGTCGGGTTATTTTTATTCCACGCTCAATGCAGTAAAAGCAAAAAAAAAACAAAAAAAACATTGGCGAAACTGCATTTTATTCTATATTTTACCTAAATTAATGAAATTTTTCATTATACGGCAAAATGAGTGAAGTCGTTGAAAACTCGTCCTGTGAAAAAAAAAAAGTAAAATAAAACAGACGCCCTCATACGGCGACCCAAAAAAAAAATAAAACAAAAAAAAGTGATTAATGAAAAAAGCGGGTAAAAATAAAATAAAGGGGAAAAAAGACCAGTTATGAAGGGGTTAAAGGTACTTGGACCCACAGCAAGTTTAGTCACATCATTTCTACATGTTTTACTACTATCCCCATCAGGCACATCTGCAGCAAACTACAACTCTCAGCATGCCCTCACAGCAACATTTCACCACAGAGATGTGAAAGTCATGGCTGTATGTGTGAGGCACCGAGCTGCATCAGCAATGCACGGGAGAGACTGCAGCGACGTCCTGTGGTCACGGACAATAAAGTTGCACGCATTTGAACTGACAGCGGGGACAAGATGGCGGCGTCCATGCTGGGGTCTGTGCTGCGCAGCGCCCGGCAGGTTAGTGCAAGGACGGGGGAAAGTCAGGAAATAACGAAAGGCAGGAGGAGGCTGCACGGACACTGCTGATATACACCGACAGGAGGGGCCGACATGGCGGCTGTCACCTCCATGTCCCTGTGCATTCTTCTGCCTCATGCTTTCTTCCTAGTCTAAGATGTTTCATGTCAGAGAATGAAATCTAATGAGAACATTTAAAAAAAATGCATCACAGATTAATGCTCGCGTATGTATATATGTGTATTGGAACATTTATGACAAAAACATGTTTCTTTATGAGGATGCCTTTGATTAGAAAAGGTCTTTTTTTTGTATACATGGCGCCACCTGTGTCCAATATCTAGTATTGCAGCTTAGTGTGGCAGGACCTCAAATCAGACCGGTCTGCCCTCTTTATGTCTGTTTAAGTAAACCTCCTACTTAAAGAGACATTTTATTAAAGCACCATTCCAGTGTTTTGTTTTTTCAACTCCGGAGCGGTGCTTTAAGGGTATGTTTCCACTATCAGGAAACAGTCCGGATTAGCTGCGTGTTTGACGCTGTGCGTTGGCGCAGCGTCAAACACGCAGCGTCCAGATGTTACAGCATAGTGGAGGGGATTTCAAGAAATCCCGTCTCCACTATGCTGCAAAACACGCAGGCGGAAGACCTGCGTTTCCGGACATACGGCGCGTCTTTTCAGACCGCAGCATGTCCTATTCCCTTGCGGCGACGCTGCATCGCCGCAAGGGAAATAACACAGGGCTATGTAGCCCTGCGATCATTCCAGATGTGTTCCGGAGGTGTCCTGAACACATCCGGAATGAGCGCGTGTTCAAAAGGGGGCGGGGCTTTGGGCGGAGCAGAATTTCCGCTCCGTCCAAAGCGCTGTTTCCTGACCATGGAAACACAGCCTTAGTGTAATCTCACCTTCCTGAGTCTTCACTGCTCCAGTCCCATGGTGCCATCTTGCTCCTTGACACTATAAGTTTTGTCAGAAGAGCTCACTTAGACATGTATTGAAAAGTGACCTCTGCGCCGCTCAATGAAACACTCCAGCTGCGGACAAGTCACTTGACGCTGGAAAACTACAAAAGCGGAGGCAGGGGAATTGCATTTAAAGCGCCACACCAGCGGTGCAATTAAAAGAAATGACGGAGTGGTGCTTTAACAAAATTAATCTACCTTGTCGGTAGGGCTCTGCATAGTAATATCAATACTGACTAAGGCCGGGGTCCTACTCAAATGCAATGCGAGAAACTCGCGCCTCAATACCCAGCACTGCCGCCAGCGGTTCAGACCGGAGCATTTTTATCCACTCCTAAATCATCCTCCAAACCACTTGTAAAATTGTTGCATTCATTCCTATGGGAAATCTGCTTTGGTTTTTGTATGAAGAGTTGTTGATGGTTCTTTTTTTTTTTTTTACCCTCTAAAGGTTTTAAAAATGCCTGGTGGAAAAAAAAACCTCACATCAGTTCTTTTGGTACAGATACTGATGGAATCTGCTCTTAGCTAGGCACTGTCCAATCAAAAGGCTGCAAATAAAACCGCATCTTAAAAGAAGGCGTGTTTCCTAGTGTGGATTTAACTGGAAAAACTGCATTTTTTAAAGAGCTTTGTGTGAACTTGAGCCCCCGTCACACTAAACGAGAGAAGCGTCACCGATTTTGTGACGCAACAGCAACCTAGCCAGCGATCTCGCTTAGTGTGACACGCAGCGATGACCGGACCCCCTGCTGGGTATCGCTGATCGTTGTCGAATGGCCTGGACCATTTTTTCATCGTTGGTCTCCCGCTGGCCAGCGCGCATCGCTGCGTGTCACAGCGGGAGACCAACGAGCGCTTAGTTACCCGATGTTTACCCTGGATACCAGCGTGCTCGCTGGTCCTGATCGCTGGTGAGTCTTCCTATGTGACAGTTCACCAGCGATCAGCTAACGATGTCCCAGCGATCCCATCCATGTCGGATCGTTGGTGGGATCGCTGGGACATTGAAGAGTGTTACAGGGCCCTTAGGCTTCATGCCACCTAAATAATCAGATGCTCAATGTCCCCTAGTACTCATGGTTGCTGTTAGAGGGTGCGTGCCTCAACATTTGTCGCTGTATAAATATATAAAATCTCAGTACGGCTTAGAGATTAAATTTAATTACAAAAAATGTATATGAGCCATAAGAACATGTGCACAACAGTATGGAGCAATGGCTACTTATCGTACCATACAGACCTCATCAAATGCCATATAAATGGAGCTAATCTACAGAGAAATCCTCTGTATATACAGGTCCTTCTCAAAAAATTAGCATATAGTGCTAAATTTCATTATTTTCCATAATGTAATGATTACAATTAAACTTTCATATATTTTAGATTCATTACACACCAACTGAAATTTGTCAGGTCTTTTATTGTTTTAATACTGATGATTTTGGCATACAACTCCTGATAACCCAAAAAACCTGTCTCAAAAAATTAGCATATCAAGAAAAGGTTCTCTAAACGACCTATTACCCTAATCTTCTGAATCAACTAATTAACTCTAAACACATGCAAAAGATTCCTGAGGCTTTTAAAAACTCCCTGCCTGGTTCATTACTCAAAACCCCCATCATGGGTAAGACTAGCGACCTGACTGATGTCAAGAAGGCCATCATTGACACCCTCAAGCAAGAGGGTAAGACCCAGAAAGAAATTTCTCAACAAATAGGCTGTTCCCAGAGTGCTGTATCAAGGCACCTTAATGGGAAGTCTGTTGGAAGGAAACAATGTGGCAGAAAACGCTGTACAACGAGAAGAGGTGACCGGACCCTGAGGAAGATTTTGGAGAAGGACCGATTCCAGACCTTGGGGGACCTGAGGAAGCAGTGGACTGAGTCTGGAGTAGAAACATCCAGAGCCACCGTGCACAGGCGTGTGCAGAAAATGGGCTACAGGTGCCGCATTCCCCAGGTAAAGCCACTTTTGAACCATAAACAGCGGCAGAAGCGCCTGACCTGGGCTACAGAGAAGCAGCACTGGACTGTTGCTAAGTGGTCCCAAGTACTTTTTTCTGATGAAAGCTAATTTTGCATGTCATTCGGAAATCAAGGTGCCAGAGTCTGGAGGAAGACGGGGGAGAAGGAAATGCCAAAATGCCTGAAGTCCAGTGTCAAGTACCCACAGTCAGTGATGGTGTGGGGTGCCATGTCAGCTGCTGGTGTTGGTCCACTGTGTTTCATCAAGGGCAGGGTCAATGCAGCTAGCTATCAGGAGATTTTGGAGCACTTCATGCTTCCATCGGCTGAAATGCTTTATGGAGATGAAGATTTCATTTTTCAGCACGACCTGGCACCTGCTCACAGTGCCAAAATCACTGGTAAATGGTTTACTGACCATAGTATTACTGTGCTCAATTGGCCTGCCAACTCTCCTGACCTGAACCCATAGAGAATCTGTGGGATATTGTGAAGAGAAAGTTGAGAGACGCAAGACCCAACACTCTGGATGAGCTTAAGGCCGCTATCGAAGCATCCTGGGCCTCCATAACACCTCAGCAGTGCCACAGGCTGATTGCCTCCATGCCACGCCGCATTGAAGCAGTCATTTCTGCAAAAGGATTCCCGACCAAGTATTGAGTGCATAACTGAACTTTATTATTTGATGTTTTTTTTTGTTTGTTTTTAAAAAACACTTATTTTATTGGACGGTTGAAATATGTTAATTTTTTGAGACAGGTTTTTTGGGTTATCAGGAGTTGTATGCCAAAATCATCAGTATTAAAACAATAAAAGACCTGACAAATTTCAGTTGGTGTGTAATGAATCTAAAATATATGAAAGTTTAATTGTAATCATTACATTATGGAAAATAATGAAATTTAGCACTATATGCTAATTTTTTGAGAAGGACCTGTAGTCTTATCCAGCATGCTACCATATTTCTATGCCTCAGTATGAAAGCTGAGGAATTACAGTAGAATGTACAAGTTCAGACCTCAAAGACCTGACAGCAGTAAAATATAATGCCGTGTGCACGTGCATGACTTAATAATTGTGCATTAAGTGATTTCCCCCTGGTTCAGCCCTGTGTACACTATAATAATTGTTTTAAAAAAAATCTAATATATTAATAAATGGATACTCCCTTGTGGATGACTCCATTTTGCTCTGTATGTTTTACTTTTATATTAAGCGGAGAGTATTCCAGTCCTGAGGACTTGGAGCAGTCTTTTAAAGGGAATCTATCCGCAGGATTTCAACCCCAAACGATTTATGTGCTTGTAGCGCTTTCAAAGACAAGTCCAGCAATACCTTTACATGACCAGTCCATTCCTCCGTTACCGAGACATCGGCATTTGAAATTATTTTCAAATGAGGCTGAAGAGCTATTTGCAAGACTGATGGCTCCTTTGCCTGAAATAACGCATCAGAGAGGCTATCAGTCACACAGGAGGCGGCGGGGAATAGAGCTGGAGTGACAGAGGTTCCAGATCTACAAATAGTCCTTCAGTCTAATTTGGATATGTTCAAAAGGCTGATTTCTCAGTAATGGAGGAACAGACTGGCCATGTAAAGGAGGAACAGAGTGGCCGTGTAAAGGAATTGCTGGACTTGTCTTTGAAAAAGCTACATGCCCATATAGTTTTAGGCTATGGTTCCACGGTCCGGAACCATAGCGCTTTTGACGGAGCGGAAATTCCGCTCCGTCTAAGCCCCGCCCCCTTTCTGACGCGCGCTCTTTCCGGAGGTGTTCAGAACACCTCCGGAAAGAGCGCAGGGCTACATAGCCCTGTGTTAATTATGTTGCGGCGACGCACCGTCGCCGCAATACGCGAGGACATGCTGCGGTCTAAAAAGACGCGCCGCATGTCCGTTTACGCAGGTTTGCCACCTGCGTATTGTTACGCATAGTGGAGACGGGATTTCTTGAAATCCCCTCCACTATGCTGTAACATCTGGACGCTGCGTGTTTGGCGCTGCGCCAGCGCACAGCGCCAAACACGCAGCGTTTCCTGACCGTGGAAACTCACCCTTAGATGTAAAATCCTGCTGACAGATTCCTATTAACACAGCATTTCCTCTGCAGCTTTAGGGTAATGTCTCGCTGTTGCAAATAGTGAAATTCTAATTTTCAGCTGGGTCTTTGTCATCCCGTTTCTGATCCCATGTTATGTAGTCACAGTGGCCTCTTAGGGTTTATTCTCGTTGTGTTTTTTATTTTATTTTTTGCAATTTTCTGATGTCTCCCACTGCGCACTTAGATCACCGACTTTGTATTACAAATATACAGAAACTTGCGTAATATGGAGACTGTTTTATAAGAAATTGCCTAAGCTAGTCATTTACTTTTACCCACACATCGAAAAGTAAGTTGTAGCTATATAGCCATGTGGAAGTTTTAAGATGACTTGTTAAATAAGGGCGTGTTTATAACCCCCTTCCCCACGATTTCCTCTCTTCCGTGCAGTTGCTCTCTTTTTCCCCGGTGACTTGCTCAAACCAAGTAAGAAGTTATTACGTAGACTGGAGAATGTGGAGAGATGTGAAGAGGAGGAAGATGGCCTTTGAATATGCAGACGAGAGGCTGAGGATTAATGCCTTGCGGAAAAATACCATCCTCCCTAAAGAACTTCGGGTATGGGTTTCCACACATAATGAGAAAACGGCTTGTTAAAATAAAAATCACAATGGCTTATTCCCACGTAGCAGCTCTGCCATGCTCCTGTGTGGCCAGTTATTGCACCCCTAACATGCCAGCTCAGTGGGTGGGCACTCCTGCTTAACTGACAGCTCAGATTGTGCCTCTGATCTAATTTTGAGAATTGCAAGTACCGTATACAGTAATTTTGTAGAATGGGACCTGGTCTGGTGCACATGTCCAGGACTCGTCCTATAGATGTGAATAGAGAAGGAGCAAGCTGAATGGGATAGGAGCTACTGTGCACACTCCCAAGTAACACATGCATGGCCACCGCTGCTGCAGGGGCAGTAACTACACAATGCAGACACAATATTGGGAGAACAATGCTATTTAGGGAAATGATTCCATTAGGTAATAACAATAATAATTAGGATAACAGTTCTAGCCATTATTTGACCCTTTTAGAATGATGAGCATTTCAGCAAGAACTGTGGCATAACTGACACGTGAGCACACACTTAGTGGCTTGATGCTGGTAGTGGTGACACCTGAAATCAAAATGAGTCCATCTGATCCAGAAACTGTAAAATCCTGGGTCAGAATTAATGGTGTGGAACAACACACAAGCCTGCAAATTCACACACAAGACTGCTTCTTTTATCCCTGCCCCAAGGGTATATAGTGTATAAATCCATTAATTTATTTGTGTTGCAGGAAGTGGCAGATAAAGAGATTGCAGCGCTGCCGGTAGACAGTTGTCCAGTGAGAATCCGGAACCGATGTGTCCTCACCTCCCGACCACGCGGTGTGAAGAGGAGATGGCGCCTAAGCAGAATTGTTTTCCGTCACATAGCGGATCACAATCAGATGTCTGGCATTCAAAGAGCCATGTGGTAGACTGAGAAATCATAGGTTTTACAGCAGATACTGTGCTGTTGGTTCCTGCAATAAGATTCTATTGTCTGACACATTCTGAAGTTTTATTTTTAATTTTTTTTTTACATTGTGTCTGTAATAAATATAAGTTGCTATCCACTTTGTGTTCTGTTTTATTACATTGCCTTGCACACTGGTGGAAACAGACAGAAGAGGGTGAGGTGACTGCTACCCCTACCTATCCCCCAAATCATAGGACTGAACTTCCTCTGTGAAAATATAGCAACGACCACTTTCTGCAGTGAATGACGCATTTGTCACAGATGCTCATTGCCATAGACTCTTTTGAGCCATCACCAAATCTCTTTTTTTCCATTGAGCTGTACGTGTGAACATTTTACAAGATAGTTTTATCTAATATATGGCCCACGATTATGGGGTAGATTACAATTTTGCTAGTGATTGGACAGCTGTCCTGTGGATGCATCTGTGTGAAACTGCTGTCTTGAAACCATTTGTATGGACGTAGTCTACATGGCCTCCAAAGGGCAGCTCAGAAAATAGAGGTTGTAGACTACGTGTGCCCCTAGAGTAGTGAACATCATCTTCATATCTAGTGAAAATTCATTTTGCACTTACTAAGCCATTAATGGCAATTGGAAGCAGAGCAGTTGAGAGTGCGAACATGAACTGAAAGCCATCAAAAGACGGTCAGCTGTCGTAAATAAAGTGAATTTCCCATAGGATGAATAACAATGGTTGTTCTGGTCAAGGACAACATTTGCATGAATTTGTTCTCGGTTCCCCTTCTATACTAATATACAAGATGGCTGCAATGCTTGACGAATCCAAACCTAAATGCAATTGGCAGAGTTTATTATACAACCAAAAAAAACATTTACAAATATTCCAAAATAAATCATTCCAGACAAAATATCTGCAGTCAGATGTCAAATTTATGAAGAAGGATCTGTGACAGTAGAAATAAGCAGGTCAAGGCTCTGACCGTATTTTGTGTGATCGTCCAATCAGAAGGGGCTGTAGAAACTGCACAGCGTTCATGCAGGGAAGTAACCGGACTGTAAACCGTGGAAAATGTAGAGATCAACTCCACTGCTGTGAAAGCCGGGCCTGTCCCTGGAAAATGGAACTGGTTAAGGCGAAAAGGGGGAAGGGGCAGGGAAGCATCTTCCTTCAGAAATCTGTTTCGCCTTTTAACTGTTTCTCTCGGGATTCGGCCCAGGCTTTATTCAGTGTTCTCTTCATCTCGTCATCTCCTTCATCGTAGAATCTTCTTCAGAACATTCATTAGACCGGCACTGGGGTCTCCATCTGCATCCGGCCCCAGCGATGGTTTGCTAAAATAAAAGATAGGGAGATGAGCAAAAAAAAAAAACCATCTACAACATTGCACACCATGGTAATGTAGAAATCGTCTGGGCTTAAAACAAAGCCATGCTTCCCTTGCAAATTTGCAAGCCATGTTACATGTAATCTCCTTTATTTATCCCAATGGGGTGGTCTAATAACAGAAATCTACTTTAGCACCTTGATTTTGCGTTTTCGTTTTTTCCTTCTCGAGCCATACTTTTTTTTTTTTTTTTTATGTGAATATTGCCGTATGAGGACATGTTTTTACAGGACAAGTTATACTTTTGAATGACACCATTGATTTTACCATATAGTGTACTAGATATGATGTTTTGATCCCCCTTTATTACAATGTTGCGGCAGCCAAAAAAAATAACAATTCTGGTGTTTTGATTTTTCGTCTATCAATCTGATTAATTTACTTTATATTTTCATAGATCGGGCATTTCTGAACCAGCGATACCAAGTGTCTTTTTTGGTTGTTTTTTTTTTTAATTTTATTTTGAAATGGGGCAAATAGGGTGATTTGAACTTTGTTTTTTAAAGAAATCATTTTTTTAAATTAAAATTTTTTACTGGCTTCAATGGTCTCCTTAGGAGACTAGAAGCTGCAATTATATGTTTGCCTGTGTTACACATAGAGGGCTTCAGTACTGCTATGTGTAGCATAAATCAAACTTCTATGAACGTCTGCCACGGGCCCGGTGTTCACAGGAGATTCACAATCACAGGCACGGAGGGGTCTTCTGCAGACTCCCGGCAGTCATGACAACCCATCAGCACCACGCGATCACATGATGGGGGCGCGATGGGCGGGTTTTTGTAACGCCTCCGGGCAGCGCGTGTTAAATGCCGCAGTCAGAATGACATGCAGTTTAAACAGGCTCACAATCACCCTATGAAAGCGCATAATGTTCACTATGGTCGGGTGAAATGATCTTTTGGTTTGCACAAGAGATCATCGTTTTCGGCAGCACATCACCCTTTGTAAACAGGACTTGCACTGCCAAGAATAATGGCAGCCTATGTGCACTGAATAATCTATTACTGATCGCACAATCCACATCTGAAGCCGGGGTCAGCTGCCATTTAAACAAACCACAAACCGACCTCCCATCGGGCAAACGTGTTGCTATTCGGCAGCCATTTAACGTTGTGCATTGGCCAGTGTAAATGGACTTTTAGGTGTACATTTATATTATGGCCAGAAGAATAGGTATAAATAAAAGATATTGGAATAGCTTAAGGGTATGCCACACTAAACAAGAACGCTAACGAGATCGCTAAAAAACGTCACTATTTAGCGATCTCGTTAGTGACGTTGTTGTGTGTGGCATGTAGCAACGACGTGGCCCCTGCTGTGATTTCGCTGATCGTTCACTAGCGTTCTGGACCGTATTTTTATCGTTGGCGTCCCGATGGTGAGCCTATATCGCTGTGTCTGGCACCTTTTGTTAACGATGTGCGCTGTTTTTTACATCACAATGACCGCAAAAGTTGTTAACGAGATCGCTAACCGCTTATGCGTCGTTAACGAGATCGTTAAGTTTGGCAGCTACTAGCGACATCAAAACGATCGCATTAGTATGCGTCGTTATCGTGATCGTTAGCGGGAGCGTTTAGTGTGGCAGTACCTTTACACCTAAAGACAAAGGGATTAGTTGTAACCACTTCTAGTTAAAGTTTACCTCCAATTATATACACAGTGGACTTATTGTCGAAAACTGCATGGGGCCTCAGCTGCTGCTGTCTTTGAACTACTTCATGTAAAAATCACTTAATTTTGCAGGGAAATCAGTGGTTTCCTTGCAAAATTAAGTGATTCTTGAACAAGACGTTCAAGGACCACTGTCAGTTTTTGATCATGAGCCCATCCACAAATAACTTTTTTTTTTCTAATTAACATTAATTGCAGATTCTGTCTCCAAACAGTCTCTTATGCACCAAGATAAGTTTCCTGTATCAAGTATGGCAGCCGGCACTGTAAAATATAACATAATATTACAGCGCAGGATTTGCTATCGTTTCTCCATATAACTGGAGGTGCTTTTATTAATAAAGCATTGAACTTACTCCTTCTCCTTTGTTTGTTTCTCAACCTGCGTCAAATAATCCCATTTGCTCTCGGACCTCTTTTTAAGCATGATGAGCACAGTGTCCGTCTTTACCTGGCAAACAAAAAGAAAATAAGAGTATGAAGTTAAAGTCTGCACATGCAATGAGTCTGTATGGAAGCCGCACTGAAGATTTCATCTTGTGCCCATGTACAGAATTAAAGGGTTGTTATTAAGAGATCAGTGGATGGATTTCCGGGACTCCAGTCCATCGTCCAGGTCAGTGGCAGCTAATAGAGAGGGCCACAAATCTCTTACGTTCCGGTGTTTCGCGATGTGACATATAATTTGTCAGGGCTAGCGTGACCTCATTTGTGCGACAGGTGAGCAGAATCTGCACCGAGGAGGAAGGAAGGTAAGAGATTCGTGGGCCTCTTATCTAGCCTCCAGGTGCCACTGACCTGGACGATGGACTCAAGCACCGAATATCATCTTTAGTTGTTAGCCCTCTGAAGCCATAATTGTGAGGTAGACGCATATTCTCTTTCAAATAAAATAAATGTCCATCAGCCGCATGAGCACGTTTACAGCAGAGATGGTTGGAACAGGCATCTGCTGCTCTCACATGAAAACCTAAGGAATTGTAAATCAATTAATGAATGGAATGATCTGGTCACTAAGATTCTTTCCTTACAGATTGCTGCAAATTAATTTAAAGGGGGTGTCCACTTACAAATACCTTTTTCTAGGGTTGCCACCACCTCCTCCCCATAATCGGCTTTTACCAATGTACATCTAATCTTTATTTCTCCAATGGGTGTCACACATCACCCATGGAAACTAATGGGACGTGAGTAACGTGGCAGCTTTGTCAGTTGTTTTTTTTTTACAGGAGATCCATTTGTTATGAAACCTAACGTCGTTTTTTTGTAGATCGTGGTCAAAATCTTTGCAGACCACAGAAAAATAGTTGGCCACACTTTTAGAAAACATGCACTCACTTTTCTTGAGCTGTTGTCAGGAGAGATGGGTTTCAGCAAGTTGTTCACAGTCATGGCATGGTTCTTCCCGTTCAGATCCTTCACTAATAAATCAAATGACCTGCAATGGCAAAGAATACATATATCCAAGTACCCCATAAAGCAGGCTTTACAGAACATGTAGGGTTGCTGATTCCTATGGCATTTTCGGGGCTGAAAATTATAGGAAACCCAAGAAAACACGGGGAGCACATGCAAACTCCTCGCAGATGTTGTCCTTGGATGGATTTGAGCTCAGGACCAGAGCAAAGCAACAGTGCTAACCACTGAGCCACCATACAGTGGTGACCACTGAGCCACTGTGCTGCCCTATATGAAAAACATACAGAACAATACACCGTATTCTCACTTACCGTTCTGTGAATTGGACTTGTACGTTATCGGCAGGAATATTCTGAATGCCATTCAAAGTGATGTAGATTTTCACAAACTTGTCAGACTGGTCCCACCCTGCCGATAGAGAGTCGGTCACATTTCTAAGTGCCAGCAGTGCTGGTCTGCCATAATGCCGCACCTTTAAAAGACTGCAGCTAACATGCATGGGAACCAGAACTATAGATCTTATACTGCCTTTAGGATCCATTCCTCGCTATATTTTATTTTAGATTTTTGGGGGATCCGAAACTGCATTAACCCCTTAATGTCCACTGACGTGCACAGTCCGTCATGGCAAGGTGCCAGTTCCGGCACCAGGACGGACTGTGCACGTCATGCCTTTGATCTACCACTGCGTGTAAACACGCAGTGGTAGATCAGTGCCGACAGCTGTCATAGACAGCTGACAGGCACGGCAAGCGGTGCGGGGACCTTTGCCGTCGGTCCCCGCACCCACAGCGCTGTGATTGGTCAGTCAATCTGACTGACCAAACACAGCAGCGATCGTGCAGGAGAAGCTGAAATTTCAGCTTCCCCAGCGCGATCAGTGCAGGAGCCGGCGCTGCAGTGGCCAGGCTTCCTGCACTGACAGCCAGGAGCGGAGCCCCCACCGCCCCTGGCTGTTAACCCCCTGACTGCTGCGATCCAGCGCGATCGCAGAGCTCAGGGGGGGAGGCAGAGGGTCGGGAGCTCCCTCTGCCTCAGATCGGCACCCTGCAATGTATTTGCAGGGCCCGATCTCTGCCTTGATGACCCGGGGGTTGTCATGACAACCTCCGGGTCATCTACCTATGGGAAGCTGCTGTGATCATGTCACAGCAGCTTTCCCCATAGGTACAATGCATTGCAATGCTGGAGCATTGCAATGCATTGTAACTGCAATAAAAAGTAAAAAAAGTGAAAGTCCCATAAAGGGACAAGTTAAAAAAAATCATTTTTTAAAAAAAATTGTAAAAAAAATATTAAAAAATAATTTTAAAAAAATCCCCTAAAAAATACACATTTTTATGTAATAAAAAAAATAAAAAACAAAAAAAATACACGTTAGGTATCGCCACGTCCGTAAAAATCCCATCTATAAAAGCGTAACCCTAGTTAACCCCTTCAGTGAAAGCCGTAAAAAAAAAAAAAACACAAAAAAGTAGTAAATTATACTTTTTCCAAGCGGTATCATTATACCGCTTGGAAAAAGTGCAATAACACGCGATCAAAAAGTCAGATATAAATAATCATGGTACCGCTGAAAACATCATCTTGTCCCGCAAAAAACGAGCCGTCATACAGCATCATCAGCGAAAAAATAAAAATGTTATAGTCGCGGAATAAACTGATGCAAAAATAATTATTTTTTCTATAAAATTCTTTATTGTGTAAAAAACACCAAAACATAAAAAAAAATATATAAATGAGGTATCGCTGTAATCGCAGTGACCCGAAGAATGAAGCTGCTTTATCAATTTTACCACACGCGGAACGGAAGAAAAACACGGATTTTGGTAAGAACTTACCTGTAAAATCCTTTTCAGCGAAGGAAGGAAGAGAGACACAGTATTCATTACTGATGGGTAGGCGGAGCCCCAGATCAGGATGTCACCTCAGATCAAAAGAGTGCTGACTGGCTGGCCCCTCCAGCTCGGGCTCCTCCTACTCAGCTCCAGTCGTACCAAAGCTTTTAGGAAAAGAGCCAAGATCACCAGCGGAGCAACATAACCCCTTCTGAAGGAACTTCAGAGAAAAAACACAAGGATACAGGTTATGCATGCAAAGAAAGCCAAAACCCACAGAGTTCCAGGTACTACTCACGGAACCTGACTACTGCGATGAGCTGGCGATGCTGGAACAGAGCCTTAGCGCGCTGACCTCAGCCCAGATAATCGCTATCAGATAAGGGTCGCGCTGCATCTGAAAACATCAACACACTTCTGCCTTGGGAGGGTGCTGTGTCTCTCTTCCTTCCTTCGCTGAAAAGGATTTTACAGGTAAGTTCTTACCAAAATCCGTGTTTCAGCTGCAGATGGAAGGAAGAGAGCCACAGTATTCATTACTGATGGGACGTCCCAAAGCAGTTCAAAAATAAGGGTGGGAAAAAACCAACAAGAGGCAGAAACCCAACAACCTTAACAACAAAGCGCAACCAGCGCTAAACACAAGTTCATCCAGAACTTTAAACTACAGCTGCCTGCAGGACCCTACGTCCGAGGGCTGCATCAGCGGAAGCACTGACGTCCACTTTATAAAACTTCGTAAACGTGTGGACAGAGCGCCAAGTCGCCGCCCGGCAGAGCTGCACTGCCGAAGCACCTTGGTGAAAAGCCCACGATGAAGCCACAGCCCTCGTGGAATGAGCTTGAATCTTAATCGGGCAAGATTCACCCTGAAGACGGTAAGCTTCCAATATAGCTGACCGAATCCAATGAGCTATAGAATCCTTGGAAGCTCGTTGACCACGCCGACGACCGACTGGAACCACAAATAGGGAGTCCGTCTTACGAAAACCTTGAGTAATAGATAGATAAAACTTCAAGGCCAGCACTAAATCCAATGTGTGTAAAGCTCGCTCTTTCACATTCTTCGGATCCGGGCAGAATGAAGGCAACACAATATCCTGGTTGACATGAAATTGTGACACCACTTTAGGCAAAAAATCACCCCGAGTGCGAAGCACTACACGATCCGGAAAAAACTCCAGAAAAGGAGGCGAACAAGAAAGAGCTGCCAACTCAGAAACTCTCCTCAAGGAAGTGACTGCAACAAGGAAAGCCACCTTCCAAGAAAGTAAAGAAAGGCTAGCAGAAACCATAGGCTCAAAAGGTTTATGCTGAAGAGCCTCCAAAACAAGGTTGAGCCGCCAAGGAGACACGGGTGCCTTCCGCGGCGGGAACTTACGAGATATACCTCGGAAAAAGGAGAGCACGTCTCTATTTGAAGCAATGGTTCTCCGGAACAATAAGGACAGAGCAGAAATCTGACCTTTCAGGGTGCTGACTGCCAAACCCTTGTCTAGCCCATGCTGCAGAAAAGCCAACAGGTTGGGAATGGAAAATTTTCTCGGGTTCCGAGAGGACCCCAAACACCACGAAAAGAAGGTTTCCCAAATTTTGTGGTAAATCCTAGTAGTAGCCGGACTTCTTGCAGCACGAAGGGTAGCAATGACCTCGGCTGAGAAACCTCTACGGGTCAAGATTTCGGTCTCAAGAGCCACGCCGTCAAACGCAGGGACATCAAGTCCGGATGACAAACGGGCCCCTGAGTCAACAAGTCCGGTTGAAGAGGGAGTGGAAAAGGAGGTGCCGCCAACAGCGACATTATTGTCGAGAACCACACCCTTCTTGGCCAGTCTGGAGCTATCAAAATAGCTGGAATTCTCTCTAGTCTGATCCGACGCAGTACTAGAGGAAGTAAGGATATCGGCGGGAATACATAGATCAGCTCGAACTGATCCCACTGAGCCACTAGAGCATCCACCGCCACAGCCTTCGGGTCCTTGTACCTGGACATGAACGTCGGTAACTTGGCATTGGACCTGGATGCCATCAAATCCACTTGTGGGGTTCCCCAGCGAGAGCACAGTAGTGTAAAAACTTCCGGGTGGAGGCTCCATTCCCCGGGATCCATCCTTCTGCGACTGAGAAAGTCCGCTGTAATATTCTGAACCCCTGGAATGTGAATCGCCGAAATGGCTGGTACACTGGCCTCTGCCCAAATCAGAATTCGGGACACCTCTACCATGAGTCTGGAACTCCTTGTCCCACCTTGGTGATTTATATACGCGACAGCCGTCGCATTGTCTGTCTGCACTCGGACTGGCAGACCGCTCAAAGGGACCGTCCAATGTTGGAGGCAAAGGAAAATCGCCCTCAATTCCAGGATGTTGATCGGAAGAACAGACTCTTCCGATGACCATATCCCCTGAATCCAGAGATTGTTCCAAACACCCCCCCAGCCCGTCAGGCTGGCATCGGTGGTTATGACTGACCACTTCGGAGGGAGGAAAGACTTCCCCAGGGAGAATGCCCCTGGACGTAACCACCATTCTAGAGAATCCCGCACCGCGCGAGAAATGGTGACACTGCAATCCAGCGATTGCGACTGGTTCCACCGACTCAAGATGAACCTTTGGAGAGTCCTGGAATGGAACTGGGCAAAAGGAATTGCCTCCATGGACGCCACCATCAGTCCCAGAAGACGCATACACTTCCGTAGGGACATTGCCGTTGAGGATTTCATAATCTGTACATGTCGAAGAAGACATGACTGTTTGTCTGGTGGTAGGGAAACTACCGACCGAAACGTGTCGAGATGCATTCCCAAAAAGAGGATTGTCCTCGATGGTTCCAGGGACGACTTCTCCCAATTGACCAGCCAACCGAAGTCCTTCAGAAACTGAAGAGACAAATCCCGAGCCGTCAACGCCTCCTCCTCCGAGGAAGCCACGATCAAAAGATCGTCCAGATAAGGGAGAATCGTAATCCCCTGTCTTCGAAGGATTGCCATGAGGGGCGCCAGAATTTTTGTAAAGACCCTTGGCGCTGAGGCTAAGCCGAACGGCAGAGCCACGAACTGGTAATGATTCTGACCTATGGCAAATCGAAGAAAGCGCTGATGAGCCTTTCCGATGGGAATATGCAAATAGGCGTCGCGAATGTCGATTGACACCAGAAAATCGTTCTGTGATAAAGCTGCCACAACGGAGCGAAGCGACTCCATGCGAAATTTCCGGGCATGGACATGCCGGTTTAATCGCTTGAGATCCAGAATCGGGCGAAATTTGTTCTCCTTTTTGGGAACTATAAAAAGGTTGGAATAAAAACCTTTCCCTCGGTCCTCTGACGGAACCGGTATCACTACACCCTTTTGTAGCAGAGATTCGACCTCTCGCTGTAGAGCGACAACAAGCTCGGGTTCCGACGGAACGTGAGATTGACAAAAAACATTTGGGGGTCGAGAAGCAAACTCTATGAAATAGCCTGCCGACACTATCCGCGTTACCCAGGAATCTGGAACGCGAGCCATCCAAGTCTCCTTGAAAAGAAGCAGGCGACCCCCACTCGAGAATCCTCGAGTGGACCCCTGGCGTCAATCCGACTTTGCGGGCTTCTTGTCAAGTTCCCGCTTGTCCTGGCGGAAACTCTGCTTCCAAGGAGTATGAGTTTTCTGAGAGGATTTCTTTCCTGAGAAGGAAGGACGACCCGATCCCCACGAGGAGTGACTAGATCGTCCTCGGCCCCGAAAGGACCGCCGACCACTATAGACACCAGGCTTACTGGACACCGAGGCCATGGCCCTACGCTGTGGTAATGCTGATTCCTTCGCCTTAGCCTTGGAAATCAGCTCTGTGAGGTCGGATCCAAAAAGATGGCCACCCTTGTAAGGTAAGGCCAACAACCCTTGTTTGGAAACTGCGTCCCCGGCCCACTGTCTGAGCCATAAAGCTCTTCTGACTGTGACCGCTGAAGCTTGCGCTTTGGCCAGCAGAGATGCCGTATCCAGACCGGCATCAAATATATAACAGGCTGCCGTTTCTAACCATTCACAAGTTTCCCGTATCTCAGATAACGGAGATTCATTTTGCAACTCCGTCTTCAGACGTGCCAACCAGCCTAGAGAAGCTCTAGCAGCACACATGGATCCTAGCACTGCTCGAAATCCATGACCCGCAGCCTCATAGCTTGCTTTTGCCGCCAATTCTGCTTTTCTATCCAAAGGCTCCTGTAAGCTCGCTTTTCCCTTAATAGGGAGTAGTGAGGATTTACTAAGCTGAGATAAAGACACATCCACTTCAGGAGCAGAAGTCCAATTAGCCTTTAACTCCGCAGAGCAAGGATAAAGTGTATCAAAGAAATGCGTTCCATGAAAACGCTTATCTGGACATAGACGTTCCTCCTCTATTACACTATTAAGCTCATCCAGAGCTGGCAATGTTGTACGCGAAGCACGGGACTCCTGGAACATGCGTGCTGATTTACCAGGACGACTAGTTACCTCCTCCGGTAACTGAAATATATCTCTCATGGCTTCAATTAATGCCTCCGTACGCTTCGCCATAGAGGAACGCCCCTGCGGCTCGTCCGCATCTGAATCGGATATTTCTCCATCCGAATTTAAAGGGAACTCTGCCCAATATCAGATACATCTGACTCACTCCGTGTAGAGGCCGGTAACGGCCTGCGTCGCTTCCTCTGAGAGGAATTAGCAGACACATATTGACCTAAAAGGTCCGACAAGTTGTTGATCGATCGAGCGATATCGTCCAATTTTTCACCGCTGTCGACCGCAGCGCTAGACGCTGTGGAGGTCTGCGTATCTGATTGCCGTAATGGCACTGGGACATGGTCCGCGGCATCTGAACTCTGTTCAGACATGTCTCACCTGTATGAGCAGGTCAAAGCGGTAATACCAGCAAAAACTATGCGTTTTTTTTTTTTTTTTAAACGCTGAAGGGTTAACGCTCCACCAAGCAGGGTTACCCCAGCGGTATTCAGTCAAAAAATTTAGCTGGTAGAAATAACCCTCAGAGGGGTTAATATTGCAAACTCACCACAATATATATATTTGTGAGCCCCAGCCAATTTTTATGTCTCTAATGAGACTGCAGCTGCAGGATAGCGATCGCTGCGCTGCAGGGTGAGGAATCAGCACTCACCCAGCTGGCCGTGGTGTCTTATGAGGAGAGGAGCGGTCTGAGGAGCCCAGGAGCCTGTGTAATGGCCGCCACAGTGAGGGAGTCGCAGGAGAAACGCCAGAGCGCGCGTCTTCCTGCTCAGAAGACCGGGAATAGTTAGGCCACGCCCCCCGCCAGCTCGAATATTGAGCGCGAACTCCCCCGCTCCTGCTCCCTCTCTGTCCTGCAGTATCTGCCTGCGGACAAAAAATCACCACATCTACTTGTAACAGCGCTGTCACCGCAGCGCTGAAGCATACTGACATACATGTAGTAGCGCTGTCACAGCAGCTCTGAAGCATACTGACATACAAGTAATAGCGCTGCTCACTCAGACGCTAAAGCACTCACACATTATTATAATAAAAAATTTGTGTGGAGTACTCACCAGCCAAGGCGCCACAGGGACCCTCAGGGGTTTCTGGCGCTGTGCCCATGCTTCCCCCCAGGGCGAGGAACGCAGTGACCGCACGTGTGGTTTGCGTCCCGCCAGGGAAGCTCTCCTCACCCCCCAGGGCCGGCAAGGATTCTGCAGGGACTTTGAGTAAATACAGATCCGCCAAGGGAGAGGTTGGGGTACAGCAGCGCTGGTACCCCTGAGACCTCTAGACCAACTAGTGATCCAAGTCTCCTGTCCGAATATAAAATAATAAAATCTTCTGAGGAGCTGCATTAGCAGCGACCATCCTCTGGACCTCAAATCTTAGACTGGAGCTGAGTAGGAGGAGCCCGAGCTGGAGGGGCCAGCCAGTCAGCACTCTTTTGATCTGAGGTGACATCCTGATCTGGGGCTCCGCCTACCCATCAGTAATGAATACTGTGGCTCTCTTCCTTCCATCTGCAGCTGAAAAAAAAAAAAAAAACAATTCCTGAATTGCTGGTTTTTGTTCATTCTGCTTCCACAAAAATCGGAATAGGAAGCGATCAAAAAACGTTATGTGCCCGAATATGGTACCAATAAAAACGTCAGCTCGTCCCGCAAAAAAATAAGCCCACAGATAACTCTGTCGGCCGAAATATGGAAAAATTATAGCTCTCAAAATACGGCGATGCAAAAATTTCTTACAAAAAATTATTCCAAAAAAAAGCATCTTTTAGAGTGTGACAGAAGCTAAACATGAAAAAAGAGTGTAAATCTGGTATCGCTGTAATCGCACCGATCCGAGGAATATAGTCGCCTAATCACTAATACCGCACGAGGAACGGCGTAAAAAAGAAAATCAATTCTTCACCTTTTGTAGATTTGTTCATTGTGCCTCCCAAAGATCGCAGTAAGGCGATCACAGTGGTTCCCCCCCACATATCGAGTATCAGCGTACTCAGGACAAAATGCACAATAGCTTTTGGGGTCCTATTTCTCCTGTTACCCTTAGAAAAATAAAAATTTGGGGGCAAAAAGGTAATTTTTGTGGAAAAAAATATGATTTTTTTATTTTCACGGCTCTACATTATAAACTTCTGTGAAGCCCTTGGGGGTTCAAAGTGCTGACCACACATCTAGATAAGTTCCTTGGGGGGTCTAGTTTGCAAAATGGGGTCATTTGTGGGGGGTTTCTACTGTTTAGGCACATCAGGGGCTCTCCAAGCGCGACATGACACCCGCAGACCATTCCATCAAAGTCTGCATTTAAAAACGGTGCTCCTTCCCTTCCGATCTCTGCCACGAGTCAAAATAGTGGTTCCCCCCCACATATGGGATATCAGCGTACTCAGGACAAATTGCACAATAGCTTTTGGGGTCCTATTTCTCCTGTTACTCTTATAAAAATAAAAATTTGGGGGCAAAAAGATTATTTTTGTGGAAAAAAATATGATTTTTTTATTTTCACGGCTCTACGTTATAAACTTCTGTGAAGCATTTGGGGGTTCAAAGTGCTCACCACACATCTAGGTAAGTTCCTTGGGGGGTCTAGTTTCCAAAATGGAGTCATTTATGGGGGGTTTCTACTGTTTAGGCACATCAGGGGCTCTCCAAACGTGACATGACACCTGCAGACCATTCCATCAAAGTCTGCATTTGAAAAAGGCGCTCCTTCCCTTTCGAGCTCTGCCATGCGTCAAAATAGTGGTTTACCCCCACATATGGGGTATCAGCATACTCAGGACAAATTGCACAATAACTTTTGGGGTCCGTGTAGCCTTTGGAAAATAACAATTGGGGTGGAAAGATCATTTTTGTGGAAAAGATATGATTTTTTAATTTTACTGCTCTACGTTATAACCTTCTGTGAAGCCCTTGGGGTTCAAAGCTCTCACCACACATCTAGATAAGTTCCTTGGGGGTCTAGTTTCTAAAATGGGGTCACTTGTGTGGGGTTTCCACTGTTTAGGCACACAGGGGCTCTCCAAATACGACATGGCGTCCAATCTCAATTCCAGCCAAAAAAGTCAAATGGCGCTACTTCCCTTCCGAGCTCTGCCATGCGCCCAAATAGTGGTTTACCCCCACATATGGGGTATCAGCGTACTCAGGACTAATTGCACAATAACTTTTGGGGTCCTTTTATCCTTTGGAACATAAAAATTGGGATGAAAAGATCATTTTTGTGGAAAAAATATGATTTTTTAATTTACGGCTCTACGTTATAACCTTCTGTGAAGCGCTTGGGGTTAAAAGCTCTCACAACACATTTAGGTAAGTTCCTTGGAGGGTCTAGTTTCCAAAATGGGGTCACTTGTGGGGGGTTTCCACTGTTTAGGCACACAGGGACTCTCCAAATGCGACATGGCGTCCAATCTCAATTCCAGCCAAAAAAGTCAAATGGCGCTGCTTCCCTTCAGAGCTCTGCCATGCGCCCAAATAGTGGTTTACCCCCACATATGGGGTATCAGCGTACTCAGGACTAATTGCACAATAACTTTTGGGGTCCTTTTATCCTTTGGAAAATAAAAATTGGGATGAAAAGATCATTTTTGTGGAAAAAATATGATTTTTTAATTTTACGGCTCTACGTTATAACCTTCTGTGAAGCCCTTGGGGGTTAAAAGCTCTCACAACACATTTAGATAAGTTCCTTGGGGGGGTCCAGTTTCCAAAATGGGGTCACTTGTGGGGGGTTTCCACTGTTTAGGCACACAGGGACTCTCCAAATGCGACATAGCGTCCAATCTCAATTCCAGCCAAAAAAGTCAAATGGCGCTGCTTCCCTTCCGAGCTCTGCCATGCGCCCAAATAGTGGTTTACCCCCACACATGGGGTATCGGTGTACTGAGGAGAAATTGTACAACAAATGTTGTGGTTCATTTTCTCCTGATACCCTTGACAAAATTTAAAAAAATTGTGTCGAAAGAAAAATTTTGGGAAAAAAAAGTTAAATGTTCATTTTTTCCTTCCACATTGCTTCAATTCTTGTGAAGTACCTAAAGGGTTAATAAACTTCTTAAATGTGGCTATGAACACGTTGAGGGTGCAGTTTTTAGAATGGTGTCACTTTTAGGTATTTTCTGTCATATTGACCCCTCAAATTCACTTCAAATATGAGGTGGTCCCTAAAAAAAATGGTTTTGTAAATTTTGTTGGAAAAATGAGAAATCGCTGGTCAACTTTTAACACTTAACTTCCTAACAAAAAAAAATGTTGGTTCCAAAATTGTGCTGATGTAAAGTAGACATGTGGGAAATGTTATTTATTAACTAATTTTTGTGACATATGTCTCTGATTTAATGGCATAAAAATTAAAAGTTTGAAAATTGCAAAATTTTCAAAATTTTTGCCATATTTCCGTTTTTTTCATAAATAAACGCAAGTTATATTGAAGAAATTTTACCACTATCATGAAGTACAATATGTCACGAGAAAACAGTCTCAGAATCGCCAAGATCCGTAGAAGAGTTCCAGAGTTATAACCTCATAAAGAGACAGTGGTCAGAATTGTAAAAATTGGCCTGGTCTTTAACCTACAAAATGGCTTGGTCATTAAGGGGTTAAAGCTCGAGCTTGTGAACCTGGCATTAAATGTTTCATTGACAAAAGCACAAAAACATTGAGCAGGCTGCCATACGAAGAATCGGTTCTTGCACACGAGAACTGCCACCATCTATGGGACGAGCGCTGGACTCGGTTTTCTTCATCAGTCCCATAGGCCTTGAATTAAGTGGTAATTCGCATGTTTGACTGCTGCTCCATTCAGTGGACTCTGGACCTACAATCTGCTCCTCTGGGTAGGAGACGAGCTGCGATCCAGGTGCTGCAACCTTACTAATTGTCTCAGCGCCACACAGTAAAATAATACCATTAGTGAAGGACACAAGACTGGATCTCGTATCAGTCTGTGTACAGTTTACTACTTACCATAATTATTAATCTTCACTGTATATGTGCTGGCCATGGGAGGGACGATGGCAGACGGCTTCTGGACGTCCGTAGACTCTCCCGCCTGTTGCTGCTGCCTGTTGGAAATTTCGGTCTCAAGTTTTCGCTGCTCCACAATCAGCACATCACGGACCCTCTTCCTGGTGCTTTTCTCCACCAGCTGCTTCACATCTTCAAGATCCTTCTGAAGCTGGAAAAATAATATAAATAGGATTCATTTTCATGCAAGAAAAAAAAAAGAACCAGTGGCGGAAAATCCCACCTCTAGACCCCAATATACAGTATGTTCCAGTATATCCCCTCATCTGATAGGGCAGAAAAAAACTGCATGTCAGATATAATAGAGATCTGAGGGACAGTTGGAAGCGACTGACATCTCCATAGACGAAGCAGCGGGTGCATCGGCTAAATTACTGATGTGACTGCTGGACCCACATGGGACAACAATGCTGGAGAGTTTCCATGTGGATTTAAAGAATATTAAGATTTGAGAGTCCTCAGTGGTTTGATACATTTTAATGGCAAACGGAAAAGATCATGACAAATTGTGAGCTTTCGAGACTACTCAGACTACGGGCTAACACAGTATGAAGATTTAGATCTTTCCCGTATTATGTGGATTTGGGCATATATGACCCACAGATGGATTTGTGGATGCAGCAGGAGAAAGAGAGAGGGAGCGAAAAGGAGAAAGAAAGGGACTGAAAAGGAGAAAAAGAGAGACTGAAAAGGAGAGAGAGGGAGCAAAAAAAAGAAGAAAGTGAGTGAAAAGGAGAAAGAGAGAGCGAAAAGGAGAGAGAGCGAAAAGGAGAAAAGAGAGCGAAAAGGAGAAAGAGTGAAAAGAAAGAGCGAAAAGGAGAAAAAGTGAAAAGGAGAGAGAGAACAAAAAGGAGAAAGAGAGTGAAAAGGAGAAAGAAAGTGAAAAGGAGAAAGAAAGTGAAAAGGAGAAAGAGAGAGAAAAGGAGAAAGAAAGTGAAAAAGAGAGAGGGAGCGAAAAGGAGAAACAGAGAGAGTGAAGAGAAAGAAAGAGCGAAAAGAAGAAAAAAGCTAAAAAGAAAGTGAAAAAGAGAAAGTGAGAGTGAAAAGGAGAGAGAGGAAGCGAAAAGGAGAAAGAAAGCGGGAAAGTGAAAAAGAGTGAAAAGGAGAGAGGGAGCGAAAAGGAGAAACAGAGAGAGTGAAGAGAAAGAAAGAGCGAAAAGAAAGTGAAAAAGAAAGAAAGAGTGAAAAAGAGAAAGCGAGAGTGAAAAGGAGAAAGAAAGAGGGAGCAAAAAGGAGAAAGAGGGAGCGAAAAGGAGAAAGAAAGTGAAAAGGAGAAAGAAAGTGAAAAGGAGAAAAGTTGAAAGGGAGAGAGAAAAGTTGAGAAAATAAGAGAGAAAAATAATGTTTCCAGTTCCAGGGTCCGGAACCTCATAATTTTAAATGTGTTCCAGGTTCTGGTTGAAGCTCGGGTGCAGTTCTTGTAGCGGAACCAAATTTTAGACTAAAGTTCGGGTTTCACGGCTCCGCTCATCCCCAACAACGACATTCCAGGATTTATCCCACTGAACACATGTATGTCCGTCAGATCTGAGATCTAGCGATCAGACCCCATCATGAAACTGTTAAACTGTAAAGCGCTGCGGAATATGATGGCGCTATATAAATAAAGATTATTATTATTATTATTATCATGCGGTGAGCTCGGGACGACCCTGCGTCTCTTTGATCAGTCTTTATCCATTTTGTCTGACATTTTCGTTTAGTCTTCAGGGTTGAGTTGACTGTGCAGAAAAAGCACATTTTGTGTCACGTATATATTTTGGGGTCACTATGGTCCGTGCGATCCTTCGATCACTTCAATAATACCAGCGCTCCCTGATTATTCCACTTGCAAAGAAAAAAATTAAAAAAAGACAATAAGGGGCAGGAAAAAAACTAAAAAAAAAAAAAACACTTCGGGGACTCCGATCTGGGCTGTTTGGGCCGGAGCTTGCGCCCACTCTGGGGGAGGGACACACGTTATATTGGTGGTTACTAAGGGGTTAAACATTGCAGCCATCAGCCACCATGCGTTCACTGTGATGGCTGCACCGATCACGTGTCCAGTGCTGCCTCCCTCCGGCCTCCCGCTGCAGGGGACACAGGGCAGCACAGCAGCCTCTTACCTCGAGCAGAGCGGAATCCATGGTGGGGAAGGCGATCCAGTCCGAACCCTGAATGAACGGCCGCCTAGAAGCAGAGCATTCTGGAACCTTCCGCAGCTGACAGTGACATCACCAGTCTTAGCTGGGAGGTGTTTTTTTTTTCCTTTTCCTTCAGTGTAGAAATTGCTAGATTTTCTGTAAAACTCTCCTCGGAGCGGCCATTTTCTTGAAGACTATTGTTTGTAAAGTAACCAGAATGGGATAAGGAAAAATGGCTGCCGCGCAGAGACCAAACATGATAAGGACGGTTGGACCTCTAGCGGTGAGCGCGCGCAGGTCACGTTCTGGAGTGTAGCAGGTAGTGATGGGAAATCTAGTTCACTGAAAAGATTAGTTCATTTAGTTCAGTTTTTCTCCACCCTGTCCTGTGAGGACCTGATAGGAAATGCATCATGTGACCTCTGAACTAGATGAACTAGATGAACTGCTGAACTAAATGTTCTATTGAGTCAGGACAGCCTAGTTCAATCTGATGCTCTCACTGAGCCCAGCAGTGCCACATAATGATTGTATTTGAGGGAGCTGAGAAGCAGTTCAGCATCCACCATTTTAAGAACAGAACGGGTCAGTGGTAAAGATTTTAGCAAGACTGATCTTCTAGGCTACAGGAGGCCGATCCTCTACAGGAGGCTGATCTTATCACAAAGACAGGTGAGGGGCATGAACCCCACACAGAAACACTTATACACACATATGAGCTGCATCTGTCTACTGTGTGTGCAATTTCAGTTTTTATTAATAATATTATCCATACCTCCCAACTGTCCCGGATTGAGCGGGACAGTCCCGATTCTGACCCCTGTCCTGCTGAGGACACCATGTGTCCCGCAGTGAGATGAGCCGCCACGCCCCCATGCACCCCTTCCTGCCCTAACTATCTCTACAGCCTTTCACAGCAGCTAGCAATGACGCTGCTATTGCTGTAGTCTTCTGTGCCCACAGGACCTGTGATGAGGTCACAGGAGGGGAGGAGTCAGGGGTCACATGATCAGTGTCCTCGTGGTGTGCAGGACTCTGCTGTGATGTTGTCATGGTGTTGGATGAGGGTAAGGCCTCTTTCACACTTCCGTTGTGTGACGTCCGCCCAAGCGTGAAAATGGCGGATCCGTCAGAAAAGTAAAAAAACGGATGCAAAACTGGTCAGTTTTCTGACGGATCCGCCAAGAAGATTTCACCCGGAATTGATGAAAATTTCGTTCCGGAAATGTAAGTAAAAAAAATGTAAGTAAAAAAACGGATGCCAGCGGATCCGCCGCCATAGGCGGCCATTATACAAAATGGCGGATGCGGCAGATCCGCCGTTGTCCGCCATTTTGGCGGATAAAAAAAACGTTGCATTGGACGTTTTTTTTTATAATGACGGACGCCAATTTTTTGGCGGATCCGTCCCAAAACGGACCTAACAGACGACCATCCGTCAAAATCCGTCACTAATGCAAGTCAATGGGAAAAAAACGGATCCGCCAAAAAAAAATGGCGGATCCGGTTTTTTCACATTTTGACGGATTTTGACTGACGTCGCACGACTGAAGTGTGAAAGAGGCCTAAGTGTGTGTGTGGGTCGGGACTCGGGTTTACAGTGTGGATGTAGCAGAGCCGTGTGTGTACGAGGTGTACGGAGCGGAGCTGTGTGTGTCTGAGGTGTACAGAGCGGAGCCATGTGTGTACGAGGTGTGCGGAGCCATGTATGGAGCAGAGCCGTGTGTGTACGGAGCGGAGCCGTGTGTGTACGAGGTGTACGGAGCGGAGCCATGTGTGTACGAGGTGTACGGAGCGGAGCCATGTGTGTACGAGGTGTATGGAGCGGAGTCGTGTGTGTACGGAGCGGAGCCGTGTGTGTACGAGGT
The DNA here is from genome assembly GCA_033576555.1 of Oophaga sylvatica. Taxonomy (NCBI): domain Eukaryota; kingdom Metazoa; phylum Chordata; class Amphibia; order Anura; family Dendrobatidae; genus Oophaga; species Oophaga sylvatica. The sequence continues at coordinate 93,747,239 of JARQOD010000009.1, read as the reverse complement.
GTACAGAGCGGAGCCGTGTGTGTACGTTTTAGCGAGCGTGTGTGTACGAGTTACGGAGCGGAGCCGTGTGTGTACGAGGTGTACGGAGCGGAGCCGTGTGTGTACGAGGTGTACGGAGCGGAGCCGTGTGTGTACGAGTGTACGGAGCGGAGCCGGTGTGTACGAGCATACGTACGGCGTAGCGTGTGACATGTCGGACGGAGCCGTGTGTGTACGGAGTGGAGCCTTTTCTGTACGAGGTGGTTGTAGCAGTGATGTAGTGTACGAGGTGTACAGAGCAGAGCCGTGTGTGTACGAGGTGGATGTAGCAGTGCTGTAGTGTGTACGAGGTGTACGGAGCAGAGCCGTGTGTGTACGAGTTGGATGTAGCGGAGCCGGCGTGTACGAGTGGATGGAGCGGAGCCGCGCGTGACGAGGGGCACGAGTAAGGCTACTTTCACACTTGCGTTTTTTTGGCGCATCGTGAGCTCATGAAACGCATTAAAAAACGCATGCAAACGCTTATAAACGCTACGATTTTAGTCGTATCAGCGTGCGATTTCAAGCGTTTTTGCACGCGTTTGCGTTTTTTTCGGCGCATGGGTTGTCTACGTTCCACATTTCTATCAACTCTGTCTCTATCATCTGTCTCTATCATCTCTGTCTCAACTCTGTCTCTATCATCAGTCAGTCTCTATCATCTGTATCATCTCTGTCTCTATCATCTGTATCAACTCTGTCTCTATCATCTCTGTCTCTATCATCCGTCTCTATCATCTCTGTCTCTATCATCTGTCTCTATCATCTCTGTCTCAACTCTGTCTCTATCATCGTCCAGTCTCTATCATCTGTATCATCTCTGTCTCTATCATCTGTATCAACTCTGTCTCTATCATCCGTCTCTATCATCTCTGTCTCTATCATCTCTGTCTCTCATCTCTGTCTCTATCATCTCTGTCTCTATCATCTCTGTCTCTATCATCTCTGTCTCTATCATCTCTGTCTCTATCATCTCTGTCTCTATCATCTCTGTCTCTATCATCTCTGTCTCTATCACCTTTTTATTTACACTCTTCACAATGTTGCTTGTGTAGGGGGTTGTTTAAACAAGTGTTTAGACATTTACTCCAAAATCGCGTGCGCGCAAAAGCACTGACGAGCGCAAAGCCATGCGCACGCCAGCGCACCCATAGACTTCAATGTTATTTTTTGCGCATAGCATGCGCACACGTTTTTTTAAAGCGGTTGGGCGGAAAAAAAAAATGCAACATATAGCGTCTAGCGCGTATGGGCGCACACCTGGAAAATGCGCAGCGCACGTCAAACGCAGATGAATGCGTGCAAGCGCTAGACCCTGTGCCCGCCATGTTAAAGATAGGGGAACATTGCGCAAAAAAATGCAAGTGTGAAAGTAGCCTAAGGCCTCTTTCACACTTCAGTCGTGCGACGTCAGTCAAAATCCGTCAAAATGTGAAAAAAACTGATCCGCCATTTTTTTGGGGCGGATCCGTTTTTTTCCCATTGACTTGCATTAGTGACGGATTTTGACGGATGGTCGTCCGTTAGGTCCGTTTTTTAACGGATCCGCCAAAAAATTGGCGGCCGTCATTACAAAAAACGTCCAATGCAACGTTTTTTTTGTCTGCCAAAATGGCGGACAACGGCGGATCCGCCGCATCCGCTATTTTGTATAATGGCCGCCTATGGGCGGCGGATCCGTGAAATCTTCTTGGCGGATCCGTCACAAAACTGACCAGTTTTGCATCCGTTTTTTTCCTTTTCTGACGGATCCGCCATTTTCACGGATGGGCGGACGTCACACAACGGAAGTGTGAAAGAAGCCTAAGCCACACATGTATGAGGTGCACGGAACGGAGCTGCACGTGTACGAGGTGCACGGAGCGGAGCCGCCCGTGTACGATGTGGATGTTGCAGTGCTGTAGTGTGTACGAGGTGCACGGAGTGGAGCCGCACGTGTACGAGGTGGATGTAGCAGTGCTGTAGTGTGTACGAGGTTTACGGAGCTGAGCCGCGCCGCGCGTGTACGAGGTTTACGGAGCGGAGCCGTGTGAACGAGTTGATGTAGCAGTGCTGTGTGTGTACGAAACGGAGCCCTGTGTGTGTGAAGTGTACGGAGCTGAGCCGCTCAGCTCCGTACACACATGGCTCTGTGCTTGAGCCGTGTGTGTACAGAGTGGAGCAGAGCCGTGTATGTATGGAGTGGAGCCTTGTGTGTATGTAGCGGAGCCGCATGTGTACGAGATGTACGGAGCAGAACTGCGTGTGTACGAGGTGTTTGCTGCAAAGCCGCATGTGTACAAGGTTTACGGAGTGGAGCCTTGTGTATACTGAGTGGAGCCTTGTGTGTGCGAGGTGGACGGAGCTGAGCCGTGTGTGTACGAGGCATACAAAGCGGAACCGTGTGCGTATGAGGTGTGCAGAGCCGTGCGTGTACAAGGTGTATGGTGGGGAGCATTCATACCTCCCAACAGTCCTGAATTCAGCGGGACACTCCCGATTTTGGGAGTCTGCCCCGCTGTCCCGGCCGGGAGCTTTTCCCGTGGACACAGGAGTACATGCCAGAGCCCCGAGGAGCACTTTAAAATTTGCACGTGATGTTCCACCATAAGTGACGTGCTGGAAGATGACCGGAAATTAGGTAATTTCGGGAGGAGATTGTGATGGAACCATGGAGGCACTTCAGGGAATGCTTCAGAGCCATCACCGTGTCCTCGCCTTGGAATCGGGGATGTCGGCCATGTGAGCGGATCATGATATGTCCTGCAACGGGAGGCTTAGGTGGGCACTACAATGGGAGCCGGGCTGCTATAGTATCTTTATAGAATCTTTATTTCTTTCTCTCTCTGTTTCTTTCTCTCTCTTTGTTCTTTATTTCTTTCTCTCTGTTCTTTCTTTCCCATCTTTCTCTCTGTTCTTTTTCTTTTCCTCTCTGTTCTTTCTTTCCCCTCTTTCTTTCTATCTCTGTTCTTTCCTTTCTTTCTTTCTCTGTTTCTTTCTTTTTCTCTATCTCTCTGTTCTTTCTTTCCCCTCTTTTTTTCTCTCTTTGTTCTTTCCCTCTTTCTTTCTTTCTTCCTTTCTCTCTGTTCTTTTTTTGTCTCTCTTTCCCCTCTTTCTTTCTCTCTCTCTGTTCTTTCTTTCCTCTCTTTCTTTCCCCTCTTTCTCTGTTCTTTCTTTCCCCTCTTTCTTTCTCTCTCTGTTCTTTCTTTCTTCTCTGTTCTTTCTTTCTCTTTCTATCTCTCTGTTCTTTCTTTCTCTTTCTTTCCACTCTTTCTTTCTCTGTTCTTCTCTTTCTCTTTCTTCCTCTCTCTCTGTTCTTTCTATCTCTCTGTTCTTTCTTTTTCTTTCTCTCTTTGTTCTTTCTTCCCTTCTTTCTCTCTCTCCCTCTGTTGTTTCTTTACCCTCTTTCTTTTTTTCTCTCTGTTCTTTTTTTCTGTCCCCTTTCTTTCTCTCTGTTTCTTTTTCTCTATCTCTGTTCTTTCTTTCTGTTCTTTCTTTCCCCTCTTTCTCTCTCCCTCTGTTCTTTCTTTCTCTCTGTTCTGTCTTTCCTCTTTCTTTCTCTGTTCTTTCTTTCCCATCTGTCTTTCTTTCTCTGTTCTTTCTTTCCCCTCTCTTTTTTCTCTGTTCTTTTTTTCTGTCCCCTCTTTCTCTGTTCTTTCTTTCTTTTTCTTTCTAGTCTTTCTTTTCCCCTCTCTGTTCTTTCTTTCCCGTCTTTCTTTCTCTCTCTTTCTTTCTTTCCCCTCTTTCTTTCTCCCTCCCTCTCTGTTCTTTCTTTCCCCTCTTTCTTTCTCCGTCTCTGTTCTTTCTTTTCCCTTTCTTTGTTTATTTCTTTCTCTCTACTTTCTCTCTGTTTTTTTCTTCTTTCCCCTCTTTCTCTCTCTCTTCTTTCTCTGTTTTCCTTTTTCTCTCTCTGTTCTTTCTTTCCCCTCTTTCTTTCTCCCTCCCTCTCTGTTCTTTCTTTCCCCTCTTTCTTTCTCCGTCTCTGTTCTCTCTTTTCCCTTTCTTTGTTTATTTCTTTCTCTCTCTACTTTCTCTCTGTTTTTTCTTGCTTTCCCCTCTTTCTCTCTCTCTCCTTTCTCTCTGTTTTCCTTTTTCTCTCTCTGTTCTTTCTTTTACTCAGTACCAGTGTGCCCACAGTACCAGTCACTGTGCCCTCAGTACCAGTCAGTGTGATCACCAGTGCTGAATGGGTGTGGTTGGGGCGTGGCCTAAAATATGCCACGGCGCAACCTTTGTCCCTCTTTCCCATCTTCAAAAGTTGGGAGGTATGTGTTACTATTATATTTGATTGTGTGGTATAGTGTTTTACTACCTTCTTTTCCAGCATCAGGAGCTATAAAGAGCAAGTGTGAGACAGAGCAGGAGCTTCCTGGAGCTGTATGAGGATCACTCTCTGTCTCCTCCCACTGGCTGTTTAGTTCATAATGAACTAATCTCAGGATGGTGAACTAGATGAACTATATGAACTGCTGAACTAAATGTTCTATTGAGAATGACTCAGGACAGCCTTGTTCAATCTGATGCCTCTCACTGAGCCCAGCAGCGCCACCTGTGGTAGTGTAGAGTACTGACTCATAATGATTGTGTATGAGGGAGCTGAGAAGCAGTTCAGCATCCACCATTTTAAGAACAGAACAGGAGTCAGAGGTAAAGATTTTAGCAAGACTGATCTTCTAGGCTACAGGAAGCTGATCTTATCACAAAGACAGGTGAGGGGCATGAGCCACTCACAGAAACACTCACATACACACATATGAGCTGCGTCTGTCTACTGTGTGTGCAATTTCAGTTTTTATTAATAATATTATTATTATATTTGTATTTGATGTGTGGTATAGTGTTTTACTACCTTTTCCAGCATCAGGAGCTATAAAGAGCAAGTGTGAGACAGAGCAGGGAGCTTCCTGGAGCTGTATGAGCCTGGATCACTCTCTGTTTCCTCCCACTGGCTGTTTAGTTCACAATGAATTAATCTCTGTCAGGATGGTGAACTAGATGAACCAGTTCACTCTGAAGATTAGTTCATTTTGAACTACTCACTCACAAACTACCCATCACTAGTGTATACAGTTTGTGTGTGTGTGTGTGTGTGTGTATATATATACAGGGCCGGCTCCAGGTTTTTATGGGCCCCGGGCGAAAGAGTCTCAGTGGGCCTCCTTAACACAGACCACGATTCATGATGCACAGATACAGCAGAGAAATATGGGTATAGTACAACGCCAAACACTTCACTTCTTCCATTACATGAGTGATATCTATTGTAAATTGTACAATAGCTCAAAAACCGCCAAATCCTCACAGCGCACAGTACAGACTGGACAGTACAGTCCTCCATACAATATTATGGGCACCACAGTCTCCCCCTCATCACCCATATAATACCCCATGCAGGATGTCATCCCCCATATAATGCTCCATACAGAATACTGGACCCAAATATAATGCTCCATACAGGATACTGGACCACATATAATGCTCCATACAAAATAAGGAGCTCTCTTCTACACTGTGCTGCGTTCTGCACTGTTATGGCTCAGGAAAGGGCGCTGTGGAAAGACTCCCCATTATCATCATCATTGCCTGCCCATTATCATTATAATCATTGCCTCCCCAATATCATCATTGCCTCCCCATCATCATCATCATTGCCTGTCCATTATCATCATCATTGTCTCACCTCACATCATTGCCTGCCAATTATCATCATCACTGCCTCACCTCATCATCATTGCCTGCCAATTATCATCATCATGCCTGTCCATTTCATCATCATTGCCTCCCTATCATCATCATTGCCTCCCCATTAATATCATCATCATCATTGCCTTCCCATTATCATTGCCTCTCCAATCATCATCATCATCATTGCCTCCCCATTAATATCATCATCAAATTGGCTATCGAGGGGCCAAATGTGCCAAAGTGGCTACCAAGTGGCCAAAGTGGCTACCAAATGGCTACAGAGGTGCCAAATGTGCCAAAGTGGCTACCACGTGGCCAAAGTCGCTACCGAAGTGCCGAACGTGCCAAAGTGGCTACCAAGTGGCCAAAGTGGCTACCGAGGAGCCGAATGTGCCAAAGTGGCTACCAAGTGGCCAAAGTAGCTACCGAGGTGCCAAATGTGCTAAAGTGGCTACCAAATGGCCAAAGTGGATACCAAGTGGCCAAAGTGGCTACCGAGGTGCCGAATGTGCCAAAGTGGCTACCAAGTGGCCAAAGTGGCTACCGAGGAGCCGAATGTGCCAAAGTGGCCAAAGTAGCTACCGAGGTGCCAAATGTGCTAAAGTGGCTACCAAATGGCCAAAGTGGCTACCAAGTGGCCAAAGTGGCTACCGAGGTGCCGAATATGCCAAAGTGGCTACCAAGGTGCTGAATTTGCCAAAGTGGCTACCAAGTGTCCAAAGTGGTACAGAGGTGCCGAATGTGGCCAAAGTGGCTACCGAGGAGCCGAATGTGCCAAAGTGGCTACCAAGTGGCCAAAGTAGCTACCGAGGTGCCAAATGTGCTAAAGGTGGCTAACCAAATGGCCAAAGTGGATACCAAGTGGCCAAAGTGGCTACCGAGGTGCCGAATGTGCCAAAGTGGCTACCAAGTGGCCAAAGTGGCTACCGAGGAGCCGAATGTGCCAAAGTGGCTACCAAGTGGCCAAAGTAACTACCGAGGTGCCAAATGTGCTAAAGTGGCTACCAAGTGGCCAAAGTGGCTACCAAGGTGCTGAATTTGCCAAAGTAGCTACCAAGTGTCCAAAGTGGTACCGAGGTGCCGAATGTGCCAAAGAGGCTACCAAGTGGCCAAAGTGGCTACCGAGGTGCCGAATGTGCCAAAGTGGCTCCCGAGGGGCTGTGTGCACAAAAGTGGCTACCAAGGATTCCTGCATGCCAAAATGGCTACCAAGGAGCCAAAGTGGCTAACAGGGGGCCCCGCACATCAAAGTGCCTATCAAGAGGCCATATACAACCCATCCCAGGTTGTGCCATCGCTATACAGAACATTCATATTCTACCTTTACTTTCTTACAGTCGAAACCTGATACACTGCTGTAAAGCTGGCAGCGCTGTTCAAGCACCATGTATTTCCTTCAGGAAATGCCCATCTAGTTTCTAAATTTTGTGTTATATTGGTTTGCCTGGTGAAAATAAACAAGTGAGATGGGTATACATTTGGTTTTTATTAAGTTGCCTAATAGTTATGCACAGTAATAGTTACCTGCACAAACAGATATCCTCCTAAGATAGCCAAATCTAAAAAAAAAGCCCACTCCAACTTCCAAAAATATTAAGCTTTCATATTTATGAGTCTTTTGGGTTGATTGAGAACATAGTTGTTGTTCAATAATAAAAAGAATCCTCTCAAATACAACTTGCCTAACAATTCTGCACACAGTGTATATACTGTATGTATATATGTGAGAGGGTGGAAAGGAGCCCTGTCTCCCTCAAGAAGACGTCTACTAATTCTGCACACAGTGTATATCCATAACTTGTTTAAAACAATACAGGAAAGACCAGAGGGTTCAGGATTGTAACCACAGCCACATCTGACGGGGTTGTATATAAAACTCCCCATATGCCATATCACTTCATACACCTGAGGACGGCTCATTCAGAGCAGAAACGCATTGTGTTTTTTAAAAAGTTTTTTATGTCGTTTTTAGAATAAATTTAATTGTATATTGTTAGTCTGGAACACCACCTGCAGGTTGCTCCAGAATCAATGTCTTTTTGGGATTCCAGCCGCTAGAGGAAAGCGCCTCCAAAAAAGCTTTTTCCACTATATTTCCATTTGGAGCAGTGAATGGAGCGGGACTAACACTTCACCCTATTCGGATGGAAAACATAGTCTCAAACCAAAGACTCAAATATGCATGGCAAAATAGTAGTCCAATAAGGAACTACAAAAAGGGGCAGTTGCCCAATGGCACTCCATTGCAAACTAATAAACACAAAAAATAGGAGAAAATCGCCATGTACCAATATATAAATATTTATTCATATCAAAAGTCATATATCTCAGAAATCGTTATTGAATACATACAAAGATGCATAACTTAGTGAGTGGTTTGAAATAACGTGCATGGTGTTAAATAGATGTAATAATACCTGTGGTACATCGGACAGCAGGGTAGGGTGGCATATAAGTTACAAATATAAAGTCAAATACCAAATAGCATGATATGCCCCACTAAATAGTATGTATTAATACGCAGCAAGGAGTGCTCCCAAAGGAAACACATACTAAAGTAATTTGCAAGTGCATACAGAGAAAGGGTCTGGATTCCCAGACTCAAAGCAATACAATGCTGCCGTTTAATTAATGATGGAACTCACCCATGCTGCCACTAAGACACAGGAACGCGCCCCGACGCGCGTTTCGCACTGGCTTATTCGGATGGGCAGCAAGCCACGAAGTTGGGATCCAACTCCTAAGAAAATCATTCCTAGAGTTGTGCCTAGTCTGCACCAGCCCTACAGGTGAGCACATACAAACGCATCCCCATGGTTATTTTAAAGTTTTTTACTGCGCTCAGGTAGCGCTCTCTTGTTTCCTCTCCCCCTCTTCAGCTTCCTGCTATCATATCTATCTAATGTAAACTACCGTAAATGTACATCCCAGTTATGGTGGCGATGCTCTACTATATCGGAGGTAACGTCTTACAGATATTTGCATATTGCTGTAGGGTGGGCCCCAGACACCCCAGTCCGACCCTGATGGCAATAATGACATTGTGGCATTTGATAAGGTGGATAGTTAGCGCCCATTTCATTCATGTATTAATGAATTGGTTGTATGGCCTGCTCTGGTCTCTAAATAACAACTGCTGCTCCTGCTGATGATGTCACGGAATGTTGTGATTTCTGGCTCCGCCCCCTTGCATTATGACATCACACACATTCTGTAAGGAGCTGCAGAGCCAACGTTCCATTTGACAGTTGCAGACGGTGGAGAGAGCAGTAAGTCGGCGCTATGTCATCTCTTGTCGTGTCCTACATTCTCTTCTATCATCTATTTCTCATTCATTTTTTATTCATTAAGGAGTCTTTATTCTATATAATACAAGCAGCTCCACAATAAATAGCAAACCCCTCAGATTAGGTGATCTCCAAATGTTACAGCATTTCCTCCAATAGTAAAGGGAGATATAGGATGTGACGGGATTTATCTTCAAGTGCAGAAATGACAATGATTTACCGATTATCCATCACATTTTATTGGGTTCTGACTTTCTTGCTCATCAGGTCCATAGATTAGTTATAATTGAGAGAATCCCCTCAGCCATAACGGGAACATGTCGACTTCTCGATTTTTAGGCCATGTATTGTTATAGAATCATCCAAATCTGGGAGATTAAAGTCATATCCTGTAAAGGGAACACATGTACCATGAAGATAATTATGTCATTGGGAAATCTTGTCCAACACCGATGTATATAATATTAGCTCCATATGTAGCGAAACTATTCAAATATTCCCAATTTTACTAGTGTTTGATCTCTAGTAAATTGTGCAATGCACTTCAATGGAAGTGAGGTTGTTAGATCTGCCCACATTAGTTGCTACTTGTGATGTGGCGGAATGTGGTGGTTGTTGGCTCCGCCCACAATTGCTGTTCCTTGTTACGTCTTAGAGTGGTAGTAGAAATGTTAAGCTAGTCCTACCTGTATGCCTCATATTAATGGTCTTGTTGTGGATAAATGTTATATTTTGTCTTTATGCTAATGATCGGCCCAATAAATCATCATAACGCACAATTTCATCTGCTTTAGAGGTGGAAATGGGTCCCCTTACCTCTTGGCCTGTGTGCAGTTGCACTAACAACATGTCTGCCCCTATCCACCCCTGAATGGAACCATAGGAATGATGACGCTACAGCTACAGAGGTGACCGTCTGATAGCCTAGCTCGACTACCCACCTCTCCTGAAGACCCTTTCAGCTTTTTGAGACTTGGGTGGAGGACATCATCTCTGAAAATAGGGTCCCACAGCTGCACCCCAACAGTTTGAGTAGCACTCCTAGAGGAGTAAAAAGCCTGTGATCAGAACGGGGTGACCGTCTGATAGCCTGAGGATGATAGCATTCTCCAGAGATTACGCTGGACTGTTTCTTGTGGTGGGATGCAGGTCTGGACAGCTGTCGTCATCCCATTAGATAGATAAGAATTAATATATGTGTGTTTATGCTTTAAAGGGAATCTGTCACCCCTGAGACATATATGACCTATTAATATGGGCATACAGGTAGTAGAAATGTTAAGCTAGTCCTACCTGTATGCCTCATATTAATGGTCTTGTTGTGGATAAATGTTATAGTCTATCTTTATGCTAATGATCAGCCCAATAACTCATCATAACGCACAATTTCATCTGCTTTAGAGGTGGATATGGGTCCCTTTACCTCATGGTCCGTGTGCAGTTGCACAAGTTGCACCAACATGTCCGCCCCTGTCCACCCCTGAATGGAACCATAGGAATAATGACGCTACAGAGGTGACCGTCTGATAGCCTAGCTCGACTATCCACCTCTCCTGAAGACCCTTTCAGCTTTTTGAGACTTGGTGGAGGACATCATCTCTGAAAATAGGGTCCCACAGCTGCACCCCAACAGTTTGAGTAGCACTCCTAGATGAGTAAAGAGCCTGAGATCAGAAAGGGGTGCGTAGCCCCTCACTGTGTCACCGAGGATGATAGCATTCTCCAGGATTACTCTGGACTGTTTCTTGTGGTGGGATGCAGGTCTGGACAGCTGTCGTCACCCTGTTAGATATATTAATTCTTATCTATGTGTGTTTTTATGCTTTAAAGGGAATCTGTCACCCCCCAGATGTATATGACCTATTAATATGGGCATACAGGTAAGAGAAATGTTAAGCTAATCCTACCTATATATAATAGGTACTAGACCTACCAGTATGCCTCATATTAATGCTCTTGTTGTGGATAAATGTTATATTCTGTCTTTATGCTAATAATTAGCCCAATAACTCATCATAATGCACAATTTCATCTGCTTTAGAGGTGTAAATGGGTCCCTTACCTCTTGGCTCGTGTGCAGTTGCACAAGTTGCACCAACAAAATGTCCGCCCCTGTCCACCCCTGAATAAAACCATTGGAAGGATGACACTACAGCTACAGAGGTGACCGTCTGATAGCCTAGCTCGACTACCCACCTCTCCTGAAGACCCTTTCAGCCTTTATGAGACTTGGTTGTAGACATCATCTCTGATAAATAGGAGTCCCACCAGCTGCACTCCAACATGTTTTGAGTAATCACTCCTAGATGAGTAAAAAGCCTGTGATCAGAAGGGTGACCGTCTGATAGCCTGATGATTTGATAGCATTCTCCAGAGATTACTCTGACTGTTTCTTGTGTGGACGCAAGGTCTGGACAGTCTTGGTCACCCATGTTAGATATATTAATTCTTATTATGTGTGTTTTATGCTTAAAGGGAATCTGTCACCCCCAAGATTATATGACCTATTAATATGGGCATACAGGTTAAGACAAATGTTAAGCTATCATACTAGTATATAAGGTACTAGACCTACCTGTATGCCTCATATTAATGGTCTTATTGTGGATAAATGTTATATTCTGTCTTTATGCTAATAATCAGCCCAATAACTCATCATAACGCACAATTTCATCTGCTTTAGAGGTGTAAATGGGTCCCCTTACCTCTTGGCCCTGTGCGTTGCACAGTTGCACCAACAAAATGTCCGCCCCTGTCCACCCCTGAATGGAACCATAGGAAGATGACACTACAGCTACAGAGGTGACCGTCTGATAGCCTAGCTCGACTACCCACCTCTCCTGAAGACCCTTTCAGCTTTTTGAGACTTGGGTGGAGGACATCATCTCTGAAAATAGGGTCCCACAGCTGCACCCCAACAGTTTGAGTAGCACTCCTAGATGAGTAAAAAGCCTGTGATCAGAACGGGGTGACCGTCTGATAGCCTGAGGATGATAGCATTCTCCAGAGATTACTCTGGACTGTTTCTTGTGGTGGGATGCAGGTCTGGACAGCTGTCGTCATCCCATTAGATACATAAGAATTAATATATGTGTGTTTATGCTTTAAAGGGAATCTGTCACCCCCGAGACATATATGACCTATTAATATGGGCATACAGGTAGTAGAAATGTTAAGCTAGTCCTACCTGTATGCCTCATATTAATGGTCTTTTGTGGATAAATGTTATAGTCTGTCTTTATGCTAATGATCAGCCCAATAACTCATCATAACGCACAATTTCATCTGCTTTAGAGGTGGAAATGGGTCCCTTTACCTCATGGCCTGTGTGCAGTTGCCACCAACATGTCCGCCCCTGTCCACCCCTGAATGAACCATGGAATAATGACGCTACAGCTACAGAGGTGACCGTCTGATAGCCTAGCTCGATACCCACCTCTCTAAGACCCTTTCAGCTTTTGAGACTTGGTGAGACACATCTCTGAATAGGTCCCACAGCTGCACCCCGTTGAGTCACTCCTGAGATAAGAGCCTGAGATCAGAGGGGGTGCTACCCTCACTGGAAGGTGATGCTCTCCGGATTACTCTGAGTCTGTGTGATGAGTCGACAGCTGTCTCACCTATAGAGATAGATAATATATGAGTGTTATGCTTTAAAGGATCTGTACCCGAACTATATGGCCTACCTTACAATATTGGATACAGTAGTAGAAAGTTAAGCTAGCCCTACCTGTATGCCTCATTATAATGGTCATATTGTTGGATAAATGTTATAGTCTAGTTTCTTTAAGTCTGTACCCAGATTATGACCTATTATATGCTACAGTAAGAAATTTAAGCTAATCCACATTGTCAATCTGCTCATATAATGTGTGGGGATAAATGTTAGTCTGTCTTTAGCTAATTAGCCAATAACTCATCATAATGCACATTTCACTGCTTAGAGTGAATGGTCCCTACCTGTCTGTGCATTCAAGTTGCACCAACATGTCCGCCCCTGTCCACCCCTGAATGGAACCATAGGAATAATGACGCTACAGCTACAGAGGTGACCGTCTGATAGCCTAGCTCGACTACCACCTCTCCTGAAGACCCTTTCAGCTTTTGAGACTTGGGTGGAGGACATCATCTCTGAAATAGGGTCCCACAGCTGCACCCAACAGTTTGAGTAGCACTCCTAGATGAGTAAAAGCCTGTGATCAGAACGGGGTGACCGTGATGCCTGAGGATGATAGCATTCCCAGAGATTACTCTGGACTGTTTCTTGTGGTGGGAGCAGGTCTGGACAGCTGTGTCACCCTGTTAGATAATTAATTCTTATCTATGTGTGTTTTTATGCTTTAAAGGGAATCTGTCACCCCCGAGATGTATATGACCTATTAATATGGGCATACAGGTAAGAAAATGTTAAGCTAATCTACCTAATATAATAGGTACTAGACCTACCTGTATGCCTCATATTAATGGTCTTGTTGTGGATAAATGTTATATTCTGTCTTTATGCTATAATAGCCCAATAACTCATCATAAGCACAATTTCATCTGCTTTAGAGGTGTAAATGGTCCCCTTACCTTGGCCCGTGTGCAGTTGCACAAGTTGCACCAACAAAATGTCCGCCCTGTCCACCCCTGAATGGAACCATGGAAGGATGACACTACAGCTACAGAGGTGACCGTCTGATAGCCTAGCTCGACTACCCACCTCTCCTGAAGACCCTTTCAGCTTTTGAGACTTGGGTGGAGGACATCATCTCTGAAAATAGGGTCCCACAGCTGCACCCAACAGTTGAGTAGCACTCCTAGATGAGTAAAAAGCCTGTGATCAGAACGGGGTGACCGTCTGATAGCCTGAGGATGATAGCATTCTCCAGAGATTACTCTGGACTGTTTCTTGTGGTGGGATGCAGGTCTGGACAGCTGTCGTCATCCCATTAGATAGATAAGAATTAATATATGTGTGTTTATGCTTTAAAGGGAATCTGTCACCCCCGAGACATATATGACCTATTAATATGGGCATACAGGTAGTAGAAATGTTAAGCTAGTCCTACCTGTATGCCTCATATTAATGGTCTTGTTGTGGATAAATGTTATAGTCTGTCTTTATGCTAATGATCAGCCCAATAACTCATCATAACGCACAATTTCATCTGCTTTAGAGGTGGATATGGGTCCCTTTACCTCATGGCCTGTGTGTAGTTGCACAAGTTGCACCAACATGTCCGCCTCTGTCCACCCCTGAATGGAACCATAGGAAGGATGACACTACAGCTACAGAGGTGACCGTCTGATAGCCTAGCTCGACTACCCACCTCTCCTGAAGACCCTTTCAGCTTTTTGAGACTTGGGTGGAGGACATCATCTCTGAAAATAGGGTCCCACAGCTGCACCCCAACAGTTTGAGTAGCACTCCTAGATGAGTAAAGAGCCTGAGATCAGAAAGGGGTGCGTAGCCCCTCACTGTGTCACTGAGGATGATAGCATTCTCCAGGGATTACTCTGGACTGTTTCTTGTGGTGGGATGCAGGTCTGGACAGCTGTCGTCACCCTGTTAGATATATTAATTCTTATCTATGTGTGTTTTTATGCTTTAAAGGGAATCTGTCACCCCCCGAGATGTATATGACCTATTAACCCCTTCACCCCCAAGGGTGGTTTGCACGTTAATGACCGGGCCAATTTTTACAATTCTGACCACTGTCTCTTTATGAGGTTATAACTCTGGAACGCTTCAACGGATCTTCGCGATTCTGAGATTGTTTTCTCGTGACATATTGTACTTCACGTTAGAAGTAAAATTTCTTCGATATAACTTGCGTTTATTTTTGAAAAAACGCAAATATGGCGAAAATTTTTAAAATTTTGCAATTTTCAAACTTTGAATTTTTATTCCCTTAAAACAGAGAAATATATCACACAAAATAGTTAAGAAATAACATTTCCCACATGTCTACTTTACATCAGCACAATTTTGGAACCAAAATTTTTTTTTGTTAGGAAGTTATAAGGGTTAAAAGTTGACCAGCGATTTCTAATTTTTACAACAAAATTTACAAAGCCATTTTTTTAGGGACCACCTCTCATTTGAAGTCACTTTGAGGGGTCTATATGGCAGAAAATACCCAAAAGTGACACCATTCTAAAAACTGCACCCCTCAAGGTACTCAAAACCACATTCAAGAAGATTATTAACCCTTCAGGTGCTTCACAGGAACTAAAGCAACGTGGAAGGAAAAAATGAATATTTAACTTTTTAGCCACAAAAATGATCTTTTACAAACTTTTTTTTTATTTTCACAAGGGTAAAAGGAGAAAATGGACAGATAAGGTTGTTATGCAATTTCTCCTGAGTACACCAATACCCAATATGTGGGGGAAAACCACTGTTTGGGCACACGGCAGAGCTCGTAAGGGAAGGAGCGCCGTTTGACTTTTTCAAACTAAAATTGGCTGGAATTGAGATTGGACGCCATGTCGTGTTTGGAGAGCCCCTGATGCACCTAAACAGTGGAAACCCCCACAAGTGACACCATTTTGGAAACTAGACCCCCTAAGGTACTTATCTAGATCTGTTGTGAGCACTTTGAACCCCAAGTGTTTCACAAAAGCTTATAATGCCTGGGTGTGAAAAAAAAAAAAAAAAAAAAAATTTCCACAAAAATGATTTTTTAGTCCCAAATTTTGGAATTTTCCCAAGGAAATTGGACCTGAAAATTTGTTGTCCAATTTGTCCTGAGTACGCTGATACCCCATATGTGGGGGGGGGAAATTGTTTGGGTGCACGGCAGGGCTTGGAAAGGAAGTAGTAACGTTTTGGAATGCAGACGTTGATGGGGGTCATGTTCCGTTTGCAGTGCCCCAGATGAGCCTAAACAGTGGAAACCCCCCACAAGTGACCCCATTTTGGAAACTATACCCCTAAGGAACTTATCTAGATCTTTGGTGAGCACTTTGAACCCCCAAGTGCTTCACACAAGTTTATAATGCCCGGGCATGAAAATAAAAAATCCTATTTTTTTCCCACAAAAATTATATTTTAGTCACTAATTTTTTATTTTCCCAAGGGTAACAGGAGAAATTGGACCACATAAGTTGTTGTCCAATTTGTCCTGAGTACGCCGATACCCCATATGTGGGTGGGAACCACTGTTTGGGCGCACGGCAGAGCTCGGAATGGAAGGAGCACCATTTGACTTTTTCCAACCAAAATTGGCTGGAATTGAGATTGGATGCCATGTTGCATTTGGAGAGCCCCTGATGTGCCTAAACAGTGGAAACCCCCCACAAATGACCCCATTTTGGAAACTAGACCCCCTAAGGATCTTTTCTAGATCTTTGGTGAGCAATTTGAACCCCCAAGTGCTTCACACAAGTTTATAACGTAGAGCCGTAAAATTTAAAAATCATATTTTTTCCACAAAAATGATCTTTTCACCCCAATTTTTATTTTTCCAAGGGTCACAAGACTCCAAAAGTTATTGTGCAATTTGTCCTGAGTGCGCTGATACCCCATATGTGGGGGTAAACCACTGGTTGGGTGCATGGCAGAGTTTAGAAGGGAAGGAGCGCCGTCTGACTTTTTCAACGCAGAATTGGCTGGACGCCATGTCGTGTTTGGAGAGCTCCTGATCTGCCTAAACAGTGGAAACCCCCATAAATGACACCATTTTGGAAACTAGACCCCTCAAGGAACTTATCTAGATGTGTGGTGAGAACTTTTAACCCCCAGGTGTTTCACTAAAGTTTATAACGTACAGCCGTAAAATAAAAAATCCTTTTTTTTTTTACAAAAATGATTTTTTCGCCCCCAATATTTTATTTTCACAAGGGTAACAGAAGAAATTGGAACCCAAAAGTTGTTGTCCAATTTGTCCTGAGTACGCTGATACCCAATATGTGGGAGAAAACTACTGTATGGGCGCACGTCAGGGCTCGGAAGGGAAGTAGTGACGTTTTGGATTGCAGACTTTGATGGAATGGTCTGGGGGCATCATGTCGCATTTGGAGAGCCCCTGATGCACCTAAACAGTGGAAATCCCCAACAAGTGACCCCATTTTGGAAAATAGACCCCACAAGGAACTTATCTAGATGTGTGGTGAGCGCTATGAAGCCCCAAGTGCTTCACAGAAGTTTATAATGTACAGCCGTAAAAACAAAAAAATTATTTTTTTTGTACAAAAATGATATTTTCGCCCCCAGTTTTTTATTTTCCCAAGGGTAGCAGAAGAAATAGGACAAATTGCACAATAACTCTTGGGGTCCAGAGTACGCTGATACCCCATATGTGGGGATAAACTACTGTTTGGACGCATGGCAGAGCTGAGAAGTGAAGGAGCACCGTTTGACTTTTTCAACGCAGAATTGGCTGGAATTGAGATCAGACGCCATGTCACATTTGGAGAGCCCCTGATGTGCCTAAACAGCGGAAACCCCCCAATTCTAACTCCAACCCTAACCCCAACACACCCCGAACCCTAGTCCCAACCCTAACCACAAACCTAACCCTAACACACCCCTAATCCCAACCCTAACCCTAATCCTAACTTTAGCGCCAACCCTAACCCTAACTTTAGCCGCAACCCTAACCCTAATGGGAAAATGGAAATAAATACTTTTTTTTAATTTTATTATTTTTCCCTTACTAAGGGGGTGATAAAGGGGGGTTTGATTTACTATTTATAGCGGGTTTTTATGATTGGCAGCTGTCATGCTAAAAGACGCTTTTTATTGCAAAAATAGTTTTTGCATCATCACATTTTGAGAGCTATAATTTTTGCATATTTTGGCCCACAGAGTCATGTGAGGTCTTATTTTTTGCGGGACGAGTTGACGTTTTTATTGGTACCATTTTTGAGCACGTGACGTTTTTTGATCGCTTTTTATTTCGATTTTTGGGAGGTTAGAATGAACAAAAATCAGCAATTCATGAATTTCTTTTGGGGGAGGCGTTTATACCGTTCCGCGTGTGGTAAAATTGATAAAGCAGTTTTATTCTTCGGGTCAGTACGATTATGGCGATACCTCATTTATATCATTTTTTCATGTTTTGGCGCTTTTATAGAATAAAAACAATTTTATATAAAAAAATAATTATTTTTGCATCGCTTTATTCTGCGAGCTATAACTTTTTTATTTTTTCACTGATGATGCTGTATGATGGCTCGTTTTTTGTGGGACAAGATGACGTTTTCAGCAGTACCATGATTTTTTATATCGGTCTTTTTGATCGCGTGTTATTCCACTTTTTGTTCGGCGGTATGATGATAAAGCATTGATTTTTTGCTTCGTTTTTTTTTTTTTTTTTTTAAGGGGTTCACTGAAGGGGTTAACTAGTGGGACAATTTTATAGGGGGGGTCGTTACGGACGCGGCGATACCAAATATGTGTACGTTTATTGCTTTGTTTTTTTTATTTACAGGAAGAAGTGAATTTATTGGGGAATATATATTTTTTTTTTTTATTTATTTTGGATTTTTTTTAAAACATGTTTATTTTTATATTTTTAACTTTTTTACTTTGTCCCAGGGTGGGACATCACAGTATTTTATCAGATCGCTGGTGTGACAGTGTGCACAGCACTCTGTCACACCAGCGATCGCTCAGGCAGTGCAGCAGGCTTCTCAGTGCCTGCTCTCGGCAGGCACTGAGGTAGCCGCCTCCCTCCAGGACACCGGCGCCATCTCGGATCCGGGTCCTGGGAGGGAGGAAGCCCTCAGAACAGCGCGATCACATCGCGCTGCTCTGAGGGTCTCAGGGGGGGGCGCAGGGAGCCCCCACCCTGCGCGATCCTCCCCTGTGCCCCCAGTACACCGCGATCATGTTTGATCGCGGTGTGCAAGGGGTTAATGTGCTGGGAGCGGTCCGTGACCGCTCCTGACACACAGTCATGGGTGTCAGCTGTGATAATCAGCTGACACCCGGGCGTGATCGGCTCGCGTCCGATCGCACGAGACGTACTATCCCGTCCATGGTCATACGGGCCCAGGTACCATGGACGGGATAGTACGTCCGATGGCAGTAAGGGGTTAATATGGGCAAACAGGTAAGACAAATGTTAAGCTAATCATACCTAGATATAATAGGTACTAGTCCTACCTGTTTGCCTCAAATTAATGGTCTTGTTGTGTAGAAATGTTATATTGTGTCTTTATGTTCATGATTTCTTCCAGGCTCCTGGGCGTGCGTTGCCTGGAAGAAATCACTGCCTCCTCTCTTCATTGTAATGCTACCCCCCTCCCATGTACATCAGTTTGGCCCTGGGGAGTCAGACATGGTTCAGTTCCTTAGACCGTGTGCTATAAATTTTTTGTTTTTATATTTTTTCTCTGATCTCACAAAATTACCTTATTTTCATTGTGTTGATTGTCTTGGTTTTGTTTGTTTTCTCTTTTGTTTTTGGCGCTGTAATTTTGCACTTTACGTAATTGACCAAGGGATTTAACTAAATGACTCTTATGAAAATAGATTTAGTTAGCAAAACATTTAGTGGGAATGTGTCATTAAGCTTTTATGTTTTGGGCATTGACCACTCTCTGGTTATGGTTAACCAATGTGTATGTGAGAAGATTAAAAGCCATTTAGTGCAGAAATTCAGCATAGCCTATATTCCTGTTTCCCATATTTCATATTCGGTGCTGAAATTCAAGAAAGGCCATATGAGTAAGAGCCCTATGATCTCAAACACATTAGTCAACAATAACCAGAAAATGGACAATCCTTTAAATCATAGTTTAAAGTTTTACAAGAATTTACTTTAAATGATGTCACCCCTTATATCATAAAATAATAAATAACAGAAACGACTTTTCTAATAGACTGACATGTCCAGAAGAGATCCCTTATTAGCCGTCACCTCATTATGATAACAAGCAGGATTACAATGAGAGATAACAGAATCCATCATTCACAGTAGGTGGTGTCACAGCTCACCTCTTCCCCCTTCCTGCACAATGACATCTGCATGTCACTAAACATGAGAACATGAATAGAAAACCTCCCAAGAAAATAGAGGCCCCTATAATGTGTTATGATATATACACATGTATATGTCCAATATCCATATCTCCAAACAGGCAGGAGAGCAGCTTCCATAAATGTCCAGGAAACAGAATACAATAATCTGCTATCAGAAATACAGATTATACAAACGATTATAACAATCTGATTTCAATTAGTTTTAAAAATGTATGTGACACATTCCCTTAAAGAAAAATAAATAAAAATATACCTAAAAAGATTATTGGATATTTTAAGAAATGTTTAATACGTTAGAGTAGAGTAGGGCCCTGCCAAAAGAGTCTACCTTGTCGTGGTGGCAGGCTTAAAAAATCTGTTGGTCAAAACAAAAGGTGATGGTTATGTATGTGATATGGTTCCATGGGAACAGTTACTGTGTGATTGGTGAGGACGAGGCAGAAGAGTTTTTCCAAGAGTGGATGGTGGGACTGTGGAAAGTTCGAGAGGTGTGGGCGGGGCTTGTGTGGAGGCGGAACTGGGTGGAGCCTGGGCAGAGTCTCAAAGGAGCCCAAAAATTTTGCCACTATGGTGCCATGAAATTCCTTTTGGCAGCCCTGATCAGAAACATAGTTAGCTAGCTTACATAATATGTGATAATGAAACTATCAAAATGCTGAGATACGGTGAAAGAAATGATAATTCCATTGTCTTACCCTTGACCTTAATATCTCTTGGTACATGTATCAGAGATAGAATAACTGTTATTGCTTTGCGATAGTTCCTTCTCCCACTTTCCTTTATTTTCCCTTGTCTCCCCTATTTTTCCTTTTCTTTTCCTTCATGTTGTATAACTCCATTTTGTATAATAATTAGAACATTTTCAATAAAAACAATTTGAGCAAGAAATAGAATATCTGCTTAGTAAAAAAAAATGCTTTTGTGACTTCTTTTTGAACATAATGTGCTAAAGAAGAGCCAGGATGATATTGGACTTTATCTGGTCACTTCACAAACATTCTTGATGGTGCCCATCTGGAGGTAGCCAGTTGCTGTGATTTATTTTTCTTCTGCGGAATTAATATGAGAAAAAAATTGCAGATCTGCTCTGCCCCATGATATAACATTGAGCCTAGTGTTATCTCATAAGACATCGGATAGTTCTAGGCCATGTTATATGATTATGTGTGTGCTGTTCCGTTTGGCCGGTTCCCCGGAATTTGGATTGTGCTTTGCAGTTTCCTATATATTGTATTGTTTTCATGGTATCTGTTCTTACATGCTGCTCTGCTGCCACCTACTGGCCTTTTTGCACATAGCAGTCTGTAATTAATTCTTATGGGCGTGCCTTCCACATCCGGTTCAAGGGTCACCTTTTCCTCATAGCAGCTATGTCATTTTTAGTTTCACTTTCTGTGGGAGAGACACCCTTGAACCGAGCTGAGGAAGGCATCAGTTTTCGACCTCTTGCTGCTCACACTTGCAGCCACACTTGGTGCTGTATCTTGCTGCACCTTGTTGACACCTGCATTTCTGGAGAAGTTACTGTATTACCGATCACACGCTGTATGTCAAGATTTCCAAATAAACAAGTCTGTGTTGCACAATCCCCCGGTATGCATCATCTCTCCGACGCTAAACAACATCGGTCCTGTCTGCTCTGCATTGAGGAAAAAGAAGGTAGGATCTCTCCCAACCCCTATTAATCAACCACATCTTCATTCGCCTCATGCGTGGACAGAACAATGTGAACAAACTCTTAATGTGATAAACTAATTTTCTTTTAATTTGGAACAGCTGTGTTAATGTTGGTTAATTATCCAAAACAGGACCCCCCTCTATAACTGACAGCAGTAGAAGGTCACTTACACGCCTGCAGTAAACACATTTCCCTTGTGTAATATGATTGTGGGAGAGCTCGAGTGCAGCGCTCACCAAAATAATCTTTGTCTCCAGAACCTATGGAATGAATGGTACCCAAATTTACACACATTCAGCCCTATCTACCTTACATAAGCTTTCAGGACAGCCAAAAACTAACCATTTGGGGCCCAAGCATGACCATGGCACTTTTATGTGCAAACAGACACTGAATTCTCAACCCTCCGCACAAGTTCTTCTCTACTAGATGCCATGTGATCTATAGGCAACAGGCTTTCTCCACATCCCCCGATATAAGCTGCCAACAGTCCAGAAATAACAGGACAGTCCGTAAAAATGGGGCAAGTTTTTGCTCTGCTTGTAAAAAAAATGAACGCGAGCTCTGATTTTATCTTCCCCATCCTACCCAGGTATATGGGGAGAGATATGTATTCCTGGGGGAGTGAGAGTTTATTGTGGAGTGGAATAAGAACTTCTGATCACCTGAAAAAAAAAGGTGATGGAAAAGATGACTGAGACACAATTGTCACCTCAGGCCTCTGCCTATCCTGTCAGAGAACAATCTATGTCTTGCATAAATGGTCAGCCAGATAGGAGAATCACCCAACATGTTCTGTAGACACCTGGGAAAGTGAAGGGATTGTATAGTAAGAGTTATTTTTAATGGTTTCAACATTCCAATTAATCAATACAAATTATTGATATGGTTTCAATCAGTTTAATATATAATACATATATCCTTACTTTCAGGGAGGTAAGCAGAAGGTCATTGAAACTTAAATGTTTAACCAGATGACCCATTGAACGAAGGAATGTAAATGACCGGTCATTTGATGTTATCTTCTAATAAAGGACCTTTAACATTCAAAGATGAGAGTGAACTAATTAGAACTTTACCAGAGATGTTATCCTCTATATGTAAATTATATGTTAGATGGAGGCTAAGGGCCCGTGCACACGTTGCATTTTTAGATGCGTTTCCGCTGCGTTTTTCAACGTGCGGAAACGCATCCAACCCGCAGCACAGTGCACATCCAATGTATTCCTATGGGAACCACAGGTCTGCTGTGCACATGCTGCGGAAATTCACCGCACGTTTTTTTCCGCAGCATGTCATTCTTTTTGCGGTTCGGTAGCGTTTCCGCACCCATTGACTTCTATTATGTCCTTCAAAACCGCAGATGGAAAAAAGATCTGCGGTTTTGCTGCGGACTGGGGTGTCAAGGGGAAGGAGGAAGTGATGTCAGGCGGGAGGAAGTGTGTGGGCGGGGATTTGTGGGTGTGTGAAGACGTCGCCATACTGCAAGGCATG
Source organism: Oophaga sylvatica (assembly GCA_033576555.1). NCBI lineage: Eukaryota > Metazoa > Chordata > Amphibia > Anura > Dendrobatidae > Oophaga > Oophaga sylvatica. The sequence goes on along the minus strand of JARQOD010000009.1, from coordinate 93,724,123 downwards.
GAGGGCTATCGTCGCATGGGGATGGATGTAGGCCGTCTGATTGATTTTGTATGTATGTGTGTCTGTCTGTGTGCGTCTGTCTGTGTGCATCTGTCTGTCAGTCCCCATGCGACGATAGTGTGAGAATTGTGCTCAGTCGCCGTATGGGACTGCTACTCCCATCCGGCTATAGGATGGGAGAAGTAGTCCCTGTATCCGGCGACTGAGCACAATCGTGAGTAAAAAAAACACATAACACATACACGTAACATACATGACAGACAGTACATACAACATGCAACACAGACTACATACTCACCATACAGCACACCTTCCCTGAAGCCCTCGTCCCCTAGGAAAAAATCCAAAAAAAGCAATAAATACTCCCTGGTCTGCAGAAATCCTAATCGAGTGTCCCACAGCGATCTGTTCCGTCATCCGGCGATACACGGCCCGGAGCTACGCTCCAGTCAGTGTATCGCGGAGTTTCCCGGAGTTCTGCAGCTCCGTGCTGTCTCTTTACGGCACTAGAGCTGCGTGAGAATTTTCCCACGCAGCTGTGCCGTAAAGCGAGAGTACCGGAGTCAATGAACTCCGGTAAACTCTTGCGCATGCGCAGTAAACACTAGTGTGTTGCCAGAGCCATGGAGGGCATTCACATCTCCTGATGTGACTGTTCTCCATGGCAGATCGTCAAGAGACACTCGATATTAATGGACTGCGTTGGACCAGGGAGTATACAATTGCTTTATTTTTTTTTTTTTCCTAGGAGAACGAGGGCTTCGGTTGGATACCAGTTAAATAAAATGTGGTCAAAAAGTATTTTTATCTAATGTCCGTGTGTTTTATTTTACCTTTTATTACTTTCGGATTAATAATGGATCGGCGTCTTATTGACATCTCTCCATTATTAACCAGGGTTAATGTCACCTAACAATCAAAGGTGACGTTAACCCCTTATTACCCCATATCCCACCGCTACAGGGGAGTGGGAAGAGAGAGGCTAAGTGCCAGAATTGGCGCATCTTAGAGATGCGCCATTTCTGGGGCGGCTGCGGTCTGGTATTTGTAACCCAGGGGGGCGCCAATATCCATGGCCCCTTCCTAGGCTATGAATATCAGCCAGCAGCTGACTGGATATTGGCGCCCCTCCTGGCTACAAATACCAGACCGCAGCCATCAGCTTTCCCACTCTGGCGCAGAGAATTGCGTGGGAGCCCACGCTAATTTTTTCACCATGCCTCTCTGGTTATGGCGCAGAAAATTGCGCAGGAGCCCACGCAAATTTTTTCACCATGGCCCTTTGGTTAAACCCCCCAAAAAATGGTATTAAAAAATCGCTCCCCTTCTTTCCAGAGCCATAACTTTTTTATTTTTCTGTCAATATGGCCATGTTAGGGATTATTTTTTGCAGGACGAGTTGCACTTTTGAAGGACACCATTGGTTTTACCATGTAGTGTACTCGAAAACAGAAAAAAAAAAGGCCAAGTGAGGTAAAATTGCAAAAAAAATGCAATCTTACACTTGTTTTTTGTTTGGCTTTTTTGCTAGGTTCACCAAATGCTAAAATTAACCAGTGAATATGATTCTCCAGGTCATTACGAGTTCATAGACACCAGACATGTCTAGGTTCTCTTATATCTAAGTGGTGAAAAAAAATTCCAAAGTTTGCTAAAAATAAAAAATTGCGCCACTTTACGAGACCCGTAGCGTCTCCATTTTTCGTGATCTAGGATTGGGTAAGGGCTCACTTTTTGCGTGCCGAGCTGACGTTTTTAATGACACCACTTTTGTGCAGAGATGTTCTTTTGATCGCCCGTTATTGCATTTTAATGCAATGTCGTGGTGACCAAAAAAACGTAATTCTGGCGTTTTGATTTTTTTTCTCGCTACGAAGTTTAGCGATCGGGTTAATCCTTTTTTTTATTGATCGATCGGGTGATACCTAATATGTGTATGTGTGAATTTTTTTTATTGTTTTAGTCTGATTGGGGCGAAAGGAGGGCGATTTGAATTATTTTTTTTTTAATTTTTAAACTTTTTTCTTTTACTTTTGGTATGCTTCAATAGTCTCTATAGGAGGCTAGAAGCATGCACAACTTGATCTGCTCTGCTACATATGGACTAGGAGCAGATCACCCATATGTAGCAGATTTTCTGCATTGCTGTGAGCGCCAACCACCGCTACGGGTCTCGTAAAGTTCACGTGACGGGGGTCGGCATTGCGCTAATTTCCGGCACTGCGGCCGGAAACGCTAGTAAAATGTCCGCTGTCAGCTTTGACAGCGGGATTTAACTAGCTAATAGGCGCGGGCGGATGGCGATTCCACTCGCCCTATTGCGGGCACATGTCAGCTGTTTATAACAGCTGACATGTCGCGGCTTTGAGGTGGGCTCACCGCCGGAGCCCACCTCAAAGCGGGAGATACTGCCAGATGATGTACTATTCTGTCATCTGGCATAAAGGGGTTAATCATGTCAAATTAATAAAGTTAATTTTTTAAATATGTTTACCGTTTCAAATGCGGATTATGATTAGGGTTGTGGTTATGGTTGGGATTAGGGTTGAGATTAGGGTTAGGGTTGGGATTAGGGTTAGGGGCGTGTTGGGGTTAGGCCTGGGGTTTTGTTTGGTAACTAAAGTCAGAATACGTCAAAGGCAAAGGGATTATACAAATGGGTAGTCAAAGTCAAATCCTAGGTCTGGCAACGATAGATCAGAATAACAAAATACCACACAGTTGTCAATGATCTGACATTGTCAGCCAGCTAAATAGCCTGGCAATTATCCGGGACAGACAACACCTTCAGGAATCTCAAACTCAAAACTGACAACCGGACATACCCATGCTATCCATAGGGCGGATGAGCTGTCACTCACAGCCAGGGTCGGGACAAGGTACATTATTTTGGTGCCATAGACAAATGAAGCTGAACGCACCCCCAGCATCACCCCAATGAACCCTCAGCACCCAAGTAAAGGAATGAGTTAGAGACTAAGGTAAAAGGATCCCTAAAGTACCCCCTCTTTTTAACCAAAAAATACAGACAAAAGTAAGAAAAAGTGATGTACTTTAGAGGTGAGGCTCAACAGAGAGTGCGTTTTCAAAGATATGAAACAGTCATTGTTTTTGGACCATTTACACAATACAAGAGGTAACCAGGAGTGGGTGAAAAATGCAGAAGTGGTGAGGTGTTTCTATTATACTTTTGCTCTGATTGTTCCACTTCTGGTTTTGGTTTACAAATACTGTGGTAAAATACTGACTGACCAAATACCAAACTAGTGAACATGGCCTAAATGGGACATATGGGACTTTCTGAAAAGAAAAAAATGTGCCTAAGCACTAACAGGCAGGTAGTTGTTATTTACTTGCTTGTTGTGCCTGGCGCCAGGGCCGGCTCCAGGTTTTTATGGGCCCCGGGCGAAAGTGTCTCAGTGGGCCCCTTTAACACAGACCACGATTCATGATGCACAGATACTGCAGAGAAATATGGGTATAGTACAATGCCAAACACTTCACTTCTTCCATTACATGAGTGATATCTATTGTAAATTCTACAATAGCTCAAAAAACCGCCAAATCCTCACAGCGCACAGTACAGACTGGACAGTCCAGTCCTCCATACAATATTATGGGCACCACATAGTCCTCCATACAGTATTATGGGCCAAATATAATGCTCCATAAAGAATATTGGACCCCAAATAATGCTCCATACAGGATACTGGTCCCCATATAATGCTCCATACAAAATATGGATCTCTCCTCTGCACTGTGCTGCGTTCAGCGCTGTTACGGCCTAGGAAAGGGCGCTGTGGAAAGACTCCCCATCATCATCATCATCATTGCCTCCCCATCATCATCATCATTGCCTCCCCATCATCATCATCATTGCCTCCCCATCATCATCATTGCCTCCCCATCATCATCATTGCCTCCGGCTCCTTACCACCATCACTGCCTCCCCCACCACCATCACACATACAGCACCACACACAGACAGCACCGCAGCACTCTCTCACATACACACACACAAAGCACCGCACTACATACACACACTGATACACACACAGAACATACACCTCACATCTCATCTGTCCGGCGCCCGCGCTTACTCTCTGCCACAGCCGGTCGCTGAATGATGACATCATTCAGCGGCGCTGCTGTGAGAGGAAGCGCGGGCGCCTTGCAGGCGTCCCCTGGAGCCCGAAGCTGCGGAGGCACAGGGAGAGGTAAGTATTGTGCCGGCTGCTGCCGGGGCCCTGAGCAAGCGTGGGGGCCCAGTGGCGGCGCTGGTACCGCTCTCATCCGCTAACGGGCGCTGGGGTGCCCGACAGCGAGTGGGCCCCCCCGCCTGCTCAGGGCCCGGTACTTGCCCGGGTATGCCGGGTGCTGACGCCGGCTCTGCCTGGCGCCACTGTTCCTTGACACAGCGGTTATGGACCACTCCTGCCAGAGTTTCAGCGGCCTCTGCTGAAGTCACGTTGACAGAGCAGTGGATTCTTCTCCATGCCGCACTGTTAACAAGGCGGGACAGTTAGGCAGAAACCTGCACCAGCTGGGGATGAAGATTTTCAGACAAATACTTTCTCCAAGTTCTTTTTAATATATGCAGATATTGCCTCAGTCTCTGGAAAAGATAGAGAATAAACTCCACCTCTGGGAAGTATCATGCCTGGAAGAAGGGGAATGGAGCAGTCATACATCCGATGAGACAGTAGTATCTCACCCTCTGTTCAGCGAAGATGTCTGTGAGGTTTCACAGGAGGAGGTTGAGGTAGAGTTTTGAGGCAATTGCGAAAACAAGATGAAACCCACTGGGTAATCTGGTCAGTCAACCAGTCAATGACCGGAGCATGAAGCCATAGCGACAGAAGTCCCAAAAGCATCAAAATTAAAAAAAAGAATTATGCTCAGCATGATCTACAGCACAAATTTGAAGTGTTACCTTCTCTGTCTGGAATTGGATACGACCTCCTGGAATTGCAGACCCATTAGTGGAAATTAGCGTTAAATGTGTAATAGGAAAACAAAAGGAATTTTTAGCTTTTTTTTAGAAAGAATTATGGAATTATCTGCTGCTCCAGAATCAACAAATGTTTGTCCTGTGAATCAAAAATAAAATCATAGGGAGAAAGTGTTGCAAATAGGGTCACATCTGAGATACAATTAAAGTTCTTTAAGAGAGATGGTCGAACCCAAGCAGCAGTTTCCACTGTTTAGGCACATCAGGGGCTCCTCAAACGCGATATGGCGTCCGCTAATTATTCCATCAAATTTTGCATTCCAAAAGTCAAATGGTGCTCCTTCCCTTCCAAGCCCTGCCGTGCACTCAAACAGTTGCTTTCCTCCACATATTGTTTATCGGCGTACTCAGGAGAAATTGCACAAATTGTATGGTGCAATTTCTCCTTTTACTCTTATGTAATTGCAAAATTTTGAACTAAAATGATTTATTTGGGAAAAATTTGATTTTTTTTTTTTTTTATTTCCATGGCTCTATGTAATAAACTTCTGTGAAGCATCTGTGGATTCAAGGTGCTCAATTCACTAAAGATGGGCGAACCCGAACAGTAAAGTTCGGCGTCCGTTCTAAACACCTACTGTTCGGGCACGGAACCCGAACATGGACTTCACCAGGAAGTCTGTGTTACTGTCCGGTAAGACAGGTGATATTGGTGTTAGTCGAATGATCAGCTGAGGCATCTTCCAGCCAATAGTCATCTAATGTGTGCTTAAAAGAACCATATTATCAGATTTTATAATAAATTACATAAGCATTCTGTCCTCTTCATTACAAGATTTTAGTTTGCTGACCTGGTTGGCTACGTGGACTCTTTCTTTTTAACAGATCCAAGTGATGAAGGACTGATCTTTGGTCAATGGGCTGTTCTGCTGAACCCTCTAAATTTCATGAAGAAGGTAAGAGACTTATTAATTAATATTCAACATATATGTTTGCAAGTGCAATACTCGGCTATCTCCAGCAATCCCAAGAACATGGTATAGTTTTTGTATGTCAATCGCCTAATTCCAATTGTATTTCACTTCAGAAACCTGTTTGCAGAATCTGTGGGGGTCTCTGCAGTGGGAAGCCAAATGATCAGTGATGATGCAGTGGCTTATATTTTAGTAACCAATACAAATGTAGAGTGGAGAAAAGTTCCCAGGCAGGTGAATATTAATATTAATTACATCATGTTTTCTTTCATTCATGGTTCTGACACAACCTTGTTAATTGTTAAAGGTAATTATGTAGTAGCTGTGATTTTACGACAAATTTGTGGAATACAGTAAGACTCTTAATAGCAACAAATGATTGCGCTAAATGCAACAGTAAACTTGGGCAGAGTGGTCAATATTTTAAAACAGGGGCAGGCAATTATTTATTGCTCTAATATAGAAAGACTTAAAGGGAATCTGTCAGTAGGATCACCCCTTCTAAGCCGTCTATATGGGCATGTAGGCCATAGGTAGCTGAATAAAATTATAACATGATATCTACTATCTGAGGTCGTATTCCAGTGAAATCCACATTTTTCTCAATATGTAACTTAGCTGGCAAGATCGACGAGCCGGACATAGATCTCCTTGAGTATCTGCCCCCAGAGCTTATTGCAAATGACAGAGGGTGTTACCCAGGGCCGGCATCAGCACCCGGCACACCCGGGCAAGTGCCGGGGCCCTGAGCAGGCGGGGGGCCCATTCGCCGTTGGGCACCCCGGCGCCCGTTAGCGGAGGAGAGCGGTGTCAGCGCCGCCACTGGGCCCCCCCGCTTGCTCAGGGCCCCGGCAGCAGCTGGCACAATACTTACCTCTCCCCGTGCCACCGCTGCCGCAGATCCGGGCTCCAGGGAGCGCCGGCGCTTCCTCTCACAGCAGCGCCGCTGAATGACGTCATCATTCAGCGGCCGGCTGTGGCAGAGAGCGCGCGGACGCCGGACAGGTGAGGCGTGTGTATGTGTCTGTGGTGTGTGTGTGTGGTGCATCAGTGTGTGTGTGTATGTAGTGCGGTGCTTTGTGTGTGTGTGTGTGTGGTATGTATGTATGTGAGAGAGTGCTTGTGTGCTGTCTGTGTGTGATGATGGGCAGGCATTGATGATAATGGGCAGGCATTGATGATAATGGGCAGGCATTGATGATGATAATGGGCAGGCGATGATGATGATGGGCAGGCATTGATGATAATGGGCAGGCACTGATGATGATGGGGAAGCGATGATGATGATGGGCAGGCATTGATGATAATGGGGAGGCCATGATGATGATGGGGAGGCGATGATGATGATGGGCAGGCATTGATGATATTGGGGAGGCGATGATTATGATGGGCAGGCATTGATGATAATGTGGAGGCCATGATGATGATGGGCGGGCATTGATGACAATGTGGAGGCCATGATGATGATGGGGAGGCAATGATGATGATGGGCAGGCATTGATGATGATGGGCAGGCATTGATGATGATGGGGAGGACATGATATTGATGGGGAGGCAATGATGATGATGAGAAAATGATGATGATGGGGAGGCGATGATGATGATGGGAGGCGATGATGATGATGATGGGGAGGCGATGATGATGATGGGGAGGCAATGATGATGAGGGGGAGGCAATGATGATGATGGTGAGGCAATGATGATGATGGTGAATCAATCATGATGATAATGGGGAGTCTTTCCACAGCACCCTTTCCTGAGCCGTAACAGTGCAGAACGCAGCACAGCGCAGAGGAGAGCTCCATATTTTGTATGGAGCATTATATGGGGACCAGTATCCTGTATGGAGCATTATATGGGGACCAGTATCCTGTATGGAGCATTATATTGGGTCCAGTATCCTGTATGGAGCATTATATTGGGTCCAGTATTCTGTATGGAGCATTATATGGGGGATGGGGGGTGACATCCTGCATGGGGTATTATATGGGTGATGAGGGGGAGACTATGTGGTGCCCATAATATTGTATGGAGGACTGTACTGTCCAGTCTGTACTGTGCGCTGTGAGGATTTGGCGGTTTTTGAGCTATTGTACAATTTACAATAGATATCAGTCTTGTAATGGAAGAAGAGAAGTGTTTGGCATTGTACTGTAGCCATATTTCTCTGCAGTATCTGTGCATCATGAATCGTGGTCTGTGTTAAAGGGGCCCACTGAGGCTCTTTCGCACGGGGCCCATAAAAACCTGGAGCCGGCCCTGGTGTTACCAGTGTGAGACTTGTAATGACTGAAAATTATAATCATACTCAGCAGGAAGGATCTTGGTGTCATTAACAAACATATCTGTAGTTGTCCTGTCACATTGCTGTCAGCTCTGCTGTATGGCTGTGCCTGATTGCAACTAATGGTTCTTCTGCTTCCATTTCACAGGCAGAATTGGTCTTTATGGAAGAACTGCAACCAAAAAGCCTTCAACATAGAAACAAGGTGTAGTGTCTCAACTATGCACTAAAGCAGGGTCTCCAACCGCCGGTCCGCGGCCCACCACCGGGCCGTAGCAGTTCTGATGCCGGGCCGCGGAGCCACGGCACAGAACGCTGGACCCACATGGAGCCGGCGGCTGTAGCGCTGTAGTGACAGCTACAGTCGCCGGCTCCATCATCGATACTCACCTTCCGCCGCTGCGATCCCTGTCCCGGCCGTGGCAGCTTCATCCAGCGCTGAGCGTTGACGTAGTACCGCTCATTAAGGGCATGAATATGGATGTGACGCCACTCCCATAGGCGTGGCATCCATATTCATGCCCTTAATGAGCGGTATTACGTCACCGCACCGCAAAGGAGGAAGCTGCTGGCGCCGACAGGGATGCTGGGAAGTTCAGCGATGGAGCGAGGAGGGTAAGTATGACAGGGATGACGGGGGAGCCCAGGAGAGGGTGGGAGAGGAGCCTTGTATACAGGGAGGGTGCAGAGCCATGTATAAGAGGGTGGGAGTGGAGCCATGTATATAGGGTGGGAGCAGAGCCATAGTGGGAGCGGAGCCATGTATATAGGGTGGGAGAGGAGCCTTGTATATAGGGAGGGTGCAGAGCCATGTATAAGAGGGTGGGAGCGGAGCCATGTATACGAGGGTGGGAGCAGAGCCATAGTGGGAGCGGAGCCATGTATAAGAGGGTGAGAGCGGAGCCTTGTATACAGGGAGGGTGCAGAGCCATGTATAAGAGGGTGGGAGCAGAGCCTTGTATACAGGGAGGGTGCAGAGCCATGTATAAGAGGGTGGGAGCAGAGCCTTGTATATAGGGTGGGAGAGGAGCCATGTATATAGGGTGGGAGCGGAGCCATGTATAAGAGGGTGGGAGCAGAGCCTTGTATATAAGATAAGAATGATAAGAATGCACTACTACTAAACTACAACCCCGTCCATAGCCCCACCCCCTTATGACCAAAGCCCCACCACTGCCACACCTCCATCCCCGCCCTGCCGGGCCATGGAAGAATGGTCTTGCTTGAAGCCGGTCCCTGGTGCAAAAAAGGTTGGGGACCACTGGCCTATGGGATGCATTATAAATAAGACTGCCTATGGGGGTGCATTATAAATAAGACTGCCTATGGGGGTGCATTGTAAACAAGACTGCCTATGGGGGTGTATTTTTAATAAGACTGCCTCTGGGGAATGCATTACAATACAGAGGCTACCTATGGGGGTGCATTATACTATATTGAGGACTATCTGGTGTTTTATGCTATATGGAGGCTATCTATGGGGCCATCATACAGTGTGGGGATTATAGTGGCGGGGCCATTAAATAGTTTGGGGATATTAAGGGGTCAGTATATATCCAGTGAGGGGGTATCATACTGTGTATAGGGGAGCTGTACAGTGGGGAGACTCGGGACATTATTAAATGTAAAGTGGGCACTTATTGTTATAGGGGAACTCTGGTTACTGTGACTGTCAAAGGGGCACACACAAGGCATTATTACATTCTAGGGGACAACATGTGGGCACTGTTTTCTAGGGCACTTGCACCCGACATTACTATATTATAGAGGGGTGCTTTAGAATTTAGAGGTCACACAGAACCACACAGTAGGTGCAGTAATAGGGACACATAGGGCAGCAGCGGCTAAGTATTGGGGTATCAGGTGTAGTAATAGGGACACATAGGGCAGCAGCGGCTCAGTATTGGGGTATCAGGTGTAGTAATAGGGACACATACGGCAGCAGCGGCTCAGTATTGGGGTATCAGGTGTAGTAATAGGGACACATATGGCAGCAGCGGCTCAGTATTGGGGTATCAGGTGCAGTAATAGGGACACATACGGCAGCAGCGGCTCAGTATTGGGGTATCGGGCAGTAATAGGGACACATACGGCAGCAGAGGCTCAGTATTGGGGTATCAGCAGGATGAGGAGTTTGTGCAGGTTGAGAATAGTCCAATTTGTGACCGTGACAGTGCTGAAAATATGATAAGTGAAACGTGTCTTTGTTGTATTCTCTACAGTCGAGTCCTGGCTGGAGGACTCATCATATCGGTCTGGGGCCATATGGAAAAGACGGGAAAAGTGAACGATTCCATCAGAAAGAACATCAGCGGTAAGTCATTATCTGTAACTGTGCAGTAATCACTTATATGTTCTGTAGGACTGGTGTTATTTACCACTGACCATATGGCGGTGATATCAATATTGGTCTTTTTATATATAGATTATTTTTGGCAACAGCGCGGTCATTTGCTGAGGTTCTCTGGTTAGGGGCCCACTCAGATGTTTCGGCCCCCTAAACCGAAATCCTAGCTATGCCTCTGCTCTGATTGAACTATCTATATATGTGCATGTATATATATATATATATATATATATATATATATATATATATATATTTTTTTTTTTTTTTTTTTATTTAATCCATTTTTTTGTATTTATTTTTTTCTGTGACAGTGTATGCAGCCTCTGTTTGAACAACAAATTATATATATATATATATATATATATATATATATATATATATATATATATATATATATATATACAGTACAGACCAAAAGTTTGGACACACCTTCTCATTCAAAGATTTTTCTGTATTTTCATGGCTATGAAAATTGTACATTCACACTGAAGGCATCAAAACTATGAATTAACACATGAAGAATTATACATTACACTTTACAAAAAAGTGTGAAACAACTGAAAATATGTCTTATATTCTAGGTTCTTCAAAGTAGCCACCTTTTGCTTTGATTAGTGCTTTGCACGCAGAAAAGGTGAACGGATGGACTCTACATGCCTGGTTCCCACCGTGAAGCATGGAGGAGGTGGTGTGATGGTGTGGGGGTGCTTTGCTGGTGACACTGTTGGGGATTTATTCAAAATTGAAGCGGTGAGCAGTCCAGCTCACACCAAACCATCTCGATTTGGTTCAGGTCTGGTGACTGTGGAGGCCAGGTCTTCTGGCGTAGCACCCCAATACTCTCCTTCTTGGTCAAATAGCCCTTACACAGTCTGGAGGTGTGTTTGGGGTCATTATAAGTAACATGCACGTCACTCCTCTTAATAGTATAATGGTGCTCAGATGCTAGGGTTACCAAGCCCGTATCATATATAATTAAATAACATAGGCACTCATGATCAATGAACAAGAATTTATTAATCCATATCCAAATGACGTTTCGGTCATAAAATTTGACCTTCCTCAGACTGGAAATATATAGAAAACACAAAGAACAGAATAAGCCTCATATAATACAGTCTTATAGAGGAATAAAATTGAACGACATACTGTACAATATTGAGAATCATACCATATAATATTAGAAGAAATAATCAGAATATCAGTTAATGTTTTCATAGATAATACAGATTCGAAAATGTAAACACTTGGTTCTTATGAAACTACTAAAATAATATAGATAAACATGTCATTTAGAAAAAAGAGTTTGATAGGGGAATATATGTGAAACAAAGATCACGGTGCTTACCGAATATTGTTGTGAAAAAATAGAAGTCGATGTGGGTTGGTCTAATATCGTTTGTATATGTACAGCCCACTTTAGTGCTGCAGTGTTAGGATAAATCTCTGAGCGAAAAAATGGAAAGAGACCACTAATAACAGACATGTTATATATAGAGACTTGAAATATTTGTTAAAAGTCCATCTTACCGTTGGTGTAGTCGGAGCAAAACGACGATAAGTAGCGCTGTGGAAACGTGGCGATATGGCCGGTGCGAGGTGCGCTCTGAACGCCGCACACCATGTGGAAGGTAATATGGCGTCTAAACCGGAAGTATAGACGTGACACAGCAAGATGACGCGAGGTGGAACGCAGGTGAAGCGCAAAGGAAGAGGACGCACCGAAAGTGACGTCTCCATTCGTGTGAGTGGCCGCTGGTGGAACGCTCTGTGGAACGCAAACAGTCTCATACACCGTCAAGCTGTGAGCATTATTGGAACGCTGAAGAGGTAAGTATATAGAAGCATAAGGTATCAATTGAGAACCTGAAAAACAGGATAAAGATCAATAAGATGATGATAACCAGATGTACATATAGAATGAGCAAAATCATGATGTATCACATAATGATATTATGGGAAAAAAATATCCTTGAGTCACAGTATAACAATATCAGATAGTAACAGTAAGTCAAGAAAAGGACATAACATTGTATTCACGATTTAACCCCTTCGGCTCTAATGTTTGTAAACGGTGTATCCAAAAAGCCTCCCTGTATTGGAGTTTTTTTATTAGATTACCACCTCTTCTGTTGATTGTGACCTGTTCTAAAACCATGAATTGCAATTGAGATATGGAGTGGTTCCTTTCATTAAAATGGTATGGGACAGGTAAATGGAATTTTTACAACGAATATCAGACTTGTGATGGGATATTCGGTCTTTCACCATCTGTGTAGTTTCTCCAACGTATAGTTTGCCGCATGGACACTTTATGACATATACAACATTTCTGGATTCACAGGTGAAAAACCCAGTTATGGGGATATCCTCGCCTGAAAAGGGGTGAGAAATCTTAGGTCCTTTGAGAATGTTGGTGCACTGTGCACAATTGAGACAAGGATGGGTTCCTTTTCTCTGAGTTCTAAGAAATGTCTGTCTGGGAATAATGACTGATGAGCCAATATCGGCTCGAATAATTTTATTCTTGATGTTTTTTGGTCTTCTAAAACAAGGCAAAAATGACGACTGAAATTCAGGAATTCCTGGAAAACTGTCCCGTAATATATACCAGTGTTTTCGGATCAAATTATGAAGTTTGTACATGAACGGATGGAAAGTATGTACAAAGGGGATTCTACTAATAGGTGTCTCATTCCTGGACCTCCTGTCCATTTGTTGGGTTTGTTGTAGTAATCTTTCGGGATAACCCCTTTGGATAAATTTGTTCTTCATTTCACTAAGTCTACGTACTCTGGTATCCGGGTCACTGACAATACGTTTTACTCGTTCGAACTGAGATAAAGGAATCGATTTTTTGACTGCTTTGGGATGGCAGCTTTGGTATAGTAATAGGCTATTTCTGTCAGTTTCTTTTGTGTACAAATCCAATGTTAAGAGACCAGAATGGTCTAGTAAGACTTTAGTGTCTAAAAAACTCACTTCATGGTAGTCATACTTAAGAGTAAATGTTAACTCAGGCCATATTCCATTAATCTGTTCAAAGAAAATTATTAAGTCATCACATGAACCTGTCCATATACAGAATATATCGTCAATATAACGGCGCCATATTAAGCAATGTTGACAATACAGTGCATTGCTATAGATATAATCGTGCTTAAAAAAATGACATAAAGCAATTGGCATAAGGGGGGGCCACATTGGACCCCATTGCTGTACCTTGTACTTGAAGATAGAACGAATCCTCAAACATAAAAAATTTTTTTGTAAGAACTAGTTCTAACATTTCAATGAGAAATTTGATGGTATGAGGATCGACCGTAGATTGCTGGAGTAAACGCTCTATGGCCCTTATGCCCTTCTCATGTGGAATGGATGTATATAAGTTATTAACATCTAAAGTCACTAAAAGAGCATTTGGTGGTAATGGACCCATCTGACGAATAAGTTGGAGAAAGGAACCAGTGTCCAAAAGGAAAGATGGCATCTTTTTGGTAAGAGGGGTTAGTACTTTCTCTAGGATTATCGATAGAGGAGATAATATCGAGTCGGTAGACGCGACTATGGTCTACCCGGTGGTGAATCAAGTCGCTTATGAATCTTTGGTAAAGTATAAAATACCGGAATTAAGGGATCATTCTTAATTAAAAATTATTTTGTCTTCTGATCAATAATCTGTGAATCTAATGCCCTGTCAACAACATTGAGAATCAATTCTCTGATACTGGAAGTGGGATTATGGGGAAGAAGTTGGTAAACATTTCGATCATTCAACTGAGAATATATTTCATTGATATAAAACGTACGATCCATAATAACTGTTGCTCCACCTTTATCAGCGGGTTTTACTATTATATCTCTATCATTCATAATTGTTTTAAGGGCATTATAATCAGTCATATTGAGATTTGACTGAAAAAAGAAGTCTCTTCTAGTGATTTGTTTTGTGAAAGAAGATACCTTTCTATCAATTAAGGAAATAAAGGCTTCCACAGGATGGCTATTCCTGGGAGGAGAAAAATTACTCGGAAGTCTTAACCCTAAAGAGGCTAGGTTAATTGGTGATAACTGTGAAGTGGGTGGTGTAGTAAACTCCGTTGTTGTGAATGGGTTTGAGATGAGTTCTGAGCAGAGGCTCCCTCTGGTGGTTACAAGCGGTACTAGTGAGGATTGGGAATCAGGTGTTACTGATTGGTCTTATTTAAGGGAATCATTTTCCCATCAGGGTTGCCGGTGATCAATTGTTCTGGTCTGAATCCTTCTTTCCAGTTTCCCTTGTAGCCTGCTGTGTCGTGTCTGCATCTCCTGCTATCAGATAAGACAATTTCTTCTTTTGTGTTTTTGCTATATTTTTGCATTTTGTCCTGCACTTCTGTGGGGGCCTTCTGGGTCCCCTCCGGGGGCTTTTGCCCTCTCAGTTTAGTCCAGCCACTGTGTTTTGTACTTTTGCTTTTTCCAGTTTTTTCAGTGGCTGCTGTTTTTGTTACACCAGAGAGCTAATTTAGGTGGTAGAGGTCGTGTGATCTCAGATGATTTTGAAATTAGTAGAGTTGGTGTTTTTTCAGGGTTTTCTGAGATTGCAGTAAGTACCCTTCCTATCCTTTTCTATTTAGATAGTTTGGGCCCCAGCGTTTGCTCATACTATTTTCTTTCTGTGTCAGTATTCCTCTTGTCTAACCGCCATTACATGTTTGGGGGCTTTCTATTATCTTTGGGGTTCTGCTCCGGGGCAGATAGCTTTCCTATTTCTATCTTTAGGTGTAGTTAGTTTCTCAGGCTGTGACGAGGCGTCTAGGACCAACGTAGGAACGCTCCACGGCTGCCTCTAGTTGTGGTGGTTAGTCAGGGTACTGCAATCTCATAGATTCCAACTGCTCTGGTTATTTCCTTTTTTACCTGCACTCCTCAGCTACCGTAACATAACAGTATCACCGCCATAAAAATTGTATGGTACTCACGAAGGGAAAAAATATTTGAAGGAAGAAAAGTTGTCAGAGATATTTTTTGTTTGTTGCATTTTTTTTTTCCCTCTGTATCTCTGGGGTGCTGGGGAGGATCTTTTCTCCCAATGGAGTTTGCACAGTTGTCTGGCCGTGTGGATCAGCTTGCCACTGAGGTTCGGAGTATTGCTGCATATCTTGCTAGGTTGCCTGTTGTGGAACCTAGGATCCCCATGCCAGATTTGTTTTTAGGGGATCGAGCTAAGTTTCAGAATTTCAAAAATAATTGTAAATTGTTTCTTGCCTTAAAATCTAAGTCCTCAGGAAACGCAGCGCAGCAGGTTCAAATTGTCATCTCTCTCCTGCGCGGTGATCCTCAGGATTGGGCTTTTTCCCTGACACCTGGGGATCCTGTTTTGAGTGATGTTGATGCATTTTTTTCAGGCTTTGGGGTTATTGTACGATGAGCCTAATGTCACTGATCAAGCTGAAAAAGCCTGTTGGCATTAAATCAGGGGCTTGATGACGCTGAGTTATACTGCCAGAGATTCCGTAGGTGGGCAGTCCTGACCAAATGGAATGACGACGCTTTGGCGGCCCTTTTCCGGAAGGGTCTGTCGGATAATGTAAAGGATGTTATGGTGGGATTCCCTGTCCCCTCTGGTCTCAATGATTCTATGTCATTAGCGATTCAAATTGACAGACGTTTGCGTGAGCGGAGAAGTATGCGTGGAGTGGTGTTGCCTTGTGAGCCAGCTGCTGAGCCCATGCAGTGTGATGGAGTGGTGTCTGGGCACAGCGTCATGAGTTTCGAAAGCGCAATGGGTTATGTTTCTACTGTGGTGATGCCTCTCATGCTATTTCAGTCTGCCCTAAGCGGGGAAGACATTTTGCACGCTCAGTTGTCTTGGGTAGTGTTCAGACTAAGTTTTTATTAACTGTCACTCTGATATGCTCTCTGTCCTCATTTTCTGCTCAGGCTTTCGTTGATTCTGGAGCAGCTATTAACCTGATGGATTATGATTTTGCTAAACGTTGTGGATTTCCCTTGATACCCCTACAGAAGTCTATTCCCCTACTGGGGATCGATTCTACCCCTTTGGCTGAGAATAAACCCCAGTTTTCTACTCAGGTGATAATGAGGGTTGAACCTGATCACCAGGAGTGCTGCAAATTTTTGGTTCTATATAATCTGCATGACATTATCGTGCTGGTTTCCCTTGGTTACAGTCTCATAATCCTGTTTGGATTGGGAAATCTGTGTCTGTAACCAGTTGGGCTGCCAATGTGTTAATACCAACACTCCTGTTTTTTCTGCCTCCCCCAGGCTGAGGATGTTCCTGACTTTTTGTTTGATTTTTCTGATGTGTTTTAGCGAAAGTAAATCTGCATCCTTACCTCCCCATAGGAGCTATGACTGCGCTATTGAATTAGTGCCAGGTAGTAAATTCCCTAAGGGTCGCCTTTTTAACTTGTCTGTACCTGAACATGACGCTATGCGGTCTTATATCAAGGAATCATTGGAGAAGGGTCATATCAGACCATCCTCTTCACCCTTAGGTGCCGGTTTTTTCTTTTGTGGCCAAAAAAGATGGTTCATTAAGGCCGTGTATTGATTATCGTCTCTTGAACAATATTACTGTGAAATATCAATACCCGTTACCCTTGATTTCTGACCTGTTTTCCAGGGTGAAAAACGCTACTTGGTTTACCAAGCTTGACCTCAGGGGGGCGTATAACCTTATTCGCATTAAGCACGGGGATGAATGGAAGACGGCATTTAACACCCCTGAAGGGCATTTTGAGTACCTTGTGATGCCTTTGGGCTCACTAATGCTCCTTCCGTCTTCCAGTCCTTCATGAATGACATTTTCAGGGATTTTGTGGACAAGTTTCTGATTGTTTATTTGGATGATATCTTGATTTTTTCTAATGACTGGGACTCTCATGTGAAACATGTTCGAACTGTATTCCAGATTTTGAGAGAGAATGCTCTGTATGTGAAGGGATCAAAGTGTCTTTTTGGCGTACAGAAGATCTCATTTCTGGATTCATTTTGTCCCCATCTGTTATTGAAATGGACCCGGTCAAGGTTCAGGCCATCTGTGATTGGGTCCAACCTACTTCATTAAAGGCTCTTCAGAGATTTTTGGGTTTTGCCAATTTTTATCGTAAATTTATTGGTAATTTCTCTGTTATTGTTAAACATTAACTGATTTGACCAGAAAGGGTTCTGATGTGGTGAATTGGCCTCCTGAGGCAGTCTCTGCGTTTCAGGAACTTAAGCAGAGATTACTTCTGCTCCTGTTCTACGGCAGCCTGATGTTTCTCTGCCATTTCAGGTGGAGGTTGATGCCTCTGAAATTGGGGCAGGTGCCGTTTTGTCCCCAAAAAGATCCAGGAGACCTCTAAAGTAACCCCTTTTGCCTTTTTTCTCGAAAATTTTTCCTACTGAAGTAATTATGACGTGGGTATCGGGGTTATTGGCCATGAAGTGGGCTTTTGAAGAGTGGGAGACATTGGCTGGAGGGAGCCAAAATCAGGTGGTGGTCCTTAAGGACCATAAGAATCTGGTCTATCTGGAATCTGCCAAGCGACTCAATCCTAGACAGGCCAGGTGGGCCTTGTTTTTCACACGTTTTAATTTTGTGGTTTCCTTTCTTCCTGGCACTAAGATGTTAAGGCGGATGCCCTCTCGAGGAGTTTCCTTGCGGACTCTCCTGAGCTATCTGATCCCTCTGTTATTTTGAAGGAGGGTGTAGTTCTTTCCGCCATCTCGCCAATTTGAGACTTGCTCTGGAGGGGTGTCAGGAGGATAGGCCCGAGCGCTGCCCTGTTGGAAAATTGTTTGTCCGGACCAATGGAAAAAGAGTGTGATGTCTGAGATTCATTGTTCCGCATTGGCTGGCATCCCGGAATATTTGGTACCAGGACTTGGTTAGTCGGTCCTTTTGGTGGCCTACCTTGTCTCGCGATGTCAGGGAATTTGTGCAGTCCTGCGGACTTGCTCTCGCTCCAAGCCTTGCTCTCGCTCTAGTGGTTTGTTGATGCCATTGCCTGTGCCAAGAGACCATGGACCCATAATCTCTATGGATTTCATTTCCGATCTTCCTGTTTCTCAGAAATGACCACCATCTGGGTAATTTGTGATAGGTTTTCCAAAATGATACATCTTGTGCCATTACCTAAGTTGCCTTCCTCCTCTGAATTGGTGCCGTTGTTCCTTCAGCACGTGGTTCGTTTACACGGCATTCCTGAGAACATTGTGTCTGACAGAGGAGTCCAGTTTGTTTCCAGATTTTGGAGGACTTTTTGTTCTAAACTGGGTGTTCAATTGTCTTTCTCCTCGGCATTTCATCCTCAGACCAATGGTCAAACTGAGAGAACAAACCAGACATTGGAGACTTATCTAAGATGCTTTGTGTCTGCTGATCAGGATGACTGGGTCTCTTTTTTGCCTTTGGCTGAGTTTGCTCTTAATATAGGCTAGCTCTGCCACTTTGATGTCTCCTTTTTTTCTGTAATTCTGGGTTTCACCCTCGATTTTCTTCAGGACAGACGGAGGCTTCTGTCTGTCCAGGTGTTGACTCTGTTGTTGAGCGTATGCAGCAGATTTGGGACCAGGTAGTGGAGAGGTTGTCCCTCTCTCAGGAGAAGGCCCAGCGGTTTGCTAACCGGCATAGGACTGATGGTCCTCGGTTTAAAGTGGGGGACTTGGTCTGGTTGCCCTCAAAGAATATTCCTATGAGAGTAGCATTCCTAAATTTAAGCCTAGGTTCATTGGACCTTATAAGATCATGGAGATTATTAATCCTGTTTCTTTTCGTTTGCTTCTTCCAGGGACATTTAAGATCCATAACGTGTTCCACAAGTTCCTTGTTGAAGAGGTTTGTTGAGCCAGTGGTTCCTGCTGCTGTGCCTCCTGACCCTGTTTTGGTTGAGGGCAATCTGGAGTATGTGGTTGAGAAAATATTGGATTCTCGTTTTTCTAGACGAAGACTCCAGTATTGGTTAAATGGAGAGGTTATGGTCAGGAAGATAATTCTTGGGTGTTTGCTTCGGACATCCATGCTAGGAGACTTATCCGTGCGTATCATAGAACATCATCCTGACCGACCTGGTTGCTCAAATGAGGGTTCGGTGACCCTCCTCAAGGGGGGGTACTGTTGTGAATGGTTTGAGATGAGTTCTGAGCAGAGGCTCCCTCTGGTGGTTACAAGCGGTACTAGTGAGGATTGGGAATCAGGTGTTACTGATTGGTCTTATTTAAGGGAATCATTTTCCCATCAGGGTTGCCGGTGATCAATTGTTCTGGTCTGAATCCTTCTTTCCAGTTTCCCTTGTAGCCTGCTGTGTCGTGTCTGCATCTCCTGCTATCAGATAAGACAATTTCTTCTTTTGTGTTTTGCTATATTTTTGCATTTTGTCCTGCACTTCTGTGGGGGCCTTCTGGGTCCCCTCCGGGGCTTTTGCCCTCTCAGTTTAGTCCAGCCACTGTGTTTTGTACTTTTGCTTTTTCCAGTTTTTTCAGTGGCTGCTGTTTTTGTTACACCAGAGAGCTAATTTAGGTGGTAGAGGTCGTGTGATCTCAGGTGATTTTGAAATTAGTAGAGTTGGTGTTTTTTCAGGTTTCTGAGATTGCAGTAAGTACCCTTCCTATCCTTTTCTATTTAGATAGTTTGGGCCCAGCGTTTGCTCATACTATTTTCTTTCTGTGTCAGTATTTCCTCTTGTCTAACCGCCATTACATGTTTGGGGGCTTTCTATTATCTTGGGGTTCTGCTCCGGGGCAGATAGCTTCCTATTTCTATCTTTAGGTGTAGTTAGTTTCTCAGGCTGTGACGAGGCGTCTAGGACCAACGTAGGAACGCTCCACGGCTGCCTCTAGTTGTGGTGGTTAGTCAGGGTACTGCAATCTCATAGATTCCAACTGCTCTGGTGTATTTCCTTTTTTACCTGCACTCCTCAGCTACCGTAACATAACACTCCGTAGTGTGAAAATGGGCCTTCAATCTTAGATTTCTAAAGAACCTTTGTAAATCAATGTCCAATTGAAATGTATCAATTTGTAGGTGGGACAGAAAGACAAACCTTCTGTAGGACATTGATTTGTGCATGGTTTAAATTTTTGGATGAGATATTGATTTTCTAAATTAGCATACCTGGGACCGTGTGTGCATCCCTTGTCGAGCTGTCTCGGAAGCACTGGCCCCCCGCCTCGTCCTTTTCTTGGGAAGGTTCGTCTGTTGGAACCTAAAAAAGAAGTACGGTTGTAATCCGTACGGTCGCTGTCCGAGCTGGATGCAGAAGATCGCCCAATTTCTGAAATGGCGATATGATTGACGAGTGGAGGTGCCCTGCCATCTGTATACCCTCTTCTGTAAATAGTCCTGTGTATCACGGATGAATTTTTGGCGCTTTCTTTTCTCGGTGTCCTTCCTAAGGTGTCCACGGATTTTTTTCGTACGAGCTTTAATAGTATCGTATTCCTCCTTCGGTAAAGAGTCCTTTAGTTGAGTGTCCACTGTGGATACTTTATCTTGACACAATTTAATTTCTTGGTTCAAATGATCAAGAGTTAATGTCATTAGGTCAAGGGAACATTTATTTAAGATTTGTTCAAATTTTTGGCAAAATTCTGTATTTTCATTGAAGAGGGTAGGTCTCAGGGAGACTCGGAGACCTCTCGGAATACGTTTGGTTTTAATGTATTCGGCTATAGTAATGCTATGTAATTCTAATCCTACAAGATGACGTGACTCTCGTTCGAGATCACGAGTTCTGAATTCACTACCTGAATCTGAAGGAAGTCACCAGAAGTGGTGACTTGTGAAACTATCTCTGCTACTTGGTTCTCATTGTAAGAGAAACTTTCAGTAGACATATTAAGACAAAATAAATAGAAATATTCTAGGAGTAGAGGCAAAAAAGAGGGTGCTCGTGTATAAGGTAGATCAAATTATAAGTAACATGCACGTCACTCCTCTTAATAGTATAATGGTGCTCAGATGCTAGGGTTACCAAGCCCGTATCATATATAATTAAATAACATTGGCACTCATGATCAATGAACAAGAATTTATTAATCCATATCCAAATGACGTTTCGGTCATAAACTTTGACCTTCCTCAGACTGGAAATATATAGAAAACACAAAGAACAGAATAAGCCTCATATAATACAGTCTTATAGAGGAATAAAATTGAACGACATACTGTACAATATTGAGAATCATACCATATAATATTAGAAGAAATAATCAGAATATCAGTTAATGTTTTCATAGATAATACAGATTCGAAAATGTAAACACTTGGTTCTTATGAAACTTCTAAAATAATATAGATAAACATGTCATTTAGAAAAAAGAGTTTGATAGGGGAATATATGTGAAACAAAGATCACGGTGCTTACCGAATATTGTTGTGAAAAAATAGAAGTCGATGTGGGTTGGTCTAATATCGTTTGTATATGTACAGCCCACTTTAGTGCTGCGGTGTTAGGATAAATCTCTGAGCGAAAAAATGGAAAGAGACCACTAATAACAGACATGTTATATATAGAGACTTGAAATATTTGTTAAAAGTCCATCTTACCGTTGGTGTAGTCGGAGCAAAACGACGATAAGTAGCGCTGTGGTTCCTTTCTCCAACTTATTCGTCAGATGAGTCCATTACCACCAAATGCTCTTTTAGTGACTTTAGATGTTAATAACTTATATACATCCATTCCACATGAGAAGGGCATAAGGGCCACAGAGCGTTTACTCCAGCAATCTACGGTCGATCCTCACACCATCAAATTTCTCATTGAAATGTTAGAACTAGTTCTTACAAAAAAATTTTTTATGTTTGAGGATTCGTTCTATCTTCAAGTACAAGGTACAGCAATGGGGTCCAATGTGGCCCCCCCCCTTATGGCAATTGCTTTATGTCATTTTTTGAGCACGATTATATCTATAGCAATGCACTGTATTGTCAACATTGCTTAATATGGCGCCGTTATATTGACGATATATTCTGTATATGGACAGGTTCATGTGATGACTTAATAATTTTCTTTGAACAGATTAATGGAATATGGCCTGAGTTAACATTTACTCTTAAGTATGACTACCATGAAGTGAGTTTTTTAGACACTAAAGTCTTACTAGACCATTCTGGTCTCTTAACATTGGATTTGTACACAAAAGAAACTGACAGAAATAGCCTATTACTATACCAAAGCTGCCATCCCAAAGCAGTCAAAAAATCGATTCCTTTATCTCAGTTCGAACGAGTAAAACGTATTGTCAGTGACCCGGATACCAGAGTACGTAGACTTAGTGAAATGAAGAACAAATTTATCCAAAGGGTTATCCCGAAAGATTACTACAACAAACCCAACAAATGGACAGGAGGTCCAGGAATGAGACCCCTATTAGTAGAATCCCCTTTGTACATACGTTCCATCCGTTCATGTACAAACTTCATAATTTGATCCGAAAACACTGGTATATATTACGGGACAGTTTTCCAGGAATTCCTGAATTTCAGTCGTCATTTTTGCCTTGTTTTAGAAGACCAAAAAACATCAAGAATAAAATTATTCGAGCCGATATTGGCTCATCAGTCATTATTCCCAGACAGACATTTCTTAGAACTCAGAGAAAAGGAACCCATCCTTGTCTCAATTGTGCACAGTGCACCAACATTCTCAAAGGACCTAAGATTTCTCACCCCTTTTCAGGCGAGGATATCCCCATAACTGGGTTTTTCACCTGTGAATCCAGAAATGTTGTATATGTCATAAAGTGTCCATGCGGCAAACTATACGTTGGAGAAACTACACAGATGGTGAAAGACGAATAATCCCATCACAAGTCTGATATTCGTTGTAAAAAATTCCATTTACCTGTCCCATACCATTTTAATGAAAGGAACCACTCCATATCTCAATTGCAATTCATGGTTTTAGAACAGGTCACAATCAACAGAAGAGGTGGTAATCTAAAAAAAAAACTCCAATACAGGGAGGCTTTTTGGATACACCGTTTACAAACATTAGAGCCGAAGGGGTTAAATCGTGAATACAATGTTATGTCCTTTTCTTGACTTATGTTACTATCTGATATTGTTATACTGTGACTCAAGAATATTTTTTTTCCCATAATATCATTATGTGATACATCAGATTTTGCTCATTCTATATGTACATCTGGTTATCATCATCTTATTGATCTTTATCCTGTTTTTCAGGTTCTCAATTGATACCTTATGCTTCTATATACTTACCTCTTCAGCGTTCCAATAATGCTCACAGCTTGACGGTGTATGAGACTGTTTGCGTTCCACAGAGCGTTCCACCAGCGGCCACTCACACGAATGGAGACGTCACTTTCGGTGCGTCCTCTTCCTTTGCGCTTCACCTGCGTTCCCTCGCGTCATCTTGCTGTGTCACGTCTATACTTCCGGTTTAGACGCCATATTACCTTCCACATGGTGTGCGGCGTTCAGAGCGCACCTCGCACCGGCCATATCGCCACGTTTCCACAGCGCTACTTATCGTCGTTTTGCTCCGACTACACCAACGGTAAGATGGACTTTTAACAAATATTTCAAGTCTCTATATATAACATGTCTGTTATTAGTGGTCTCTTTCCATTTTTTCGCTCAGAGATTTATCCTAACACCGCAGCACTAAAGTGGGCTGTACATATACAAACGATATTAGACCAACCCACATCGACTTCTATTTTTTCACAACAATATTCGGTAAGCACCGTGATCTTTGTTCACATATATTCCCCTATCAAACTCTTTTTTCTAAATGACATGTTTATCTATATTATTTTAGTAGTTTCATAAGAACCAAGTGTTTACATTTTCGAATCTGTATTATCTATGAAAACATTAACTGATATTCTGATTATTCTTCTAATTATTATATGGGTATGATTCTCAATATTGTACGTATGTCGTTCAATTTTATTCCTCTATAAGACTGTATTATATGAGGCTATTCTGTCTTTGTGTTTTCTATATATTTCCAGTCTGAGGAAGGTCAAAGTTTATGACCGAAACGTCATTTGGATATGGATTAATAAATTCTTGTTCATTGATCATGAGTGCCAATGTTATTTAATTATATATGTTTTGGGGTCATTGTCCTGTTGAAAAATAAATGATGGTCCAACTAAATGCAAACAGGATGGAATAGCATGCCGCTGCAAGATGCTGTGGTAGCCATGCTGGTTCACTATGCCTTCAATTTTGAATAAATCCCCAACAGTGTCACCACAAAGCACCCCACACATCACACCTCCTCCTCCATGCTTCACGGTGGGAACTAGGCATGTAGTGTCAATCCGTTCACCTTTTCTGCGTGCAAAGCAGTAATCAAAGCAAAGGTGGCTACTTTGAAGAACCTAGAATATAAGACATATTTTCAGTTGTTTCACACTTTTTGTAAAGTGTAATGTATAATTCCACATGTGATAATCATAGTTTGATGCCATCAGTGTGATTCTACAATTTTCATAGCCATCAAAATACAGAAAATCGTTTGAATGAGGTGTGTCCAAACTTTTGGTCTGTAACTGTAGATATAGATATATAATTATACTATTTTTGCCAATTAGTTGAAGTGCACCCTGCCCTGCACATACAATTCTTTTATTGATTTTAATCAATTTTAATATAAAAAATGTTATATTGTGATGTGTCAATTGGGTGTCATTATGCCTTTTTTATTTCAATGAAGTATTGTCATTATTATATATGGTCAGTGATGGATATTTTTGTGGGTATATTATTGATAGTTGATATTCATCTTTAATTGATTTTTGTGGTCACTTTTGGTATTGCTTTTCCACATAGGATTTTTTCTAATGTCCTGGCATGCTGCAATTTCACATTCAGTCTCAGGAAGCAGAAGGGGAGAGAAACCTCAGCACCATCACACATTGTTAAATAGTGTCACACGGCTGTAACTTCCCCTTGTTATCGGACTAGTAAGTCCCAGCAACAGTTGCACTTGTGTCACTGGTAACATTCTATTCATTCACTTCCAGTAATACCAGCCATTATTACAGACCATGCGAGGGCTGTCAGTGTGCTGTACGACTGATTGGACGAGTGGCCGTTCTTGTGGGGGCTGAACCAGATTTTTAACAATTAGCCAAGAAGGAAAACTCATTTATTACAGGAGATTTTAATGTGGTTAATAAAGTATAGGAGCTATTGACGGCTGGTGCTGTATGGAGGCCACTGTGGCTTGCACAATTCCTATGTGATGGCAATATAAACGGCACCGTCATGTACGCCAACTGCTTTCAATTATTGGTTTGGTTTTTCTTTTTCTAGCAACACATTAATAAGGCGATATTAAAAAAAACCCTAAATATGTTTAGAATTTGTCATCATTGTGTATTATAACAGATATATGCCCCCGATAATATGAGTTTTTTCATGCAGTTAATGGCACATGTTCAGTATCAAAATCCATGTGAAAACCGCTAACAAAATGCAATGGTAAACCCGTGTCGCCATCGTAGATCAGCCTCGGCCTAATTCACGGAACCAAGGGTGGAACCTCAGATTTGTACAGGGATTCTGTTGCAAACACTTTGGAATTTTTTTCAATGTAAAAACACCTGTGTGTGAACATGCGCTGAGATTATCAGATGCCCCCTGCAGCTGATGTACCATATAGTCATGCGGCTGCACCTTGCATTTACAGGGGGGGCTATTAGCCCCCCTATCAGGGGGATTGTTGTACTGAGAGCCCGAGTTTACATCGACATTCCCCGCGTCCTTCATACGAGCAGCTTCCAGTGATGGCACAACAAGCGTTGTTGTCTGTTACACACTAAGGGCGCACCTCGCTGTCCGCACCGGCAGGATCGCTCCTGTCCACAGCCTCACCTGTAACTAGTAGAAAGCAGGAGACTCCAGATCGTGGCCGCGCAATGCCGGCCTGGGAGAACTTGTAGAGAAAATCAGGTCCTAAGAAAAAAAAAAAAGGAAAGATTATAGTGAAAGGCGGCATTGTGCATGGAGTAATGGAGGAGCTCACATGCTTCATTACTCTGGGAGCATTCTCCATCCGTCAGCAAGGGGGGCTACACTGCTGCTAGAGAGGGGGAGTGTGACCCAAATCATTCATTCCCCGATCCCCTATATCCTCCATCACACAGAGGCTATGGCCAAACCCACGACAAGTGCTAAAACGCTGGCGGTAAAGTGGGTGACAGCCATTTAGGGGTGAGGTTACCGTCCTATCGGTTGTCACCCAGATTTCCCGCAACGTTTGTAAGTGGATTCTGCAGAAGACAAAGGCACGAACTGGGATGAGAAGGCTTCTTACCACTTACTTTCCTCCATCCGCGTAGTTTCTGTTGGCAGTTTACACGGATATGTCCTTACTGACCCTGACTTGTGGATTATCAGAGTGATGACAGCTCTAGCAGAATATATTATTACCAGGAAAGGAACTACATTTATACAATCATTATTAAAGCTCACACACAAGTGATGTCTTTGCCCGTCCTGGGATCGGGAGCAGAATACGGAGCCCACGTCATGGAGAATAAACTGGGGTTTTGGTTTTCCTGCAACAAACTGCAGGGGTTTCCTTAAAAGGGTTGGGACAAATATGGGATAACTTGCTGATCCACCATGAGACCCCGACTATTCTGAGACCTGGGCTCCGGAGTCCCCCCACTTGAATGCAGGTGATGGCCCCACTGCTCCATTCATTGATTATGGGAGTGATGGAGAAGGGGGCACTGTCCTCAGCCATCTCCAGCAGTCTAATAGACAATGACCAGAGAGGTGGTGGGACCATCACTATATTCAGATAAGACCATTCTCCAGATCCATGGAGATTCCATCATCGGGACTCCTGCGGTCAGCAGATTATGATCCATATGTAGATTTACCAGCTTGGAACAAAACATTTTTACTTTGCCATTTTTTTCAGTTTTTATATACACAGGATAAAATAAAAGAACAGAGTCAGACTCTGAACTCATCACATATTTTTTTGCATTTTTTTTATATTTCAATCCATTAACTTCTACGAGAAAAAAATTATTTTGTATTGGACCAAGAGGGATGGAAACATCACGAGTGCAGAGAAAGCTGGTAAAAAGCAACGTGTGAGGAAAACCAGTTCATGTCCCCCTTTGGGTTTTTTTATACAGAAGTGTGAAGGGCCCACTGCATTAAATCCCAAAGACCCTTGAGCGCAAGTGGGGGACTGATGAGTGTCGCATGGTGGCAATTCTCAGACAAGTCAAAGACC
>JARQOD010000009.1:93582782-93696239 GCA_033576555.1 Oophaga sylvatica | reverse complement strand
ATATTCTGTATATGGACAGGTTCATGTGATGACTTAATAATTTTCTTTGAACAGATTAATGGAATATGGCCTGAGTTAACATTTACTCTTAAGTATGACTACCATGAAGTGAGTTTTTTAGACACTAAAGTCTTACTAGACCATTCTGGTCTCTTAACATTGGATTTGTACACAAAAGAAACTGACAGAAATAGCCTATTACTATACCAAAGCTGCCATCCCAAAGCAGTCAAAAAATCGATTCCTTTATCTCAGTTCGAACGAGTAAAACGTATTGTCAGTGACCCGGATACCAGAGTACGTAGACTTAGTGAAAAGAAGAACAAATTTATCCAAAGGGGTTATCCCGAAAGATTACTACAACAAACCCAACAAATGGACAGGAGGTCCAGGAATGAGACCCCTATTAGTAGAATCCCCTTTGTACATACGTTCCATCCGTTCATGTACAAACTTCATAATTTGATCCGAAAACACTGGTATATATTACGGGACAGTTTTCCAGGAATTCCTGAATTTCAGTCGTCATTTTTGCCTTGTTTTAGAAGACCAAAAAACATCAAGAATAAAATTATTCGAGCCGATATTGGCTCATCAGTCATTATTCCCAGACAGACATTTCTTAGAACTCAGAGAAAAGGAACCCATCCTTGTCTCAATTGTGCACAGTGCACCAACATTCTCAAAGGACCTAAGATTTCTCACCCCTTTTCAGGCGAGGATATCCCCATAACTGGGTTTTTCACCTGTGAATCCAGAAATGTTGTATATGTCATAAAGTGTCCATGCGGCAAACTATACGTTGGAGAAACTACACAGATGGTGAAAGACCGAATATCCCATCACAAGTCTGATATTCGTTGTAAAAAATTCCATTTACCTGTCCCATACCATTTTAATGAAAGGAACCACTCCATATCTCAATTGCAATTCATGGTTTTAGAACAGGTCACAATCAACAGAAGAGGTGGTAATCTAATAAAAAAACTCCAATACAGGGAGGCTTTTTGGATACACCGTTTACAAACATTAGAGCCGAAGGGGTTAAATCGTGAATACAATGTTATGTCCTTTTCTTAACTTACTGTTACTATCTGATATTGTTATACTGTGACTCAAGGATATTTTTTTTCCCATAATATCATTATGTGATACATCATGATTTTGCTCATTCTATATGTACATCTGGTTATCATCATCTTATTGATCTTTATCCTGTTTTTCAGGTTCTCAATTGATACCTTATGCTTCTATATACTTACCTCTTTAGCGTTCCAATAATGCTCACAGCTTGACGGTGTATGAGACTGTTTGCGTTCCACAGAGCGTTCCACCAGCGGCCACTTACACGAATGGAGACGTCACTTTCGGTGCGTCCTCTTCCTTTGCGCTTCACCTGCGTTCCACCTCGCGTCATCTTGCTGTGTCACGTCTATACTTCCGGTTTAGACGCCATATTACCTTCGACATGGTGTGCGGCGTTCAGAGCGCACCTCGCACCGGCCATATCGCCACGTTTCCACAGCGCTACTTATCGTCGTTTTGCTCCGACTACACCAACGGTAAGATGGACTTTTAACAAATATTTCAAGTCTCTATATATAACATGTCTGTTATTAGTGGTCTCTTTCCATTTTTTCGCTCAGAGATTTATCCTAACACCGCAGCACTAAAGTGGGCTGTACATATACAAACGATATTAGACCAACCCACATCGACTTCTATTTTTTCACAACAATATTCGGTAAGCACCGTGATCTTTGTTTCACATATATTCCCCTATCAAACTCTTTTTTCTAAATGACATGTTTATCTATATTATTTTAGTAGTTTCATAAGAACCAAGTGTTTACATTTTCGAATCTGTATTATCTATGAAAACATTAACTGATATTCTGATTATTTCTTCTATTATATGGTATGATTCTCAAAATTGTACAGTATGTCGTTCAATTTTATTCCTCTATAAGACTGTATTATATGAGGCTTATTCTGTTCTTTGTGTTTTCTATATATTTCCAGTCTGAGGAAGGTCAAATTTTATGACCGAAACGTCATTTGGATATGGATTAATAAATTCTTGTTCATTGATCATGAGTGCCAATGTTATTTAATTATATATGTTTGTGGTCATTGTCCTGTTGAAAAATAAATGATGGTCCAACTAAATGCAAACAGGATGGAATAGCATGCTGCTGCAAGATGCTGTGGTAGCCATGCTGGTTCACTATGCCTTCAATTTTGAATAAATCCCCAACAGTGTCACCAGTAAAGCACCCCCACACATCACACCTCCTCCTCCATGCTTCACGGTGGGAACTAGGCATGTAGTGTCAATCCGTTCACCTTTTCTGCGTGCAAAGCAGTAATCAAAGCAAAAGGTGGCTACTTTGAAGAACCTAGAATATAAGACATATTTTCAGTTGTTTCACACTTTTTTGTAAAGTGTAATGTATAATTCCACATGTGATAATTCATAGTTTTGATGCCATCAGTGTGATTCTACAATTTTCATAGCCATCAAAATACAGAAAAATCGTTGAATGAGGTGTGTCCAAACTTTTGGTCTGTACTGTAGATATAGATATATAATTATACTATTTTTGCCAATTAGTTGAAGTGCACCCTGCCCTGCACATACAATTCTTTTATTGATTTTAATCAATTTTAATATAAAAAATGTTATATTGTGATGTGGTCAATTGGTGTCATTATGCCTTTTTTATTTCAATGAAGTATTGTCATTATTATATAGTGGTCAGTGATGGATATTTTTGTGGGTATATTATTGATAGTTGATATTCATCTTTAATTGATTTTTGTGGTCACTTTTGGTATTGCTTTTCCACATAGGATTTTTTCTAATGTCCTGGCATGCTGCAATTTCACATTCAGTCTCAGGAAGCAGAAGGGGAGAGAAACCTCAGCACCATCACACATTGTTAATAGTGTCACACGGCTGTAACTTCCCCTTTGTTATCGGACTAGTAAGTCCCAGCAACAGTTGCACTTGTGTCACTGGTAACATTTCTATTCATTCACTTCCCAGTAATACCAGCCATTATTACAGACCATGCGAGGGCTGTCAGTGTGCTGTACGACTGATTGGACGAGTGGCCGTTCTTGTGGGGGCTGAACCAGATTTTTAACAATTAGCCAAGAAGGAAAACTCATTTATTACAGGAGATTTTAATGTGGTTAATAAAGTATAGGAGCTATTGACGGCTGGTGCTGTATGGAGGCCACTTGTGGCTTGCACAATTCCTATGTGATGGCAATATAACGGCACCGTCATGTACGCCAACTGCTTTCAATTATTGGTTTGGTTTTTCTTTTTCTAGCAACACATTAATAAGGCGATTAAAAAAAACCCTAAATATGTTTAGAATTTGTCATCATTGTGTATTATAACAGATATATGCCCCCGATAATACGAGTTTTTTCATGCAGTTAATGGCACATGTTCAGTATCAAAATCCATGTGAAAACCGCTAACAAAATGCAATGGTAAACCCGTGTCGCCATCGTAGATCAGCCTCGGCCTAATTCACGGAAACCAAGGGGTGAACCTCAGATTTGTACAGGGATTCTGTTGCAAACACTTTGGAATTTTTTTCAATGTAAAACACCTGTGTGTGAACATGCGCTGAGATTATCAGATGCCCCCTGCAGCCTGATGTACCATATAGTCATGCGGCTGCACCTTGTCATTTACAGGAGGGGGCTATTAGCCCACCCATATCAGGGGATTGTTGTACTGAGAGCAGAGTTTACATCGCACATTCCCCGCGTCCTTCACTACGAGCAGCTTCCAGTGATGGCACAACAAGACGTCTGTTGTCTGTACACACTAAGGGCGCACCTCGCTGTCCGCACCGGCAGGATCGCTCCTGTCCACAGCCTCACCTGTAACTAGTAGAAAGCAGGAGACTCCAGATCGTGGCAGCGCAATGCCGGCCTGGGAGAACTTGTAGAGAAAATCAGGTCCTAAGAAAAAAAAAAAAGGAAAGATTATAGTGAAAGGCGGCATTGTGCATGGAGATAATGAGGAGCTCACATGCTTCATTACTCTGGGAGCATTCTCCATCCGTCAGCAAGGGGGGCTACACTGCTGCTAGAGAGGGGAGTGTGACCCAAAATCATTCATTCCCCGATCCCCTATATCCTCCATCACACAGAAGGCTATGGCCAAACCCACGACAAGTGCTAAACGCTGGCGGTAAAGCTGGGTGACAGCCATTTAGGGGTGAGGTTACCGTCCTATCGGTTGTCACCCAGATTTCCCGCAACGTTTGTAAGTGGAATTCTGCAGAAGACAAAGCACGAACTGGGATGAGAAGGCTTCTTACCACTTACTTTCCTCCATCCGCAGTAGTTTCTGTTGGCAGTTTACACGGATATGTCCTTACTGACCCTGACTTGTGGATTATCAGAGTGATGACAGCTCTAGCAGAAATATATTATTACCAAGGAAAGGAAACTACATTTATACAATCATTATTAAAGCTCACACACAAGTGATGTCTTTATGCCCTGTCCATGAGGATCGGGAGCAGAATACGGAGCCCACGTCATGGAGAATAAACTGGGGGTTTGGTTTTCCTGCACAAACTGCAGGGTTTCCTTAAAAGGGTTGGGACATAATATGGGATAACTTGCTGATCCACCACTGAGACCCCGACTAATTCTGAGACCTGGGCTCCGGAGTCCCCCCACTTGAATGCAGTGATGGCCCCACTGCTCCATTCATTGATTATGGGAGTGATGGAGAAGGGGAGCACTGTCCTCAGCCATCTCCAGCAGTCTAATAGACAATGACCAGAGAGGTGGTGGGACCATCACTATATTCAGATAAGACCATTCTCCAGATCCATGGAGATCTCCATCATCGGGACTCCCTGCGGTCAGCAGATTATGATCCATACTGTAGATTTACCAGCTTGGAACAAACATTTTTACTTTGCCATTTTTTCAATGTTTTTATATACACAGGATAAAATAAAAGAACAGAGTCAGACTCTGAACTCATCACATATTTTTTTGCATTTTTTTATATTTCAATCCATTAACTTCTACGAGAAAAAAATTATTTTGTATTGGACCAAGCAGGGTATGGAAACATCACGAGTGCAGAGAAAGCGTGGATAAAAAGCAGACGTGTGAGGAAAACCAGTTCACTGTCCCCACTGTGGGTTTTTATACAGAAGTGTGAATGGGCCCTTACTGACATTCAATCCCAAAGACCCTTGAGCTGCAAGCTGGGGGTACATGATGATGTGTCGCATGGTGGCAATTCTCAGACAAGTCAAGAGACCAAAAACAGTTGTGCAATTTGATGTCATTTTAGAACTAAATATTTTCCTGGAAAAAAAACAAAACAGTCCAATAGCAAGAAAGACGCCATTATGTGCAACTAGCATTAAGGTCTATGGCAAAGTAATTCCCGTGCAACGTGCAAGAAGCGAATGGAAACTCTGCACATTTGTGACCCAGTCACAGCCTCGGAGGTCACGATGTGACACAATAGGAGACGATTAGATGTGACACCAGGATCTCAATGTCACAGGGCACTCTGCAGCTCTTACCCAAAAGAAAACCTGGACCGAAGGCTAAATCCAGCAGAATAGGATTAATGGCTGAATGGACAAGTGCATCAGGACCGCACTACTAAGGAGACCCCACTGTGGGCCATCACTACTAAGGAGACACCACTGTGGGCCATCACTACTAAGGAGACCCCACTGTGGGCCATCACTGCTAAGATGACCCCACTGTGGGCCATCACTACTAAGGAGACACCACTGTGGGCCATCACTACTAAGGAGACCCCACTGTGGGCCATCACTACTAAGGAGACCCCACTGTGGGCCATCACTACTAAGGAGACCCCACTGTGGGCCATCACTGCTAAGGAGACCCCACTGTGGGCCATCACTACTAAGATGACCCCACTGTGGGCCATCACTACTAAGGAGACCCACTGTGGGCCATCACTACTAAGGAGACCCCACTGTGGGCCATCACTGCTAAGGAGACCCCACTGTGGGCCATCACTGCTAAGGAGACCCCACTGTGTGCCATCACTACTAAGGTGACCCCACTGTGGGCCATCACTACTAAGGAGACCCCACTGTGGGCCATCACTACTAAGGAGACCCCACTGTGGGCCATCACTACTAAGGAGACCCCACTGTGGGCCATCACTACTAAAGAGACCCCTCTGTGGTCCATCACTACTAAGGAGACCCCACTGTGGGCCATCACTACTAAGGAGACCCCACTGTGGGCCATGAGAATACGTCCCAACGTGGTAACAATGACAGACGGCTGCACAGAGGGTCCGGGGGGCGGTGGGAGCTTTGTGATCCCAGCATGAAGCTGAGATGTTACCATTTCCCCCACTGCTGTCATCCAGTCACTGCTGTCACGCACATCTCCTCACACTCTGCTATTTCACAGCTGTGCACAGAACAGGTTAGTGCAGGGTTTCATTTTTTGCAATGTCCCAATATCCTTGTATTAGGAGCAATAGCAGCCTAAAAAGGGGGTGCTGCCCCTCCAGCAGGTGGTCTACCCCCGTACTGCAGGCAAATCAGTGACATGACAAACCCCGCTCTGCTGCACAGAACACTCCGCTGTATGCTGCACACTGTGACCGTGCACACAATACACAGCACATCGGGAGGCGCCGACAGATCAGCGAGAGCTAACAGCATCACCAAGGCCAGAGCAGCACCGACACCGGAGGCCGCGCCGCCGCCATGCACGCTCCATCCCATAGTCGCAACACATCACTCACCTCCCGCACAGCTCGTACCGGCGCCAGCAGCGGACAGACAGCACGGTGCTCACACCGATCCTGGTGACCTCTCCGCAGCGCTAACACAGCTGACAAGTGTCATGTGACGGGAGCTGGGTCAGGTGACTGCACCGGAAACAGGTAGTGCCCGAGCGAGATGCTGGTCACGTGGTGTTTTGACGCAGCACGACGGGCGGGGGCTTCTGTGGGTGTCTGTGTATAGCAGGTTAGTGTGGCCGTGGCTGTGTGTGCAACCGTCTTCATCATTCACTTTGTAGAACGTGCAGTTCACACGAAGTTTCTGAAGCTGCGCTAAAACGCAGTAGCAGCAAAGTGGATAGAATATGGCGAAATCAACACGCCCACCAAATCCTCAGTGGCCATATTTGCACACATTCTGTTGTGTAGTGTGAACAGGCCGCTAGAAGTGTAAAGACCTGTTCACGTCACTTTGCTGGTTCTGTAAAACGCAACATTTCTGAAATCTCCTACATTGATTTTTTTTTAGCCTTGCAGATTTCAACCTTCAAAGCATTTTTTTTGTCAGTTTTTGCATTTTCAGCCATTCAAAAGAATGAGAAAAAAAAAAATGCATGAAAAAGATGAAAATGTGCGTACATTACATAGTGCTATTCTGGCCAACACTGATTTCTGCAGAAAAAAATAAAATAAAAGTGAATTTGTTGCAGATTATGCAAATTAGGTTTCTTGCTTTTTCTCTTGTCAGAGTTTAAATAAAGCTTTTTTGTTTTTGATATTTACTGGTATTTGGCAAAATTAGACCTATAGTCAGGTGTGGATTACAGATTTTGCAGGTTAATTTATGCTGCATATAAAAAAAGTCCCAAGGGTCCGATAAATCCCGTCTACGTTGCTGGATAATTTTCTGAGCGCCATCGGCGGTTTTTACACCTTGCTCTCCTTCCTAGATTATATGTAGGATTATTTTTTTTCTTCCTTAGAGTAAAACGGTCTACAGAAAATATTTGAGACCCGTCCCAAGTTTGATCCAAGCGTCAGATGAAGATCTGCCATGCAAGTCTATGGGCCGTGAAGGATTGAGGGAAAAAAAAAAAAAAAAAGCAGTCAAATGACATCAGAGTGCAGTGCAATATTCAGAGTGAAGGTGGAGGAACACTTGTGGTATTTAAGACATTGCTTGTTATAGTTTGTGTGCATTTAGAATACAAGGAAGCCATCGCCCTCTGTGAATCAGCAGGTGTAGCGGTCGTTTCTTCAGTATTTTGCACCCAGAGCTGCCTCTGCCTTTATCATGGGGTCAGCTGCATCTGAGCTCATGCATTTACCTGGTGTTGGTAAATATGACTGTATATTTCCCCTCTCCTATTAACTCCTTACACTTGTTCCCCTTTGTTGGATTTGTACCTCTTATTGGGCTGCAAACATATCCTAAAGGTACTGCCACACTACACAATCCCGCTAGCGATCTCGTTAGCGTCGCATACTAATGAGATCGCTAGCGGGATTGTTTCTATATCGCTAGTAGCTACCTAATTTAGCGATATCGTTAGGGACGCTATCGCGGTTAGCGATCTCCTTAACGACTTTAGCGGTACAAAAGTACCGCTAAAAAAGGTGCCACACTCAGCGATTAGATACTTACCAGCGGGACACCAGCGATGAAAATAGGGTCCGGAACGATCAGGACGACGGATGAGATCACAGCAGGGGCCACGTCGCTGGTAGATACCGCACACAACAACATCGCTAACGGGATCGCTAAATAGTGACGTTTTTTAGCGATCCCGTTAGCGATGTTGTTTAGTGTGGCATACCCTTAAGTGATCAGCATCGTTACTCAGGTGACAGCTGTGGAGCCCTGCACCATACACATCCCATATACATGCCAGAGACTCAACCCTGGCGCTATGAACCCTCCTGGCATATACCCAATGTTGGGATGAAAAGTAGTGTGAACAGGCCACATCCAGACATAGTTCATCTTAAGAAATGAGAGCACAGTGACAATGACACATCAGCTACACAGCAGGGATGTATTGTTAATGTCCAGGTGAATTGTGCACAACCCCTAAAGCAAGGTACAGGCCTTTCCCTATGGTTTTACTTTAGATGCTTGGCTTGGGAGAGCTTCCATGGCCCGATTCAATCAGAATTGGATGAAAGATGAGAATTTGGTGGCATGCTGCACCATTGTGGCAAGATTTGTTCGACACTCTTGTACGCCCCTATAATGGTAGCCAGGAATTGAGACACCACCACTGATTGGCACAGTAAACCAATTGCAGGCCACAGAATCTTAAAGGGACTCCCACCGCCCCATCTCACATTTATAAAATCCTGCAGAGATTTATCCACACATTCCAGAGCTTTCCAGCAGACACGTTACCAATACAGTATAGATTTGCATTAATGAACAAAGTCAATTTTTATTAAAATGTCGCATTATTATAAAGTCAGATAACAGTCATCACATCCACAATTCTTCTGTAAAGGACCAGATCCTCAGCTCCTTAAAGAAACAGAATGACAGTTAGTGATCGGAGTTACACAGACTTATAGGTGACCGCATTGGTGCAGGGCGTCAGTACTTTTGTTTTCATCTGTATATCAGGGAGAGAGTTCAAAGTACTTGTCATCATTCCACTCCGCAGCATTTAATGCAATAAAGAAAGAAAAGCTGGAAACATACCATAAGGGATTACTTGCAGGTCCAGTCTCAAGATAGCTTATTCAATATTAGACCTGGTAAAGAAAGGAAATAGCCCAGTCAGGTCATACAGTCACTAAGAGGGGCCGTATGAGAAAGTAAATAGGACTCAACACCCCTCATGGAAGAATTAGACCCCTACAGCAGAGCTCTCCCACTATAGCCTCAGAAATAAATGGAACGGTTGATAGTGATATCAGTATAGATCATATGGCAGAATCGGTTTCATCACTGGTTATAGGGGGTTGAGCACAGTATAAACAGTGGAGTATTAGAGGACGTCCACACATGCTGGGGATTGGATGAAGGTTTTGATCTCAAGCCTCCCGATAACTTACCATGCAGACAGTCCAGTCCTGTGCTCTCAACTAAGTGACAAATGGAGACCTGAAGAAAAAAAAAAGCTAAAATTGTAAAGAGGTAGAATATTCTACCCAATTAAGAAAAAAAAAAAATGGCAAAGCATCCTTAACACCTTACTGCCTTATTAAATTATGGAGCATGTCAGACTTTGGAACAGGCTCAATAGCAGAGCCCGGGTATATTCCATAGCTGAAATCTGCCTTTAACAGCAGCAATCAGCAGAGGCCCTTTAATTGCTGCCATTAGCCACTTAACGCTGCAATTAATGACCGTGATATTTAAAGCACCATGATCCAGCAAGGATATCACTTGGTGCGCCCATCAGCTCTCTGTGACGTGACTGCAGGGAGCCAATGCTCTAACCAGGGGCAAGCCAAACACCCTGTGACAATCATGTGTAGTCTAGCCTGCGGCTGGCCATCACAGAAGATGCCAGTTTTCACTATATGCAGCAATGTTGTAGTATGGCTGTATATAGAAGAGATTGCCGGTTGGACTAAAAGGAGGGGAAAAACCCACAGTTGTTTTTCAGCACTGCAGTAATGCCAAGATGTGCACATATTATGGATTGCTTCATATTGCACATCTTATAAAAAAAAAAAAACAAACTAAAGATTCAGTATTCAGCCCTATTAAAAAGTTATGGCCATAGAACAGAAAATTGGCTGACAGAGGAAGGTGTTAAGATATCACAAACTTGCAAGATTTGAATATAGAAAAGACCAACGCAACAGTGGCCTCATAAAATAAGCCTCAGCTTTAGTGTTGTCAGAAATCACTTCTGTCCACTACTCTTGAACCATCATCGGCTTATGTCAGATCAGAGTCTATTTCTTAGGCGGCGTCACACTGCCGAGTTTGATGCGAGTTAGTCGCACGACTTTCTCGCATCAACACCCGGCACGGCTGCCCGCTCTCGGACCAGAGTGCGCAGCTGCATGTATTTCTATGCCGCCGCGCACTCTGGTCCGAGAGCGGGCGGCCGTGCCGGGTGTTGATGCGAGTAAGTCGTGCGACTAACTCGCATCAAACTCGCTAGTGTGACGCCAGCCTTAGCGCGCTAGTTGACCGAATCCAGAAAGGAGGAGTTTTCAGAGATTGGAAAACCCCTTTAATGTTCCACAGAAAAACAGCAATCTTAAAAATCGTGTGTATGTACTACTGCCAACGCAGCTCAACTCCATTGGCACCTAGCTGCAATACCACACACCCTCTGGACATCAGCCGTTAAGACTTTGCAGGTGCAGCCTTACCTAGTGCAGCAACCAGATTCTGACCTGCAAGAACAGGAGGTGAAGGATTAGTGTTCGGTTTGTCACACGAATCTTGCCCTTATCCAGGCAGGTTCTCAGACAAAAATGGAACGGTTAAAGATAGAATCATCCTTAATCATATGGCAGAATCAATTTCATCACTGTAACCAAGATTTCAGGCCAAACACTGCACTAATACTTGTACTTACCAGGTTTAGCCTTGCTGCACATTCAGACCCTACAATGAGAGACAAGGGGGTCAGTGCCGCCAATTACAGATAACACCTAAATCATATTGTGGTTCAGGGGTCACATCAGTATTTAGGTTATTCCACATATCATTTCAGGTCAGACATTTGAAGCATCATTATAACCCCAAGATTACACGAGTCGTGTCCCAAATTACTGGCTATGGCACTGTACACAGCCGTAGCATGCAGTAATAAGGGCATTTCAGAAAACCGAACCCATGCTACAGTATGTAGGCAAACAAGGTGAACAATGGCCACATGACTGGGGTACAATTAAGCTATATTCTACAATTAATGTGGTGGCCAATGGCTGCCCAAAAGATTTCGGCCCAGATTCAGCAAGACCCGTGTTCTCGCTGATCTTCATGAGGAGGCATGCTGGAATCTGATATGCCAGATTTATGAAGAGGTGCATGCCTCTTCATGAATCTGGAGCTTCTGACGTGTGGATTGCTCCTCCGCGCACAACGCCTGAGATCTGACTCCAGTCAGGGACTGGAGTGTGATTTCTGGCATACAAAAAGCCACAGCATGTCAGGAATTAGACAGGTTTATGGCATCAAGCCCATGCCAATTCAGCAACTGTTTAAAAGCTTTTACGGCAGAATTCTGGTATGAAAGCCTTGATGAATGGGTCTTTATCTTTAGTCACTGCAGCAGAACCCACCCTGACCACAAGTAGTGGCATTATGAGATGTAAAGCCTACTGGCATGTTCTTACCTACCTTGCCCCTTTCACCAATATTCTTTATCTGCAGGACCTCACAGCTGCGACCCTAAAAGTAGACAGATTCCACATCAAGTTATGCAATCAATAGTTAATCAAGACAATAAGCAAAGCAATGGTTAGATAGTCTGCATCAGTGTGGATCACGTTATCCTCACAAGTAATTGGAGACCTGCTTCACAAATCATCATTTACAGACTACTGCAATTTGGAGCATTTTTTTTTTTACAGTCAGAAAATTAAAGTGACTCTTGCCAACACCAACTAGACGGGGAGCTTCCTAAAGGAAAATGGGGAGGCTAAAATGGCAGATCTCATTTAATAGAATCTAGGACGTGATCTCCGCCTTAAGACAGCAAAACGTCAAAAGTTGTAATTATTTTGCAAGCTGGTGGAGTGTTGGTAACACGTGTTAGATACTATACTCACTCTGCTAGGCCTCCAGATGGAGGGAAGATTACAGCTTTAAATATTCATCTTCATAGGCCGCTTTTTAGATGCTGGACATGGAAGAAAAAAAAAATGGATTAGTTATAGTAATAGGACTGCAAGAGACAAGATTTCTATCATGAGGATTCAGATAGGAGCGAAAGACTGTTCTTCACAGAAGATCAGCTGAACTATGGTTTCATCACAATATCCTCTAAAACAGCAAAGACTAAGTGTCAGATTGTTCATACCTGGTACCCGTCCTGTCCACTCGAGCGAGGTCTGCAAATAAAACACGCCACCAGTTAACACGGATTTATCTGGTATAACATATGGTATAATGCATTTGCCATTTTTGTGGCCATAAACATGCCAAAAAGCCAAGTCCTTGATTGCAAGAAATGAATGAATCATGACTATTGTACGGCTGAAGAGTCAGATAGAGCTAATAACAAACCTCCACGGGAAAGTCAAGTTTGTTTAAAAAGCATCATCATGTAACCGTATGTAGTAAAGGTGACACCTATACAGTCTGCAAGTCCACCAGAACTAAGATTCTGTGAAAACCACCACTCGGCATAAACGGGATGACTGACATGCTATTACCAATGCCATTAGTGGTATATAGTGCAGATCTTATTTTGTCCATAGCTAAATAATTTGGGTTGTCAAACAAATTCCCATTAAAGGGGTTGTTGAGGTTTGCCACAAGCCTTCACTACATAGGAATGCAGAGCTGTAAAAACTCACAGCAGTCAGGAATCTCAGTGGGAAGAAGCATGTGACTGCAAGTATGCAATATCCCAGCCACAATCTGACTAGACGTGTGCCGCTTCAATACGCAGGAGATGAGCAAGGCTGTGCACAGCTAGTCGGAATGTGGCCGGAAATATGCATATTGCATATCTGTGGTCACATTACTACCCAATCTCACCTGACAATACCGTAGAGTTCTGACAGCAGTGTGTGTGCTGTGAGGAGTCACAAGTCTACAGTTAAAGTGACTGCATACTTTTGTATTAAATCTGGACAACCCCTTTAATGTGCAGGGGACAACTAATTTACTGGCAAATCATTGCAATGCATAGGGATGAATACATTAACACAAACCACCTGCATTTTTCAGTTAATCCCATGGCTACAATTTGAGACCGCGTATAGTTTTAGGTATAAGCATCTTATAAGCTTATCTGCAACATATATATTTTTAGTTCAGCGGTTGCAAAAAAAAAAATAAAATAAAATATACTTACTGCAAAGTCACAAGAGTCCATCTTAAGTTAGAAGAATGTAACCTGCAAAATAAACATGGTGATATTACGAAGGATTCTTCACCCCACAATTTCATTACAGCACATCCAGACACGTCAGATAGGAGCGAAAGACATAATAGTTCTTCATCACTGCTCATCTGCTGAACTATGTGATCATCATTGTGTCTTGAGAAGTTGGGAGATTGAGAGCTGGACCAATGTTATTCTATGGTGCAGGGCTGATCTGCAATTATTGCTCAAGAGAAAATGATTGCAGCATGCTGCGAATGTATCCGATAAATGGATCAAATGCACCCATTCAAGTCTATGGCTGCATGTGAAACATCGAACTGCACTTGAATGCAGTCCGAGTGCAGTCTGACGTACGCACACAGACTGATAAATTAAAGGAGTACGCCCATCTCCAAGATCTCACAATATGCAGTAGGTTTAATTAGCAAATACCTTTAATTTGAAGTGTAGTATAGTTCTTTTGATTTATGAAGTAGTTTACCCTCATGTGTAGGCATTATAGTAGCTTAGGTATCCATTTATGACCATGAAGTGAGTTAGTTGCTAGTGGTCGAATCCATGGATACCCAAGATCCAACAATACCTCCACATAAAGAATGTGACAGTGAATCAGAAGAACTATACTACATTTTTAATTGGCGGTATTTGCTGATATTACTACACCTACCATATATTGGGATCGGATCTTAGACATGGGAAAACCCTTTAAGTTCTCAGTACTTGTGGTGAGATTGTAAGAGGACACTGACAGTTTGGTCAAGTGTCATTAGCACAATTGACCCAATTCTCTCACATGAGACAATAGACCGACATGTGACTACAGTCCAACTAGAGGAATGGCCTAATGGCAAGGTGGGTTTTGTAGTAAAGCATCATTTATCCTGAGTTATATTCTGTGCAGATGGCATAGAAGGCTCTCTAAAAACTGGATGTGAAAAGAATTGCAGATACCAACCTGGCACGAAAGTCCACCATAATGGGTCTATGGGTCCCATATGTAATCTAAAAGCAAAATAACCACATGAATGAAATGCGCACACGCCTTACCCCGGACTCATTTCTCTGCAGTGTATCAGTATGAGAGTTGTCCCTCAGTCTTATTCAGAGAGATTCCCATTGATTATATCAAGTCATCATTTACACAATTGGGAGGGAGAATAAATAAAGGATTGGAAGATGAAACAAGTGTCTCAGAAGTACTGGTGGTTATAAGGGAACCTGACAGCTGATTCATGCTGCCCGATCACCCACTGCCCTACAGCGACAGGTCTCCAACTGTGTATAGGAAGAGACCTTCATGTGCTAATCAAGGAGATACAATTTTGATCAGCATAATTGGCCAGATTATCTTACATCTAGGTCCCTGGGACTTCAGCCTAATAGTAAGGAGCCACAAAACTGGAAGAACTATTTCTTCACAGCAATAGCAGTAAATAGGGAACATTGTACAGTGCACCAGGTACACAGGGCAACTGCCCCAACGCAGATTAGGCATCTAAAGATTGTATGTTGCAATGCTGGCTATAGTTGCAGACATGGCTGTCTGATGTTTACGACGGAGAAGAGGTTATACTCTCCCAGCATTCACTCTGTCCGTGGTGGCACCAGGGCAGTTTTGTGACCATAAGTGGGTAGTAAAAAATTTATCCTGACTTACATTCTGGGCAAAATGCATAGGAGGCTCAGTGATCAGGTGGATGTGAGAATTGCAGATACCAACCTGGCAGAGTCCACCATAATTAGTATGGGTCCTGGATGCCATATGTAGACTAAAAGAAAAAGGATATCCACATGAATAAGATGTGCACACTCCTAAACACCCCACACTCATTTCTCTGCAGTGTATCAGTATAAGAGTTGTCCCTCAGTCTTATTCAGAGAGATTCCCATTGATTATATCAAGTCATCATTTACACAGTTATAAGTCTACACATCACACTTTGTAAGCTTACCCATATGCCAATGCGTGACTGGACTTGACCTAGGAAGGAGGGGAAAAAAAAAAAGCAAAGTTACATCATATTCCACACCCTATTGTGTCGCCATTTCACATCCAGCATGGACACATCAGATAGGAGCGAAAGACATAATAGTTCTTCATCACTGCTCATCTGCTGAACTATGTGATCATCATTGTGTCTTGTGTATGTAACAGCTCGATGTTATCCTATAGGGCAGCGCTGATCTGCTATTATTTTCTCATGCCGATTCGTTTGAGAATCGCAGTTCAGCAAGATGGATTTTTTTTTTTTTTTTAAACCTCAAGTTAAGCAACGTAGTAATATACAACTATGCCTCCCCTGCCAACTAGGCAAGAAGCATATAAAGTTCTCACTGAAATTTGCTACCTGATGAGTTGTAGATACGCACCTTCTAGTTCAGAACCTGCCATCTTGGGTCTTAGCCGCAATCTTTGAACTAAACAAAAAAAAAAAAAAAAAAAAAAAAAAGAAAATTAATAGATTGCAATCTTGAAAAGTAGATCCAATCAGCAAGTTTAAGAATCTTCATTAAGTTCAACAGTTTTAGCTTCTGAACCAATCTGGCTGTA
Source organism: Oophaga sylvatica (assembly GCA_033576555.1). Classification (NCBI taxonomy): domain Eukaryota; kingdom Metazoa; phylum Chordata; class Amphibia; order Anura; family Dendrobatidae; genus Oophaga; species Oophaga sylvatica. Next base: position 93,679,891 of record JARQOD010000009.1, on the reverse strand, counting down.
GAAACAGTGTAATCAAGTCATAATGTACACCGTTAATAGACATCCATCTATCAGAATCAGCAAATTACCTTCATGCCCATCGCTCACTAGACTCTTGACCTGGGAGAGAAGAAATAAAAAATTAAAAAAAGTTATGAAGGAGAAATATCTGTTCAGAGTCAGAATAGCCAAAGACTAATGCTTCAGAATAAGTAATGGTGGTAAGCTCTCTCGTCATCCTGACAGTCAAGAGTAGCAAATAGGAGTCATCAGCAGCATTAGATCAGCACAGAAGGGTGGTATAAAATGCCTCACCTACAACAAAGTAGCCAGGCAGGTAGGGAAAGGTTATCAGAGCTTGGGGTCAATCACTATCTGTGAAAGGGTCCTCTGATGAGATTCCTCTTATTAAAGTGAACCTGTCGGCAGGATTGTGCAGAGTAAAGGTACTGCCACACTAAACAATCCCGCTAGCGATCACGATAACGACGCATACTAATGCGATCGCTAGCGGGATTGTTTCTATATCGCTAAGTGCGGCCACATTTAGCGATATAGTTAACGACGCTATCGCCGTTAGCGATCTTCTTAACGACTTTAGCGGTACAAAAGTACCGCTAAATCGCTAAGAAAAGGTGCCACACAGCGATAAGATACTTACCCAGCGGGAGCGCCGACGAGAAAATAGGGTCCGGAACGATTCCAGCGACGAGCGAGATCACAGCAGGAAGCTCGTCGCTGGCAGATGCCGCACTGAACAACATCGCTAACGGGATCGCTAAATAGTGACTTTTTTAGCGATCCCGTTAGCGATATTGTTCAGTGTGGCATACCCTTAACCCACAGACACCGTCAGGTCAGTTATACTGATTAAAGCGATACCTGAGTGATGAAATCCATCTTGTGGTTGTTTAATCTTTATTTTCAGCTATGAGTTGCTATGCCCGTGCTCTGGGGTGGCAGTAAGGTCTTCGTGTGGTGCTCTGTATACCATCAAAAACAATTAAATACCTATTATAGATGCCTGTAGGTGAAAAATGTATACATATAATATTATGTAAACTATGGAGCAGGTCAGTGAGGGAGCTGTGACCTGTCAGAAGCCATACTGGTGAATACCTAAGCAGAGCACCACATGAAGACTCCCCCACAGGCCACCCCAGAGCACGAGCATCTCATTAACTCAAAACTGAAAATAAAGTTTAAACAACAAGGGTATCATTGAAATCAGTATAACTGTGCCGACATGACAGTGTCTGTAGGTTACTGTGCACAATCCTAAATGAGTAAACTACTTTTTGGTGGGGGAGGGGAGTGAGATTACCTCTTGCTAAAAATCATGTCAGGATTATTTTTCATTGCTTAGGTTGACAGGCCACCACTGATCTCTGCACACACTTTGCTATACAACTTGTCCACCCTGCTCTATTACTGGCCCAGTCACTAGATCCGGCCAGCTTCAGTGCTCCTGAGCTCCTCCAATGCTACAATGGCAAATCTGCCTCTGCTTGCAGAATGGAAAAGCAAAGTTCAGGCCAGAAGCACAATCATGCCATGCCACCAACAATCATAGATAAGGTTAAAAAAAAATATACATATGTTGGGATCGCAATCTACTATACTCCATTCACTTCTACAGGACCAAAAAGGCAGCTGCTGTCAGTCCCATAGGACTATCAGTGGTAAAGCGTGTGCACAACTGGTTAAAAGGAGGTGCTATGGTGGGTTCCCAAACCATATAGTAGAAATATGAACCAAGCACTCAACTTAAGTATGATGCAATTATAGTGTCTTTTTCAGGGTAGAACCCATGTAAAGGAGGATCTGAGGGTAAAACACTCAGGAATAGCAGCATTTTGGAGGCAGCACACTTACACTGACTTTACATTAGAAGCACAGTGGATGAGATTAATAGAAGCATAGTGGGCATTGGATTTCTATTTAAAGGGAACATGTCACCCCCAGGGCCTTTTTAAGTAAGAGAGCCACATTCTGTGAAGGTGTCTTAGGTTTCTGATCGCTAGGAACGCTGAAATAGAGTGTTATAATTTGCCCGTCATACCTCAATTGTGTCCTGGAGGTATGTCTTCTCCCCCTGTGTCAACCACCTCAGAGGCATCAATCATCTCCCTCATGTGTCTTGGCTCTTTTACTTAAAGAGGCCTTGGGGAATGGGGGAGTGGGGGTGTCAGGTTCCCTTTAATTCCTCCACAGCACAGGTTTACGAGCTGCAGCATGTCAATTTCTAGACCCTAGTCTCCACAACAGAAACTTCCACTATAGAATGTATTGGATGCAAAAAATCCGCATTGCGAACACATGCGGATTTACCTGCGTGATTAGAACACAGCGCTTTGTAGGCAGCAAAAACATCCTGCGTCCAAAGCGCTGCTACTTCAGGATCGAGCCCATATATATTAGCCTATAAGGGTTGCCAACAGAAACTCTAGGACCGTCTGTAAAAATTGGGTCACTTATACCCAGTAAGTCTATAAAAAGGGGAAGTCTTCCATGACTTTGAGGTCAAATAAACTTGACTAATTTTCATCATTTCCAAGTGAATGCAGCCAATATCATATCAAAATTATGGGCTGTAAGGAATATATGTTTATATAATGCTTTTTATGGACACATTGGGAAACCATAATAAATCATTGCCAGTCCATGTCTGTTCAGATAAAAATAAAGTCAAGATGGCAACCCTGGAAGTATACAGAGAAAGATGCAGCGGCTGAATGTAAGGAAGCAGGAGCTGGGGATCCAACTTACATCATTTATCAGAAAGTCCATGGCAGTTCTTCAGAGAAAATCCTGAAAAAAAAAGCAAAATTCAGTTTCCATCTGCAGTAAAATAAAATCACATTTTACTGAACAAAGAAAGTGTAGAGTATGAGAGCCCATCGAAGAGTCCCGCCTGGTCAGAGACGTTGGTAATCATCATTATCTCTCTGATGTCCCTACCAACATAGCTTTCATCACATTCAGGCAAAAAAATCAGAGAAAATTAACCCTTAATTCTCAGCAAATTTAGAAAATTAGTAAAAAGAAATCAGCAGTTTCCTGCTCATCAACTGAAGTTGCAGCAAGCGAAGGGTTAACAGCAGGGCCGCACAGATGGCGCGCAGGGACCGGCACAATCCAAGCCCATCTCGTTGCAGGAAAGGCCCAGCACAGCAGAGGACAGAGGGAGAAGGAATATCAACATGACAGAAATGGAATTCTATCTATATTAAAAGGAGAGCGCAGCCATTACTGCGGGAGAACAACGACACCCAACTCACCCTGCCAGAGACGGGCACGAAGAGGACGGCTGAGAGGCGCGGCAGAGGGTTATATATGAAACAGATTCCCGGAAATGACGTTGTTGGATCCAGGATGTGACGTAACGGGTGGTTTCCGCTCCATAGGAGTGTCGCCTGCTTCAGCAGCCGCCATATTGTTGGTTATAAATAATATATAAATAATTAAAACTTGTAACTATGACACATCAGTGTGTTTAGGTAATTTATGCAGTCTGGTGCCTGTCATACCCAGTTCTTCATCCAATATGACTTCCATTCCCCACTCAATATGGCTCCCAGTCGCTCCTCCCCTATGGTGTGACGGATGCAGAGGGAGGCAGGGTTCACTTCCGGGTGAAGGAGGCAGGAGAGTGAAGGTATTTTGACATAGCACTTCCGGAGCGCTGTGTTCCGGCGGTGGCCCCGTCCCGGCCCGTCCGCGCCCCCCGGAGGTAGGTGGCAGAATTCCGGAGGGAGGGGAGAGTCCTCAGGGGGGTGGGAGTGTAGGGCGCGGCCTGAGGAGCGCACACGTCATCCTCCCGGGAGGGGGAGGGACCAGTCCAGCCCGCCCACTGCCACCCCAGACAGCTGTGCCCGCCGCCGCCGCGCCACCCTGGCACAGCTGCCCATGCAGTCACGTGTGGGCTCACTGGGCCAGAGATTGCTGGGAGTGGTAGTTCCACAAGAGCCACACGCTGCCCCAAGGTGACAGCTCCTCATGGGGACCAGGGGCAGATTATGTGGGGCAGATATGGGTGTGGGCACTGTGGTGGGCTGCAGTATGCCGGGGGTGCAGCCATTACTGGGGTTTCGCCAGCTATTAGATTTTCCGTAGAGTCCCGCGTTGTTTTTTGAGCAGTTGGGATCGTGTCCCCCGGTAACGGATGAGCGTCACTTCCCCCATCATTGGTAGCGTGGGCTCCACAGCACCGCACGGCAGTGGTCCGGGGTCAGACCCCCAACAATCTGACGATGGGCTCCGGCGGCACGATGCGAACCTGTAACGAGTCTCCTACGACTTTCCCTTCCCGACATCTATGGGGACTTTTTTTTTTTTCTACTTCAATGCATTAATTTTTGCAATTTTTTTATTTTGCACCATTTTTAGCATTTCTTGCACAAGAAAAAAAAATCCAGCGTTTTCTTCATTGCTTAATGGAGTTAAAAATAGGCTAACCAGCAGTAGCATTTAGCGATATAGTTAACGACGCTATCGCCGTTAGCGATCTTCTTAACGACTTTAGCGGTACAAAAGTACCGCTAAATCGCTAAGAAAAGGTGCCACACAGCGATAAGATACTTACCCAGCGGGAGCGCCGACGAGAAAATAGGGTCCGGAACGATTCCAGCGACGAGCGAGATCACAGCAGGAAGCTCGTCGCTGGCAGCTGCCGCACTGAACAATATCGCTAACGGGATCGCTAAATAGTGACGTTTTTTAGCGATCCCGTTAGCGATATTGTTTAGTGTGGCATACCCTTTAGATATCCTCCAAAAATTCAAAAACAGCAAAAAAAGGCAGAGATGCTCACCTGCCCAGGCCTCCAAACAAATGCACTATCAGGATGCAGTGGACCCACATAGTTAAGATGACGGCAACACAGGTGCAAGAATACCGATGAGGCAACCGCTCACAACCTACCAATGCATGGAGGGGGCGGCTGCTTGGTATATTGATGCGGGCGGGCTGCCCATTTCGTCTTGTAAACTGTGGTGTCTGTTCACATGGCATGCATTTTAATAGCGCTGGGCAGCCCGCCTGATCTAATAGAAGGGTGTAAATACTAGGCTGTTTAACTGGATGCTGTGCATTGCCATAATGTGAACGGCGCTGCATACAAGTCTTCTTTGTGCATCAATATACCAAGCAGCCGCCCCCTCCATGCATTGGTAGGTTGTGAGCGGTTGCCTCATCGGTATTCTTGCACCTGTGTTGCCGTCATCTTAACTATGTGGGTCCACTGCATCCTGATAGTGCATTTGTTTGGAGGCCTGGGCAGGTGAGCATCTCTGAGTTAAAAATAGGGAAAAAAATGCAACAAAAACGCTTAAAAATGCTGATGGAAAAAAAAACGCTGCAAAAACATTTAGTAAACTATTTATAATCGAAGCTAAAAAGAAAATACACAAAACTTTAGAATTAAAGGAGTGCGTCTCGAAGAACCTTCAGCTTGAAAAACGGCCGATGTTATACAAGGGGGAAAAAGACAGTGTGAACACACCCCTATGGCTGAACGCTTTTTATTTAGGTGGGTTTCTAGTAAAGACCTCTTCGGTAAACTTGCCTTCTTTGAGAGTTTTTGGAGAAGTTTTTTAGATTCTTAAGTGATTTTCAAGAGCTTTTTTTTTTCCTGCAGCCTCCTGAGTGGAGTGACATGCAGCTGCCGCTCTCCGTGTGACCCCATTGACCAGCAGTACTTAGTTGTGCAGCACCAAGGAGCAATTTTTTTGGGCTGTGCGACCTGCATGTCGGCCATAATCGGTGTGTCACCCGGCTTTAGAGTACGGCACACAAGGAGAAATACTGTCGATAAGCAATAATTGTAGAACAAGACACGGGACTGCACATCCCAAAATTCATTGTCCCCTTTTTTTGTTACTTGGACCAGCTCTCCTCCCATTTGGCACAGGTGTTTTTAATTAGCAGAAGAAGGCCTATTTTTTTTTGCCCTCGGTTCAGTCTGAGAATATGTGGAAGGTGAGTATTCTAGCTCCTTTCACCTGGTGCTGTGTGGCGGCCATTGTTGCTGTGGTTTTGTGCTTGTGGGGCGGTATGACCTTGAGTCATGGGGACTCAGCCTTGCACCACGGGTGCTGTGGGGCACCAGGTCGCCACCCTGCTGGTGCAATGATGCTGCAACTACTAAAGTTAGGGACCCACTGAGAGGTTCGCCATGACGTGACAGTGGGCTTCATACAGTCTGATCAGAATGTTAATCTAAGAACCTCATGTCCAGTTTTGTAATATTTTTTTGCATTAGATCGATGTGTGATTTTTGGATGTCCGGTCCAGGTTTTTGTTTTTTTTTTACAGAAATGCTGTGTATATTCAGTGCAGATTTGCACATGGAAATTGGCATCAGATTACACGCGGATACAATTTCTACAAATCTCATCATCACGCTGCAGAATTTTCCCGTGTCGGAAATTGGTCTGCGGTGCAGATTTTGGTAATGGCAGCCTGTGAAATTCTGTTGCAGATTTGCCCCCTCTGCAGACACTCCGTTTTTGGGGTTCTTCAGAGGAAACCGAAGATTTTCTCTTTTTGATGTATAATACAATCTCATTGCACACAGATCTTTCCTTTAGGCCGGGGTCACACTTGTGAGTGTGATGCGAGAAACTCGCACAAGTCTCCCGCATCAACACCCGGCACTCGGACCTGAGCGTGCGGCTGCATAGAAATACATGCTGTCGCACGCTTCGGTGCGAGTGCCGGCGGCAGCGTCGGATGTTGATGCAGGAGACTCGTGTGAGTTTCTCGCAAGTCTGACCCCGGCCTAAGACGCGTTCTGCTCTTTGTAGACGTTTACGGCGCGGTTACTTTCTTCTACATCTTACTTGCATTCATTATTATTTGTGTGAACAGATCAGCGACATCTTTTGTGACAAAATTACTCAGCGCTGGAGCTGGTCTCAATTTCATATGATAATTTCTAATGACTTTTTTGAATTCTGCTGGTGCAGATGTAGCAGAGTATCTTTGCCTAAATGCCTAGTGATAATGCAGGAAAAGGAATCCTTTTACATTTTACTTCAGCTTGAATAATAACATATAAAGGGGTCGTCCGCTTTGCATTATCCTTACTTGTAAGGGCTCATTCAGACGTCCGTTTTTTGCATACTAGAAACGGTCCTGGTTTTATCAGTGATTTTGTTCAGTTTCATCAGAGTTCGGGGTTTTATCAGTTTTTCTCTAATGAAAAAAAAAAGTTTCTCTACCTTCAGAGCTGGTAACAGCTGATCGTAGAGGTTTCCATGTGTCGGACCACCACTGATCTGATATTGACAACCTCTGCTATGGATAGATCATCAATATCTTTTTCCCGGAGAACAGCAATAACAAATCTCGCTCTATTAAATGAGAATTTCTTAGAGTATGTGCACACGTTACGGATTCGTGTGCGGATTTTTTCCGCGTGGAATCTGAAGGTAAAATGACCTGCGTTTTACCTGTGGATTCATTGCTGATTTACTGCGGTTTTTGTGCGGATTTGCCCTGCATTTTTACACCTGCAGATTCCTATAATAATAATATACCGTAATAATAATATGTTATTTATATGTTATAATGGAATAGGTGTAAAAACGCTGCGGAATCCGCACAAAGAATTGACATGCTGCGGAATATAAACCGCTGTGTTTCCGCTCTGAATTTTCCGCAGCATGTGCACAGCGTCTTTTTTTTTTTTCATAGGATAACATGGTACTGTACATCCCACGGAAAACTGCTGCGGATCCGCAGGGCCAAATCCGCTGACGAATCCGCAACGTGTGCACATACCCTTATAGTGTTACTCTTGGCACTTCTTTTTCGCATCAGGAGGTGAGCAGTGATGACGACCCTTCGACAGGTGTCTGGTAGCACACGTGTGCCGACAGGTATCGTGCTCCTTTCCTATTCATTTTAGCACTTGTGCATGATTGCTGCCTGTGGCACACGCGTCCTGGCAGGAGTCTGTTAGCGGGATGTCGCCTCCTGACGTGGAAGCGAGAATAAGGCTGGAGTCACACACAACCACAAAAAATCGGTCCGTTTTAGACGGTCGACAATCGGATCAAAATAAAACATCACACATCCTTCTGGCATCCGATTTTCCTTCAAAGATGCGATTTAATCGCATGTGTGTGTACCTTGTAACATCCGATTTTCATCCGACTTGCGAGATTTTCTCGCAGGCTTGCAAAACTGACATATAATGGATCCAAAAGAATAGTATTTAAATGCCAAAAGAAAGAATAGATATATACACATAGAGCACATATATATATATATATATATATATATATATATGAGACAAATGCACAAGAAAAACTGGTGTAGATAACCTTAAATACTATAAAAATAATATACCTGTAAGTAAATAATAAAATTATACCAGTAATTCAAGAAAAACAGGATGGTGAACCATCCGAAGAAGTGAAAAACTCTATATAGTAGATGTGGATACAGACCAGAAGACACTAAGTGAATCCAACCAATGATGGTATATAAGATAATATAAAAATTGCCAATGCTATACACACAAAAATATGTGTCAAAATTATATATATAAACTTTATTGGCAATGTAATACACGAAACAATCATAAATACGAAAACATATAAAAATAACATAATCAAATAAAATAAAATAGGCAGGTGACAGCAGATTAAATAACCATGTTTTCGTTATTTATGATGTTTATCGATGTATTACATTGCCCAAATAAAGTTTATATATTATATTTTGCAATTTTTGTGTAATAGCATTGGCAATTTTATATTATCTTAATACCATATTGTTGGATCACTAGGTCTTCTGTCTGTATCCACATCTATATAGAGTTTTCATATATATATATAATATATATATGTCATTGTGACATATATATATATACATATATTTATAATTCTTACACTTCTACATACTGTTATAGCCGCTAATTCAATTGCCGGCTTCAGTGAAATCACAGAAGCCGACATGAAATGATACATTGTTTCCACACATTTAACCATGTAATTTCATGTATTTTTATATATGTTTGAAACATACAATTACATGAGTATATGTGTGCTAAATTTCAGACATGTAGGGGTTAATTAAAGGTGTAAATTCGTTGAAAAAAAATGCGTGGGCTCCCGCTGTATTTTCTCCACCAGACAGACAAAGCAAGCGAGTGGGGGCAGATAATAATAGCCTAGGGAGGGTACATTTTTTTTGTGCCCCCCCTGGCTACTAACATCTGCCCCCAGACACCCCAGAAAGGGCAAATCTCTAATTAGATTCGCCCTTTCTGGCACTTTGCCCGTCTATTCCCATTGCCCTGTAGCGGTGGCGAATGGGTTAATAAGGGGTTAAAATGACCTTGCAATTGAAAGGTCACTTTAAGCCAGGTTAATAATTGATAGCTGTCAATTAGACAACTATCAATTATTAATCCTATTGTATGAAAGAAAAATCAAACACACACAGTTTAATAAAAAATAAGTTTAATTAAATAATCACACAGTTTTTGACCATATTTTATTTTCCTGCTAAAACCATTTCCTGTAATAAAAATAAAATAAAAAAGCAAAATTATACTTACCAATCCGATGTACAGTCAGGTCCCACGGTGTAATCCATCAGAAAGGGTTAACAGGTTACAGGTCGCAGAGAGCTAATAATGCTGTCTCAGACCTGTATTCCCCTGAATGAATAAGTTCCTCTCCCAGCGAAAGTAAAGGAATAGATTCATGAATGGAGCTTAATTGATTTATTGGCAATTTAACTTTAGTGACCTGACCTAAAGGGAAAGTGGACACAATCAATTAAGCTTCATTCATGAAACACATCCTCTCCTGTCGCCAGGAGAGGAACTTATTCATTCATGAGCTTTGAGCTGAGCATGCAGGATTACTTGCACTGCTTGGCTCAAAGCTAGTTAACCCTTTGTGAAGGATTACAGCGTGGGACGTGACAGATCGGCGGAATAGGTAAGAATAATGTTGTTTTATTTCTTTTTCTTTATTTTAGGAGATCAATGGCTTCGCACGGATTAAGTGTAAAATAAAATATGGTCAAAAAAATGTGTTTTTATTTCATTAAAATTATTTATTCTTAAAGTGTGTGTGTTTTTTTATTTACTTCAATAGGATTAATAATTGATAGTTGTCTAATTGACAGCTATCAATTATTAACCTGCCTTAAGGTCACCTTTCAATAGCAAGGTGACAGTAAGGTGAGATAATTAACCCATTCGCCACCGCTACAGGGCAATGGGAATAGACGGGCAAAGTGCCAGAAAGGGCGAATCTAATTATAGATTTGCCCTTTCTGGGGTGTCTGGGGGCAGATGTTAGTAGCCAGGGGGGGCACAAAAAAAATGCACCCTCCCTGGGCTATTATTATCTGCCCCCACTCGCTTTGCTTTGTCTGTCTGGTGGAGAAAATACAGCGGGAGCCCACGCATTTTTTTTCAACGAAATTACACCTTTAATTAACCCCTACATGTCTGAAATTTTGCACAAATACACTCATGTAATTGTATGTTTCAAACATATATAAAAATACATGAAATTACATGGTTAAATGTGTGGAAACAATGTATCATTTCATGTCGGCTTCTGTGATTTCACAAAACCCGGCAATTGAATTAGCGGCTATTACAGTATGTAGAAGTCTAGGAACTATAAATATATTATATTACATGTCACAATGACATGTATATATATATATATATATGTGTTCTATGTGTATATACTATTCTTTCTAGTTTTATTAAAGCTGTCAGTGTGATTTTACAGTATAGCCGGGGATGAATTGCCGGCTTTTCTAAAGGACACCGATGCGATTTCATCGCAAGTCACACAGTGTGGTCCGTTTGTAATCAGATTTTTCATCGCTCCCATAGACTTGCATTGGCGATAGTCGACCCACAATCGGTGATAATCGCAGCATGCTGCGATTGTACCGGACGTTTAAAACGGACCACAAAAAATCTGATACTGGGAGCTGCTCCATAGATTAACATAGGTCCGACTGCAATGCGATATTTCATCGCATTGCAGTCGTCCGATTTTGTCGCCAGTGTGACTCCGGCCTAACACTTTACTAAAGTATTGGAAAATCAGTTTCCTAAACTTCAGAAACTCCTTTACAGTGTATTTATCCCCAAATATTATCCTTATTTATTTTAATTTATAAATACATGTTTCGTAAATGATAATTACAAAAATGACCAGTAAATATTTCACTTCTCTATACTTACAGCCCTCATTTATTAAAAATGGCCTAGTTTGCGCAAAATCTTAGAGTTCTTCGCCACTATATATTTATTACATCTCACACCTAAATTATAAATATGGCGCACATTACACCACAGAAATTTTTTACTTATGGTGGTCTACTTCTCAGCGTTAGACAGGAGCCCAAGATCAATGTGTCAAAATGTCACAAGTCAATACAATTTTTTTTGTGCAAATTGTAACTTCTTGGTACAAAAGAGCTTGTATCCAATGTTGCAGGTCAATGTAGAATTTTGTGCAACTTGCTACAGTTTATGCCTGGTTGCAGTATAAATTTGACTCTGAATCCAGTGATGTGTCACTTACTGGGCTGCTTGCTGTAGTTTTGATAAAATCAGTGTTTTATCAGCAGATTATGATCGCTAGAGGACTAGTAAACTTGCGGAGTTCTCCATATTCATGAGCTCTGGTAACCCTTCCCTACCACTGATTGACAGCTTTCTTCCTATGCACAGTATACAGAGAAAACTGCCAATCAGGTGTGGGCGGGGTTATACAGAGCTCAGCATTAGAGAACTGCTAGATCTGCAGCAGGGAAAACTGTAATGTTATCAAAACTGCAGCAAACAGCCCAGTAAGTGACACATCGCTGGAATCAGGGTCTCTGCCCCTACATGATGCGGCTGAAGTAGCAAAAAACTTGGTGACAGATTCCCTTTAATACGGGTATGATGGGCCTAGAATATGCATCTTTTATGTAGAAAAGGTTAACCATGCCCCCATTCATCATCATTTTTATATTTTGATTTAGATACGAAAAAAATGATGTAATAAATGGTGTAAAACGTTGATAATTTTCACATATGCATTTTCAAAATGTTGCAATTTGGGCCAAAAAAAAATCGACATTGTGTCTTAGGTCTCATGCACACAGCAGAATACAGAATCTGTGCCAAAATGAACCCAGATAAGCCTCTTATATAAAGTTATGGCTCCCGTACTGTAGCTTTGTGTGCCTCAGATTTTACATGGAGGTGCAGAGAGGCTTTGAGATGAAAGGAGGTTTTGATCTGGAAACTCCAGGATGGACAGTAGTTATTCGGTAGAAGCCATAGCATAACTATTGCTTTGTTTGATTGAATGTTGAGCATCTTGCACACAGCAGAGCGGAAGTATTCCCTCCGAAAAGCAATGAATGTCTCCAAAATACAGCAAGCAGAGGAACATGCCACTATAAGAAATCCGAAACATATGGAGGGACAGTAGAGCCCTTTCAAGTCTATGGGTTCCCTCTTACAACTCCCTAAGGGCGTATGGATCAGTAATGTTGCCATGTGCATGATGCCCAATAAATATAATGGAAAAGCAAATTTTTGCCTATAAGACCATTCACATTAATGGCTTTAAGTCCACAAATTGTATATGGTTTGAGCACAGTGTCGACTTCAAGTCACCTACTTGAGAAATGTAACTTTTTTTTTTCTTATAATTCCTCCCATAGGGTTGAGAGCTTACAAGAGGGGCAGCCATGGAGAAAGGAGGCAATATCCAGCTGGAGATCCCCGAATACAGTAACTCTGTCCTGAGCCACCTCAACCAGCTGCGGATGCAAGGTCGTCTGTGCGACATCGTGGTCAATGTACAAGGCCAGTCTTTTCGAGCCCACAAAGTGGTCCTGGCCGCCAGCTCGCCCTACTTCCGAGACCACATGTCCTTAAACGAGATGAGCGCAGTGTCCTTATCGGTCATTAAGAACCCCGGCGTGTTTGAGCAGCTGCTTTCTTTTTGCTACACGGGCCGTATTTGCTTGCAACTCGCTGACATCATAAGCTACCTGACGGCTGCAAGCTTTTTGCAGATGCAGCACATCATTGACAAGTGCACGCAGATCCTTGAGGGCATCCATTTAAAAATTAGTTCACCGGAATCTGAAGAAGAGCTAAGCCAGAGCAGACCCAAACACCAAGAAAGAGTCCAGGATTCCCACCGTGTCAGTCAGAGTTTGACTCGTTCTATAAGCCCACGGCACAGCACTCCAAGACCCTCAGGGAATAGGAGAGGTCAGGTAAGCACTGTCCTGGACATTAGAGAGTTGAGTCCTGCAGAAGAGTCCACAAGTCCTCAGATGGTGGAGCAAGGTTCAGATGTGGAGAGCAGGGAGCCTATTTTACGAATCAACAGAGCCGGACAGTGGTACGTGGAAACGGGGGCAGCGGACCGAGGAGAACGGAGCGACGATGACGTCAGAGTGATGGGGGCCCTCCGTATCAAGACGGAGAACCTGGATGAGTGGCTAGGGCCAGAGAACCAACCTTCTGGAGAAGATGGAAGCAGTGCGGAAGAGGTAACCGCTATGGTGATGATACAACAGGGCACAGTGCTGCCGGGCAGGAAAGCTACAATTTGGGGTCCTCCAGCACCAAAGTTTCCAGGCCAACCAGCAGTGAGATGGACAGGTAAGGGACGCATTATGCAGGCTAGTACTATCTTTGTGAGTCAGAAATTTTGCAGCAGGTGGTACAGCTACAGGCTGTGTCTTATGGGTGTCCATATGCAATATATGCAGCATGGCCGCCACACTGCACCGACACAAAGGGAACTGACCTAAAATTCTCACCTTACAGGTGGTGTTAGGCAAAAAGTTGAGAATAAAATTGATAGGACCTTTTTTTTATTTTTTTTTTAACGTCTGTTAATTTACGAACACCAGGACAAATGCTTGCAATGGTGGTACCGGGAAATTAAAAATTTCTAGAAAAAGTCATAACACTGTTGTATAATTCTATGAGACCTTTCCTAATATTTTAATTTTTAACCTCTTTCTCAAAAGATTCAGCCCCTCTGGTAGTGTGGGCACCATGCCGGAACGGCACAGAGCAAAGAGCGAATCTCCCCGGAGGTTGGAGGAACCAAAGCAACACAGCAACCAGGTCAGTGGTGTCCAGAGTCATTACAGCGGGTACGTTAGAATTGATGAAAAGAAAAGACATTAAGCATTATATAGGGGGGTACATGTCAGGGGCGCATAGAGCATGAGGTCTGTAAGTTGCAGCTTTATGCAATATCTGCAGATCTGGAAAGGGAAACTTCTCTTGTTCTGTAATCTGCAGCACGTTTGTTAATTCCTGTGTTTCCAATCTTATAAAGTGGTGGTACATTTTTAGCATATGTCATCACTTTGTGATCTGCTGTGGTCTCGACCTCAGGTGACCCGTCCCTAGAGTGTCTCCTACTAAAGGGGTTGTCTGGGCATTGATGCTGTGTATTGGATTCTGTTAAAAAAAAAAAAAAACTTAATCATACTCAACTGCTGTCACCCTCCTACATGCAGCACAGACCCCTCTGTTAGCAATGATGTCACCATTCAATCAGCCACCGGTGCGATAGGTCAGTTGACTTGAATAGCACTTGATGATGCACGTGCAAGTCGCCTGACAGCTGCAGCCTGTCACAAGTCGCAGCGGTCCTGTGAAGGGTTTAATGTTGACGTCGTTGCTTCCAGTGTCAGAACAGACTACGGGGCGGCCTGCACTGTGTCCAGGAGAGTGATAATAGGCAAGTATGATTTTTTTTTTTTTAATTATTTTATACAACACCTTTACGTTTCCCTGCCCAGCAGCGCTTACGCCCCACCAACCTGTAAGGGGTGCTGCAGTTAGCCCCACTCATGTGAACCACAGAAGGCTAATGTACTACTGCGCAGTAAAACAGGTGGACACGTCACCATGTGTTGCATCCCTTCATTCTCAAGATCGCTGGGGGGGTGTTCCAAATCTCAGACCTCCACCCATCATAAATAAGCCTTTGTTCCTCTTTCCACTGTAACCATCCTTTTTTTTCTTGCACAGCTGCAATATCTGTTGTTAAAGAGTTATGGGTTTTGCGAGAAGTTGAGCAAAAAGATTTGCCGGAACTTCGTCCGGCGTCCACCATGCTGGTTACTCCGTGGGAGTTTATCAGTGCAGATTTACTCGACCGGCATTCGCATTGCTGTCATTATGTGAGCCTCTTGTGTTTAATGGACCCCTGCGATGCTCATCATGCGGTACCAAGGGGCCTAGTAATCACAAGAGTCGCCCGTTGTGCCAGCATTCGAGTGCTGACTGGGAAAGTTCCCACTGCCCTGGTCGAGCTCCCATAGAGTAGAATAGAGGTGTCCGCAAATCTTTTTGCTCAAGTTCTCAGCCATTTTATGTTACAATGATCCTACTCCCCTTTCTTTCTTCTTTCTCTTACCCTTCTCATATAGGGAGATGAAGGCGGGGTGATCGGAGTGAGCGGTTACGTAGAATATCTCCGTGAGCAAGAGGTATCTGAGCGATGGTTTCGCTACAACCCACGATTGACCTGTATTTACTGCGCCAAATCTTTCAACCAGAAGGGCAGTCTGGACCGCCATATGCGGCTTCACATGGGTATTACTCCTTTTGTGTGTCGGATGTGTGGTAAGAAGTACACCCGCAAGGATCAGCTGGAGTATCACATACGGAAGCACACAGGCAACAAACCCTTCCACTGCCACGTATGTGGGAAAAGCTTCCCTTCCAGGCCATCCTCAATCAGCACTTTCGGAAGAACCACCCTGGCTGTATTCCTCTTGAGGGTCCTCACAGCATTTCCCCCGAGACCACCACAGTTGTTACTTCTAGAGGTCCGGCCGGAGAAGAGTCTCCACCTCACGAGGAAACTGGCGGAGTGGCACCTTCAGCAACAGCTGAGGTGGCATATGGCGGTGAGACGGCTCACGGCTCTGTGTCCACTACCGGACCAGACTGAAAAAAAAAAATTGATCTATATATACAGGAGGACACAAGTTGACTAATTTCCTCCCTTTTACCTCAGCAAAACTTCACAACAGTTTTATCCTTCCCTCCTGCTCCTCTCACTTTCCCAGTCGAGTTCTCATGAGATCGGCTCCTGGGGGGGGTTATTTGCTGAATGCAGAAGTCTTGGGAAGTTTGCCAAATTCAGAGAAATTGTATTAGCTTCCTTTGTGCTCCTTTTCCTTTTTAGACCTCAAAAACCAACTATCTCACCCGCTAAAGAAACAAGCGACTCTTTAATTTTTTGTTTTGTTTTTTAGGTGAATATGCTTTTTTCAAGTACAGTCGATGACTATTGGAAATCTTATACAGGAGCATTTTCGGGGGGGGGGGTGGTGTGGCCCCTATCAATGATGCATTTTTTTGCTTTTTTTTTCTTCTGAATCAGACGGTCTGGTCTGGCCTTTAAAATAAGTTTGATGGTGCTGTCCTAGGAATATTAGTAAGGTGCTTAAAGATACTTCTGTAGCAGAGTCAAAGACTCTTCCTGTGCATGTACGAGAAGTGCGAATTGTGAAGTAACGCTGAAAAATGGCAGATTAGGAGGCAGCAATGCAATAAGTAACCCTTTTTAGATACCGGAGCCGTGCATTGGAGACCACTCTGAGCAGGGCTGGATTTAGGTCTTATTTACGCCCCCATCCAATATCCACCCGATGCATCAACCACAACTTGCCAATTAATGGGATGAAGCTTTGCCAATCCTTCCGCGCAGCAGAATGTAACTAAGAACGGATGCCACAGACGCACACGTCATCAAGCCAAAATGATGGTTATGAGCATTAGTGCCAATAGTTCCAGCTTCCATGATATCAAAACGGTCCCGTATGTTGGGAAATAATGTTCCTCTGCTGATGGTCATTTTTTGGGGGGGAAACTGTTTATTGCCAGTCTCATTGCTTTGTTGCTTTAAAGGGAACGCCCATCTTTCACCAACGCGTTTCGTAAATTTTACAGTTTTTCTGAAAAAAAGCTCCTCTGGGGAGGGGGTTGTCTCAACTAATAAATGGGTAAAATTGCAGAGTTCTTGTAAAAACAAACAACTGTTAAATTTATCCCCGTGTTAAAAAATTTTCTCGGTTCTCAAGTACGAAAGGATTGTTAATTTTATTGTTTACTACCCATTGCATAAGTTACCGACCACCTCTGTAGTCTATTAGCGGTGACTGGTTTCCTAGGCAAGGGACAAACGCTCGCAAGCTGTTTGCTATATGCACCAATGAAGCTGGCTGAAAGAGTGCACCGTTCAGTCCATACTACTAGTCGGAACTGTCAGTCATCTTCAGGAGAGCACAGGGAAGCTGGGAGGCAGTGGACTGGTGTGCGCTCCTGAATGAAGATTAGACAACCCTTTTGAAAGGAATATGTCACCAAGTTTTTGATATGTAATCTTAGAGCATCATGAAATGGGCGCAGAGACCCTGATTCCAGTGATGTGTCACTTACTGCACTGTGTTTTCCTGCTTCAATAAAATCAGTGTTTTATCAGCAGGAGATTATCACAATAGGACTAAGTGTCTCGTGCTTCCTGGTCCGACTCCACACTCATGACTGATTGGCTGCTTTCTGTATATATTCTATACCAATCAGTGATGTGGCAGGGTTATACAGGGCTCAATATTCCTAGATCTGCAGTAGAGAAAACTGTAACTGTTGCACCCAGTAAACTAAGTGATCCATCACTGGAATCATGGTCTCTTCCCCTACATCATGCTGCTGTCATATTACATAGAAAAACCTGGTGATAGATTCCCTTTAAAGCAGTTTTACCAATTTATCCACAGCGATCATGTCTGATCCTTTGGACTCCCATCGATCACAAGAACGGAGTTCCGATCCCCCTCTCATGTTCGCATGTGTCTATGGAACAGAGATGGTCAGTACTAAAAACACTGAACACAGCGGCGGAATTCATGTCTGACCACACCGTTTAATTTACTCTTGACCAGGGTGAGGCATTACGGGAGATCAGGACCCGCGTTCTCGTGATCATTTAAAGGGGTTGTCGCGACTTGTAGTTCAAGTCTGCATAGAGTGACTGCAGACTTGTGAATCCTCACAGCGCGGGCAGGCGCACGAGTGCAAGTATGCAATTTGCATGCATGCAGTCACATGTCAACTAGACGTGCGCGGCCTCACTCATTGCCAGTGAATTGAGCGAGGCTGGACACGTCTAGTGGGAATGTGACTGGAAGTATGCAAATCTGCACTGGAGAATCTTAATAATGCAAACTGTGCGCGCCATTGGGATTCACAAGTCTGCAGTCACATAGCCTGGACAACCCTCTTTAAATGTCTTCCCACTTTAGGAAATCAATTTAAGAGTGAGCGTTCCCCAACAATCGCTTAAATAATAGATCTAATTTTACCTTGTTGAGATAACTGCACATTCCTCTCCCCTTCAACTTTGGTTATTGAACCAGATGTCTCCTTCCCTTGTCCTATGTCATCTATACCCTACCATAAATCCAGCCCTACCACTGGTTTGCTAAAAAATAAATGCTGCCTTCGTTTTTCCTTGGCATCCATTGCCTTACCAGCTGCCTGCTTCATGGGTGCAAGTCAGCTAGTTTTCGATGTTATAGATGGAGGCTTCCCCACCAACTCGGCAAGACAGAACCATGTTTTTTGTCGGAAAGGTCCCCTCCTTTTTTTTTTCGGATGCTTATTTATAAATGCTCCATTCGCATTTTTTGTATTTTATTTTATCATTTTCGTGAACAAGGGCGGTGCGCGCCATCGACCCTAATGAGTGAATATGCTTTAACACAGCCGTTTTTTTCAGTGCACATCTTAATCACGCTCCTTACGTGCCGCGGGCGTGTGGATTTGGTCAGTCGACAGCCTCCTGGCACGTATGAAGTTGGCGACAGTATTTCATATATTTATTTATTTTTCTTTTGTTACCTACAACACACAGTTTATATTACCGAGTATCATTTGTTTTGTACTGTTATAAGTTACATTTGCATTTAATTTTTGTTTTATAAAATAATGACATGCTCTTTTTGCTTTTTATCAGGCAAAGGATTTTTTTTTTTTTTTTTGCAATTTTCAGAAACGTACAATGACGGACCGTGAATGCGTTGTCTGCTAGAACCAAACCTGTTAGAGCAGTCTCCTGACTCGCTCTATTAGCTGCAGTTATCAGCCATGTCCAGCGTGATTCATGACTCTGGAGAACCGCAGGTATAGAAAACTATTTCAATTCATCATCAATTTTCTCATCATGAAAAGGTTTTCCAAACAGGATCACCCCTTTGAAAAGTTTTAAAGTAAAATCGCACTTTCTCAAAACTGTGGACGTCTTCCTGAGACTCTGGGCTATGTAGAAAGTATATTAGATCCGTCTTCAGCCCTTTTATTTTAGCTATTGAGGGGGTTGCAGCAACTGGACCCTCATCACTCATAACTTTGGACGTGTCTTTATGACATACGAAAAGTTTTCTGAAAGTGCAGTTAGACTTTAATTCAAGGAATATTGCTGCCTAAAGGGTTATTCCCATCTTCACTAAAGGCTATTGTCGAATCGTACTTTATAAATACAAGCTATTTTGCAATTTACTGCTTATTGAAATTTGAATCCATTCTTGAGCTATTAACATTTTTTCTTTTGTTTTCAGCTCGTTGCCTTGGAGACCGGCCACCGCAACATGAGCAGTGCTTACAAGCTCCTTTCTGAAGCTGACCAGGATGCCTGCAGCATGCCATTACTGCCTAAACCCAGCCAGCTTTAGCGCAGTGCTTGCAAGCTAGATCGCAGCAGTGGTCGGCCTCCTCGGCAGCAAGCTGTAAACAAAAAAGAAAAATGTTAATATCTCAAGAACGACATTACCTTTTAATAAGCATTAAATTGAGAAAGTGCTTGTTTTTACAAGCCCTATTCAACGATATCTATTCATGAAGATGCACAATAATCCTTTAAAAGCATTTTTCCAACTTTCAAAATGCAGATTAATAAATTCAAGAGGCTGTTCAGGACTATTAGTGACCCATCCTTCTGGTATTCCCAATTTTCCAGATCTTAAGGTGGCTGGATACACAATTTTGTACCCTGGGAAGTGGCCCGACTTGGTTGCCGCAGGTCAGCTTTTATTTAAGGGAATTAGAGCAGAGATGCAGTACCCAGGACTGACCACTGCATATGGTGGGCGCTGTAATGTTGCTGCACTGTACATCATCTGACAGCTAATCGGTGAGACCCAAAGTGACTTGTATTCATTGATATTCATCGATTATTATCGAAGGATATTATTATCCTTTGACTTGGTAAGGTCCTGGACAACCTCTTTAACTTATACTCCAAAGTAGGAGCCTTTTAAACTCTAACTTTAAAAAGCAAGTCTTGCATTTATGGCCCATAGCCAGGGCAGCTACTAATAGCATTTATTAGATCTGGAGCTCCCAACATGTTCATGCATTTCACATTCAGCCTATTAAAGGGGTTGTTTTATGTTCTTCGTTAAGGAGCGCATCGATATTCTGCCTTCCAGTTTCCTGCTTGTCAGGGGCAGATTGCTCTCTTGAGGTTTCATAATTCAAACCATCGGCATTGTTGTGCCACTGTTCCGAATTTTGTGCTTTCCTATGCCCCAAGCATAGGCAACATGGGAGGAGCGCAGAGGGACATAGAAGGAACGCAGAGGGACATGGAAGGAGCGCAGAGACATGAAAGGTGCACATGGGGACATGGGAGGAGCGCGGGGACATGGAAGGAGCGCAAGGACATGGAAGGAGCATAGGGGCATGGAAGGAGCGCGGGGACGGAAGGAGCATAGGGGCATGGAAGGAGCGCGGGGACGGAAGGAGCGCGGGGATATGGAAGGAGCACGAGGACATGGAAGGAGCGCGGGACATGGAAGGAGGCAGACATGGAGGAGCATAGGCAGAAGGAGCGCGGGGCGACTATGGAAGGAGCGCGGGGACGGAAGGAGCGCGGGATATGGAAGGCGGACATGGAAGGAGCGCGGGGACATGGAAGGAGCGGGGGATATGGAAGGAGCGCAGGGATATGGAAGGAGCGCGGGATAGGGAAGGACGGGATGGAAGGAGCCAAGGGGCCATTGGAAGGAGCACGGGACATGGAAGAGAAGGCAGAGGGCGGAATGGAAGGAGCGCCGGGGCATGGAAGGAGCGCAGGGACATGGAAGGAGCGCCAGGGCAATGGAAGGAGCGCCGGGGCATGGAAGGAGCGCAGGGACATGGAAGGAGCGCAGGGACACCGAAGATGGCCAGATCCAGCACCAGAGCAGTGCTTACAAGCTCTAAATAAAAAAAAAAAGCCTGCACCTAAAATAATCATCAGCAGTGGCCGGAAACTTAGGCAACATGCAGCAAACAATAGAATTAGAAATCTCTTCCAGTCTCCAGAACGGAGAGGATTTTTAATAAGAAGTAAATCTCAAAGTTGCTTGTTCCTAAATGCACTTGTTCAATTTTTATGCAATTATCAAATGAAACAACCCCTTTAATGGTAATTATGGTGGTGCCACATGTGAATTGAACTGTTCCAGATTCCATCCCTGATTGCATCTGCAGTGAGACGCTGTAATGTGCTTATCCTCGAGACTCTTAAGCGCCCCAATATGTACTATTCCTTCAGGAGAGGTGACCTCTCTCTTTGTGAATTAGTGATGTCACTGATTACACTATGACATAGTGTGATGTACGCCGTCGGAATGGAGGCCTCTGTCATGTAGGGGACGTCTGCTGTGAGTTCTGTCCAAAGTATTGGGTTCATCTAGGAGTAACTCATCCTCGAGCGATGGCTTTTTCTCCGCTGTCATTTTTATCCTTAGAGGTGAATTGCTTTATTTCCTTTTTACGTCTGCCTTTTGTTTGAAGCTACGGTGAAGCACAAAGGCGGACGCTATGGCTTTACCTTGACTGTATATGAAGTGGTAGTATCCAAAAAAAAATTCGATCCTGGTCCTAAGGAAGCTCAGGCTTTTGACTCCTTTATTTACCACATTCCTCTCGGTCCTAGATTTTGGCATTGTGCAATGAGAAGATAGAGGTTTGCATGGATGGCTATTTTTCAGTTTTGCGCTTCTAGGTAGAATACGATATTGGGCGTCTCTTCTAGTTGCACGTTACATTACAGGGTCTGGGAAAGCAAGTAGAGGAGAGGGTTCTCTTTTCTGGGCTGAGAAATAGTTTTTTTTTCCAGAATTGTCATCTAACCAGGAAAAATAAACCCCAATCCAATTAAAGAAAAAATAAAATTTCCTAATTCTAATTTTGCTAAAATCTTACAATGATGAAAAAAATGTATTAATTTGTGAAAAAAATGCACTTTAAATGGAATATAGCCTTACTCCTTATGTGCAACAGCAGTTTGGTCATGTAATGATTTCTCTGCAAAAATAACCTGGCGTTTTTGGGAGATGAGTCTGGGGTGCTAGTCCTACTACATTTCAGTGTATGTACAAGGAATCTGTTACTGATTGAAAGGCAAAATTGCACGAGGAAGTCACTTAAGATGGCACTTAACCCCTCCAAAAATAATTGGGGGTAGTAAGGGGTGTACACAGCATTAGACACATAGACCTAGATTAAGTTCAGATTATTATTCCCTTATTTATCCCCGCCACCACCTTCCCCTTCGAGTCTTGCAATATTTTGGGAGTTTGATACGATCCATACAGTAAAATGGAAATCCTATTGTTAATGTGCAGATTGAAGTTGGTGGTGGCCCCCATTCCCACTTGGACCCTCTATCACAGCCCCATGTAGATCCACTGCTCTCTCCACTAGGCAGCGACTAAGCTAGAATCAAGCATGGTCACCTCTCCTCTTCTCTTCCTTTGAAGAGGATCACCAAAAAGCCACCGGAGAGGGTCATTGGTGGAAGCCCCTTCCCCTGTAATCCTTAATTAATTTTTAACTGGCACTGAATGGAATGGGAACAGATATGATCGTAGACGTGCAGATGTCATTGTGTCCTCAGTGTATCTTCGGGAGTCGTTGACTAATGCCGGCCACATACTGCTCAAATATATGACTCGAGAGAATTAGACAGGGGTGGACAATACAATTGGTGTAATCTGTGCTCAGGATGTAAAGGGGCCCATTACCACCTTAAAAGCAGGTGGAATTGAGCTATTGGACTGCAAAGGGCCCATATCTTGTTCTTGCTAAGGGACCCTCTTCTGTCTGTGTCAGCCAGCGAAATTAGACTTGTAAGACCAATTTCACCCATCCATTTGAGGCTTCCCAATTCTGGTGAGGAGACCCCCAGCGCCAGTCCGTGCATTGCGAAACGCAGTTGTTCGAAACCGACCTAAGGGTGAGATACCGAGCACTTCCAATAATCATGAACACTCGCCATGCAAAAAAAATCGTAATTTACTTTTCCTATGGAAAGCAGAAGGTGTGTGTTCACCACTCAGGAGGTCCAAGGATGGACAGGTGTCAGCAGACCATATTCCTGGCAATGACCACCTTGTATTTTAATAAAGGGAAAGAATGAAACAGATGTACCGCCCATCCCATATACTGTTTTTGTTTTGTTTTTTTCCTCCCTACTTATATATATTACATTAGAGTTCAGCAAAAAGATTGAAGTATCAGACTCGACGCCAAACCACGGGAGAGCAAGTCTTTTTGCTCAACTCTGATAGATATATATATATATATATCATATTCTCTAACTTTCTCAAGTAATTGAGTCTACACCTTTCTGAATCCCATAATCTTATCAAAAAAAGTTTCCTCTGTAAAAGGGGTTTCATCTTGGGGACTTTACTGTAGTTTCAGGTATCATTGTTTTTATGGTCAATATATATGGTTCTGTTTTTTGATACTTCTGATTTATTTCTTGCATGTGAAGGATGAGGCTCAACAGGATCCCTGGTCAGTTATTAGTGGAAAGGACTTGTACGTAATGTTGCAAGTGTTTTACGGATGCAGTTACTTTAATAGGCAATTTGTCAGTAGCATCCACCCTCCTAAGCCGTCTATATGGACATGCCCGTCATAGAAAGTTGAATAAATTGATACCTTTTGATATCTGCAATCTGATGTCTTAATCCAGATAAATCATCTTTTTTCTTATATGTAAATGAGCCATTAAAATCTATGGGCCGGACCTAGATCTCACCGAGAATCAGCCTCCAGTGCTTTTTTTTTTTAAATAAAAGGGGCGTTACCAGTGTGAGACCTGTAATGACTGACAGTCTGCTCTCCTGATCTCACTGCAGAGCTGTGTGTGAATATAACTAATACAGTACAGCAGAGCTGAACCTTTTCTCATTACAAACATCTGCACTATTCCTGTCAAACTGCTGTCTAATCACCTACCTTCATGCAAAATGCCAGAAGATGGAAGCTAAAGAAACATCAGCTCTAATCAGTCACAGTTCTATGGTTGAGTTGACAGTACTGGGAGAAGAGAGCTGCAGATGTGTTTGTAATGAGACAAAGCTCAGCTCTACTGTACTGTTTTAGTTGTTATCACACACAGCTCTGCAGTGAGATCAGGAGAGAAGACTGTCAGTCATGACATGTCTCACATTGGTAACTCCACCTTTCGTTTATAATAAGCTCTGGAGGCAGATTCTCAGAGAGATCTATGTCCGGCTCATAGATCTTAACAGCTCATTTGCATATTAAGAAAAATGTGGATTTCTCTGGAAGAAGACATCAAATAGCTGATATCAAGGTATCATTTTATTCAGCTTTCTATGGCCTACATACCCATATAGACAGATTAGGAGGGTTGATCCTACTGAAAGTTTCTCTTTAATATCAGAAGTTTTGATTGCTGGAGGTCCAGGGGCTCATTTACACACATGATCGCAAAAACGAAGGGGCAAAAGACCTTATCTGAACTGTGCTCCCTTAGTTTCAGGGATCATTAGGGGGGTTTAAGCACTTTGCCCCCCCCTTCCACCTCATTAAGGGCTTGTGCACATGTTGCACATTTGGTGCATTTTTGCCATGCAGATTTGCTAGCAAAACCTGAAGCAATCCTCATGCCGGCAAAGTGAATGAGAAACCTGAAGTGTCACTTGCAGATTTGGTGCAGAAAATAATCTGCAGCATGTGAATTCTCTGTGGTTTTTGCCCATCATTTTTTACCATTGACTTAACTCAAGTCAGGCGAAAATGCACCAGAAATGCTTTTTTTTTTGCACCTGCATTTTTCCTGCCAAAAGATGCAGAAATGTCTCCATCCAGTTACTGAAGGTGTGCACATAGGCTAAAAGGATGGGTGCTAAACCTAAAATGCAGAATGCATGGTAAAAACAGGTACTTTTATTGTTTTTTATATGCATACTTGTCTTCCTTCGTCCGATATGACGGCTGTGCGTATACTGGGGCGTCAAATGTGAAACCAGATACTGTAACAGACCCCAGTGTATTAATGCTACTGTCGTAACACTGAGGAAGCCATCGCACCCACCTAAATAGCTTTCCCCAAAAATCTCTTCCATGTAGCACAGCCGTCAAGAGTTAAGTCTGGATCTAGGATCCCTTTTTTTTTTTAGCCCTCAGGAGATATTTAGAGGATGGGTATACCCTATGAAGTTTAAAGTGATATATTTCGATGTATCTCTGGATCTCTATTGATTCTTAGGCTTTGTTAACATAGAGGAGTTTATTTTAGGCGTTTTTGGAGCAGATCTGCCCCCAAAATCCTCCTCGAATACGGCTTAGAAAACTCTGATTCATTTCCATAGGAAATCAACTTTAATGTTCATATGAGGAGGTTTTTGAGTGTTTTCTTAAAGAGGTTTTCCAAAACACCTGGGTGAGAAAAAAAAAGTGCACGTCATTTCTGAGACATAGATCCTGATGGAATTTGCTCCAAACTAAACACGTCCAATCAAAAAGGCTGCAAAAAAACAACTTATAAGTCTTGAAAAACCGCTGCAGGAAATGAAAAACTGCCCAAAAAACTCCCCATCAAAAATAGTGGTTTCTGCAGGAAAAACTAATTTAAAAAAAATAGATCACAGCACTGTTTATCTGGCTCTGCGTCCAACTCATTCTCATGACTTTATGAATGATGAGGGTCCATCCGCTGAGACCCCTTACCGATCATAAAGTGATGGCTTATCCTGTCCTATGAGATGAGAAGTCTTTAAATGTAAGCAGTGAATCTTTCTATTCACTCACCGCCAGCGTAGGTCTAGAAAATCCGATAAACTGTAGCAAAAAGCTGCATTTATTTACATAAGTCAGAAATCCCCTTTTTATAGTATTGTAAATCACTGCAGTCGTAAAGGGAATCTGTCAGCAAGTTTTTTTTTTTCAATGTAATCTGTGAGCAGCATGATTTAGGGGCAGAGACCCTGATTTCAGCGATGTATTACTTAGTAGACTGTATTTTTGTTTCAATAAAATCAGTGTTTATCAGCAGGAGATTATCACTAGACTACTAGGTGTCTGGTGCCTTTTAGTCCAACCACGCCCCACAAAAAACAGCCAATCAGTGGTGTGGGTGGAGCTATACACAGTTCAGCATTCTTTAGATCTACAGCAGAGAAACTGTGATTCTGTCAGAACTGCTGCACCCAGTAAACTAAGTGATACATCGCTGGAATCCGGGT
This sequence comes from Oophaga sylvatica, assembly GCA_033576555.1. Lineage (NCBI taxonomy): Eukaryota > Metazoa > Chordata > Amphibia > Anura > Dendrobatidae > Oophaga > Oophaga sylvatica. The sequence goes on along the minus strand of JARQOD010000009.1, from coordinate 93,653,323 downwards.
CACTCTCCCTGCTTCATGTTGCTGTTAGATTACATAGCAAAAACCTGATGATGTATTTCCTTTAAAGGGAATCAATCTGTCAGTAAAATAATCCCCAACAAACTGCATATATAGGCTAAATCTAAGGGCACTTTTATATCTTCTATCTGTTGCTGCATTCCCGAGTAACTAGCGTTTTAAGTCATATGCAAGTGATGCATTATGTGCTGATTTCTTCGCCTGACAGGCACTGATATATCAATCAATCAATCTTAAAGGGCTGGTGCTGGGCAGGAAAAAAAAACCTTTTTGTAGCAGTTCTACCATTTAACAGCAGGGAGGAAGTAAGTCACATCTCCTCCTACTGTGCCCCCTCATATGAAAATGAATGTAATTTGCAGCCTGCAAATAAATGAAGATAATAAACAGCATTGAACACTCGCTGTTTGATAACCAAAAATAAGAATGAATTCTAGGATAGGAAACAAGGGAAACCCATTTTAAACATTTCACTTTTTCTTCTGGGGTCTGTGCCCTTTCTTGGGCTTCAGAAAAAGAAAATAAAACAGTACTAATGAGAACTGAACATAAATAGTAAGCGAGTTAATACTTGCCTAGCGTTGGAGGAAGACCTGGCGCACACTGCGACTGAGGCAGTAGCATGAGCAAAGATGCCATTTTGGGGAAAAACTTCCAAGATTTGAGTGGAGACTAATGTAAGCGACCTTAGCCCTTCGGCTGCTTTAAGTGTATGCTTATGTGGGCAAAAAAAAATTATGTACAGTTATTCCTTGAAAGGCTGTGGTCAGTTTTGACATGGAATGATTTTTTACATATGAGTGGTTAACTTTTCGTAAAAGTGCACTAAGATTCAGTCCGCAATCTTCATTTCTTCACTCATCTTCAGACCATCTGATATGCAGTTTGTAGCCTGATCCGGGCTTCAGAGTTTTGTTGTGTGGGAATGTGTCTCACAGTAATGCAGGCTGGGTGGGAGTGTGTCTCACAGTAATGCAGGCTGGGTGGAGTGTGTCTCACAGTAATGCAGGCTGGGTGGGAGTGTGTCTCACAGTAATGCAGGCTGGATGGGAGTGTGTCTCACAGTAATGCAGGCTGGGTGGGAGTGTGTCTCACAGTAATGCAGGCTGGGTGGGAGTGTGTCTCACAGTAATGCAGGCTGGATGGGAGTGTGTCTCACAGTAATGCAGGCTGGGTGGGAGTGTGTCTCACAGTAATACAGGCTGGGTGGGAGTGTGTCTCACAGTAATACAGGCTGGATGTGAGGTCTGTGTGTATCCAGGGTGCTGCAGTCTTCACTCACTTTTAGTATTGGCACAGTTTCTATCCTCTGCCCCTTATTTCATCCATCTGTTTTGCTCCTTTTCTTTAGCTTTCTCTTCACTCCATAAAACTTTAGATACTTTTGCCTCTCTCCACTGCAGATGTGTGTACAACTCCCTCCCTCCTTGTAGCTCTAACACCGAGAAAGGATAGAGAGATCAGAACAAGGAGCGATCTGTATCTTTTTTTGCAGATCACCCTGCTAAGGGCTCATACTCACATGCGGCACTCGGGACCGGAGTATGCGGCTGCATGTATTTCTATGCAGCTGAACGCTTCGATCCAAGTGCCGGCGGCAGTGCCGGGTATTGACGTGCGAGACTCGTCTGAGTTTCTTGCATGTGAGTATGAGCCGTAAATAAAGAACAGACACTGTGCAGCAGCAGCAAATTGGTAGGAAATGTTTAATGAAGATTATATAGAAAGTTGCGTAACTTTACATTTAGGAAGCAACTAAACAATTCTGTGTGAAGATGTACTTATGATTTAACTGTCCACTGCTTTGTGCACCATGTACAGCAAGTTTACAGCCCTCACTTTACAGTTTCATTGGATTGCCTGTGACACTAAATAGAAGGCGATGCGTCTGCCTGTTACGATCAGATTACATTGTACCCGATCCTCGGGGGCCGGCTCTCGCTCATAGGTTATTTCTGATTGAGGAGTGTGTATTTTAAGCTAGCCTGAAGGCAAGGTTGGATTTTTTTTTTTTTTTTTTTGATGTATCATAGTTCATTTGCAATACTTGTAGCATTTGCATCTGTGAATTTAGCCACTGTGACATTTTAGTAATCCAGATACATTTCAACTCTGGAGTGGAAAGGAACTCCGCTCCTTCTGCCAGAATACACTGGATCCGGTTCCTGCTTTACCTCCCACTTTCTGATCACTGAGTTTTACGGTCTTGGCAGGAGGCAAGAGCTAGGAGGTCAGAAGGCACTACGCTCAGTTATTTTCTGTACCAAGTGATCATTCCAGGTAGGGCTTTGTTCACACTGCACGTTTTTTGTAGCGTTGTTTTTTTCTCTTGCCGTAAAAAAGGCTGAGTTTTTACAATACCCGCCAAGAGATTGAGATCTCAAAAACCTAACGCACATATTTGTTCTATTTTTAGGGGGGTGTTTTTTGATCTCCAGGCCATTTTTTTTAAAACATGCCATACATCAATTTTTAGCTTTTTTTTTTTTCAGCAATTTTCAACATGGGAAAACACACGCTTATTTTAATCAACGATTTTTCCTGCCAACTCACTGGTTTTTGGGAGCAGAAAAAAAATGCTGCAAAAAAAAAAAGCAACGTGTGAACACACCCTAAGGGAGTATTTATGCGATGGTGGGTATTTGAGATTAGGGTAAAAAAAAAAAAACCGTTTTTTTTTTTCCTAGAAAACAGCGCCGTCTACGACCATGTGGTCCTGCAGCCGAATCTTAGCGCTCGTTCAGACGAGCCTTCTCCATTTTAAAGAGAGTGAGCTGCAATGCCAGACAAAGCGTACGGTCACGTGCAGTCGCTCAACGCTTACATGACGATCAATCAGTGTAAGGTCTGCATGGACCTAGATTTATGGAAATTCGGCGTGACGGAGGGACTGAACCTGCAATATAGACTCGCTGCCTTTACACTGATACATCGGCTTTTTTTCGCTTTAGTAAGTTCAGCAAATCTGGTTTTCTTAGTGAATCATTTCTGGTGCATTTAAGAAAAAAAAAATGTAGTATTCGCAGGACGATCATCCTTGATTGGGTCGATATCACTGGCCTCGTAGTACACATCCTTGTATTACTGAATTTTTCATGCCGTTTAACCCCTTATGCCACATTTCGGTAACTCCCATAGACAACTATCCAGATTGAGGTTTTTTATCACTAAGCTTTGTCCAACTGATGTTGGAGAAAAATAATAATAGGAGATTGGCGGGTTTTTTTGCCATATGTGCCAATGATGTTCGACTGTATCCAAAAAGTGTTTGCTTTTTGAAGAGACGCTTATGTAGCCATCATTTGATGCAAGTGGCCGATAATAGTCTATTATTTGTGGCCATCTATGGGAGGTTTGCCTCAATCCTCTGTAATGTCGCTCATGGATCGATTTCGGATGTCAGAAGCGAAGCTTGTAAGATATTTGAGAAGTCAGGAAGTTACACAACTTGCAGCTTATATTATAATGGTGGAATAAATAAATTAAATAATTAAAATAACATGCTGGCGTCGTATGGCAATGGACCCTCATAACGGTGGCTATGATTCAGCTGGCGCACCGTCACCAATGATACTGAAGGGCAATGGTTGACAGATCACACAGAAGGTTTTTCTGGTGATTACCAAAAGCCTATGGTATTGTCCATTTTAGTAAATGTCCCATAAATTAGCTTGATTAAGAAATCTTCCTCTGTTATTCCGCCTGGAAACGTGTGAATAAATTCCCATACCTGTCAGTATCCTCAGACCCTCTACTGATTAGCAGGCCAGGCATGACATAGTCCAGAAGAGGTGCTGGAGATACCGGTAGGTAAGAGAAGGATCTCCAGCTTGGTTTCGCCAGAAATTTTGCTCAAAAATTTTTCAGAATTGTTCACGGTGCATAGGAAATTAAAGCAGGAGAACCTCATGGGCGGGATTAGAAAAGGGGATGGTCCATTTTGATTTATTTGCATATTTGCTACAGTAACCTGGAATTCACTCATGCATTGAATACAATCATTCTGTCTCATTTGCAGGTCAGCTGCGTTACAAATGTTCTTCCTTTCTCCACAGCAAAACTATTATGAAAAAGCGGAGTTTTATTTATTTTATTTTTTTTTACTTTTAGCTGTAGTACATTTTTTCCTGTTTTTTTTTTTTTTTTTTTTTTTATATATATAACTGGTACTGTCTCATCATAGTGAATAACCTTTATTCTTTATATTGACATTTGCATGCTAAGTATGAGAAATGAGAATAATTTATTCAGGACTTCCTATTATTGCCGCATACGACTACTCAAGTTAAATCCTGATATATATATATTTTTTTTGTTTTTGTTTTTATTTGCCTGACCGATGCTTTTGTGTTTGAGTACAGAGTACATTTTGTAAGAACCAGACATCCATTTATCACTTATTTATAATGAACACGGTTTTTATTGGACTCTTTAACTCTTCTACGACTGTGAAAATGTATGCTTTTCTTGTAAAAAAAAAAAATAAATAAATAAAATATCTCCACACATTAGGATGCCGGGCTTGTCAGAGGGGAAGACGTATTTGAACTTCCATTTAGAATGGGTGGGGACTGTATGTTCGTTGCCCCTAACTTGGAGCTTTGTATCCAGGCGTCTCACAAGGGGTTTAAATTGGCACAAAAAAAAAATGAATAAATATACTGTATGTGAGTGCAATCTCTGCTGTCTTGTTTGATTTTTTTTTTATTAAACTGCAAAGGCTTCCCTCTCCCAGTACTGATGCATGGACCTAAAAGGAATACTACAGACAAAAGTGATACTTTTATTCCTAATGCAGTTTTCTCTGCTGCAGATCTAGCAGAGCTCGGAATGCTGAGCCCTGTATAACCCCGCCCACACCACTGATTGGCTGCTTTCTGTGTGAACTGTGTATTGACAGCTGCCAATCAGTGCTGGGGGGGTAGGGTTGGACCAGGGAGGCACGAGACAAATAGTCCTGTAGTGATAATCTCCTGCTGATAAAACATTGATTGTATTGACACAGCGCAGTAAGTGACACATCGCTGGAATCAGGGTCTCTGCCCCTACATCATGTTGCTCTCAGATTACAACGCAAAAACCTACTGACAGATTTCTTTTAGAGAGGTCCATATGCTTTACTCATCCCCATAAAGAGGCGGGTGGAGCAGTTTAAAAGGGTTAAAAAAAATAGGCAAATTTTTGCAGGCAATAAGGAAGAATGGATCATAACTTCTGATCCCAGCCAAAACCTTTGGCATGACAGGATTGATTACCGTAGTTGAGTATTGGTTCATTTGCGCAGAAGAAAAAAGAAAGTCAGACTTAGAACATGATTTTTTTTTTCAGCATCACGTTTTATTATTGCATCAAATATTAATATATCCATTAGGTAAACAAGTGAAAAAAAAAAAAACAAATGTGCCTTTAAGAAGGCTGGAAGGCAGACGTGGATTGAACCATGGTCATAATATAATTATTAATTACATCCAGGATTGGAAACTCGGCCCATGAAAATAATAGCATTGATTCCAACTTCTCGAATAAAGACCAGGAAGGGTCTGTTAGCTCTAAATGTGACCCTCCTTGGGGCGAATGAGCGTCCGGTGGCTAGAGCACTAGTTGCCGCTGTCGCCTCGCTGCCCTCTTCATTGACCTAAAAAAGAAAAAGATTTTATTTGTTCCCTTTGAGTTCTCACAATCACATAGAAAAAAAAATTCACTATTCAAGCAGATCCTTAACTCCAAGTCAAAAAAAGGAGCATATCATCAGAAAATTATTTCAAGCTCATTTTTGGTTGAATGATATTTTTAAAATATTTTGATGGGACTTATTTTTTTTCTTCCTGTGTGTGTCTCTGTACATATCAGTCATAATATCTTGAAGTATTTTTAAGTTTACACTTTTCCTATGAGCAAAAAAAAAAATAGGCTCACTTGCCAGCTTTACTGTATTGATTGGGACAAAATAAGCAGAGTCATTTTCTCAATATGGATGGGTACATTAAAGCCGTATCTATGGTACTGCCAGAGGTCTAGATAAACTAAGAAAGCATCAAATAAATAGGCAAGTCTCTTAATGCATCTCTTCTTCATCACCCCTTGATCTGGGACTGAGGGGACGCTACTTCATCACTTCCTGTGGAATAAAGGCACCCCCTCCATACACGATAAATGAAAGTCCACCCAACCAGCGGACCATCTGATATAATGGGGGCCTCCTAAATCTATGCCAGTAAATTATGTTGGGGGCCAAAATATTTCATGTGCTAGTGAGAAATAGTCTAACAAATAACGGTGTCGATTTTGGGTTCTGGGGACCCTTTGTGAAAATTAAAACTTACATTTTAGTGGAAGAAAAATGTAATTTTTTGATTTCACGGCCCAGTGCTACAAGTTTTTGAGGCACCTGTAGATTCAAAATGCTCATCACACCTCTATCTAAATTCCTTTGGGGTTTAATTTCCCAAATGGGGTCATTTTAGGGGGGGAAGTTCTGCAATTTTGGTTACCTCAGAGGCTCTTTAAATGCAACATGGTGTCCACAATCTATTCCAGATAAATTTGAGCTCCAAACCTCAAATAATGCTTCTTGGCTTGCGCTTCTCAACTTTGCTGCGTGTCCAAAAGAGTAGTTTTTGGGGTATCGGCGTACACGGGAGAAATTGCAAAAAAAAAAAATATAGAACGAAACAATTGGGGCCATTTTGTGTTTTTTACCCCTTGTGAAAATTAAAAATTTGAGGTCAAATCAACATTTTAGTGGAAAAAAATTGGAGTTTTCATTCCCCCTTTGCATTAATTCTTCTAAAGCGCCAGAAAGGTTGTCAAACTTCCTGACGACGGTTTTAAATATTTTGAAGGGTGCACTCAAAGTTTGAAAATTGCAATTTTTGGGAAATTTTCGTCAAAAGATTTTTATAAATAAAAAGGCAAAAAATCATATTGACCTAAATTTACCACGAACTTAAAATACAATGTGTCACAAAAAAAAGGTTAAAATCACAGGGATATATTGTAGCATTCCAGATGTTATTACCACAAAGTGACACATGTCGAATTTTAACAAAGGGTCTAAGGTTCCTCAAGCATTGTCCATCTTTCACCAATATTATCTTACCTCTAAGAACGCTTTGTGAAATGCATCGGACACGTACAAGTCTGATCTTCCATTGGAAACAATCCCTGCAAAAAATTAATTTACATTTTAGAAAGGAAAAGTAAAAGCTTAAAAACACAGCAGCTAATATCTTATATAGAAGGAAGATTGGATGCAGAGTTTACAAGGAAATACTCACTTCACGAGGAACCAGGCTTGGACTGGCCCACTGGTGAGCCGGTGAATTCCCCGGTAGGCCGCTGTGCTGCAGCAGGTCCCTACCTTACTACATGAGCAGTGTTTTTGGCACAGTACACCGCAATGTGGGCAGCATCTAATCATTCATTTAACAAATTACCTAATATAGTGAAGCTTGGGCAAATTGTGAATGAGAGTAAGATAATATTTGTAATGTGATAATGTTATAGAAAAGCAGTTTTTTTATGGCCACATTCACGTGTCTGTTTTTCATGTACATGTTCGATCTGTGTGTTTTACGTTTAGAACATGTAACCATTATAGTCTACAGCGATATTAACATGTCCGATTATCAGGAAAAAAAAATCAATTTTTTGTCCAATTTGCAGATCAAATTCGAATCAAGCATACAGATCAAAAAAAGGTTTTGTTTTTTTTTTTACTAATGGAAAAATTGAGATGTATTCATTCAGTAGGAGAAACATGAACTGCTTTCTCATAAACTGATCACATTCAAGTCCAATTTCACTTTTATGTATTGATTAGTGATGCGAGAATGTCCTCGTATAAGGTGTTATCTGAGCATGCTCGGGTCCTAACTGAGTGTCTTTGGCATGCTCGAATAATATGTCCCTGTGACTGCATGTCTCTTGACTGTTCGACAGGCGCAACACATGCAGGGATTGCCTAAAAACAGACAATCCCTGCATGTGTTGCAGCTGTCGAACAGCCGTGAGACATGCAGCGGTGAGGACTTGAACATATTTTTCGAGCACGCCGAAGACACTCTTAACACCCGAGCATGGCGGATAACGCCTTTAACGAGCACATTCGCTCTTCACTAGTATTGATATCTTAAAGTTTACATCAAGGATCACATTTGCACCAGCGCAATCATTACCTGGCAGCCGCGCAGTTTGTGGGTCAAACAGGTCCACAAGACCCAACTTTTCTAATTTTTCTTTAACGCTGAATTCGTCTTCGATCTTGAAGCGGGGGAGATGCACAGATAACTGAATTTCTTGAAGATTGTTTAGCCAATCTGAGAACTTATCCAGGGTCACTTTCTGCTCCACTGCTTCAAGCGAGGTATCTTCAAATGGCAGAACCAACACCATCGATATATCATCACCCTTGTAAGGTAATTCAAGAACCTGGACGGCATCATCCTCGTAGGAGCCATAGCGGAACTTGCTCTCCTGATACATGGTTGGGACTTCACAGGACTCTGTTCTCCCTGGAATGTGGAATTCTGCATTTTCTGTATTCTTAGCGTCAAACTTTGACTTCCACAAGCCCTAAAGATAATAAGGATTAAAGTGTAAGGGGCATTTTTGGGGGACACTTTTTTAAATTAATGCATGTATTTTGGGCTAGACATCATTTTTGCAATTGGGTTTCTTTAAAAATTTTGCAGTATTTTCCTTCTGAATCCTTCAGTGAGCTCTTTCTGCCTGGGAGTTTGTAACCATTTTATGACTCCCATCAACTCCCCTGCAACACGATCGCAGGGAGCCGAAGAGCGACTACGACTGTTAGTTGCCAGCTGAACGCCCTCTTGCCTGTCGTGTGATTTCTTCTGCAATGTCCAGGCTGTGGCTAAGCGTCATAGAGGCCTCTAATTTTGGCTATATACAGCAATACTGTGTCATTGCTGTATATAGTAGTGAACAATCGCAGGTTTAAGTCCCCTAAAGGGACTTACAAAGTAAGAAAAAAAAAAGAAAAAAAGTTTTTAAAAATATATATAAAGAAAATTTTGATTCACCCACCTTTTCCCTTTTTAACAATAATGAAATAAAAACCGTGGTATTCTAGTGTCCAGAAAAGTTTGATCTATCAAAAAATAAAATTAAGTAACCTGATTGGTAAAAGCCATAGGAGAAGAGAAAAAAAAATTATCCATAATTGGCAAAAAAAATGCAATAAGAAGCAATCAAAGCAAAGTATGTACCCCAAAATTGTCATCATAAAAAAAAACACCAGTTCGCCGTGCAAAAAAAAAAAGCCCCCACATTTGGCATCTCCTTAATAGAAATGACCTGTAGAATTAGGTTTCTCCAGTTCAGCAGTGTGAACATTTTGTTTAACTTCGCACCTTGAAGTAGATGACGTTCACCAAGACAAGGATGGTATCTTCTGTGATGGCACCTTCTGGGATCACATCAGTGATTTTCTTCTCGGTCTTATTGGACACCCAATTATTGATGGTTTCACGAGACGCTTCAGCTTTTTCCTAATACATAAAAACATAATTATTTAATATTACTATATTCTTCAAATTACGTTAAACTCCAGAGCTGCAGTCATTTGATGAACTCACTCATACAGCGAGACAATGATGCTGGGCCTTTGAGAAGTACATTTTCATTTTGCATAGTAACTCCACATACCTTGAAGTTCAGAGGCCATAATTTAGCTCCATAAACGGCCTCACTGATTTCTTGATACGTCTGGTTAAAGGTCAAAGACTTTTCTCCGAAGAGACGATTGGTAGATACCAGTTCTGATGACTTGTTGGCTTTTCGGTATAGTCTACAGTTCAATTTTGCAAAGAAGAAATGGATTTGATCGGAGGCCTTTTCAGAAACTTGGTCAAAGTGGAAAACCTATTAGAACAAATACACTCATTATTTATAGGATATAAAGATAGCTAAGGTTTAGCTGGAAGTAAATATCGGATTATACAAGATTGTGAGGATTATTGTCAGCATTTTACCACTTCTCTGCTAGGTAGTTCCCCAGAGGCAAGGATTTGACTGGCCAACAAGAACACCCAAGGATCCTCCGACAAACTCAGGGCCCCCCATACACATTAGATGCTGTTGGCCGAATCATGCTTTGGCTGATCATTTGGCTCCAACTGTCCTGATGAATCTCCCATACATGTTCGCTTGGCAGAGCACTCCCGTGTTCTCCATGAGAGAGCCGCCGGCTGACAGTTCGGCCGGTGGCTTACCTCCAGGAGAACAATACGATTGGCAGTCCAATATTGGACATGCCCAATCCACCTCTTCCCGGATAAGCAGTTGAATGGCGCCTCCATACACATTAGACTGTTGGCCAAACCCATCAGTTTCAGCCACTTTGGCCTACATTAGGCTAATGTGTTAAGTCTTTGACAGGATAATAGGTCCAAAGGTCAAGCAGAAGACAACCCCATGTGGTGATGCCTTTGGCGTCACTCATTTGCCACTGAGTTTTAAGTCTTTGATCAAGAAATATGCAATTAACCTGATTGACAATATGTCCAGTGTGCTTATAATTTTCTGTAAAGATGGAGGATGGACCCTCAGAATAATTTCCTCTAGAAATTTCATGGAAACCTAATTCAACACAGCTTGGATGTGGTGTAATTTGGCATGAAGTTTAGCACTGATGAAGCCTTGTGGTCAACGGGAAAAGTTTAAGAATCCTTTGCCTTCATTATATATAGATTAACTTTAGTCATATGTTTAAAGGGTTTGGCCTACAATCACTACTTATCTCGCATCAATCTCATTATTGATAAGTGTCTGATCACTGAGGATCTCACCACCGGGACCCTCATCAATCACAAGAATATGGGTCTGATGTCAACCATGTGAATGGGTCAGCATGAGGGGTATCACTCCTTTTAAAGATTATTGGAGTGATGGAGACAGGCGAGCGCTGTTCTCACTATCGGGACACATAATCTGTGCAGTAAAATAGGGTAGCATCCGATACCGAAACCGTTCGATACCTAAATCCAATGTAAGTATGGGAACAAATTCGGAAGTATTTACTCGATATTTGTTCCTAGACTTAATTGATTTCAGTTCGGAACGGTTTCGGTATCGATGCTCAACCAGTAATAGTTGATCTGTAGACAACCCCTTTAATGTAACATATATTCCAACTGTTGAGGCAGGACAACAGGATAGTTAGAGTTTCCTTAAAAAATGACATTAGATTGGTTGTCCACTACTTTGATATTGAGGATAGGTCATAAGTATCAGATGGATGAGGGTACGACACACTACACCCCACAATGTCTGGATGTAAGCAATGTACAGAGCAGGACATCACAACACCATACACTTTATTGGGCATTTCGAACGTCTGCAGCTCATTGCCTATTCAATTCCCTGCCATTTCTAGGTCTTTACGGAGACACTTTTCTGACCATAAACTTCCATTAATTGCAGCCGCACTGTCTATACATCTAAAGGAAGCATGCTACTACCTTTAATATGGCCACCCTATGGAATAAAAAATAAAATAGAAAAAAAACATTAAGCATAGACATTCCTTATAAAATAAATGGGAAATGCAAAAGACACTTAAAACGAAAAACATTAATTCTTACAGCATTATTTTGCACTCACCTCCATAAGCTGCTTTAAAGTGTTATCACAAGCCCCAAGCTTTGCCATGGTGAAGGCCTGAGAGATGCTTAATGGCGACATAAAGAGGTTTTCAGCATTGGTCTTGGAGTCGGCTACAATTTTGAAGAGGTCCATAGCGAACCTGGAATTTGCCTTGGAGAGTTCCCAGACCCTAGGGTTAGTATTTTCAGGGATCTTCTCTGGAGGAGAGGCCTCCTCCTGTTGTTCCTCCACTTCTACCACTTCTTTACGATAGATGCACATAGGGTTCAGAGGAATGTCTTTGGGTTTAGCAATGCAAATATCAGGATATGGGGCGTGGGAAGAAACCAAGCCCAAAAGACTTGAGAGCAGTACTGGAAGGAGATGCATGCCTACAAGAAATGTGAGAAGACAGGCCATAAACCATCATTTACTAACTGCAGTGATATAGGAAAAAGGTCTTTTACGCCTTAGATTTTCCAGATTTTCAGTTACTTCCAAGCAGGAAATATTATGGCAACTAACCTAAAACATTCATAACCCATTCTGATACTTGCAGTTCTCTGCACGCGGCCTTTGCATTTAATCATAATCACATATGTCAGTGCAGGCCCACCCAAACATTACAGTCCTCTCTCCCGAAGCAGACTTCATACTCAGAAGAGGCACGATCCCACCAGTTGCGGTATTCCCTTCAACAGCTACCAGAGTAAAATAGAAGTGTTCAACTCTGGGCACAGGTCACACTGAACAGGTTGCAGCTTCCACACGGTGCTCTGCAGTTCTCACAAACAGACTGCTTAGCGCAGTCTCCATTAATTGAGAGACTATGGCATGTGTCTCGACCCGCCACCACAATTGTGGGTTACCAGGGCAATTGGGTACTCAGAGCCGAGCCCGTAGAAGTCTATGGGATTGTCACAGGTAGCGGTGGCTCGGTCTGTGGCCCTGGCGGTCTGGCGTATGTTGGGGATATATTTACAGGGGATAGATTTATATACAGTTCGTGACGCCACCTGTAGTCTTCTGGTAATTTGTACCAGCGCTGCTGTAGATCTCTGAGGGGATGGTGAGGCAGCTAGATGTCGGGTCCCCTACAGGTGGGACTGGTCCCTCAAAGTCTATGAAGTTAGTGAAGTCGGGTGCAGATAAATAACACAGTCTCACACGGTCAGCGTCTTTCCATACCTTTACTTGTAAGATGTTCAGGCAGGTCCCAGGGAGGCTGATCCAAGGAGAGTGTATTTTGAGACAGCAGCTGGACAAGTTAGGGGCCTCCTTTACTTTCAACACGATGAGTACAACCAGCCTGAAGCGTAGTTCCCTCAATAACTCCAGCTAATCCATAGCTGTACCGCCCAGTCAGTTTTGTGGTAGGAGCCTTCCTGTGAGAGAGCTGAATTCCTATCTTGCTGATCAGGCTCAAAGTCTTCACTCCCCCTGACCCCAGTTACGTACTGACTATTTGGGGCTGTTTGCCGCGACCTAAGGTCCGGTAAATCTCTGGTTTTCTTACCACTATGCTTGAAGCTAATAGTGATCCTTCGGTCCCCAGTGACCGGTTACAATGTGCAGGACTTCTTCAATCCAAAAGCACTTTTCAAATAATCTTTCCACTGTGCCTTTCGCCTTGTCCTCGCTGGTAGCATAAACACTCACACTTGCAAAAAGTCATGTAATCACTCCCTTCTTCTCTTCCTTTAGAGTTAGTTCCAGATTCTCAGTTATCCACTAGGCAGGAGCACGTCTCTGAACCTTTCACTGTCCTTGAGACAGGTGACTGAAGTATTTCTGCACTAAGCTCTTCTTTCTTTGTCAGTGTCTTCAAGTGAGGTACAGCTCTGACTAGGCTGAGGTGAACTAGCTCACCTGTACTAGCCTCCACTTTCTGAACTGATGAAGAACCAGGCTGGACTGCTTCCTCCCTCCTAGTCCCAGCTAGACTCCACACGTCTGCTCTGTCCGAAGACAGGAAACTGACTACTCTAAAATCACTCAACCAATATACACCCTGACCACTCCCTAACAAGTAACTACACTACCCTAAGGGTGTGTCAAGTGTATGTTGAGTGAATGGGTATTGAGCATTAAACTGCTGTCTCGCCACACACTCTCCAGGGTACTGCGTGTGCCTAACACCAGGGCTACACATTCCCCCATGGTAAAAGACAGCACTCCCGGGCTGTAAAATACAAAGAGACATTTTGTTTATGCATTAAAACATCAACATTAAACATTAATTCGTCCCATCCGGGAGGTGAGGATGTCTTGAACGTTGCAAAACAAAACATTGAATATATAGAAAAATACAAAAGTATTAAGGCATCAAAACATTCAATAAATACACAGTATTCTTGTGAAGGACCCGCACCAAACCTTCAACGTGGGTCCTGGGTGGGCTGCAGGACATCCGAATGCAGACCTCACTCAGTGCCACACCACACGGGTTTTTGTATTCAGAGGTAGTTGTGCTGGTTTTATGTAAAACCAAGATAAAGCACCGAAGCGCAACTATATACAAATAAGTTCTGGGCTGGCACAGTCCTCAACCTCAAAGTCCATTGTAAAAACAAAGACACAGATATAATATCACATTGTAATAATAATAAAGTGCGAAACTTTTCTCTATTTACCCAGCCGGGCATTCTACTGTTAGCAATATATAAATGTATTATATACTCGTTTACTTGTGCAAAAATTGGCAAACATTCTTAAACTTTTTACAATATTACTTATGGTAGACCCCTTTATGGATCTCACCGGTTTTTCTTTTACTGTTTAACTATTCAAATACATTTTCCACCCCGGGGGCTGGAACAATGCGGTAATCCCTAGATCCCAGAACTAACAAGTCATGCGCTGCTATTAGGGTCTGGGTCGCCACAGTTCTCGTGCGAACCTCTAGGGGCGCAACGGGTACATTCTCCTCACGAGACACCGATTGCGTTTCAATCACAGTTAACGATATGGACCGTGTCATGGATTGCGATTGAGACTGGGTCGCATGTTGCGATGTAGATGTTGCTTTCATTTGCGATGAACCTGCAGGGGCGATGCTGGGGCACGGCCGAATGCTGTTTGAGCTGGAGACGGGGACGCTGCGGTAATGGTGACGTTACCTGCGTCGGGAACGGGGTCACGGACGATGGTGACGTTAAGGGCATACCATCCCTTCATTCCCCAGTGCCGTGTATACGTGACAATGTCTCCATTTACTAAGTCCCTCCCGGGATGGCCTTGCGGTAGGTGGGATTCTACGTCCCTGCGACTAACAAAGACCCCTGGGTAGAGGCCCGGTTCACGGATGAAGCCCCAGCCCTTCCGGAGCTGGAACTCAGTCACACACCCCTGCCGCCGCGGTTCCCTCAGGGTACCTTTCTCTCTCCGGACACTCTCCTTGTCCGCGATCAGCTCTGCATGTTGTCGCTGACGATTCCGCTGAGCTTCCCGCTCTTCCTCCTGCTGGCGTTTCTGCTTCTCCTCACGACGCTGCCACTCATATTCCCACTGGGCGGTGTAGGCGACGTCATCCAGGCGCGCCATCTCGTCCCAGTCGACGTCTGGTAACGACGGACAGGACCCCTCCGGTGTCCCTGCCGGGGTTCGATCATCTGCTGCGGCCTCCTGGCCGGGCGGGAGTTCCGGAACTGGCGGTACCTCCTCAACCTCCTTCGCCTCCACCGCTTCACCGGTGGGATTAGGATTGGTACTTTCGGGGCAGCCTCCGGTTGCTCCTTTGCCTTGGGCAGCAGAATCTTCGGTAACTCGAATCGTGGGGGGTCGTTGAGGGGAGAGATCACCGCGTCCCACAGCCTCCGCTGCTCCAGGGTACGCCGGCGTCTCTCGATCTCTTCAAATCCAGGTTGGTACTGGACCATCTTCTTCAGGCGTGCATTTTCTTCCTTAATTTCTAGCAACGCCTGCTGCAGGTGCAGGACCACGGATGACTCCGGTGCTGGTGGCAGCTTGGCTGGGGCACGGGGCCTGCCTTCCTCCGCTTCCCTGCTCGGCTGCACACGTCCTGCTTCCATGATGTTCCAGAAGATTCTCTCTTCTTCCTCCAGAGACATCCGGTCTCTTCCGTGGAGGCGGGGTTTGCGTCTCCTCCTCCTCGCAGGGAAGGTGAAGAGGAGGCGGACCTCCTTTGCTGTAGGGCAGGATCGCATATTGTAATAGCACTTTGAGAGGGCAGGCATTTTCTTCGCGCCACAGGGGGGTAGACGCCCACGAAGGTACGCCCACCTTCTTCTCCAGCGCCTGAGGGCGCGAATATGGCGACAAAGATGGCGATTTTTGGCGCCAAAAGTGCAAACAGTCCTTTTCACAAAAACAATTCCATAGGCACACAGGGCTCGCAATTTTGCGAGTTTCGCATCCTGTTCGTGACGCCAATTTTGTCTCGACCCGCCACCACAATTGTGGGTTACCAGGGCAATGGGGTACTCAGAGCCGAGCCCGTAGAAGTCTATGGGATTGTCACAGGTAGCGGTGGCTCGGTCTGTGGCCCTGGCGGTCTGGCGTATGTTGGGGATATATTTACAGGGGATAGATTTATATACAGTTCGTGACGCCACCTGTAGTCTTCTGGTAATTTGTACCAGCGCTGCTGTAGATCTCTGAGGGGATGGTGAGGCAGCTAGATGTCGGGTCCCCTACAGGTGGGACTGGTCCCTCAAAGTCTATGAAGTTAGTGAAGTCGGGTGCAGATAAATAACACAGTCTCACACGGTCAGCGTCTTTCCATACCTTTACTTGTAAGATGTTCAGGCAGGTCCCAGGGAGGCTGATCCAAGGAGAGTGTATTTTGAGACAGCAGCTGGACAAGTTAGGGGCCTCCTTTACTTTCAACACGATGAGTACAACCAGCCTGAAGCGTAGTTCCCTCAATAACTCCAGCTAATCCATAGCTGTACCGCCCAGTCAGTTTTGTGGTAGGAGCCTTCCTGTGAGAGCTGAATTCCTATCTTGCTGATCAGGCTCAAAGTCTTCACTCCCCCTGACCCCAGTTACTACTGACTATTTGGGGCTGTTTGCCGCGACCTAAGGTCCGGTAAATCTCTGGTTTTCTTACCACTATGCTTGAAGCTAATAGTGATCCTTCGGTCCCCAGTGACCGGTTACAATGTGCAGGACTTCTTCAATCCAAAAGCACTTTTCAAATAATCTTTCCACTGTGCCTTTCGCCTTGTCCTCGCTGGTAGCATAAACACTCACACTTGCAAAAAGTCATGTAATCACTCCCTTCTTCTCTTCCTTTAGAGTTAGTTCCAGATTCTCAGTTATCCACTAGGCAGGAGCACGTCTCTGAACCTTTCACTGTCCTTGAGACAGGTGACTGAAGTATTTCTGCACTAAGCTCTTCTTTCTTTGTCAGTGTCTTCAAGTGAGGTACAGCTCTGACTAGGCTGAGGTGAACTAGCTCACCTGTACTAGCCTCCACTTTCTGAACTGATGAAGAACCAGGCTGGACTGCTTCCTCCCTCCTAGTCCCAGCTAGACTCCACACGTCTGCTCTGTCCGAAGACAGGAAACTGACTACTCTAAAATCACTCAACCAATATACACCCTGACCACTCCCTAACAAGTAACTACACTACCCTAAGGGTGTGTCAAGTGTATTTGAGTGAATGGGTATTGAGCATTAAACTGCTGTCTCGCCACACACTCTCCAGGGTACTGCGTGTGCCTAACACCAGGGCTACACACATGTCTCTCAGTTACAACTCACATTTTGGCTGATCACCCACCAGTAGCGCATTTGACTCTGCTTCATCCAGCAGACTGACGCATCTCGGGAGACTGCCAGACACAGAATCCACTTCCTGATTCTTAGCAAAAACACTACAGGTGCATCAAGACCTGCAGAGCTGAAATTTAAAAACGGTCCTTCCCAGCTATGCTACATATCACCCCCCTTTGCCCAAAACAGAGGGCTGGTCCCTGTCTGCCAACCAATGATGCCAACATGGGGTCACTGTATCAAAACTAAATATAGTCTCCCAGCTTCTGGGGAACACCTTTCACTCATTTCATACAGGGCTCTGCTCTCTACAGTTTATTACAGAGCTCTGCTACCTACACACTACACACAATGTTCTGCTACTTACAACATGCAGTCAGTCCAGTACTAAAAGCAACCTCAACACTTGAACAAGTACCAAACTGCTCTGAAGACATAGCCTCACACAGTGCACACTGCACTACCAATGCGGACACATCATAATGCTGCAAACTCACTGCACACAGTCCTGCACACGGTACACAGTCCTATCCACGGCACACATGCACTGATGCTGGTCTGAGTTCAGCACACTACATCCTCCTCTCTATCCAGTACAGTGAGAGGAATGTCACCATTCACATCATGTGGCCTTGTCACTACAGCCGACTCCTGACGATATAGCTGACTACTGGACGCTACCACTTCAGCCCACAAATCCCATAGCATGCAACAAGTCCTTGACCACTCCCCACTTGGTGGGACACAAAGCCAGTGTGTGTACATAGGCCAAGGGATAGTTCTTGGTGTCGTCAGTTTCCACACGGTTCTCTGCAGTTCTCATTAAACAGACTGCTTAGCGCAGCCTACATTCAGAGAGAGACCCAGATATGTCTCTCAGCTACAGCTCACATTTTGACTGATCACTCACCAGTAGCACACTTGACTCTGCTTCCATCCAGCAGAGGTACCTCAGGAGACATGCAATACATAATCCACTTCCTGCTTCTTAGCAAAAAGATTACAGGTGCATCCCTAAGGCTATGTTCACACATTGCATTTCTGCAGTGTTTTTTAATGCAAATTTTCAGCTGCATTTCACAGTACCAGCAAAGTCTTTAAGGCCTCTTTCACACATCATTTTTTTTGTGTCAGGCATGATCCGTCGAACACCTGAAGGGACGGATCCGGCACTGAAATAAAAAAACTGATGCAACGGATCCATTTTTTTGCTGGATCCGACCTGAACTTTTGAACCCGGAAAAAGAGGGTTTTGGATGTCCGGAGACACTGGAAAATGTAGTAGTAGTAGTAGTAGTAGTAGTAGTCCCTGATTTAGTAGTAGTAGTAGTAGTAGTATAGTAGTCCCTGATTTCCAGAATCCGGATCAGACTTTTCACGGATTGCACAAAAGTCTGATCCGGTTCCATTGACTTCTATTGTTTCCGGCTGCCTGATGCGCCGCTTCAGGCACTATCAGGCGGCTCCGGTAAACAAAAAAAAGTTACATGCACCGTTTTGTCCGGCCGCCGGAATGTACATTTCCGCTGGATCCAGACAAAAACGGATACAACGCAATGACATCAGGCGCCATCCGGCGCTAATGAAAATCAATGTTAAAAAAACACATCCGGTACCGGATCCGTTTTTTAGCAACACGCCGGATCATGCCTGAAGTCAAAAAACGGATGTGTGAAAGAGGCCTAAGATTTCAAAAAGCTCATGCACATAGCTTGTTTTTTTGTTTTCCTGACTGTTTTGTCAAAGAGCTTGGTTTTTGCAAAAAGTAGCAGCATGTCACTTCTTTCAGAGTTTTTGCCGCGTTTCTCACCCATTGAATGAAAAAACGGTGCAAAACTGCAGGCATCAGGTTTTGCTGCGCTTTTGGTGCCAAACCCTAATGAAGTTGAATGAGATTGTTTTAAAGCACTAAACCATGAGCATGAACAAGAGAGAAATGTACCCTGACAAAAACGCAGTAAAAAAAGCCGCACCCAAAACCCAGCAAAACCTTAAACAAAAGAAGGAATAAAAACTAAGCAAATCCTGCTTTTTGTAAGCAGCTTAAACTTGGCATAAAAAAAACCCAGCAAAAACGCAATGTGTGAACATAGTGTAATAAAGACCTACAGCCAGGGCCGCCATCAGGGCATGACAGCCCTGACTGGTGTATGGGGCCCGATCAGCAGAGGGGGCCCGCATCGGGCCCCATCTCTTCTGCTGATCGGGCACCAGTGACAGGCGAAGTAACTGAACCTGCGTGACGTCCGAGACGCAGGTTCAGTTACTCTATTGAGTTGCAGGCCCGTGCGGGCCCGCAAGTCAATAGTTAAAGCCGCCAGCCAATCGGAGGCTGGCAGCTGACGTCAGCACGCATGGCGCCGGCAGCTGACGTCAGCACGCATGGCGCCGGCAGCTGACGTCAGCACGCATGGCGCCGGCGTATGACGTCATTGTCATTCGCCGGCAAGTGCGCGCTTGAAACGTCTGGACTCAGGACATATCAACGCCGCGGGAGCGCCGCGGCCAGGTAAGAAGAACTTTTTTTTTATTATTATTTATTTATTGAAATCGGCAATGTGGGCAGGATGGAGTCACTGGGGGGGCTGGATGGAGTCACTGGGGGGCAGGATGGAATCACTGGGGGGCAGGATGGAGTCACTGGTGGGCAGGATGGAATCACTGGGGGGCAGGATGGAGTCACTGGGGGCAGGATGGAGTCACTGGGGGGGCAGGATGGAATCACTGGGGGGTAGGATGGAATCGCTGTGGGGGCAGGATGGAATCACTAGGGGGCAGATGGAGTCACTGGTGGATGGAGTCACGGGCTGGATGGAGTCACTGGGGCGGCAGGATGGAATCACTGGGGCAGGATGGCGTCACTGGGGCGGCAGGATGGAGTCACTAGGGCAGGATGGAATCACTGGGGCTGGATGGAGTCACTGGGGCTGGATGGAGTCACAGGGGCAGGATGGAGTCACGGGGGCAGGATGGAATCGCTGGGGGGGCTGGATGGAATCACTGGGGCTGGATGGAGTCACAGGGGCAGGATGGAATCGCTGGGGGGCAGGATGGAATCGCTGGGGGGGCTGGATGGAATCACTGGGGGGCTGGATGGAATCGCTGGGGGGCTGGATGGAATCGCTGGGGGGGGCTGGATGGAATCGCTGGGGGGGGCTGGATGGAATCGCTGGGGGGGGCTGGATGGAATCGCTGGGGGGGCTGGATGGAATCGCTGGGGGGGCTGGATGGAATCGCTAGGGGGGCGGATGGAATCGCGGGGGGGCAGGATGGAATCGCTGGGGGGGCAGGATGGAATCGCGGGGGGGCAGGATGGAATCTCGGGGGGGCAGGATGGAATCGCGGGGGGGCAGGATGGAATCGCGGGGGGGCAGGATGGAATCGCTGGGGGGGCAGGATGGAATCGCTGGGGGGCAGGATGGAATCGCTGGGGGGGCAGGATGGAATCGCTGGGGGGCAGGATGAATTGCCGGGGGGGCAGGATGGAATCGCTGGGGGGGCAGGATGGAATCACTGGGGGGCAGAGATGGAATCACTGGGGGCAGGATGGAATCGACTGGGGGCAGGATGGAATCACAGGGGGCAGGATGGAAATCACTGGGGCAGGATGGAGTCACGAGGGAGGCAGGATGGAGTCACTGGGGCTGGATGGAGTCACTGGGGCTGGATGGAGTCACGGGGCAGGATGGAGTCACTGGGGCAGGATGGAGTCACTTGGGGCAGGATGGAGTCACTGGTGCGGCAGGATGGAATCACTGGGGCAGGATGGAGTCACGAGGGAGGCAGGATGGAGTCACTGGGGCAGGATGGAATCACTGGGGCAGGATGAAGTCACTGGGCTGGATGAGTCACGGGGCTGGATGGAGTCACAGGGGGCTGGATGGAGTCACAGGGGGCTGGATGGAGTGACGGGGCAGGATGGAATGATGGGGCAGGATGGAGTCACTGGGGCTGGATGGAGTCACTGGGGCTGGATGGAGTCACGGGGGCAGGATTGGAGCAACGGGCAGGATGGAGACACGGGGCAGGATTGGAGACAAGGTGCAGGATGGAGACAGATGGGGCAGGATGGAGACAGATGGGGCAGGATCATAGGGCAAGATGGAGACAGATGGTGCAGGATCATGGGGTAGGATGGATATGATGGGGCAGGATCATGGGACAGATGGGGCAGGATCATGGGACAAATGGCATGGGGCAGGATGGAGATAGATGGGGCAGGATCATGGGCAAGATGGAGACAGATGGGGCAGGATCATGGGACAGATGGGGCAGGATCATCGGACAAATGGCCTGGGGCAGGATGGAGATAGATGGGGCAGGATCATGGGCAAGATGGAGACAGATGGGACAAGATGAAGACAGATGGGGCAGGATGGATACGATGGGGACAGATGGGGCAGGATCATGGGACAGATGGTCTGGGGCAGGATCATGGGACAGATGGAGCAGGATCATTGGGCAAGATGGAGACAGATGGTGCAGGATCATGGGACAGGATGGATACAATGGGGACAGATAGGGCAGGATCATGGGGCAGGATGGATACGATGGGGACAGATGGGGCAGTTGGTCTGGGGCAGGATCATGGGGCAGGATGGAGACAGATGGTGCAGGATGGATACGATGGGGACAGATGGGGCAGGATCATGGGACAGATGGTCTGGGGCAGGATCATGAGGCAGGATGGAGACAGATGGTGCAGGATCATGGGGCTGGATGGATACAATGGGGACAGATGGGACAGGATCATGGGGCAGGATGGGACATCACATGGTGGCAGGATAGGAGAACATATGGCTGGAGCCAGAAATGAGACACTCAGGGGCCAGGATGGGAGATATTATTACAATAGGGGCTAATTTAGGGATATTATTACTGCAGTGATGTATTTATTTTATTTTTTTAGGATACTGTTATAAATGGGAGGGCGGTCTTGTTACTGTGCAGAGCGACACTGTTGACTTTTTTTTCTTCATCTGGTGTAGTTTACAATTTGGGAAAAAAATAAGTAATGTGTTCTGCAAGCAGTTCTCTAGATAACTGTGTTATTTCCTGCAGAGATGAGCCCTGGCTGGAAGAAGTGATGACGGTCTGTGCTGGATGAAGATTAAAAGCGAAGATGAAAGACTTCACCTAGAGACGTCACTGGTGAGTCAGTTACCTATACACTGACACTATACACTGTATACTATATACAGCGGTCCTGTGTACAATGTCACCGGTGATCACTGTATTACCTTTACATTATACACTATATACAGAGCTCCTGTGTATAATGTCACTGGTGATCACTATTACTTGTACACAGACACTGCATCAGTATTGTAGTGTTCAGTCACTATGTGGTGGTAATATGTTGTCCGTCCATGGTGTGGCTGTATTTGCTCCTTGTATGTGCTATGTGGTCACTATGTGGTGGTAATGTGGTCTGGTCGTGGTGTGGTGGTATTTGTTCCTTGTATGTGATATTATTGGTCACCATATGGTGGTAATATGTGGTCTGGTCATGGTGTGGTGGTATTTGTTCCTTGTATGTGATATTATTGGTCACCATATGGTGGTAATATGTGGTCTGGACATGGTGTGGTGGTATTTGTTCCTTGTATGTGCTATTATTTGGTCACTATGTGCTGGTAATATGGTGTCTAGTCATGGTGCGATGGTATTTGTCCACTGTATGTGATATTATGGGTCATTTTAAAAATTGAAAAATAAATAAAAATATACCTAAATTGTATTGGATATTTGAACAAATGTTTAATGGGTTAGAGTAGAGTAGGGCCCGGCCAAAAGAATCTACCTTGTCGTGGTGGTGGCTTAAAAAATCTTTTGACTGTGGATAGTTCAAGGGGTGGAGGCGGGGCTGGGGTGGAGCCTGGGCGGAGTCTCAAGGGGGTCCCGAAAAGTTTGCCAGTATGGGGCCCCGAAATTCCTAGTAGCAGCCCTGCCTACAGCACCGGAATTTAACCCTGTCCTTCCTAGATATGCTAGACCACTTATTTCAATCATTCTGTCCTGTCTTGCCAACAAATACATGTTCTCTCCTCCCTGGCACCTACTACAGCACCTATCCCTGTAACCCAATCCTAACCTCTACTTAGGGGGCCCTCTTATAGTTCCGTGTTGTTGGCATATCCACGTTTTCTTTTACTTTTCTTCTTATTGAACGCCCTCTGACAACTGTGCTTCCTTATACAGATACCATCAGAGGGTGACCCAAGTCACCAGTGTTTGTTCTCGCCTCATTCCGCATTGAATAAGCTTCCATTGTTTTTAAAATGTGATATCTGATCAATGAGGAATGGAGGAATCCCTCTAGATGTTATCTAAAATGATAGCTCTTGCTGCACCAAATATCCATGGTCCTTGTCAGGTAATTGCTAAACCCCAGATGTTAAGTACTTAAGGGTATGCCACACTAAACAACATCGCTAACGGGATCGCTAAAAAACGTCACTATTTAGCGATCCCGTTAGCGATGTTGTTGTGTGCGGCAGCTGCCAGCGACGAGCTTCCTGCTGTGATCTCGCTCGTCGCTGGAATCGTTCCGGACCCTATTTTCGTCGCTGGCGCCCCGCTGGGTAAGTATATATCGCTAAGTGTGGCACCTTTTTTAGCGATTTAGCGGTACTTTTGTACCGCTAAAGTCGTTAAGGAGATCGCTAACCGCGATAGCGTCCTAACGACATCGCTAAAATAGGTAGCCACTAGCGATATAGAAACAATCCCGCTAGCGATCTCATTAGTATGCGACGCTAATGAGATCGCTAGCGGGATTGTCTAGTGTGGCAGTACCTTAAGACAATTAGTTTTATATCCAACTGGACAATTCTCTTTCTTCCAGCACTTTCTACACCATAATATCCACTATACGGGATGTCCCTAAAGTCTAGACACATAGCCAAAAATATAGACTACTCCCGAAAAGTTAGGGATTTTTGGCTTTCGGGCAAAATTTCAGGATGACCCTAAAATACGCTCTAACCTTTACAGGTGAACTTAATGCAATCGTCTCTAAACTTTTAGATGCACGTGACCAACTGTTTATTGTTTCAGTACTTTTGCACAACTTACTATTCTCCAATAAGGAGCTAAAAGGGAACCTGTCATCAGTTTTAACCAATATGAGATATGGCCACCACCTTTCAGGCCTGATATACAGCATTCTATAAAGCTTTAATAGCAAAATCCACAATAGGTGCTTGATCCAAGAATCAGCCAATAAACGTTGGGGTTCAATTAGAATTGGTATTAAACAGACCTCCACATCATGCTGTTCACATTTGGACATCATGAGACCAAGACAACACCTAACAATTGATAAACAGTACCTCGCCATTACGAGGCTTCAAGCAGGATCTTCTCAGATGGAAGCGGCCACTAAGCTTAGAATGTCACAGAGTCATCAGCAGGTTGCCCCACAGATACAGAGAGACTGGAAGAGTCACAGAATGGCAGAGAAGTGGACGTCCATTGGCCACATCCCGCACTGATGACCGCTTCATTGTGACTGAACAATGCTCTCCAGAACCGGATGATGAATGCCACACAGCTCCAATTTAAAGGAGGTAAGGGCACTCAAGTTTCACTTCAGACAATTGGGAACAGTTTACATCAGCGTGTTCTACTTGCTAGACTACCTGCAAGGGTACCTGACCACACCACCCGGCACAGGCGTCATCGTCAGGGAACATCTACCCTGGACAAGGAACCGTGGGCCTTAATGCTGGTAGCTGAGGAAAGTTAATCCATAATGAGCAGAAATTATGGACGCCAACAATGTTGGAGACGTCAAGGAGAGAGCTATGTATCAGCCACTGATGTCTCCAGACAAGCCTTTGGTGGTGATGGTGTTACACTGTGGGCAGGTGTGTCTAATCATTACCAAACTGCCCTACACTTTGTGAATGGTACAATAACAAGCCCCTACTACATGAATAACGTTATTAATCTAGTCATTGTGCCCCTGCACAAACAAGACAGGCCTAATTTCATCTTCATGGACGACAATGCTCCAACTCATCGAGGTCGCATCATTAGGGAACGGCTGCTGGAGACTGGGGGATCTCAAATGGAGCGGCCTGCACTTTCTCCAGACTTGAATCCCATAGAAAAACTCTGGGATCAGCCGAGTCGCCATGTAGAGGCTTGTAATGCTGTTCCCCTGGACCTTGATGACCTAAGGGCCGTCCATCAAAAAGAGTGGGATGCCATGCCTCAGCAGACAATTACCACTTCTTCAATATGATTTCCATCATTAGCAATGTGTTTTGCAAAATTCTATTATAATTAAATTAATTAAAATTATAGTCAATGAGAATTCCTGTGTGTCTAAACATTAGGGACACCCTGTACAAAGGAATGTAGTGGCCTCGGTAACTATAGGTACAGGTAGGAACGTGTTTTTTTACGGAATGGACACGAGGCTAAAGTCCAATAAACATGATGTCCTATATTTGTTCTTGCAATGAAAAACCCAAACAATCCCAAATCCACAGATGCAAATAAGCTGAACTTTCTTAGGCCAATTTAATATTTTGTTATGAGTGTTATCTTTTATCTTTACAGCTAGACCACGGACCTATTACAATGAGTGTGCTTTTCACATTTGCTTACTTTTTTTTTGTAGACCAATTGCAAAAAAATAAAAAACGGAGACATCTTGCGCTTTGATCTGTGTTGCGGATGAATCTCGTCAATGCAAGTTAAGAAGCTAAAAATTGTTTTTTCTATATGTGTAAAATAGGTGCACCACGAATTGTAAAAACTGACAAACGGTCCAAAAGTAAGTCCAATGCATTGAAAACATCTTGAGGACTCTCAAGTCTAAATATTTTTCTTGAAAACATGGGCAAATTTTTCTCATACGAGAAAAAAAATTAAACAACTAGCCTTAGTTTGTGATTCGATGAGCCTTTATTGATCTTTGAGGCCATGTTCCCAAAATGCTATGTTTCTTTGCTGTTTTTTTATGCAGGTTATGGCTTCAAAATATGCAATTGCAGTTTACTCTGACTATTGAGTTATTATGGTGCACATTTACTGCAGTTTTTTATGCATTTTTTTATAGTGCAAAAACACTGGAAGGCTCTGTGCAGAAGGAAATTTTGAGGAGTTTGTGGAGCAGAAACTGAACGGAAACTGAAGGAAACTTCTCCAAATCTCAAAACTCCTCAAAAATTTGGAGTTTCTGCTCAGTGGCTACGTGCACAAAAATCTTTTGGACAGATCTGAGTGAAACTGTCGAGAAAAGGGTCAAAAGTCACAATTTTTTTGTGCAATTTCACATTGCAAAAATGTTGTTACGTTTCACAGCACTTTACGCCAGAATTTTTGCAAAATTGCTTTGATAAATTGAGACCGTTGAAACATCTGGGCAGATCAACTGGACTTGGAAACTCCATTGTGACAAGAAATACGTAGGACACCGTTCTAATCTTTGGGTGAAGGAAAGTCCCAATGTTCCTAGATTTAAAGATTTGCCTTGGAAATTTCCTTATTTTTCTATACTGGCCATATACTGAAGATGTCCGATATAAATATACCGCCAAGCTGTGTATACAGTAATGACATTTGTGATTTGTGATATTCCAAAGACATACTGATAGGGAATCTAGATTGTGAGCCCCATCGGGGACAGTGATGATAATGTGTGCAAACTGTAAAGCGCTGCGGAATATGTTAGCGCTGTATGAAAATAAATATATATTATTATATGTACGAGACCATTTAATACATTTATTATCTTGCTATCTCTATCTGGATTTCCTCTATGTGTTTAAGATTCTCCTCACAATTAAAGAAAAAAAAAATCAGCATCTTATGACATTGGACCCTGTGTGAGCGCTTTAGTGACAGCTCAAGTGCTGATATGAACTCCCTCTTGATGGTCTTTAAAAAAATAAAAAAAAAGTGCAATGATATTTGGATTATGCAGCCAAAGTGGCAGCAATCATAACTAAGGGCACAGTGAGACGGCAGTATAAATCGAACCAGATCGGACTGGCCGGCAGCTCTCCTCACCCGAGGTGACAGCTTTATGTATTCCTATGCTCTGGAAAGCCACCGGCCAGTCCGTGCATTACATTCCGATCTAGGTCCGCTTTATACGGCCATCTGGCTGCGTCCTTAGGCAAATATCGGATAGACATAAAAAAATCTGACTTCCCACTATTTCTACCAAAAGTAAACTTCAATCACTATGTGATTCTATGACCTATGTTTGGGTGAATAATGTAAGTCCCGGTTTTGTGTTTTTATAAAACCCTGTGATGTATAGAGCCATGACTTTGGCGGCTGGCAAAGCTCGAGGTGCCAATATCCATTATTAGGCTCAGTAAATTGGTGTAAATGTAGACCGCAGCTATAGAGTGGCACGAATATCAAAGACCTGTGCACAATTTTGCACAATTTGAGCCATGTCGGACAACTATGTTACCCTCTACAGTCATGGCCAAAAGTTTTGAGAATGACACAAATATTATATTTTCACATGATCTGCTGCCCTCTGGTTTTTATGTGTGTTTGACAGATGTTTTTATCACAGACAGAAATATAATAATTGCAGACATATGAGTAACAAAAGCTTATATTGACAGTTAGAATGAGTTAATGCAGCAAGTCAATATTTGCAGTGTTGACCCTTCTTCTTCAGGACCTCTGCAATTCTCCCTGGCATGCTCTTAATCAACTTCTGGACCAAATCCTGACTGATAGCAGTCCATTCTTGCACAATCAATGCTTTCATTTTGTCAGAATTTTTAGGTTTTTGTTTGTCCACCCGTCTCTTGATGATTGACCACAAGTTCTCAATGGGATTAAGATCTGGGGAGTTTCCAGGCCATGGACCCAAAATCTCTACATTTTGTTCCCTGAGCCATTTAGTTATCACCTTTGCTTTATGGCAAGGTGCTCCATCATGCTGGAAAAGGCATTGTTGATCGCCAAACTGCTCTTGGAGAGTTGGGAGAAGTTGCTCTTGGAGGACATTCTGGTACCATTCTTTATTCATGGCTGTGTTTTTAGGCAAGACTGTGAGAGAGCCGATTCCCTTGGCTGAGAAGCAACCCCACACATGAATGGTTTCAGGATGCCTAACAGTTGGCATGAGACAAGACTGGTGGTAGCGCTCACCTTGTCTTCTCGGAATGAGGTGTTTTCCTGATGTCCCAAACAATCGAAAAGGGGATTCATCAGAGAAAATAACTTTACCCCAGTCCTCAGCAGTCCACTGCCTGTACCTTTTGCAGAATATCAGTCTGTCCATGATGTTTTTTCTGGAGAGAAGTGGCTTCTTTGCTGCCCTCCTTGAGACCAGGCCTTGCTCCAAGAGTCTCCGCCTCACAGTGCGTGCAGATGCACTCACACCTGCCTGCTGCCATTCCTGAGCAAGCTCTGCACTGCTGGTAGCCCGATCCCGCAGCTGAAACACTTTTAAGAGACGGTCCTGGCGCTTGCTGGTCTTTCTTGGCGCCCTGAAGCCTTTTTGGCAACAATGGAACCTCTCTCCTTGAAGTTCTTGATGATGCGATAGATTGTTGACTGAGGTGCAATCTTTCTAGCTGCGATACTCTTCCCTGTTAGGCCATTTTTGTGCATTGCAATGATGACTGCACGTGTTTCTTTAGAGATAACCATGGTTAACAGAAGAGAAACAATGATGCCAAGCACCAGCCTCCTTTTAAAGTGTCTAGTGGTGTCATTTCTTAATCATGACAGATTGATCTCCAGCCATGTCCTCATCAACACCCACACCTGTGTTAATGGAGCAATCACTGAAAAGAGGTTAGCTGGTCCTTTTAAGGCAGGGCTGCAATGATGTTGAAATGTGTTTTGGGGGATAAAGTTCATTTTCTAGCCAAATATTGACTTTGCAAGTAATTGCTGTTAAGCTGATCGCTCTTTATAACATTCTGGAGTATATGCAAATTGCCATTAGAAAAAGTGAAGCAGTAGACTTTGTAAAAATTAATATTTGTGTCATTCTCAAAACTTTTGGCCATGACTGTACTACTGATAGATTTTCCCCCATAATGGTGGAATTTCTACATTACGGACATGTCTGGCTGGTGCTGAAGGGGTGTGAGGAGTATTTGGTGCATTTTTGATTTTGCAGCATCAATTAGTTCAATTACCAGAATAAAGGGAAATCTCTGGATATTATCCGCGCTGCTAAATAGAACTGAGACGTAAATCCAGGTATGATGTAATAGAAGATGGTGGTTTATGCAACGCGTTTTCGAAGTACAGAGTTACTTCTGGAAATGACATGTTGAAATTCAGCAAATAAAACGGATATTTACAGCAAGAAAAATTTGCATGCTGTGGTTTGAAAAAAACAAACAAAAAAACAAATAATGCAGTGGTTAAAAAAAATAAATAAAAATGCACGAAGATAAACAGTGGGAAAAATCGCACCAAATACTCATCGTGAGGGTCCTGAGAATGAGGAGCCCCGACCAATCACATTCCCCATAGAGGGTTATCGAGCATTAACCCTTTAAATAATACATGGTCATGAGACCCAACCTAGATCATATATATACATATATGTTAAAAAAAATAATTTTTACCTGTTTTTTCTCTTCTGCTCTTCAGCGATCGTCTTTGTGTTGTGGAAGGCAAAATACCCAATGTCCACACAGTCCAGGTACTGAACGTCCTATCCCCCGGGGTCAGGGACACGGGGTGAAAAGGTGCATGACCAACCAGTTGAAATCTTAATCTGTGCTTTACTCTTTACTTTGGGTGGGAATTATTTTTAACTCTTTTGTTGCCACACAATCTAGCTATATAATCTTACAAAACAACAGGAAAATCGCTCCACAAAACAATAATATATTGTGCGTCAATCTCTAAAATACACAGGAAAGCAATGTTAATATTTGTAGCATTATATATATATATATTATATATATATACATACATACATACACACACATTATATATATATATATATACACACATATATATATATATATATTATATATACACCCTGCATTGAGTGTTTAAGAGGCAGTGGAAGGCAGTTGCCCATGGCAACCTGTCAGTTTGCAGCTTTCATTTGAAAAGGGGCTTCTGAAAAATGAACCGGTGAATCCGATTGGTCGCTCGTCCTCTTATCCTTTGCACCTATTTTGATGAATCTCCCCCCGTGTTCGCACCTTCAGCACCGTAATAACAGCTCCATATGCCCATTATTTAGTTCAGACAGTTATAGAACTTTTTTTTATATGAAATAAAAAGGGAAAAAAAATGTGACATTTCTTCTACTGTTGCACACAAATTTTCCAACAAGTAGATTTTAATATGAGAGAATTCCTCCATGTTTCCGCATCCCTGGCCTAATAATATGAAAAAAACAAACATACAACTGCAGATAAACCAGAACACAAAATGCATTTAGGACCAGATTGTTGCCGTGCAGTAGACAGCCGGATGTGAACGTGCCCTTATAATGATGTGACCAGTAACATGACAAGGTTACTTAGCTGTGATTTCCACATCCCATCGGCCAGTGACCGTGTAAATAACGCCATAGCTCGGCCTGGTTACTCAATAACAGAGGCAATCTGAAGGGGTGTGCACAAGGGGTCTCCTCCACCCAACTATCCTAATGGCTGCTCCGCGATCTTATCTAACTACACACCTTTTAGAAAGGAGGTGCTGGCTCGTTATTACCCAGAATGTAAAAAACATCATTACAGAGGGCCCAAAAGATAAGCACGCCATCTCCTATAAGTGGTTCAATTGAGTGTTAGGCAAGATCTAGAAGTGCTATGTGCCCTATCAACCTTAAAGGGAGATCCTACACCGATCCCAAGAACTGGAGCTCGATCCCGCGCACCTTCTCTCCATTCATTCGCTGTCAGAGGACAGTGGTATTTAAATGGAACGAGCGCTGGTTCCCGCACGCACCAGTTCCCATCAGCCACCTGCAATGCAATCGTGGAGGACCGATGGGTTACCATGACTGCTGAAGACCTCTGTCACTGTCATTGTGGTCCTCCTGTGAAGGTCTGCCGTAGGCTGAGCTCCATAGAGAACCGACATTCAGGGCTAATAGCGGCACACCACACGGCCGCTGAGACCCAGCGCCGCCCTTCCTCATCACTATTTCAACTTATCAGCATCATAAACGCCGATACAGTTGAAAGCAGTGATGGGGGAGAATCAGATGACGCTCCCTCTCCCATCACTCCCTCTCTGCTAGTCTGCTTGTGACTCAGCAGGCGAGTGATGACGTCACTTCATTGTGTGCCACCAGTGGAGCAAATGAGACCGTAGCAGAGCCTGGAGCAGTGCGTGAAACAAGGAGGATGGGTAAGTATTGTGCGAGTGTGTGTGAATGTGGGGGCTGCATTATACTGTGTGTTGGGAAGATCTGCACTGTACTGTGTGTGGGGGGAGCTTTATTATACGGTGTTGGGGGAGCTGCACTATACTGTGTGTTGGGGAGCTGCACTATACTGTGTGAGGGGGGCAGCATTATACTGTGTGGAGGGGCTGCATATATTATGTGTGGGGAGATGCACTATACGGTGTGTGGAGGGGGCTACATAATACTGTGTGTGGTTAACTGCTGTATACTCTGAGGGGGGCTGCAGTATACTCTATCAAGGACCATGGGGAGTGCAGTATACTGTATCGAGGACTATCTGTTCCCATCGTTCTTCCTCAGCCGATGTAAAGAAACTCGGGAACAAGCGTCGAACAACTTCAATGCCGTTGATCATGCTTGTTTAATGGCCTGAACTCTGCACCTGTAAATATATGAGCATTTGGGGCCCCACTTTAAACATTTGCCCAGGGCCCACTTTCTTTAAAACCTG
This sequence comes from Oophaga sylvatica, assembly GCA_033576555.1. Taxonomy (NCBI): domain Eukaryota; kingdom Metazoa; phylum Chordata; class Amphibia; order Anura; family Dendrobatidae; genus Oophaga; species Oophaga sylvatica. The sequence continues at coordinate 93,621,124 of JARQOD010000009.1, read as the reverse complement.
CTCTGCCAACATTTTCACTATATACCGCAATACTAAGTATTGCGGTATATAGTATGAACATTCAAACAATCATGTCTTTAAGGAGACTAAAAAAATATTGTAAAAAAAAAAAGTTTTAAACATATAGAAAAAAAGTTTTCGCTTTGTGTCGCCATGTTCTAAGACCCGTAACATTTTTATTTTTCTCTTAATGGGGCTGATTAAGGGCTTGTTTTTGTGCAGTGAGCTGAAGCTTTTATTGACACCACTTTTGTGTACATATGATGTCTGATTGCTTACTTATTACAATTTTTTTAGTGAAGTGACCAAAAAACTGCAATTCTTCCTTTTTGGTCTTATTTCTCTTTTTGGCGTTTATTGATTGGTTTAATTAATTTCCTTGTTTTAATAGATTAGACTTTAACGAATGCAGCCATACCAAATAAGTTTGTTTTTTTCCTTAATTTTTAAATGGGGAAAAATGGGAGTGATTTGAAATATATTTTTTTGCAATATTCAGAATATTTTTTCAGCACTTATGTAGAAAAAAGTTGCATGTTTGGTATCGCTGTAATCGGACTGACACGGACAATGTTTCCAGGTTATTTTTACTGCACAATCAACACCATAAAAACAATCCTCCCCAAAAAGACGGATTTTGGTAAGACCTTACCTGTAAAATCCTTTTCAGCGAAGGAAGGAAGGGAGACACAGTCATTACTAGTGGGTAGGCGGAGCCCACACAGGATAGAACACCTCAGATTAAAAAGAGTGTTGACCGGCCCCTCCAGCTTGGGCTCCTCCTACTCCAGCTCTCCAGTCCGTACACAAGCTAAGGAAGAGCAAATATCACCAGCGGAGCAACATAACCCCTTCTGAAAAAAGCTTCAGAGAAAAAAACCAAAAAACAGGTTATGCATATAACAGTAAAAACCACACAGTCCCAGGTACTACTCACTGAACCTGACCACTGCGATGAGCTGGCAATGCTGGAAACAGAGCCTTAGCGCGCCGACCTCAGCCCAGATAATCGCTATCAGAGAAGGGTCACGCCGCATCTGAAAACACAACAAACACTTCTGCCATGGGAGGGAGCTGTGTCTCCCTTCCTTCCTTCGCTGAAAAGGATTTTACAGGTAAGGTCTTACCAAAATCCGTCTTTCAGCAGCAGGTGGAAGGAAGGGAGACACAGTCATTACTAGTGGGACGTCCCAAAGCAGTCCAAAAATTAAGGGTGGGCAAAAAACCAACAGAGGCAGATTCCCAACAACTTAAATAAAAGCGCAACTGGCGCTAAAAACAAGTTCACAAGAACTTTAAACTACAGCCGCCTGCAGGACCCTACGTCCCAAGGCCGCATCAGCGGAAACACTAACGTCCACCTTATAAAATTTTGTAAACGTGTGGACAGAGCGCCAGGTCGCCGCCCGGCAGAGCTGAGCTGCCGAGGCCCCTTGATGAAAGGCCCACGATGAACCCACAGCCCTCGTGGAGTGAGCTCGAATCTTAATCGGGCAAGGTTCGCCCTTAAGTCGGTAAGCCTCTAAAATGGCCGACCGAATCCAACGAGCTATAGAGTCCTTGGAAGCTCGTTGACCACGTCGACGACCTGCTGGAATCACAAACAGAGAATCCGACTTCCGAAAACTTTGGGTAATAGACAAATAGAACTTCAAAGCCCGCACTAAATCCAAAGTGTGCAAGGCCCGTTCCTTCGCATTCCTCAGCTCCGGACAGAGCGAGGGCAACACAATATCCTGGTTAACATGAAACTGTGACACCACCTTAGGTAGAAAGTCGCCCCGTGTGCGAAGCACTACACGATCCGGGTGAAATTCCAGAAAAGGAGGTGAGCAAGAAAGAGCCGCCAACTCAGAAACCCTTCTCAAAGAAGTGACCGCCACTAGGAAGGCAACCTTCCAAGAGAGCAAAGAAAGGCTAACAGAATCCATAGGCTCAAAAGGCTCATGTTGGAGAGCCTCCAAAACAAGATTGAGCCGCCAAGGAGACACAAGCGCCTTCCGCGGCGGAAACTAACGGGTTACTCCGCGAAAAAAGGAACGTACGTCCCTACGCGAGGCGATAGCCTTCCGAAACAGCAAGGACAGAGCAGAAACCTGACCCTTCAGAGTGCTAACTGCCAAACCCTTGTCCAGCCCGTACTGCAAAAAAGCCAACAAATTGGGGATGGAAAAAATCCTCGGGTTCCTTGAAGAACCCGAACACCACGAAAAGAAGGCCTCCCAAGTCTTGTGATAAATCCTAGTAGTAGCCGGACCTCTGGCAGCTCGCAGAGTGGCAATGACTTCGGCTGAAAAACCTTGACGGGTCAAGATTTCGGTCTCAAGAGCCACACCGTCAAACGCAGAGACTTCAGGTCCGGATGACGAACAGGCCCTTGGGTTAACAGGTCCGGGCGAAGAGGGAGTGGAAGAGGAGGCGCTGCCAGAAGCGACACCAGCATCCTCCTTGGCCAATCCGGGGCTACCAACATAGCCGAGACTCTCTCCAGTCTGATCCGACGCAACACCAGAGGAAGTAAGGATATCGGCGGGAACACATAGATTAGCTCGAATTGGTCCCACGAAGTCACCAGAGCATCCACCGCCACAGCCTTCGAGTCCTTGTACCTGGACATGAATGTCGGTAACTTGGTATTGAACCTGGATGCCATCAAATCCACTTGGGGAGTTCCCCAACGGGAGCACAGCAGTGCAAAAATTTCCGGATGAAGACTCCATTCTCCGGGATCCATCTTTTCGCGACTGAGAAAGTCCGCCGTGATATTCTGAACTCCCGGAATGTGAATCGCAGAGATGGCTGGCACCCTGGCCTCGGCCCATACCAGAATCCGAGACACCTCCATCATGAGTCTGAAACTCCTCGTCCCACCTTGATGGTTGATATACGCGACCGCCGTCGCGTTGTCTGTCTGCACTCGGACTGGTAGACCGCTTAAAGGGACCGTCCAGTGTTGGAGGCAAAGGAAAATTGCCCTCAATTCCAGGATGTTGATCGGCAGGACAGACTCTTCCGACGACCATACTCCCTGAATCCAGAGATCGTTCCAGACCCCCCCCCAGCCCGTCAGGCTGGCATCGGTGGTTATGACCGACCACCTCGGAGGGAGGAAGGACTTCCCCAGGGATAACGCTTCCGGACGTAACCACCATCCTAGAGACTCTTGCACCCTGTGGGAGATGATGACACTGCTATCCAGCGAAGCCTGCGATCGATCCCAACGGTTCAAAATGAGCATTTAGAGAGCCCTGGAATGAAATTGGGCAAACGGAAGTGCCTCCATCGACGCCACCATCAACCCCAGAAGGCGCATACACCTTCGAAGGGACATTGCTGTCGAAGACTTCATAACCTGTACATGTTGAAGAAGAGTTGCTTGCTTGTCTGGAGGCAGAGACACCACTGCTCGTACCGTGTCGAAATGCATCCCCAAAAACAGGATTGACTGCGACGGTTCCAGAGACGACTTCTCCCAATTGACCAGCCACCCGAAGTCCTCCAGGAGCTGAAGGGATAGATTGCGAGCCGTCACCACCTCCTCCTTTGAGGACGCCACAATCAAAAGGTCGTCCAGGTAGGGAAGAATCGTAACCCCCTGTCTTCGAAGGATCGCCATGAGAGGTGCCAGAATTTTTGTAAAGACTCTGGGTGCTGAGGCCAACCCGAATGGCAGGGCCACAAACTGGTAATGGTCCTGACCTATGGCAAAACGAAGGAAGCGTTGGTGGGCCCTTCCGACGGGAACATGCAAGTAAGCGTCGCGAATGTCGATTGACACCAAAAAGTCATTCTGCGACAGGGCCGCCACAACCGAGCGAAGCGACTCCATGCGGAACTTCCGGGTGCGGACATGCCGATTCAATCTCTTGAGATCCAGAATGGGACGAAATCTGTCCTCCTTTTTGGGGACCACAAAGAGGTTGGAATAAAACCCTCTTCCCCGGTCCTCCGGCAGAACCGGTACCACCACACCCTTCTGCAGAAGGGACTCGACCTCTCGCAGTAGAGCGGCAAAAAGCTTGGGCTCCGACGGAATGCGAGATTGACAAAAACTGTCCGGGGGTCGAGAAAGAAACTCTATGAAGTAGCCTGCCGACACGACCCGCGTCAACCAGGCGTCCGAAACGCGGGCAGCCCAAGTCGATTCGAATTGGAGCAGGCGACCCCCCACTCGAGAGCCCTCGAGTGAGACCCTGGCGTCAGTCCGCCTTAGCAGGCTTTTTGTCAGCTTCCCGCTTGTTTGACGGAAGCCGTTTCCAGGGAGCGCGGGATTTCTGAGAGGTCTTTTTTCCTGAAAAAGATGGACGACCCGATCCCCAAGAGGGTTGACCGAACCGTCCCCTGGACCGAAAGGACCGCCGACTACTACCGGCACTAGGCCTGCCAGACACGGAAGTAACAGCTCTTCGCTGCGGTAAAGCCGTTTCTTTTGCCTTTGCCTTGGCAATCAGCTCCGTGAGGTCAGATCCAAATAGCTGACCACCCTTGTAAGCTAAAGATAGCAAACCTTGCTTGGAAACCGCGTCCCCGGTCCACTGTCTAAGCCACAGTGCTCTTCTGACTGTGACCGCCGAGGATTGCGCCCTGGACAGCAGCGACGCAGTATCCAAACCTGCATCACTGCCATATCGGGCTGCATCCTCCAACAACTTGAACAACCCATCTACCTCGGATAACGGGGATCCATCCTATAACGCCGTCCGTAGACGGTCCAACCAGCTCAGGGAAGCTTTACAAGCACACATGGAACCCAGTACTGCTCTGAATCCATGACCCGCGGCCTCGTAGATGGATTTCGCCGCCATTTCCGTTTTTCTGTCCAGCGGATCCTGCAGACTCGCCTTCCCTTTAACAGGAAGTAACGAGGATTTGCTAAGCTGGGATAAAGGGACATCCACTTCAGGAGAAGGAATCCAATTATCAATCAACTCCGTCGTACACGGATACAGTGTCTCAAAAAACCGTGTCCCCTGAAAACGCTTATCTGGACACAGGAGTTCCTTCTCCACTGCCCCATTAAGCTCATCCAGAGATGGTAATGCTGATCGCGACCTATGCGACTCCTGAAACATCCGGGCCGATTTACCAGGACGTCTAGTTACCTCCTCCGGTAACTGCAACGCCTCCCTCATGGCTCCAATAAAAGCCTCTGTACGGCCCAAAAGAGAGGCAGAGTGTCCCTGCCGATCCTCCTTATCCGAATCGGACATCTCCCCATCCGAGCTTGAAGGAGAACCCTCCATACCAGAGATCTCCGAGTCGCTACGCGGAAAGGATGGCACCGGCCTGTGGCGCTTCCTGCCATGAGAGGATCTAGCTGACACCCAATAACCTAGAAGGTCAGACAGGCGATCAATAGAACGAGTGAGGGCCTCCATTTTGACATCACTTAAACCTCCGACCGCTGCACTTGATGCCGTCGAGGTCTGCGTGTCAGATACGCGAGACTGATCCTGTAGCGGACCTGGGAGACGGTCCGCGCCTCCTGGACCCTGATCTGACATGCCCTCACACAGTATATGGCAGGTTAAACCTGTCAGTAACTAGAACAGTGTGGTTCCTTAAGGAAACTAGAAAAGAAAACGCTGAAGAGTTAAAGCTCTTAAAGAGAGAGCTACCCCAGCTGTCCCCCAAATAAGGGTTAACCGCCTATTAGTAGCGCCGGCGAGGTCTGCCAAGGGGTTAATGTCGCAGACTCCCCACAACCTCTTTAAATGGAAAGGGTGTGCGAGCCCCAGACAAAAAAAGGCCTCTTATATGAGGCCACAGCTGCAGGACAGCGCAGTCTGCCACTTAATTGTGCCTCAGAAAGGTGCCCTGTGCTATTGGGGTGAGAGAGTTAAGCTTCTGCCCTGACAGGCAGGAGCGACTCACCCTGGGGTGAGAGAGTTAAGCTCCTGCCCTGACAGGCAGGAGCGACTCACCCAGCTGGCTGCGGTGCAGTGTTCCTTCGGTCTGACGGGAGGAGAGTGAGGAGCCCAAGGAGCCTGCCACCTTCAGTAATGGCCGCCGCGCTGTGAAGGAGTGGAAGCCGGAAAAGAGAGGCAGGAGAAAATCGCGCGCTCAGAGCGCTTCCTGCCTGCGAAAGACCGGGAAAGCGCGAAGCCACGCCCCCTGCCAGCTTCAAAAAAAGCACGCGCGACTCCTCCGCTCTCCGTCTCCTGCCCCGCTCCCATGTCCTGCAGGCATCCACCTGCGGACAAAAAAACACCCATCACCAACATGAACATATGTAGCGGCGGCTGCCGCAGCAGTCGCTGAAGCACTCAAACACATTAAAATGTTGAGTACTCACCCAGCTGAGCGCCACAGGGACCCCCAGGGATTTGTGGCACTATGCCCATCGCTTCCCCCCAGGGCGGGGAACGCAGTGACCCCAGAAGCGCGGTTTGCGTCCCCGCCAGGGAAGCAACCCTCATCCCCCGGGGCCGGCAGGGTTCTGCAGGGACCACCTTACAGGGTAATGCAGATCAGCCAAGGGAGGGGTGGGGGTCCAGCAGCGCTGAGACCTCAAAACCACGGGGGTCCAAGTCTCTGTCCGATTAAAAATAAAAAATCTTCTGAGGAGCTGCTCCAGCAGCGACTATCCTCTGTGACCTCAAATTTTAGACTGGAGAGCTGGAGTAGGAGGAGCCCAAGCTGGAGGGGCCGGTCAACACTTTTTAGTCTGAGGTGTTCTATCCTGTGTGGGCTCCGCCTACCCACTAGTAATGACTGTGTCTCCCTTCCTTCCACCTGCTGCTGAACTGGCAGTTTACTTTTTTTTCATCATTTCATCAGACTTTGATTTTTTTTCCCCACATTTCAGTACATTATATGGTAAAAATGCATGTTTGCCTTGCAAAACCATAACTCATCCAGCACAATACAAACCCTCATACGTTTGTTAATGGAAAAATACGAAAGTTATGGCTCTTGAAAGAAAGCGAGGAAAAATGGGAGCAGAAAAACAAAAAATTCACATCCCCACTGGCCAACTGATTGTCAGCGATGTTGATCGGAATGTCCAATTTCGAACTGCTGATTGCTTTGCCCTCCCGTTGAGAAACCGCCGGCAGACGCATCAGCTGGCGACTTTCTCAGAGAATGCGCAGTCCTGTGTAAGGGAGAGAAAGCCAAGAGATTGGTGGAAGCATCTTTCGGCCAACAATGTGTATGGTGGCTTTAGATATATAAACAAGTTGATGAGATAATCTCTCATTTGCATATTACTTTTGATTGACATCCCTGCTGACCCCATTTACTCTCGAACACTCATCCTAGTCGAGCACGCATGTGTTCTGAATGGGCCACCTATCTTTTAAAACACAAAAGTATTGGGCATGTTAAAATCCAACAAACCTAGTCCTTCTTCCTTCCATTTGCTGTTGAGGGAAAGTTGGGTCACCCCCATATACGTAGAGTTTGTTCATCTGCCATTAATATGTATGTCCAATTTAAGGGTCTGAGCTATCTTACCTTCAACACACTACTGTCTGTGGCTGTGCACCCAAAAAAAGAGGGAAGCTGCAACTCTGTTGGTTGCTTTCTGCTTTGGTACCTCATTTCTGGAATGACTTGTGAAGCTGCAAGTTCAAAGATCATTAGTAGTGATGAGCGAACATGCTCAGATAAGGTGTTATCTGTGCATGCTGCCCTATTTCCTCATAGATTGTAAGCTTGTGAGCAGTGCCCTCATTCCTCCTGGTATCTGCGCTCCTGTCCAGGAAGAGGAGGTACTGCTAGAGTCCAGAACGATCTCTGTGCTGGCAGCTCCGTGCCTGGTGATCTTTGCCCCTCAGCTATGTGCTCCCTGTGATCTCTGTGCCCCCAGCTATGTACCCCAATATGATCTCCGTGATCCAACTAGATGCCCGTGATTCCTGTGCCCCCCCAGCTATGTGCCCCATATGTACCCCGTGATCTCTGCACCCAGCTGTATGTCCCCGTGATTTCTGTGCCCTCCAGCTATATGCCCGTAATCTGTGCCCCCCTGCTATGTACCCCCGTGATATTTGTGCTTCCATGTGATCTGTCCCCTCCAGCTATGTGCCCCCCAGTGATTTCTGTGCCCCCCAGCTATGTGCCCTCCTGTGATCTTTGTACCACCCCCCGGTGATATTATGTGCCTCCCCAGCGATGCCTGTCCTCCCCCAGTGCTGTATATCCCTCCCAGGGCTGTATGCCAAGTGATATATTCCCCAGTGCTGAATTTAGCCTGGAAGTGCTGTATATCCCCCCACTTGTGATGTATACAGCCCCCAGTGATATATGTGACCCCACCAGTGTATATTCCCCCCAGTAACATATATACCCCAGTGCTGTCTGTGCTTCCTAGTGATGTATATAGCCCCTCCAGTGATGTCTATTCCCCACAGCCTCCCCGGTGATGAAAATGTCCCAGCATCTCCTCTGATGTCTATGCCCCCAGCAATTTATATGACCCGAGTCTCCTGTGATGCATATACAGCAGTCTCAATGTTTCCTGTTAAGCATGTACAGCAGTCCCAGCATCTCCTATGTGATGTGTATACAGCAGTCCCAGCATCTCCTCTGTGCTGTATAAACAGCAGTCCCTGTGTCTCCTGTGATGTGTATACAGCAGTCCCAGCGTCTCCTTTGTGATGTATATTTAGCAGTCCCAGGGTCTATGTGATGTATAAACAGCAGTCCGTGTCTCCTATGTGATGTATATACAGCAGTCCCAGCGTCTCCTTTGAGATGTATAAACAGCAGTCCGTCTCCTATGTGATGTATAGACAGTAGTTCCAGCGTCTCCTTTGTGATATATTTAGCAGTCCCAGCGTCTCTTATGTGATGTATATACAACTGTCTTAGCATCCTCTGTGATATAGATACAGCAGTCTCAGCGTCTCCTGTGATGTATAGATAGCAGTCACAGTGTCTCTTATGTAGTGCTTATACTGAACTCCCATCGTCTCCTATGTGGTGTATATACAGCTGTCTCAGCATCTCCTATGCAATGTATATACAGTAGTCCCAGCATCTCCTATGTGATGTATATGATTTAAAAAACTTACGATGACAAAAAGCTGACTGCTTTCCTGGCCGACACAAACCTGGAAAAGCAGCTGTGAGAAGCAAAATGATCAGTATCACCTAACATCACAGCTGCACCAAAGAGAAGCAGCTCCAGCCGTCACATTAAGGGCGAGTTACCGTAATTAATTGCTTGACTAACTATACCGGAGTAATTTTCAAGGTGATAATTTTTGCGCGGTCCCCGAATGATGGTAGAAATTTCCAAATGGCCCACGGCTAGAATAAGCTTCCCCACCAGTTTTAAGATATGCCACCATTGCTATACTCTAGCGAGGAAAATCACAAGTACAGCAGAACTTTACACAAAGTGTATGCACAATGCCCGGGACTGACCACAGGACTCCTGCCCGATTTAAAGCCTCAAGCGTCAGTCTAACTTATGGTCAGGCATGGCAGTCCGTATAAGGTTTGAAAAATGTAGTGTTAAGCTGGTCTAAATATTAGAAAAATACATAAAAAACAGACAAAGCCACTTTCTTTTTTATATATTTCATTTTATTAAACCTCTGCAGGGCACAGTCACAGAACAATCAATAAGATTGGTGAATATCACAAGCTCTTTTTCAAGCAAAATGCATCAAAAAGTTAAAAAGTTAAAAAAAAAAAAAAGAACAAAAAAAAATAAAAATAAAATAACAAAAAACAAATTTAACTCCACCCAAAAAGGTGATTAATAGCTGCAGAATGTCTCTGAGAACTGGTATGAGCCAAAGAACAAGGAAATTATTAATAATAATAATCTTAAACTGAATCCAGCCTGAAAGAATATAAAGCAGGTTGTTAACAGGTGCAGACAGCGGCCTGTGAATTGTGGGGTGTTTCGTGGGGTTCGTTAAATAGCTGATATGTGATACCACAAGGCAGATCTACTAGGCGGATACACATTTAGAGATTCAGTTTAACCTCGATTACCTATGGGAACAGATAAATGTGGCAAAACAAAACCAGTAGGCAAATGATAGAAACCAGAGACTACGTTGGCTTATGCATTGGCAAATGTAAAATTTTTAATTTAATGGAAAGTTTATAATTTACAGTCTTGATATAAATTATATTTAATACTGTTAAATATATAAACTATAATTTTTTTTGGGAAAAAAAGGTAAGTTTACAAATCACCAGTAAAAGGAGTTTATTTTTCTTTCACAAAGTTGTTAACATTCTATTTAAACGAGGTAAAACAAGGAAAAAAAAAATAACGCTACAACATGTGTCATACATCACATGTGGTATTGGAACTCCGGCCCAATACCACTCACAGCCCATGGCCAAGTGTTGTGCTATTCCTATGAATAACAGAATAATAACTAAACTTTTTGTTTTAATTAATCAGCCTTTGCAAATTCACAAATCTCTTATATACTCCATTACTTTACTTTACTTCCTTCTCTCTCAAACACCAAGCTGGAAGTACTGTTTTAACTACCTACTTCATGCTCTTTTAGAAGCTGCTTTGAACTGCTGTTCTAGCAGAGCACTATTTACAAACACTCTCTCCTGTGTGAGCTTACACCTGGCTCCCCACTGTCATCCAGGCAGTGAGAGTATTTGTAAATAGTGTCCTGAGTACAGATTCTCGCTAAGAGCAGCAGCTCAAAGCAGCTACTAAAAACATGAACTAAGCAGTTAAAACAACATTGCAATACAGTGTTTCAGAGCGAAAGAAGCAAACACAAATATTCACAACTTGGAAAACGACTATTAATAAAGTTTAGCTATGCCTTAGATTTTGAGAACAGCTGGGTGACAACTAATATAACCGTCATTGCTGTTCTCATTATAGATGTCACCTCTCCTAGACTCCTAAATGGCAAGCTTGCCTAGTGCTGCAGGGAGTCATCATCCCTCATTGTATCACTAAAGAAAAGCTGTGATCATCTACACAACTAAATGTAGCAAATTATACCGTAAAATAAATAAGCTCCAACTTTTACTGATGTTTTTTTATTTTGGGAGGACATTTTTTCAGTCTGTACCAAATGGAATTATTGTACTAACTGCCTTGTAGGGATTCATACAAAAGATTATGCTCCCGGGAGAAAGTCTCCAACCTGAAGCACTCTACAAATCACAGGCGCGTGATGGGTCTTTTCTTCACAAGCCGATTAGGCCAACAGATAGAAGTCAGTCTTGTGATGTTTAAACAAACTTTGCTACAAAGTATCATACTGGTTTCTGCATTAACTTAGCAGATGATCATTTATATAAAATTAACGCATTTCAAGCCTTTTCTCAAATGCGCTCATCAGTTTTTGTTTTTTAGATGAAACCATTTTAGCTACTGCAACGGGTAGCCAGTAACTACAAACTGCCCAAGCTGTGGTAAAAAGACAAGCACGTTGGGAGTTATAGATTGATGCTATAAACGATCATTAGCTTATTTGGAAGGTAAACAATTATTTAGCAAGTTCTTTGCTTTGCAATTTTCATGTCAGTCAAGTATTTTTTTTTTTTTTTCACTTTTTCTGCCATTCAGATACATAGCAGAGACCCAAACTTGCATCTCAGGGTTCTAAATATCTTTGCCAGGTATCCCAGTGGAGACAGTCATGATACAGTAAACGACGAAGCTCAGGAATATGTATTTTTTCTATGATTTTATTCAGTATTTTCATGTAAAAAGTTGATATGCTGCCAGGAATCACAGAGAAAGACTGCGAGTCCTGCTTACCCTGCCGACATGGAGCAAGCCTACAAATCCTGCCCTAACAGAGCAGGCCTGCAAGTCCGGCTTCCCCCAGTGTAAATAGAGAAAGCCTGTGAGTTCTGCTTACCCCACCCACACGGAGCAAGCCTACAAGTCCTGCTTCCCCCACCCACATGGAGCAAGCTTACAAGTCCTGCCTCACAGAGCACGCCTGCAAGTCCTGCCCAGCTTAAAGAAAGCCTGTGAGTCCTGCTTACCCCGCCCACACGGCGCAAGCCTACAAGTCCTGCTTCCCCCACCCACATGGAGCAAGCCTACAAGTCCTCCTTCCCCACCCACACAGAAAAAGCCAGATTCCTGCTTTCCTCGCCCACACAGAGAAAGCCTGCTAGTCCTGCTTCCCCCGCCCACAATGAGCAAGCCTACAAGTCCTGCTTCCCCCACCCACATGGAGCAAGCCTACAAGTCCTCCTTCCCCACCCACACAGAAAAAGCCAGATTCCTGCTTTCCTCGCCCACACAGAGAAAGCCTGCTAGTCCTGCTTCCCCCGCCCACAATGAGCAAGCCTACAAGTCCTCCTTCCCCCACCCAAACAGAAAAAGCCAGAGTCCTGCTTTACCCACATAGAGAAAGCCTACAAGTCCTGCTTTCCCCACCCACAATGAGCAAGCTGCAAGTCCTGCCTCCCCATTCAGAGAAATCCTTTAAGTCTTGCTTCCCGCACCCACATGGAAAAAGACAGTCCTGCCCCCCCCCCCCCGCTCACATAGAGAAAGCCTGTGAGTCCTGCTCCCCCGACTGTCCCCAAAGCTCACAAAAAGAAAACCTACCAGTCTTGCTCCCCCCACCGAGAAAATCTGAGAGTCCTGCTTCCAACGCTCACACAGAGAAGTCTCACAAAGCACTCGCAGGCTTTCTCTATGTATGGGCAGGTGAAGCAGGACTCATGCTCTTTCTCCTTCTCACACATAGCCTGTGGGGCCAATTTTCCTGTCCATACACAATGAAAACCTGTATATCTGAATTTCCCCTGCCCCACACGGTTATTGGCCACACTCTAAGCATACAGACTCGTACATGAAAGGCTGTCAATCACTGTGTGCGAGGAAAAAGCAGGACTCACAGGCTTTTTCTTTAGTCCTGGCAGCAAAAAAACTCAAAAACCTTTACATCAAAGTAGCAAACTAAGTCATAGAAAACTATGTCCTCGCGAATCCCCCTCTATCTTCTGCAACTCTCACATAGGGCGGCTGGCAACAGACATAACTAAGAAAACATATCTCTAAGTCTGATAAGTGAAGCAAAGAATTTACACAACTTCTCAGCACTAGGTGTAGATTTGTACTAGAATATTGAACCTGCCCCCATCAATCCTCCACTAAACATAACCGTGACGTGAAGAAATTGCACACTAACGTGCATTTTCTCATCTGGATTTTGGCTGCAAGTCCCATGAGAGCAGCATGATGTAGGGGCTAAGACCCTGATTCCAGCAATAGGTCACTTATAAGGCTGTATTAATAAAATCAGTAGGATATTATCACTACAGGACCAGGTGTCTCATGCCTCCTAGTCCTCCTGCTGTGTAACCCCACCCCCAAAAGTTTAAGCAGCTTTCTGTTAATATACAGTGTACACAAAGCTGTCAATCAGCGATGTGGGCGGGGTTATACAGGGCTCAGCATTCTGAGCTCTGCCGTAGAGAAAACTGCGATCATATCAAAATGACAGCATATAGACCAGCAAGTGACATAGCTGGAATCAGGGTCTCCGCTCCTACATCAATGCTTAGATTATATAGGAAAGATTCCCTTTAATGTAATGAGCAGAAACCCTTCATACTGCACCAGTCTCCTGACTGATACCATTGGCCTACGTGTGTAGCCCCCCAATCTAAAAAGTAGAGGGATGTGCCTTCGGGCCTATAGAGCTCCACTAGATTATCCCCTTGTCTGAAAGCAAGGATTGTACAGCATTACTTTAACAACAGAAGTCAGTAAGGTATGGCCTAGTTGGCCAGTAAGGTCTCATTCAGTCACTTGTGATGCAGACACATTTTAAAGACTGCATTATGGCTGCCAATCCGACCAGGGGTTGTTGTTTTTTTCTTTTTAACCTGAACTCACAGTATTAGAGATGCATTAGTTTGGGTGGGTAGACTTAAAGTCAGGCTGGGAGTACTGGATTTAATTAAAAATGGGTCCATATTACATTTAACTGAATGAGGCCCAAAAATCCAATTTTTTTTATGGTGCACTAAGGAAATGCCAAAATTTCCCAATTAAATTCATTGGGTAAATGAAGGAGGGTATCCACCCAGTATAGATCACCCTCAGTCCTTTATCTATATTGTATGCTTTACAGTATGTAGTAAAGCAGCTTAGCCGCTGTAAAACCTGCATTGCTACCCATGCAAAAGAATGGGCAATGGTAAAAATAGATGAAAATATACGCGTTTCAGCCATTTTCAGCCCAGTACAAACATCCCCGCAAATAGCTAAAGTCCAGCTGAGAGACCTGTAAAACACAGCTTCACTAATCCCCTTAGATCTGTAGGTTGACGGTTGAGGGGCCATCGCGGTGCCCTTGTAGGTACCCTCCAAGCAGTATTGGAAAAGTTCATCACAAGACTGAAAACATCTAAAAGGTGAAAATACGGCTATGTGCGCATCTTTATCACACAGAGATCCCGGCTAATGTGCACCGTGCCTACCAGTTGAGGGTTTCCCCACGTTTCTACATTATTGAGTTATAACACCATTAGAAAAACAGCAACTTCACAGAAGTTATGTGCTAAATAAATTCGTCTGAATGCATTTTCATTTTCTTTTTTTTCTTCTCTTCATAGTATTGATGAGGCAGCTTCTAGGAGGATCGAAGACAGATCATGCAAGTCAAGGAGATGCTCGTGGATGCAAAGATCTAGGGTGCGATTAGGTAACCCATATACTGTTTTTTTGGCGCGTCGTACAGAGACCACGCGGTTCGGTATTCTTCAGGTGGTACTCGAACTTAATCCAATGAAGAATGTTAACTCGACAAAAAAAAGCTGCAACTAAGCATGAAATCCCTCGGCTATAACAAAGCAAACGTAACGAGACCGCCGTTCACGTGTAAAAATTTACTGTACACAATGTGTCTCCGTGGTAACAGACTACAAACAAACTGTGTGTAGTCTGATCCTGCAGTCAGGCAACATTCCTTTATCACACAATTTGTATTCTGTAACCATGGAGATGCATAAGTCTGCACGGATGCGGTAGACGCAAAATGGATAAGATTCTTAATTAAGACATTTTTTTAGATACATCGGACCTATATAAAAGTCCTTTATGTAGACATCAGACAGTGATGAGTCCTTCAGCACAACATGACAGCTCTTTCCACA
This sequence comes from Oophaga sylvatica, assembly GCA_033576555.1. Taxonomy (NCBI): domain Eukaryota; kingdom Metazoa; phylum Chordata; class Amphibia; order Anura; family Dendrobatidae; genus Oophaga; species Oophaga sylvatica. The sequence continues at coordinate 93,606,046 of JARQOD010000009.1, read as the reverse complement.
GACTGTAAACTGGTCTGTATACTGTTACCACATGGGAGTGAAGCAACAGGGGGAATTCGATTTCCCCTATTGCGTAATTATTCCTCCCTCTTCAGATTAGGCCGGTCTAATGGCGCTGTATGGACTGGTCGAAGGGTCTCCTGACCCAAACTCAAGAACTTCAAGAGAACCGAGGCCAGTTGGTACTAGGACAGTGAAACCTACCTAAGGGCGAAGTCAGACAGACCGCAATGGCTGGACTGGTCACGGCTCCCTTGATCCAAACTCAACAGCTTCAAGAGAACTGAAGCCAATCGGTAAAGGGACAGTGAAACCGGCCTAAGGGTGAAGTCAGACACCCGTATAAAATTGGACTGCAATGCTTGGATTGGTTGCAACTCTCTTGACCCGAGAGTAACAGCTGGATAGAAATATATGAAGTTTTCACGCTTGGGTCGGGAGAGTCACCAACCAGTCAGTGCGTTGCGGCCCGATTTATACAGCCATTTGGGTGCACCCTAATAGGTATGTGTTAAGATACCGCTTGTAAGACAGAAGTGCAACCTGCTAGTTACTTGTATCCATAGGTGAACGATGTATATGTAAACCAGGCTACATAGGGTAGCGTCAAACAGTACACGACAAGGTGTGATGATCCCCATAAGGCACATAACTGCTGAACGTAACCTTAGGGGATGGTTCGTACCAGCGCTTAAGAGGGATTTACCAAGCAAGCAATAAAGATGACTTGGGAGAGTATTTTCTTGAATTCCTGTCTACTAAGGCAACCTCATAGCCTCAAGCCAGAAAGTTTACATTAGGGCCGTCCCTGCAAAATAGTAAAAGGAGCACTTCTGGGATGAGCAATAAGGGACATAGCACCAAGTCAAAGAGTTTTATCATTTACTTTTTAACCCATTTTTTTTTTGTAGGCTTGCTATCATTGAATATGAAGCTAAATATACTGCAAAAAGGCCAAGTTACATCATTATCATACTATTTGGCAGATCTCCATGCCGCCTAGAAGTTGCACTCATCCAAAAAAAAAAAAAAAAAAAAAAAAAATAAACCCTTAAAACAGATTATATGTGCTTGCATAAAATTGCAGACATACACAAACACACATAACACTATGGTATTTTATTTAAATTAAAAAAAAAAAAAAGTTAGCTTGAACTCCAAGCGGATACATGTAAATATCAAATGTGTGACCAGCAGGTCCGAAATGTTCAATTTAATTCAATGTGAAACAGTATATTAAACGCGGTGCCTCCTCCTGGCAATAAGGATAAATCAAACAGGCGCTCTTTTTCCAAGCACCTTCAAGTATGGAAACCTCAACTGGTAGGCAGGCGAGGGACCGTAAAAACCCATCTCTACTTCTTCATAAAGAAAAAAGAAAAAAAAAAAAACAAGAAAAAAAAAAAAATAAGTACACATATTGTACAAATTCTCTTTTACAATTCTTTCGAAATAGGATTCCTGGAACGTAACGCTGAGGCAGACAATGACCCAGCAGGAGTTACAGATTTAGGAGAGATACTGGAGAAAGTAGAGGAGAAGGGAGAAGAGGAAAAGAAAGGAGGAAAAACACTAAGAAAATACAAACAACAAAAAAAAAGTAATTAATTCTCGCTTTTTACCCCACCAAAAAAACGATGTGGGAAGGTATTACATAACCAGTTGTCTGCCCATCCACCTTACTTTCCTTGGGAAAAAAAAGGGAATCTTTATGTACCTGCCAAATCAGATACAAAATATATCTATCTATATATATCTATCTATAGAATAAATATATATAGATAAATATATATATAGATATATGTATATATATTTCCAATTTGTGGGCAACATAAAAATAAAATAATAATTTAATAAGAAGTTTTGCATGTCTCTGCATTATCCCCCTGGAAGCCTTCTGTGTGTTCGCACCTTACTTAGAAGGGCAAAATTATATTGGTTCCCCCTTGATGTGACACAGTACTGGTCCAATATAGGAGTGAAAAATTGAAAAAGGGAAGATCCACTTTGCAAAAGTTTCTTTGCTCAATTTCATCTAAAGAAAAACAATAGAAAAATAGTAATTCTCCTATCGCATTACTAGTGCAGCTTACACTCGTCTCCACGGTAACAGACTACAAACAGAAGCTCAATGTAGTCAGATTTTGTAGTCCTACTAATTTAAACGTTGGTGAGAAATAATCCGGCTTCACGCATCCGCATTCATGGTTCGAGAGTACGGACTGCAAATTTCGGAACTGGCAGCGATCTCGTGATCCGAACTAAACAGCCACATATATGCCTATGAAACTGTTGCGTTCGAGTCGGGAGGCAAGCGGCCTGGTCGGCATTTTGTAGTCCATGCACAGACACTGGATTTTGGACACCAGGCTTTAGAGTACAGAGTAGGACTTTTTGCAGTCTGTTACCATACAGATGTAAGCAAAGAACACAAAAGGATAACGATAATTAGAATTATGTGCATCGTTGATTTCAATTTGGATGCACTGGAGCAATGAAATAAAAAGGTTGCAAATGGGATTTTACTCCCCTTTTGCCCTCTAAAACACTTTTCAATCCAAGAGGGAAAAGGAAATGAATGGTCCAGCCAAGGAAACCAGATCCTGAAAAGCACACAGAGATATAATGATGGTAATAATAGTTCCATTTTTTTTTTTCAAGAAATATGCATCTTGTAATCTTGCAGGGCAACCCTAACCCTAATGATACAAAAATCAAACAGGGAAAGCCAGCTTTGCCACTGAGGGAGCAACGGCACTTACAGAAGTCCTGGGTATGTAATACCATCCTAATAAAACAAGAAAAAATAAATGTAAATCTACAGCAATAAGATCGTACAATTAATCAAACAGAGTATATATATATATATAATATCTTCCTTTTTTTGTCTTTAAAGCCTTGCATCCAAGGCATTGAAAGGTATTAAAATTAAGTTCATTCACAGAACAAAAACAACTAATCTTGAATTGCTTGCAGATACTGCTAATTTTCATCTGTGTCATTTTTTTTTAATATATATTTTGTATTCTGTATATTTTTTTTTTATTAAAAAATGTGTTAACGTGAAAATATGTGCAGAGGTTGTTGTTACTAGTGGTGTTCAATGCACATTTTATATGTAGTCTGTCATGCTTTGGAGGACAGGGAACAAGAGAGCAGGGTCACAGGTTCTTCCCATAAATGACCCCCAAAAACGGGGGATATGTAGGCGATTCTTAAATAATAATAATTTTTCTGATAACCCCAGAAATGCTCTGAACTCTCCCTCCAAACACAAAAAAACCCAGAAAAAAAACAAAAACAAAATTGTAATTTTTTTTTTTTAACCGCCCACTAAACAAAAACTTAAAAAGGGTTAATCGTGTGGGTAAAACAGCCCTCATTGCCTATGGAGCAGCAGTGGAATTGACTCCAGTTCTCAGGGACTCATTTTTATCCCCACTAGTTTGGGCATCCTCTGAAAGGGTTAAAGACGCCGTCTTGCCAGATAGCATAGTGATGTCCTGGGCCAAGCTAGATCCATTTGGCACCTCGTTGCTGAAAGATAGGTGAAATGCATATAAATTATTATTTTTTTTTACTGTATTAAAAAAGCAAGCAGCCATCTACACGCTGTAGGGATCAAACTTTGTGATCTACAGGAGGGGGTTAGAAATCAGCAAAAAAGACTTGTACAACCCTGAACCTGGGTCCAACTAGGTTATCCACAACAGCCAGACCTCATCCGCCACCATCCTAGACGCCTCTTGCGATTTCTACATAAATAATCACCAATCTACTGGACAGGTGAAAACTGTGGACCCCACCAATGATCAGAGCATTTGACTTGTGGCCCCCAATGGACGCAAGACTGAAGCCAGGAGGAGTCAAATAGAACGTATGGACTCGCAAGCACCCCGAAGATCCATCGTAAGTCTTTGGTGGACTGATGAAGATGGCGGTGCAGTACACAAAGAATGAAGTTGAAGGGTGCATGTGTATACAGTGGGTCCACAGAACTCATCCATGCTGCAATCTTGATCCAGTGGGGACCACAAATCTGTACTGACAATGCGTGTGGTCTCAATGGTGGGAATACACTGGAATACCCCATCAATGTGGCTCCTTTACTCATTGGCATTCCTGGCTTTATAATTTTACAGATTACATCATAGAGACATTACCTTACCTGAAAGTCAAGGGGAGCTCATGTGTCAGCACCTTGGTCTGTGGCTCCAGCTGTCCATTCTCCACCTTGATGACATCCGATTTACTTTTAACACCCATGGCATGACTCTCCTAGGAGGTAGTAAGATTGTTAGTTAAAACTGAGAAAGAAAGAAGCAGATCTCCATCTAAAGCGCAGTGTGACGTACTCATCAAGTAGGAGGTTAAAGCCATTAACCAGCATTCCTAAGCTTTGGGACATCGTGGGAAATGATACATGGGAATCTTCTCCTGGTACTCACCATACTAAGCTCGCGAGTTCGTTTCCCGATTTCCCGCTCCACTTGATGCAGCTCAAGGCTCAGCTGTTCGTTAGACAACATGGTTGACCATTTGGCTGGTGGCGGAGGAGGCGGCTGCTGCTGACTTCCTGAAGTGGAGGATTCTCTCTGCACGAGGAGACGGTTACTTGCAACCTGTAGGATACAGGAATAAACTATTCAACCAATTCTTGCTATTTTTCAATAAATGGAAATCAAGGTCTCAATGATTCTCATATATAAAAAAAAATAATGACGATTTGATATCTTACGAGAAAAAACATCTCCCCAATGCCTACTGCTTAAGAGGGGAGAGGGACCACCAATGGAGGAAAATGCAAATTTACAGTAGAAACCCACCATATCACCTCCTCGCCACGTTACCTGTGTCTGCTGACTGATTTGCTGGTTTAGCTGGTGTAACTCCATCCTAAGCTGCTCTCTCTCAGATGTAGGTAAAGGCTTGGGCATACGATCTCTGCAGAACGGAACGTAAGAGACTAGTGATGAGCATACGTACTCCTATAAGGCGTTATCTGAGCATGCTCGGGTGCTATGCGAGTGACTTCGGCATGCTTGAAAAATATGTTCGAGTCCCCGCGGCTGTTCAACAGGCGCAACACATGCACGGATTGCCTGTTTGTTAGGTAATCCCTGCATGTATTGCACCTGTCGAACATATTTTCCGAGCACGCCGAAGACACTCAGGTAGGACCTGAGCATGCTCCCCAGTGCATTCGCTCATCACTAAAAAAGACCAATTATGATTATTATGGTGCAATAAGGTTAAACCTAGTTATAGGGAGAAAACGTGCAGTCTGGTGAACAAAAAGTTACCATTTATTCACAGGATAGGTAATAACTTGTTGATCGTTGGGGTCCGACCACTGATCAATTGAATGGGGAACTTTAATCGGCAATGTACTGGACAGTCAGTGTTGGACCGCCGCTCCATGCATTGTCCATGGGGCTGCTGAGTGAGGGTCTTTGCGTTTTCTGAAAGCACCACTACTCTCTTTTTAATGGACAACCCCTTTAATAGGGAGGGGAAGTTCATATAAAGATGTGCTTGGCATACGGGTAAGATCAGTTTTCCTTTGCTAATATTAATGATATAGCATAAAGGTGCTGCTCATTATAGAGTCACTGGGATTAGAGGAGGTACAGAGATAAAATGTGACTCTGGGGTTTAGGATAAGTGTAGAATAGAACAAATTGGGAAGTTTTGCAAAAGTTTTATAAAACTAAATGCAGAAAGAAAAGAAAACACAAATAAACCCCATTGAATATCGTGTGCCACATTTATTATGAGTTTTACACACTTTTCCTAACTTGGGTTGTGTAGACAAAAGGGATGTGGTTTGTATAGAAGGAGTAGTCTGAATAGGGCCAATGTGTGCAAATGATGCCAATGAATAGGCACTGGAGAGTTTGACAAAGACGGATTTTGGTAAGAACTTACCTGTAAAATACGGATTTTTGTGTTACTCACCGTAAAATCCTTTTCTCCGAGACACTCATTGGGGGACACAGGACTGTGGGTGTATGCTTCTGCCGCTAGGAGGCTGACACTAAGTAACATAAAAAAGGTTAGCTCCTCCTCCGCCGTATACACCTCAGCACTGGCCGCAGGCAAACCCAGTTTAGTGCAAAAAGCAGTAGGAGGCTAAAAAATAAATCAAGAGTTAACACAGATACAGTATATTCAGAAGAAAAAAACTGCTGATACCAATTTAAGGAGAATAGAGTTAACTCAATATAAACCAGCCGGCTCTTAGGGAGGGTGCTGTGTCCCCCAATGAGTGTCTCGGAGAAAAGGATTTTACGGTGAGTAACACAAAAATCCGTATTTCTCCTTCGTCTCATTGGGGGACACAGGACTGTGGGACGTCCCAAAGCAGTCCCTTGGGTGGGAAAACGACTCCACAGTGTAGATTATAATCCAGCATTGCTTATAGGTGCGCAACCGCGCCCTGAAGAATCCTTCTACCCAGACTGGCATCCGCAGAAGTCTGGGTATGGACATTATAATGCTTGGAAAAAGTATGCAGACTGGACCAGGTTGCTGCTTTACAAACCTGTTCCACCGAAGCCTGATGCCGAAGGGCCCAAGAGGCACCCACCGCTCTGGTGGAGTGAGCCTTGATCCCTGCGGGAACCACCGCGCCTCTGATACGGTAAGCCTCCTGAATGGCTAACCGAATCCACCTAGCCAAGGTTGACTTAGAGGCAGCAAGTCCCTTCCTGCGACCTTCAGGGAGGACAAACAGCGTGTCCGTCTGTCGAAAGGACGCCGTCCGAATACATATCTCCTGAGTGCTCTCACCAGATCCAGCGTATGGAGAGCCTTCTCCACTCGGTGCGTCGGAGCTGGGCAAAATGAGGGCAAAACAATGTCCTCATTAATATGAAATGAGGACACAACCTTAGGCAAAAAAGGTGGTGTTGGTCTGAGCACCACCTTATCCTGATGGAAAAGTAAGTACGGAGCTCGACAAGACAGTGCAGCCAGCTCCGAAACCCGCCTTATGGATGTAATGGCTACCAAAAACACCACTTTCCAGGAAAGAAATGATAGAGAAACTTCCTGCAAAGGTTCAAAAGGAGACTCCTGTAGGACTCCCAGGACTAGATTGAGGTCCCAAACCTCTAAGGGAGTCTTGTAGGGAGGAACTATATGGACAACCCCCTGAATAAAGGTCCTAACCTGAAAATTAGACGCGATCTTTCGCTGAAAAAAGAACCGACAAAGCTGATATCTGTCGTCTAAGAGTACTAGGCGCTAGACCTGAATCTAGGCCTGCCTGGAGAAAAGATAGAATGTTCGGAATTGAAAAGAGGAGCGGGGAACAATCATGTTCCCTGCACCAATCAAAAAAGACCTTCCAAGTACCGTGGTAGATGCGAGCCGAAACGGGCTTTCGGGCGTTAGCCATCGTTGCGGCGACCTTTTTAGAGAATCCAGCCCTGGTCAGGATCCAAGATTCAACGGCCAGGCCGTCAAACACAGGACCGCTGAGTTCTGGTGGTAAATTGGGCCCTGGGAGAGAAGGTCCACGCGCTCTGGCAGTCGCCAGGGTGTGTCGGAGAGCAATTGTACCCGCTCCGCGTACCATGAGCGACGCGGCCAATCCGGAGCGATTAATATCGCTGGAACCCCCTCTATCCTGATCTTTCTGATCACCCTTGGGAGAAGGGCTATTGGTGGAAACAAGTATGGAAGATGAAACTGATTCCATGGTAGGACCAGAGCGTCTACTGCAAATGCCTGCGGATCCCGGTACCGGGAGACGAAGTTGGGCACCTTGGCATTTATCTTGGAAGCCATCAGGTCCACATCTGGGGTTCCCCAGCGTCGGCATATCTGCTGAAAAACCTCGGGATGAAGCGACCATTCCCCTGACGCTATGCCGTGACGGCTGAGAAAATCCGCAGCCCAGTTTTCCTCGCCCGGAATGTGGACCGCTGAAATCACAGAGTGATTTACCTCTGCCCAAGTCAGAATCTGTTTTACCTCGTGCATGGCCGCCCTGCTGCGGGTACCTCCCTGATGGTTTATGTATGCCACTGCCGTGGCATTGTCCGATTGTATTCTGACTGGGTGGCCCGCCAGATGCTGGTGAAAATGTCTCAGAGCTAGCCGAACAGCTCGGATCTCTAAAACATTGATCGGGAGGGTCGATTCCTGCTGAGACCAAGTTCCCTGGGATGTATGGTGACGAAACACTGCTCCCCATCCGAGCAGGCTGGCGTCCGTTGTGACAACCAACCAGAAATTTGGAGGAAACAACCGACCCTGTCGAAGAGTGGTGCTCTTCGTCCACCACATTAGAGTCTGTCTGACCTGCAGGGACAGACGGCACCGAAGATTGAGGGAGTAAGGGCTCCCGTCCCATACTGCCAAGAGTGCAAGTTGAAGGGGGCGAAGATGAAATTGGGCAAATGGAATAGCCTCTATTGCTGCCACCATCCTTCCCAGGACCCTCATGCAAAACCGGATGGTGTGAGGAATTGGTTGGCGAAGGATCCGTACCTCTTGACGGAGAACCAAGGCCTTGTCCTGAGGAAGAATTATCAACCCCTGAGCGGTGTCGAAATTCATCCCTAAAAAGGTGATCTTCCGAGATGGCACGGGAGATGATTTCTTCATATTCACCAGCCACCCCAGGCGAGCAAGGGTGTCTAACGTAATGCTGACACTTTCCTCGCAGATTTGAAAAGACGGACCCTTGATGAGGAGATCGTCTAAGTAAGGCAGGATGACTACCCCCCTGGAGTGCAGAATGGACACAACAGCAGCCATGACCTTTGTGAACACCCTGGGGGCTGTGGCTAGCCCGAATGGCAAGGCTGCGAACTGAAGATGAAGTTTGCCGACGGCAAACCGAAGAAATCTCTGATGAGGAGGAAATATGGGGATGTGAAGATAGGCATCCTGAATGTCTATTGATGCTAGAAATTCCCCTTTTTCCATGGCTGCAATGACCGAACGGAGAGACTCCCTTCGGAAATGTCGAATTCTGACAAACCGGTTCAGTCGCTTTAGATCCAGAATGGGCCTTACGGTACCGACCTTTTTGGGTACACTGAACAGGTTGGAATAAAACCCCTGACCCTTTTCGATCTCCGGTACAGGCACGACAACCCCGCTGTGCCGAAGAGACTCGACCGCCCTGAATAAGGCGCGAACCCGAGATTCCTCCTTGGGAAGGCGCGAGGGAAAAAAACGATTTGAAGAAAGGCTGGAAAATTCTATTTTGTACCCCGAGGAGACTAACTCCCGGACCCACTCGTCGTGAGTAATCGATAGCCAAATGGGGCGAAACCAGAGTAAGCGGCCGCCTACTCTGGATAAATTGACCGGATTCTGCCTCCAGTCATTTGTCCGAATATCTCTGGGGTTTGGACCCTCTAGATCTTGGTTGTTGAGATCGCCCTCTTCCCAGAGGGTTGGTCCTGTAGGAGACCTGACGATCTCTGGCCTGACTAGGCCGACCTGAACCGCTGGAGGTAGCTGGCGCGGCCCAACCTGGGTTACGAAAGGCCCTAAAGCGAGGCTGAAGCTGTCGGCGAAAAGGCTGCTTAATCTTTTGCTGAGGAAGGAAACTGCTCTTCCCTCCCGTCGCATCAGATATGAGCTGATCCAACCTTTCGCCAAATAACCGACCATTCTGATATGGTAAGGATGTAAGCGATTTCTTTGAGATTGAATCTGCTCGCCAGGTTCTAAGCCACAAAGATCTTCTGATGGCAATTGCATTAGCAGCAGCTAGGGCTGCGCAATTTGCCGCATCCATGGACGCATTAATTAAGAAGTCTCCTGCAAGTGCTATCTGATTAGAAATCTCAGTTACTTCAGATGGTACCTCAATACCATGAAGCGCTCTATTTAGAGACTCCGACCAGGATATCATGGCCTTAGCAACCCAAGTCGCTGCAAAAGAAGGAGAGAGAGCAGAACCCGATGCTTCAAACACCGAGCGGGCCAAACCTTCAATCAGACGATCCGTTGGTTCCTTGATCGAGGAACCGTTAGGAAGGGAGAGGAGCGTTTTAGACGCCAAACGCGACACAGGAGGATCAACCGCAGGAGATTCCGCCCATTTCTTAAGAAGCTCGGGAGCAAAAGGATATCTAGTATTGAGAGCCTTTTGTCCTGCGAAGCGCTTGTCCGGTCTCTCCCGGTGGCGCTGCACTAGTTCCTCAAACTCAGGATGAGATCCAAAAACCTTATGAGCTTGCCTGGCTCTTTTGAAGGACACCTTATGACCGGAGGTCAAGGTGGACTCATCGTCTATCCCCAAGGTTTGATTGACAGCTTCAATCAAACTGTCAATTGTGTCCTGACAATTTGGTGCCTCCAAATTAAGGGACCCTTCTGAATCAGAATCCGAATACTGATCACTTGTCAGAGGTGAGGGAGAGCGGGAGACGGAACTGAAAGATGCCGAGGCTCCAGACGGCAAAGGCGACGCAGTGTGGGTTCGCTTCCCCTGCGTCTGCCTAGTGAGAGCGCGGCCCCTGCAGGCCGGAGGTTCATGAGACGTCGCCAAGACGGGTGAACCACTGTCCCTGCTCCTATCGGGAGCTTGAAGGGACTCGATTGCTCTAGTCAATGATGCCACAGATTGAGTCAGGGACAGAGCCCATTCAGGGGGACCTGACGCACTGGGTTCCGTAATAGGAGCGGGTTCCTGAGCCCGTTCGGAGTCACAGGCTTCGCAAACCCGAGTAATCTGGGCGCGCGGAAAAGGGGACCTACAGGCAATGCATGCGGTATACAGCACCGTATGAGCTTTAGTTCTTCTGGACATACTGAGTCTATCACAGAGTCCGCAATGAACTGGATGTGCGACGGTCAGTGAAACGGAGTGCAGAAGTACTTAGTGAAGCGGAACAACCAGGCTGGAGGTAGAAGCACTTACCCCAGTCCTGTACCCCCTGCGTCCTTAAACCGCGTAGCAGTGGCGTCTGGCTCCAAATTTTTCAAAAAGAGCGCCCCCGTTAGGAAGGCGAGCTCATGTAGCCGAGCCTTTAGGGGGAGGGTCGAGAGGCGCGGCCTAGCTGTCAGAGGCCCGCCTCCAGCCGCGGCCTAGTCTCCAGCAAAAGCCGGGGACTAAATTTACAGCCGCGGCCTAGCACCAGCCGAAGCCGCGGCCTAGATTTCCGGCGGAGGCGGCCCCAAAACCAGAGGGCGGGCCCGCCGGAAGGAGACAATGCCGAGGGCGGATCCCCGCCGACCGCGGCCCCGCCCTCCGGCCGACACCGGACGCTACATCTTGGGCCGCGGCCTAGTCCCCGGCAGAAGCCGGGGACTAAATTTGCAGCCGCGGCCTAGGACCGCCCGAAGCCGCGGCCTAGATTTCCGGCGGAGACCGCCCCAAAATCAGAGGGCGGGCCCGCCGGAAGGAGACGATGCCGGGGGCGGATCCCCGCGACCGCGGCCCACCCCCCTGCCGGCGCCGGACGCCACACCTCGGGCCCCAGTCCCCGGTCCTTGCCCGAGGCCCAACACCGCCGAAGCCAGGGACCTGACGCCCCCGGGGGGGAACACGGGCCAGGAGTGTACCTGGCTGGAATCCAGACGCTTGAAACTTGCGGTGCTCCATGCGTGCGGCGTTACTCCAGTATCTTGTCCGTTTTCAAAAAAGGTGAGCCATTCTGCCTGATGCATTTAGAGGGGGGCTTTGTAGTAAAAAAGGTGGGACGGTGCAGGCACCCTAACTCCATCACCCCTACAGGGGATGAGGAGAGGGACCGTCCGCCTCCTTGCAGCACCGCAGTCTAGCATTGGTGGCGCAGTGGGGGCTGCACGGACAAACTCCTGCCTCTGTGCAACCTAGGGTTTCAATACCTCAGGGTGGACAGGGCTAAGTCCGGCATTCGTGTCCCACGTTGCGGGAGAGGATACGCTGGAGGCTTTACTCCACGTGCTCGCCCGTTGATGGTTTGGGGAGATCGGACCCTTTCAATAGGATCCGTCGCCCCTATCTCATCTTCGTGGGGAAGAAAAAAAAAAAAAAAAAAAAAAAAAAGGTCTGGAAAAAGAACCAGACGTGTGCCTCCATCAGACACTAAGCAATAACTGGGTTTGCCTGCGGCCAGTGCTGAGGTGTATACGGCGGAGGAGGAGCTAACCTTTTTTATGTTACTTAGTGTCAGCCTCCTAGCGGCAGAAGCATACACCCACAGTCCTGTGTCCCCCAATGAGACGAAGGAGAAATCCTTTTCAGCGAAGGAAGGAAGAGAGCCACAGTATTCATTACTGATGGGTAGGCGGAGCCCAGATAGGATTGACACCTCAGATTAAAAAGAGTGTTGACCGGCCCCTCCAGCTCGGGCTCCTCCTACTCAGCTTTCTTCAGTCGTACCCAAGCTTAAGGAAGAGCAAGATCACCAGCGGAGCAACATAACCCCTTCTGAAGGACTTCAGAGAAAAACACAATAGTACAGGTTATGCATGCGTTTGGCAAAAAATCACACAGTTCCAGGTACTACTCACTGGACCTGACCACTGCGATGAGCTGGTAATGCTGGAACAGAGCCGTAGCGCGTCGACCTCAGCCCAGATAAACGCTATCAGAGAAGGGTCACGCCGCATCTGTAAATACAACAACACACTTCTGCCATGGGAGGGAGCTGTGTCTCTCTTCCTTCCTTCGCTGAAAAGGATTTTACAGGTAAGTTCTTACCAAAATCCGTCTTTCAGCTGCAGAGGGAAGGAAGAGAGCCACAGTATTCATTACTGATGGGACGTCCCAAAGCAGTTCAAAAATAAGGGTGGGAAAAAACCAACAAAAGGCAGAAACCCAACAACCTAGATAAAAGTGCAACAGGCGCCAAATACAAGTTAACTAGAACTTTAAACTACCGCTGCCTGCAGGACCCTACATCCTAAGGCCGCATCAGCGGAAGCACTAATGTCCACCTTATAAAACTTTGTAAATGTGTGGACAGAAAGCCAGGTCGCCGCTCGGCAGAGCTGAGCTGCCGAAGCCTTGATAAAAGGCCCACGATGAAGCCACAGCCCTCGTGGAGTGAGCTCGAACCTTAATCGGGCAAGGTTCGCCTTTAAGTCGGTAAGCTTCCAAAATGGCCGACCGAATCCAACGAGCTATAGAGTCCTTGGAAGCTCGTTGACCACGCCTGCGACCTGCAGGAATTACAAACAGAGAATCTGACTTCCGAAAAACTTGAATAATAGGCAAATAGAACTTCAAGGCCCGCACCAAATCCAATGTGTGCAAGGCCCGTTCCTTTGCCTTCCTCGGGCCCGGTCAAAGCGAGGGCAACACAATATCCTGGTTAACATGAAAATGCGACACCACCTTAGGTAGAAAGTCGCCCCGTGTGCGAAGCACTACTCGATCAGAGTAAAACTCCAGGAAAGGAGGCGAGCAGGAAAGAGCCGCCAACTCAGAAACTCTTCTCAAAGAGGTTACCGCCACTAAGAAGACAACCTTCCAAGAAAGTAGAGAAAGGCTAGCAGAAATCATAGCCTCAAAAGGCTCATGTTGAAGAGCCTCCAAGACAAGGTTGAGCCGCCATGGAGACACAGGCGCCTTCCACGGCGGAAACTGATGGGTTACTCCGCGAAAAAAAGGAAAGCACGTCTCTACGGAAGGCGATAGCCCTCCGAAACAGTAAGGACAGAGTAGAAACCTGACCTTTCAGGGTGCTCACTGCCAAACCTTTGTCCAGCCCATACTGTAGACAAATTGGGAATGGAAAAAACCCTTGGGTTCCTTGAAGAACCCGAACACCACGAAAAGAAGACTTCCCAAGTCTTGTGATAAATCCTAGTAGTAGCCGAACTACTGGCAGCTCGCAGAGTGGCAATGACTTTGCTGAAAAACCTCTAAAGGTCAATATTTCGGTCTCAAGAGCCACGCCGTCAAACGCAGAGACTTCAAGTCCGGATGACGAGCGGGTCCCTGGGTTAACAGGTCCGGGCGAAGAGGAAGTGGGAATGGCGGCGCCGCCAAAAGCGACACTAGTGTCGAGAACCACGTCCTCCTTGGCCAATCTGGGGCTATCAAAATAGCCGGAATTCTCTCCAGTCTGATCCGACGCAGCACCAGAGGGAGTAAGGATATCGGCGGAAACACATAGACTAGCTTGAAATGGTCCCACGGATCCACCAGAGCGTCTACCGCCACAGCCTTCGAGTCCTTGTACCTGGACATGAAGGTCGGTAGTTTGGTATTGAACCTGGACGCCATCAAGTCCACTTGATGAGTTCCCCAACGGGAGCACAGCAGTGCAAAAAAATTTTCGGATGAAGACTCCATTCTCCGGGATCCATCTTTCGCGACTGAGGAAAGTCCGCCGTGATATTCTGAACTCCCGGAATGTGAATCGCAGAGATGGCTGGCAACCCTGGCCTCGGCCCATACCAGAATCCGAGACACCTCCATCAAGAGCCTGGAACTCCTCGTCCCGCCTTGGTGGATGATATACGTGACCGCCGTCGCGTTGTCTGTCTGCACTCGGACTGACAGACCGTTCAAAGAGACCGTCCAGTGTTGGAGGCAAAGAAAAATTGCCCTCAATTCCAGGATGTTGATCGGTAGAACCGACTCTTCCGATGACCATACTCCCTGGATCCAAAGATCGTTCCAGACACCCCCCCCAGCCCGTCAGGCTGGCATTGGTGGTTATGACCGACCACTTCGGAGGGAGGAAAGACTTTCCCAGGGATAACGCTCCTGGACGTAACCACCATCCTAGGGATTCTCGCACCCTGTGAGAGATGGTGACGCTGCAATCCAGTGAAACTTGTGATCGATCCCAACGACTCAGAATGAGCTTTTGGAGAGCTCTGGAATGAAATTGGCAAACGGAAGTGCCTCCATGGTCAAAACCAGAAGGCGCATACCTTCCGAAGGGACATTGCTGTCGCAGACTTCATAATCCGTACATGTCGGAAAAGACATGCCTGCTTGTCTGGAGGTAGGGACACCATCGCCCGTACCGTGTCGAAATGCATCCCCAAAAACAGGATTGACTGCGACGATTCCAGAGACGACTTCCCCCAATTGACCAGTCACCCGAAATCCTCCAGGAGCTGAAGGGTTAGATTGCGAGCCGTCACTGCCTCCTCCTTTGAGGACGCCACAATCGAAAGGTCGTCCAGGTAGGGACGAATCGTAAGTCCCCGTCTTCTTTGAAGAATTGCCATGAGATTTAGACGCCAGAATCGTTGTAGAAATTCTGGGCGTTAAGGCCAAGCCGAATGGCCGAGCCACAACCTGGTAATGGTTGATCTATGGCAAAAACGAAGGAAGCGCTGGTGAGCTCTTCCGACGGGAACATGCAAATAAGCGTCGCGAATGTCGATTGACCAAAAAGTCGTTCTGCGACAGGGCTGCCATAACGGAGCGAAGCGACTCCATGCGGAATTTTCGGGTGTTGACAAGCCGATTCAATCTTTCCAGAATAGGGCGAAATTTGTCCTCCTTTTTGGGGACTACCAAGAGGTTGAATAAAAAATCCTCTTCCCGGTCCTCTGCGGAACCGGTATCACCACACCCTTCTGCAGAAGGGAATCGACCTCTCGCAGTAGAGAGGTAAATAGTTAGGCTCTGACGGAATGCAAGATTGGCAAAAAACTGTCCGGGGGTCGAGAAAGAAACTCTATGAAGTAGCCTGCCAACACAACCTGTGTCACCCAGGCGTCCGACACACGGGAAACCCAAGCCGGTTTGAATTGGGAGTAAACGACCCCCCACTCGAGAGCGCTCGAGTGAGATTCAGATGTCAGTCCGCCTTAGCGGATTTTTTGCCAGCTTCTGTCTTAACAGAAGTTCTGTTTCCAGGGTATGCGGAATTTCTGAGAATTCCCCTTTTTTTTTTTTTTTTAAAAAAAGAGAGAGACGACCCAAACCCCCAGAGGGTTGGCCGGATCATCCCTTGAACCGAAAGGACCGCCGATAACTATCGGCACTAGTCCTGCCAGACGCAGAAGTCACAGCTCTGCGCTGCGGTAAAGCTGTTTCTTTTGCCTTTACCTTGGCAATCAGCTCCGAGAGGTCAGATTCAAATAGCTGACCACTTTGTAAGCTAAAGATAGCAAACCCTGTTGGAAAACCGCGTTCCACCGTCCAAGTCACAGTGCTCTTCTGACTGTGACTGCCGAGGATTGCGCCCTGGATAGCAGTGACGCATTATCCTTCAACTAGAAAAGCCCATCTACCTCGATAGAGGGGATCCATCTTGCCACGCCGTCCTTAGATGGTCCAACTGGCTCAGGGGAACTTAACAAGTACACCTAGATCCTTAATACCGAATCTATGATCCACGGCCTCGCAGATGGATTGTTGCCATCCCCGTTTTTCTGTCCAGCGTGTCCTGCAAACTCGCCTTCCCTTTACCAGGAAGATTTGCTAAGCTGGGATAAAAGGACATTCACTTCAGGAGAAGGGGTCCAATTAACAAACAACTCCGTAGAAAAAAACGGATACAGTTTGTAAAGTGTCGCGACCCATGCGACACCTGAAACATCCGGGCCGACTTACCAGGACGTCTAGTTACCTCCTCCGGTAACTGTAACGCCCTCATGGCTCCAATAGAAATTTTAGTACGGCCCATGAGAGAGGCAAAGTGTCCCTGCCGATCCTCCTTGTCCGAATCGGACTTCTTCGCTAAGCGAGAAGGAAGGCACCGATTTGTGTCGCTTCCTTGAGAGGACCTAGCTGACACTCCATAACCTAAAAGGTCAGACAGGCCATCAATAGAAACTAGTGAAGGCCTCCATTTTGACACCACTGGAACCTCCGACCGCCGCGCATGAGTCGAGGTCTGCGTGTCAGATACGCGAGGCTGAACCGTAGCGGATCTGGGAGACGGTCTCTGACATGCCCTTGCACAGTATATGGCAGGTTAAACCTGTCAGTAACCAGAACAGTGTTTCTTAAAGAAAACACAAACGCTGAAGGGTTAAAGCTCTAAAAGAGAGAGCTACCCCAGCTGTCCCCCATTAAGAGTTAACCGCCTAAGAAGGGGTTAAAGTAGCAGACTCCCCACAACCTTGATAATGAAAAGGGTGTGCGAATCTCAAGCGCCTCTTATAAGGTCGCAGCTGCAGGACAGCTATGTCACACTAAACAGAAAAAGTTCCACAAGATCGCTAAAAAAAAATTGCGCTGTTTTGTATAACGCAATGACCGCCAAAGTTGTCAAGAAGATCGCTAATCGCTTATGCGATGCTAATGAGATCGCCCAGATTGGCAGCTACTAGCGACATTAAAAATAATCACACAAACGATCGCATTAGTATGCGTCGTTATCAGGATCGTTAGCGGGAACGTATAGTGGCAGTATTAATGTCGCAGACTCCCCACAACCTCTTTATTATTATTGAAAGAGTGTGCGAGCCCCTTATGCGACAACAGCTGCAGGACCGCGCAGATCTGTCACTCAGTAGTGCCCCAGACGGCGCCTGCGCTGTGGGGGTGAAGGGGTTAAGCTTCTGCCCGGCGGGTAGAAGCGACTCACCCAGATGGTCACGGTTCTTGCCGGGAGGGGAGCGATCCGGAGAGCTTTCAGCCTGCTTCTGATCAGCAATGGCCGCCGCGCTCTGTCTCCGATGTGCTCCATGTAGAGGAGCCGGAAATGGAGACTGCCGTAAAGCGCGCGCGCTCAGAGAGCGCGAAATTCAAAAATAAAAAGAGCGCGTACTCCTCTCCTTTCCCCCGTCCTGCAGGCATCCTCCTGCGGACATAGAAAAACTAGTCACCGGCATGTATACTGTACAGCGGCTGCCGCAGCAGCCGCTAAATCACTCACACACACTTTAATAAAAATGTGAGTACTCACCAGCCGAAGCGCCACAGGGACCCCCAGGGGTTTCTGGCGCTATGCCCATGCTCCCCCCCCCCCGGTGGGGAACGCAGTGACCCCTGTGCGCGGTTTGCGTCCCCGCCAGGGAAGCCATTCTCATCCCCCAGGGCCGGCAGGTTCTGTAGGGACCACCATCAGGGTAATTACAGATTGCCAAGGGAGAGGTGGGGGTCCAGCAGCGCTGAGACCCCTGAGACCTCTAGACCACATTTGGTGATCCAAGTCTCTTGTCCGAATTAAAATAATAAAGTTTTCTGAGGAGCTGCTTCCAGCAGCGACCATCCTCTGGGACCTCAAATTTAAGACTGAAGAAAGCTGAGTAGGAGGAGCCCGAGCTGGAGGGGCCAGTCAACACTCTTTTTAATCTGAGGTGTCAATCCTATCTGGGCTCCGCCTACCCATCAGTAATGAATACTGTGGCTCTCTTCCTTCCCTCTGCAGCTGAAAAAGGGTCCAATAATTCACTGTGACAAATCTTCAGGCTGCTTAGCCTACGTTTATGTTGTTGAAAAAAATGAGAAATTCTTAAATAAATCAGTCCCAGAGTTGTTTGGAAATGGTTTTACATGGTCAGGACGTTCGCTTAGAATTGGCAATGTTACAAGAAAAAAATCTTAATGAAGCAAAGGGCAACAATTAATAAAATTGAGCGCACTTCCGACCAAAAGTAGTCAATGACCTTTGGGCTGTCTGTAGTAAATAGGAGCGATTATAAAGGTCAGTGAATATTACCTGTCACTCAAATGTCCCTGAGAAGGAAGGTTCTGATGGGGAGAATATGCAGAAGCTCCCAGGCCGCCATGACTACTGTACAGGCTGTAATCTGCTAAAATAAGAAAATGGATTTCATTTGTAGAAAAATAAAATAATAGAAATCAATAAACCATATAAAAGTAATAAAAAAATACATTAGAAAATATTCAAAATGGATCATATTTGACCCACAATCTTTTTTTTTTTTTTTTTATTACTTTGAATATAGGTTGGAGCAGAGCGCCCTCTCTGGAGGAACATTATGTGCATTACATGGGAAACCAAACGATTTCAGTGAGTACTACACAGTAAGTGTCCTGCTTTGGGGGAGCATACTGTGTAGTACCCACCGAAATAATGTTGTGATCAACTTATTGTTAAGGGATCCTTCTTATAAAAAAATTATTGTGCACAGCAACAACCCTTTAATAGCATGACAAATTAGGGATAAGTGGATGTATAGCCACCTAATTAAGGTCCATCAGCAACCATTAAAGGGAATAGGTCAGCAGATTTTTGCTATGGAATCTGAGAGCAGCATAATGTAGGGGCACAGCCCCCGATTCCAACGATGTGTCACTTACTGGGCTGCTTGCTGTAGTTGCAGTGCTAAGAATGCTGAGCCCTGTATACCCCCTCCATCGATGGGCAGTTTACTGTGCACAGTGTCAGCAAGCTGCCAATCAGTGGTGGGGGCGGGGTTACAGATTACCTGGACTGCCTCTAGTAATAATCTCCTGCTGATAAAACATTGATTGTTTTGAAACTACAGCAAGCTGCTGAGCAAGTGACACAAACCTGGAATCAGGTTATCTGCCCCTACATTATGCTGCTTTCAGATTAAACAGCAAATACATAGATTCTCTTTAAATCCCATTTGACTACCTTGCATATAATCACACAAGCATCTACTACTTTTAATTTTGTGTCATTAATGTAACCCAGTAATAGAATGACTTTAAAAAAAAATATTCAGCAATAAATAAAAAAAAGAGGCAAATATATTATTGCGACACAAGCCGCTGCTTGAACGCACCAGTAACGCTTGGTTTGGTTGGCGCACCTTGGCCTCCCATTGCCGGCTGCATAAGACCAGATGGCTGGTACAAGTTCTTGGAGGTGCGGGAGATGGCACCAAAACGGGAAACTGTGGGTCGGTCGCCAAACGGAATAAGATCATCCTCTCCCGCCTCTGGGGCTCTCCGCTGAAGTTCAAGGCGCTGATCCCTTAGGGCTTTGCTGTCAACATTCTGTAATGGAAGAGAAAAGAAAAAAAAAGAAAAAATAATTTTTTGTTATAACCATTTAATTCTGATGCCCAATAAAGACATTTTGTTCAATTTACTTTGTCTTCCTTAGATTTGCACTTACATGATCAAAAACGCACTCCCTTACTGCAGTGATGACGTCACGTACATTCATCACGGGGGGCTTCTCTATGCAAATTAACTTCTTTAAAGGGAACCTGTCATCCACTTCTTTTAAGTTAGAAAAGGTGACATTTTAAGGAACTTAGGCAGCGCTGAGAACTATCCGGATTTGCCACATCGGACCGCGCAATTTGCATGCAGCGCAAGACATCATGGAATCTGTAGTTTTCAGCCTATGGCTCTAACTACTATTTGTTGGCGTGTATTGCGCAATTCCATTGGGGCAGACATAAAAAAAATATTAAAAGAGAACCTGTCATCAGGATTTAGCACTGTAAACTAAAGGTATGGCCATATTAGCGCTACTACACTGATCAAATCGATACCTTTAGAGAAGGAATCCGATCAGTGGTTCTTGTTTAATCATGGTTTTAAGGTTTCTTCTGATGACGTCTTTCATGCATCAAGGTGGGCCTGGTGGGTTTGAGTCTTCCGCTCCAGCCGCTCCGCTGCCTGCCTCCTGTGTTCCTACCGTGGCTATTGGCGTGTGCGTAATTCAATTTCATGGCTGGTTTTCCGGTCTTCAATAAAATGGCACCGGAGGCAGCGCATACGCAGATCGAAATCTCCACTCAATGACGTCTTCAGTGAGCTGAGATCTCCATCTGTGCATGCGCCATTTTATTGAAGATCAGAAAACTACATGCGGAATCACAACGCACACGCCGATTTTTCCTAATGAAGGTCACTAAAGAATCAGTGACCTGTAGGAACATAGTAGGAGGGCACGGAATAGAAGACACACCCCTCCCCCTCCAAGATGCACAGAAGAAAACTTAAAATCATGATTAAACAAGAACCACTGATCAGATTCCTTCACCGAAGGTATTGATTTGATCAGTGTAACTGCGCCATTATGGCCATACCTTTAGTTTACAGTGCTATATCCTGCTGACAGGTTCTCTTTAAGAGTGGACAACATGTCCTGTCTGCATCATTTTAATTTTTCTGCTACCGATGGCATTTCCAAAAGACCAGCCCCGTGTACCATGTTGCAACTGGCTGCAGATAAGCGATGCAAATCTGCTGTCAATCTCCGGGCTCCTCAGATCTGTTAAAAGTTGTATAAAAAGAAGAATTTATACTTACTGCTACTTCCACGCAGCCACCGGCAGAAACGTCTTTGGGTTTGGCGTCTTTGGTTCCAATATAGGAACCGATAGTGTCACAGGACCAGGGGGAGTACTGGCTGTAGTCGTTCCCTTTGTACTTCCCAGATACTTTCAGTTCCTCATCAAGATACTACATGAACAGAAGATGTGTATAAAAAACTATTCAGACATTTATTTACTGACTCTCCAAAAGGGGTGACACACCGCGACTGCAATGAGACGTGTATTAGAGCCGACCGCGTTACCTCTTCTGGATGGAAGGTTTGAGTCAGAGTCGGTGAAGGAGCGAATGGAGGCGGCGAGATCACTTTCCTCTCCTCTAACTGAGCCATGATCTCTTTACGTCGACGGTGAAGATCATCCAGGCTGGGATGGGGTTGTGATGGATGCTGAGGTGGCAGACGGTTGTAAGACTCCTATATAAATGATGAGGATTGAATGTATTAAAATACAAGAGAACTTGATAAAACCTGAGGCTCACTGGCATCGCTATAAAAAAAAAAAAGGCTTCCCATACGATCACGTAACAATCTGACCGACTGGCACTGAACCCAAGAACGGAGGGGCTGCACAACTACATCTCCTTTCTCAGTTATTCCTCTGCACAGATACCACCAGCCTGATGGACCAGCAGCAGAACCCTGCACAGCTGAGCGTCCAGAAGGAAAACTGGTGCAAATGCAGTGTAGCTGCACCTTTATTACGGATTGTTGGGGTGTTCCATAGGTTAGGACCCCAGTTCTGCATCAGGAGGTGAGAGGTGCCGATAAGGTTGCATTCGGAGACTCATGCAATACTGGCAGGAATCGTAGACCTATCGCATAGGAATAATGCATAATATCTGCATGGCTCCTCGTGGGCACACGTCATTAGAGCTGCTCACCTTCCAATGCAGAATGGAGCACTGCTGGAGAAACCCCTTTTAGTGACTGTGTATGGCATGATTTTGGAAATACCCCTAATTAAAGCAAAACATTACTCCACATTCAAAGTTAAAAACACATATAGCCTTAATTGTGCAGCGGTCACAAACAGAATCGGAATTAAAATTTAGGTTTTTCAAAGAGAAACGTACCCTGTTATACGGTGGTCTTATCTGCCCCGGGTGGGCAGCCACTGGATAATAGCCTTCTACTTGTTGGTACCTCTCTCGAGCTTCCGGCACGTAGGGTGACCCGGCGGCAGGTGCCATGTCAAGGAGCTCTTCCCTCTGGTAGGATTGTGGAGAAGGGTACACACGGCGGCCATCGTAGTGTGGGGGGTACATAGGTTGGCTGATGGGCGAGTACTGCTGTGTTGGGGTTGTGTACTGTGTGCCAACCATCCTGTCTTGTAAATAGGAAGGATAGTGATCGAGGTAGGTAGGGGAAGACTCGGGGGCCGATGGCTGAGGTCTGACGAAGCGAGGCTGTTGGTAATAAACACCTGGAAAGGATAAAGGAAACATACCATGAATCAAAGACAATCAAAGACAAGCGAGGATGTAACGCAAACATTTAAGCCACTTACTTGGCGGGTAGGATACAGGTTCAAATGGAGGGCCCCCTCCTCTAGGGTCAGGATAAAAGATATCAGTCTGAGGGGGAGCGTAGATTTGGGAGCCCCGTGGCACCATCTGTATCTGCTTAGACACCGGCAGAGGGGTGAGATCACTGGACACACGTTGAGGAGGAGGATGAGAACTGACTGGTAAGGCAGGCATGGAGTTCTTGGGGATGGAGTCAAGCCTAAAAGTATATAAAAAAAAAAAAAGTAAAGACATGAAAAATTCACTCATTGCCTAAAACAAATCTACATAAGGTATACGTACAACTCCGGGGGAGAGCCTGGGGCACTGTTACTCAGATGATCCAACTTCACGGGCTTCATGACAGACTCGTAGCCAGAGTCCGTACTCCGGGGAATCAGTTGGGTCATAGAGTTCCCCGTCACAATGCCATTGGGAAGGGCACCTTGTTTAACCATGGGCCCGTCGTCTGGGTGTATCGCCCCAGTGGGTAACCCTACTTCGTTCAGTTGACCGAGCGAGGCACTCAATGGCCGCCTAGGAACCAAACGTTTGTTCATCTTTCTAAACCTAGAAAAGAAAAAAAGTTGCCTTCAGACAATGGAGAAAAACTATACTTGTAGCTTTGTGCACAGTTACATTAGGCAAGATCTAC
>JARQOD010000009.1:93532045-93582682 GCA_033576555.1 Oophaga sylvatica | reverse complement strand
GAAGAAACAGCCAATCAAAAAGAGTGCAGAGCAAATTTCAGAGCAGGAAAATCAGACTGTTGCTGGATATATTAGATGCAAAAAAAAACTGTTTTAACTTGTCGGTTATGATGACAGCAAGACCATGCTTTAGTTTAGGGTGAAATAACAGGTATACTTTAATTTTCTGCATTGCAACTCCCACAGATTTCACCATGTAGCTAATAGAAAGGCAAAAAAAGGTTAAATCCATAGTGGGTCTGATCCCACCCTAACAGCCCAGCCATGTTATAGGAATTCAGCCAAGCTGTTTTCTGCGCCCAGTAACAATCAGCAGAACTATGATTGCAGCTCCGGACCATAAATTACTCGCTTTACTTCAATCATTAGGAACCAGATGCAATGTAAGGGGCTATTTGCATTCAAGATTTTCCACTGTATACTTCCAAAAGGCAGGCTGTGACATATGCCACTGCATAGCCATACAATGCCTATAGGACGCTCATGTTAATGGGTTGTCCAAGAGTGGGCCACTTATTTAGCCTGCCTAAAATAAAAAAAATATCAACCTCCTGGAACGGCGTTGCTGCAATATTAGCACTGTGATTCCCGCAACGTCTGAGGAATAGTGAAGGCTGCAGGCGATCAGCGGTAAAGTACATGACATTGTGGGAATCACAGCGCCAACAGTGCTGGTCTGGAAGGCAAATATATATATATATATTATATATAATATATAATATATATCACACACACACACATATATTTTACTTTATGTGGGGCACTTAAAGGGGTTGTCTGGCCTTAAGCTACAAGTCTGCAGTCATTCTAGGTGGCTGCAGACTTCTGAATCCTCACTTCGCATGCACTGCGAGGATTCTCAGATGCAATCACACGCCGACTAGACGTGCACAGTCTCGCTCAATGCAAGTGTACTGAGCGAGGCCGGACATGTCTAGTCGGAATGTGGTCGGTAGTACGCACATCACTCCAGGAGAATCATCACACAGTGCTGTGTGAATGATGTGAGGATTCACAAGTCTGCAGTCACATAGGGCAATAGAGTTGTAACCTAAAGCCGGACAACCCTTTACGTAATTGAGAAATGGTTGTCAAGTAGAGGACAAACGCATTAAATAATGCAAATGTAATGGGTAATACATTTTTACTATTTCATCCTGTAAAAAAAGGAATAAACACAGACTTAACAGATGTCAAAAAGGCCTTCTAGATATTATAAAAACATTTGGCTTGTAACCAGAGCGCTTTCTCGGTGTATACACTGAATGTGCACTGCAAATTCCCTTATGTAGAGTTACTCTATGTGCACCCTCTAAATAACAGTCATAAGCTTCAAAAGGGGGAAAAAAAGAGTCAATCACATAAAAAAAGAGAGAAATCATTAAACTTATAATTTGAAGTCCTGACCCCGCGCTGGACCTGTGGCTTGGAGAGATCTGTCTTACATTACAACCCTGCGCTCTATACAGTACACAGTCCGGAGAGACCAGCAAACATCTACACAGCCACGACCCCCGTGGGGAGTAAAGTAATGCAACACTAAACAAATGAAGGGACGCTAAAAAGCCATTTTAAACCCCGATCCCCTAGCGAATTGTTTCATGCGGCACTCAGCGCGAGTCGGCCCGGATCCGATCCTCGCCTGGAATCGCTCGGAAGCCTATTTTCTCGTTACGCACCTCCTGCGGGTAAGTTCCAAAAATCGACTGGCGGAAACTTTTCTTACGATTTTTGCGTACATTTAGTAAAATGGTTAATGAATTAACGGCGATAGCGTCGTTAACTATATCGCTAAATGTGGCCGCATTTAGCGATATAGAAACGATCCCGCTAGCGATCTCATTAGTATGCAACGCTAACGAGATCGCTAGCGGGATAGCTTAGTGTGCAGTACCTTAAGAATGCAATTCCCTAAGACAAAAGAAGCACTATAAAAGCCATTACAAGTGTAAAGTCCACCAGGACCACCCTGGAGATCCTCCGATCATTCATCCGGGCAGTCAGCGCTGATCGGCCCAGGATCCGGGATCCCTTCCACCTGTGAAACTGCCTCAAAAGTCATTATTACTGCTATATCAAACCATAAACCTAAAAGCAGGACAGTAAAAAAGGTTTCCGAAGAGAATAGAAAACTGCAGCGGTAATTTTCAATTTTTGCTGTCTACATTAATGAGAGAATTGGGTTTATCATCGTTATTAATACTCCTGCTGAAAGAAATGAGCGTCAATCCCCCTGCAAAGTAAAACGTAATACTTGGTTTCCCAAAAAAATTAAAAAAAAATTTCTTGGAGACACTTGTAGTTTATGGAGTGGTACCTGGATCATGTGGTAGCTCCGAGCCTCGCTCACCTGCTGCTGGTCAGTCCCCTTCTTGCTGTGGTTCTGGATGTAATCAACCAGCCCATGCACAACAGTCTTCACCGCCACAAGACCGTTCTCCAGCTGCTCCCATGTTGGAGGTGGAGCATCTAGGATGGAGAAGATTTACAGGTACAGATTAGGTGTGATGGGCTGCGGCATCGTGAAGGCTGCAGTCATCAGCAGCCACCGACAGGACTGCAGAGAAAAAATGCCATGACATTGCCAGAGGAGAGAGTGCTAGAGAGGCACTGGTCCTAGCACACTGGGGTCATTCGGTAGTTGACGGCAGGCGCCATCATTATGCGGGGCGGCACATGCACAGATGGATATTCCTGCTCTCGCCACGCCATTAGGACGTCACTGTGCACGAGATTCCCCAGAATGGAGGCACCTGCGAAGGATGTCGCCAGGGAAGCAACTCACTGAAAAGAGAGACCTGTCAAGCTGCAGGAGGCCGGCACCGGGAGGAGAAAGAGGCCGGAGATCTGCCGTCTCGAGCTCATTCACAGATGAAGGAGACACAGATTTGTAATATAAAGCTATGGAAGTAATTATCATCACAAGTACTTTAATGTTTTGATGTTACTTTGGGGTCTAAAAACCTGCTGACAGGTTCCCCTTAAGTTTGATGGTCACCGTTATGTCTTTTTGCACTCACAGTTTCCACAAATAAGCAATACTCTGAGCAGCATTGTAAGGGACATGACAGCCCATCCCCCCAATGTTACAAACTACATAAGATGCTGGTAACTCACCAGGACTTGGATCTATATTCGCCAGCAGCTCTAGGTGAGGTCGTAATCTGTTGAGATTAGCGGGTCTCCAGTCCTCTGCAGAGCAATGGTCAGTTCCTGGACACTCTGAGCAAACGAGGCCGGGTCTGCAACTTAACAAAAACTTTCTTGTAATAAATTAACTGGTATCAAAGTTAGTCTAAAAACATAAAATGCAAAGTTAGGAATTCATGCATTATCGAACCCGATCAGAAGATTCAGGGCAACATGGGAAAGTCGACAAAAAAAGCAGACAACAAACTAAAAATTAAAAAAAATTAAATAAATTTTGGGCGAGCCGATTTTAAAAGAAAAGAGCAGAAATGAAGCGGTTACCTTGTCAATAATGGACTGCATTGGGATTTATGAGACTGATCCCCATACAGAAGAGAGGACCACTGATCGGGGCGATGCGCAGGCCGGCCTCCATTGCTATCTGCACAATTTGAGAATCGTGCTCTCTGCGCAGCGCTTCATAAGTGCGAAACTCCTCCTTCAGCTGCATCAAGGAGGAATCCTCATCACGCTTTGTGACCTGAAATTAAAGAGGAGGTCTTCAATTGGCAAGTGAAGAAAGAGTACATGTCAATTATCACAGCCTTGCATTTAAAGGGGTAAATATCTCCTATGGCGCGGAGCGGTGACATCACATCTACACATATCTGTCAGGTCGAGTATCACCCATCTATCCTACTCAGTCGAAGAAACAGGTGCCCGATACCTGCTGCTCGCACACCCGAGCCACAAGATATCCATAGACATGGTGTCACCGGTCCCACTCATCTCCGGTGCGGAAGCGAGCGGTGCGGATCACCTCTTTAATATTCATCAGAATCGGCTTCCTTATTAGAGAAGCCTTGTACCGCTTCTGGTCATACAGAGGATGGATGCACACACCTATCATCCCTTTTGAGCTTCTTGGTATCCTCTTCATTAACTCATCAGGATAGTGGTCGTCTTAGGCTACGTTCACACGTTGCGTTTTCGCTGCGTTTGTTTCTGAAGGCAAAACCTGCTCTCATGGCGGTAAAGAAGCTGCTTAGATAAAAGCAGGTTTCGCTGTGTTTATATTGTCCCTTGTGCGTGCTGATAAAAGTTTAATGCCCCACGTCCCCCCCCCCCCCAAAAAAAAATCATGATACAACTTACTTAAGGATTGTGCCCCAAAAAAGCACAGCAAAACCCGAAAGCTGCGTTTTTTCCCTTACTCATTGCTTTCTATGGGTGAAAAGAAAAACGCTGCCAAAATGCTGAAAGAATGGACAGGCTGCAGTTTTAACCCCTTCACCCCCAAGGGTGGTTTGCACGTTAATGACCGGGACAATTTTTACAATTCTGACCACTGTCTCTTTATGAGGTTATAACTCCGGAACGCTTCAACGGATCTTCGCGATTCTGAGATTGTTTTCTCGTGACATATTGTACTTCATGTTAGTGGTAAAATTTCTTCCATATAACTTGCGTTTATTTTTGAAAGATACGCAAATATGGCGAAAATTTTGAAAATTTAGCAATTTTCAAACTTTGAATTTTTATTCCCTTAAAACAGAGAAATATGTAACACAAAATAGTTAAGAAATAACATTTCCCACATGTCTACTTTACATCAGCACAATTTTGGAATCAAAATTTTTTTTTGTTAGGAAGTTATAAGGGTTAAAAGTTGACCAGCGATTTCTCATTTTTACAACAAAATTTACAAAGCCATTTTTTTAGGGACCACCTCACATTTGAAGTCACTTTGAGGGGTCTACATGACAGAAAATACCCAAAAGTGACACCATTCTAAAAACTGCACCCCTCAAGGTACTCAAAACCACATTCAAGAAGTTTATTAACCCTTCAGGTGCTTCACAGGAACTAAAGCAACGTGGAAGGAAAAAATGAATATTTAACTTTTTAGCCACAAAAATGATCTTTTACAAACTTTTTTTTATTTTCACAAGGGTAAAAGGAGAAAATGGACAGATAAGGTTGTTATGCAATTTCTCCTGAGTACGCCAATACCCCATATGTGGGGGAAAACCACTGTTTGGGCACACGGCAGAGCTCGTAAGGGAAGGAGCGCCGTTTGACTTTTTCAAACTAAAATTGGCTGGAGTTGAGATTGGACACCATGTCGCGTTTGGAGAGCCCCTGATGCGCCTAAACAGTGGAAACCCCCCACAAGTGACACCATTTTGGAAACTAGACCCCCTAAGGTACTTATCTAGATCTGTTGTGAGCACTTTGAACCCCCAAGTGTTTCACAAAAGTTTATAATGCCTGGGTGTGAAAAAAAAAAAAAAAAAATTCACAAAAATGATTTTTTAGTCCTAAATTTTTGAATTTTCCCAAGGAAATTGGACCCCAAAAGTTGTTGTCCAATTTGTCCTGAGTACGCTGATACCCCATATGTGGGGGTGGAAAACTGTTTGGGCGCACGGCAGGGCTTGGAAAGGAAGTAGTAACGTTTTGGAATGCAGACGTTGATGGGGGTCATGTTCCGTTTGCAGTGCCCCAGATGAGCCTAAACAGTGGAAATCCCCCACAAGTGACCCCATTTTGGAAACTAGACCCCCTAAGGAACTTATCTAGATCTTTGGTGAGCACTTTGAACCCCCAAGTGCTTCACACAAGTTTATAATGCCCGGGCATGAAAATAAAAAATCCTATTTTTTTCCCACAAAAATTATATTTAGTCACTAATTTTTTATTTTCCCAAGGGTATCAGGAGAAATTGGACCACATAAGTTGTTGTCCAATTTGTCCTGAGTACGCTGATGCCCCATATGTGGGGGGGAACCACTGTTTGGGCGCACGGCAGAGCTCGGAAGGGAAGGAGCACCATTTGACTTTTTCCAACCAAAATTGGCTGGAATTGAGATTGGATGCCATGTTGCATTTGGAGAGCCCCTGATGTACCTAAACAGTGGAAACCCCCCACAAATGACCCCATTTGGGAAACTAGACCCCCTAAGGAACTTATCTAGATCTTTGTGAGCAATTTGAACCCTCAAGTGCTTCACACAAGTTTATAACGTAGAGCCGTAAAATTTAAAAATCATATTTTTTCCACAAAAATGATCTTTTCACCCGAATTTTTATTTTTCCAAGGGTAACAAGACTCCAAAAGTTATTGTGCAATTTGTCCTGAGTACACTGATACCCCATATGTGGGGGTATACCACTGTTTGGGTGCATGGCAGAGTTTGGAAGGGAAGGAGCGCCGTCTCACTTTTTCAACGCAGAATTGGCTGGACGCCATGTCGTGTTTGGAGAGCTCCTGATCTGCCTAAACAGTGGAAACCCCCCACAAATGACACCATTTTGGAAACTAGACCCCTCAAGGAACTTATCTAGATGTGTGGTGAGAACTTTGAACCCCCAGGTGTTTCACTAAAGTTTATAACGTACAGCCTTAAAATAAAAAATCCTTTTTTTTTTTACAAAAATGATTTTTTCGCCCCCAATATTTTATTTTCACAAGGGTAACAGAAGAAATTGGAACCCAAAAGTTGTTGTCCAATTTGTCCTGAGTACGCTGATACCCAATATGTAGGAGAAAACTACTGTATGGGTGCACGTCAGGGCTCGGAAGGGAAGTAGTGACGTTTTGGATTGCAGACTTTGATGGAATGGTCTGGGGGCGTCATGTCGCATTTGGAGAGCCCCTGATACGCCTAAACAGTGGAAACCCCCACAAGTGACCCCATTTTGGAAAATAGACCCCACAAGGAACTTATTAGATTGTGGTGAGCCTATGAACCCCGAAGTGCTTCACAGAAGTTTATAATGTACAGCCGTAAAAACAAAAAAATCTTATTTTTTTTACAAAAATAATATTTTCGCCCCCAGTTTTTTATTTTCCCAAGGGTAACAGAAGAAATAGGACAAATTTCACAATAACTCTTGGGGTCCAGAGTACGCTGATACCCCATATGTGGGGATAAACTACTGTTTGGACGCATGGCAGAGCTCAGAAGTGAAGGAACACCATTTGACTTTTTCAACGCAGAATTGGCTGGAATGGAGATCAGACGCCATGTCACATTTGGAGAGCCCCTGATGTGCCTAAACAGCGGAAACCCCCCAATTCTAACTCCAACCCTAACCCCAACACACCCCTAACCCTAGTCCCAACCCTAATCCCAACCCTAACCCTAATCCTAACTCTAACCCTAATCCTAACTTTAGCGCCAACCCTAACCCTAACTTTAGCCGAAACCCTAACCCTAACCCTAATGGGAAAATGGAAATAAATACATTTTTTTTATTTTATTATTTTTCCCTAACTAAGGGGGTGATAAAGGGGGGTTTTATTTACTATTTATAGCGGTTTTTATGATTGGCAGCTGTCACGCTAAAAGACGCTTTTTATTGCAAAAAGTAGTTTTTTGCATCGCCACATTTTGAGAGCTATAATTTTTGCATATTTTGGCCCACAATGTCATGTGAGGTCTTAATTTTTGCGGGACGAGGTGACGCTTTTATTGGTACCATTTTTGAGCATGTGACATTTTTTGATCGCTTTTTATTTCGATTTTTGGGAGGTTAGAATGAACAAAAATCAGCAATTCATGAATTTCTTTTGGGTGAGGCGTTTTTATTGTTCCGCGTGTGGTAAAATCGATAAAGCAGTTTTATTCTTCGGTCAGTACGATTATGGCGATACCTCATTTATATCATTTTTTTATGTTTTGGCGCTTTTATAGAATAAAAACAATTTTATATAAAAAATAATTATTTTTGCATCGCTTTATTCTGCGAGCTATAACTTTTTTATTTTTTTGCTGATGATGCTGTGTGATGGCTCGTTTTTGCGGGACAAGATGAGTTTTCAGCGTACCATGTTTATTTATATCCGTCTTTTTGATCGCGTGTTATTCCACTTTTTGTTCAGCGGTATGATGATAAAGCACTGATTTTTTGCTTCGTTTTTATTTTTTAAGGGGTTCACAAAAGGGGTTAACTAGTGGGACAGTTTTATAGGGGGGGTCGTTACGGACGCGGCGATACCATATATGTGTACTTTTATTGTTTTATTTTTTTTATTTACAATAAGTAATGAATTTATTGGGGAATATTTTTTTTTTTTTTTTTTTATTTTGGATTTTTTTTTACACATTTTTATTTTTTTACTTTTTTACTTTGTCCCAGGGTGGGACATCACTGTATTTCATCAGATCGCTGGTGTGACAGTGTGCACAGCACTCTGTCACACCAGCGATGTGACAGCAGTGCAGGACGCTTCCTCATGCC
The DNA here is from genome assembly GCA_033576555.1 of Oophaga sylvatica. NCBI lineage: Eukaryota > Metazoa > Chordata > Amphibia > Anura > Dendrobatidae > Oophaga > Oophaga sylvatica. Next base: position 93,574,306 of record JARQOD010000009.1, on the reverse strand, counting down.
TGCTCTCGGCAGGCACTGAGGAAGCCGCCTCCCTCCAGGACCCCAGCGCCATCTTGGATCCGGGTCCTGGGAGGGAGGAAGCCCTCAGAACAGCGCGATCACATCGCGCTGCTCTGAGGGTCTCAGGGGGGCGCGCAGGGAGCCCCCACCCTGCGCGATCCTCCCCTGTGCCCCCAGTACACCGCGATCATGTTTGATCGCGGTGTGCAAGGGGTTAATGTGCCGGGAGCGGTCCGTGACCGCTCCTGACACACAGTCACGGGTGTCAGCTGTGATAATCAGCTGACACCCGGCGGCGATTAGCTGCGCTCCTCCGGAGGGAGCCTATGACGTACTATCCCGTCCATGGTCAGAATGGCACGGGTTTTATGGACGGGATAGTACGTCTAATGTCAGAGAGGGGTTAAAAAAAAACTTCGGAATCTCATAGCCTTTGCTAGTACCGTAAAACGCAGCTTAAAATTTGCATTAAAAAATGCAACAAAAACGCAACGTGTGAACAGAGCCTAAAAGGCATCTGCCTGTAGGATCAACCCCATTAAGTCATCTACATGGACATGTAGGTCATAGGAAGTTGAATAAAATGATACCTTAATATCCATGATCTGAGGTCTTATTCCAGAGAAATCCAGGTTTTTCTTAACATGTAAATGAGCTGATAAGATCTATGGGCGGGAAAAAGATCTCATTGAGAATCTGCCTCCAGAGATTATTTTGTATGCAGGGGGCCTTACCAGTGTGAGACAAGTAGATCAGGAGAGCAGACTGTCAGTCATTACATGACTCACACTGGTAACGCTCCCATTCATATAAAATAAGCTCTGGAGGCAGATTCTCAGGGAGATCTATGTCTGGCCCGTAGATCTTAACAGCTCATTTAAATATTACGTAAAACGTTGATTTCTCGGGAATAAAACATCAGATCGCAGATATTAACGTATCATTTTGCTCGACTTTTTATGACCTACATACCCATACAGAATGTTTAAGAGAGATATCCTACTGACAGATTCCTTGTAAGAAAACAGCCCCAATAAAAGGCCCTTAAAATTCAACAATGGCAGAGCTACGATCATTGGAACGTTTTGGTTCCTGCTTGTCACCTCCCCAGCAAACAGCTTTTGTTGCGGAAGGAAGCCACATCTAGCCATATATTTCCGTCATGTAATGACAGAGCAGGGGAGCCATGTTTGGATAATTAAAGGGTGTTCATAAATGGACGACTCTCATATGCACAGGCGAGTAATGAGACATGCCGCCATTTCTCTGCAGAGGTTACTATTACAGACTACTGTGCAAGTAAGAAAATCACTTTTTTTTTTTTTACCTTAAAGCAAGAGGCTCTATACAACAGCTGGACAACATGCCCAATGCTAGTTTCGAGGCTTGAGGAAAGCGCGGTTCCAGTCTTTGCACCACAAACAAAACGAGGACCTTCCGTGAGAGCGCAGATCCGTCTTCCAGAGCCAGGAGGACAAGCTTCAAGGCTTCTTCCTGCATGGCTGAAATGGAGAAGATGACGTACGATCGGTCAGGATTGTACAAGTTATATACGGTCACACTGTCATTACAGCCGAGGGTACGAAATAAATCATACTCTGCTAAAAAGCAAAACGATACCTGGTCCCAGGAACTGGCAGCCGCGGGCACGGACAGCCGCCCACAGGTTGGAGGAGAGCTGCTGCGGGTTCTGGTGTTGTAGGATCAGCTCGGTCACCGTTCTCTCTCCCAGCGATCGCGCCGCTCTCATTGCTCGGATCCGTCCTTCTTCTTCCACCAGTTGGCAATGAACAAGAGTCACCAGTTTTCGCTGCATGGGGCGGCTTAGCACACTTTGTGTGGTGCTGTTAAGACCGACACCTGGGAGGGAAAAAAAATACAATGAATGTTTATAAATTACTTTCAGCCTCTCTCCTATTCTGATATACTCTACATAGCAAAGATGGATTCTCATCTGAAAGGCCGCAATATTTCTCTGCTCCGTACCTGTCCAATGAAACACTCTGGAGGTGCAGCTGCATTGCGGTTAGAAATGGAGGAGGGAGCGTAGTGCCGCCGATTTATTCTACATACGCCAAGTGTTGGTACAACTGAGTAAAGCAGCGCCCCCAGCAGGAGGCAGCAGAATATTGAACTGCATTGAGGCCTATGAGTGGGTTTCTATTTTATTCTAAGGGGCAAAGTGTATATTTCATCATGTATCCAGAGGGCAGAGTATTGGGTTTTTTTTTTTTAAGTTTTCTTTGGCACAGTATACCATGGCATATAAGAGTTTGGGCACCGCTGAAAAATTACAAAAGTTTGGGCACCCTGCATGGTTAGCACCTAGTAGCACCCCCTTTTGATATCATCACAGCTTGTAAACACTTTTTGTATCCAGACAAGAGTCTTTCAATTCTTGTTTGAGGGATTTTCATCCATTCTTCCTTGGAAAATTCTTCCAGTTCTGTGAGATTCCAGGGTCGTCTTGCATCCTCTCCCATTTTGAGGTCTAGCCACAGATTTTCAATGATGTTCATATCAGGGGACTGTGAGGGCCATTGTAAAACCTTCAGCTTGCGCCTTTTGAGGTTGTCTATTGTTGATTTTGACGTGTGTTTACGATCATTATCCATTTGTAGAAGCCTTCCTCTTATTAACTGCACCTTTTTACAGATGGCATTATGTTTGTATCAACAATTTGTTGAAATTTCATTGATTCCTTTCTTCCCTCTACCCGTGAAATCTCCCGTGCCATTGGCTGCAACACAACCCCAAAGCATGATTGATCCACCCCCATGCTTAATGGTTGGCGAGATGCTCTTTTCCTGAAATTCTGTGCCCTTTTTTCTCCACACATACCTTTGATCATTGTGGCCAGAGTTCTATTTTAACCTCATCTGTCCACAGGACTTGTTCACAAAATACATCAGGCTTGTTTAGATGCTCTTTTGCAAATTTCTGATGCTGAATTTTATGGTGAGGACGCAGGAGAGGTTTTGTTCTGATGACTCTTCTATGAAGGCCATATACATGCAGGTGTCTCTGAACAGTAGAACAATGTACCACAACTCCAGAGTCTGCTAAATCTTTCTGAAGGTCTTTTGCAGTCAAGTGGGGGTTCCGATTTGCCTCTCTAGTAATCCTATTATCCTATTTATATTATCGGTCGGATTATTGGGGACCCAACTGATCATAAAGGGGTAAATTGACCTCAAGAAATATCATTAATATATGAGATGAAAAAAAGCCCTTTCAGCTAAATGTGAAAGTTCTCACCAGAACGAGCCCGCTTTCTATTTCTGTACAATAGTTATGTAATTGTCAGGTCTCTGCAGATTATGGGGAAGTGTGAAGATTTCTTGATTTCTTCCCCTTTTCCACCACAGAAATCATGTAAATATCACACTCCCACCCAACATTAACTATTTGGTTTAAGTGTGGCTACCGGGCGGCTCTGGCTGCCTACAATGTACCTCCATGTAGTGTACGGGGCCACAACACCATACTCTGCATAATGTACCACGGCACAGAGAGACCGGGGTCCGGAAGTGTAACGTCCCGTCATCAATCCACTGTCAGGACTGAGCATTGCTCACACCAGTATAGCACTACATTTACTAATATAAGAGACGGAGAAAGGTATCAGGGGCCTCCCTGGGAGTGACGCCCCCATACACCTCACCAGGCTCCTACACTGCAATGCTATCCTGTGAAACTAAGGAACTTTTCAAGAACCTCATAAAACATCCGGACCTTTCACTTGTGCCTATACCTGTATGAGTGCGGAGAAGCAAAGTTCCTACGTGCATGGAGTAATAGTGAGATGTGTGACTGCCATTCCACTCACCTCTATAGGGCTATGTGGTTGGTACTGAGCATGTGTGACCCCAGATCCACTCACTTCAATAGGGCTATGTGAGCGGCAGTGAGCATATGTGATCTCCCGCTCCACTCACTTCTATAGGAGCGGTGACCACCGCATCCATGTAAAGTGAATGAAGCAGTGGTCACGCTCACTGCCACAATCCCATAGGTATCACTGGGACGATGGTCTTTTATACATATTACTGCTCTTATAGACAATGAATGGAGCAGTAGTCACTACTGCTTCATTCACTTTGGGGCCCCTGTTCTGGTGATCAGTGGGGGTCCCAGCGGTCAGACGGCAGCAGTTATCACTCTAGAACAGGCAGCAGTCTATCCTCGTGCCCTCGGCCGGGGCACGACTACATTACTTTGGGTCTCTTCTCTTACCTCTGGCCGTGCTCAGGGGCTTCAGGTACAGAGCCAGCTCTTCCACACACTTTCGGGCCTCCTCATAGTGCTTGGTATCTTCTGCCCCACTAAACAGAGTGACCGGCTGCTGCTCAGGGACCTGCAGGACAAGTACACGTGTAAAGGACAGGAGTGGGGACACGGTGACCATCGGATACAGGGGCTTACCAGGAGTCGAAATAGGATTCAGATTAATATTTTTTTCTAGAAACACTGCCACTTTTATCTACAGGCTGTGCTTGGTATTGCAGCTCACCGTGTTCGTATGAATACAACTAAACGGTAAAATGCAAATACAACCCACAGAAGAAGAAAAAAGGCAGAGCTGGAGGCAAGTAAGTTTTTTTTTTTTTTTTTATCATCACACACAATCCCTAGATCTGTGACTATACCTTATATACAGTGTATGCGGGAGGTTGCGGTAGTCTGAGACACACCTCCGTCTCCTCATTGGCTCAGGCTGATGCCCTCTCCCCGCCCCTGGTACACTTGATTGGCTTATCACACATTCCCCATGGAGAAAGGCGCCGTGAATGGACGTTCCTTGCGGAACAGTACGACCAGCCGACACAACACCCAGCGCCGTGAGGAACCATTTATTTTTGTGCGCAAGGGTCTCAATGACAAGACAAATTACTCACGGGGCCATGGTAAAACTTATAGGAGACATTTAAGGCATACACTGTCTGTAAGGTGGGCTGCCTGGTAGTCACTGTGCTCCAGAGAAGACAAGTAGGGAAATTTACATTTACAGTGGCGGCAATTAAAATGCGCCCCCCTACAATGTTAATAATGGTACCATAAAGCCCTTTAATTGCTGTTAAAAAAGCACACGGTCCCTTTAAATATTAATGGCGACTTTTCCCAAGAAGAACTGGACTTTCCGGGTGTCGTTTGGACTTAACTAAACTATCAGTCCCTCCACCCTGAATATAAGAAGCTACCGGCCACGGCCCATTTCTAGGACCGGCCCTATGATCAGTGTCCAGGTCCTTGGCATTGCTCAGGACGCAGCATGGTAGCAAAGCGGCAGCGATTCAATGCGGTGTTATCCTGCACCGCGGCGCGCTCTGAGATACACTGCGGCGTCCTCACGCGCCCTCCTCCCTGCGCTGCGGATGGATGCAGGGGACAACATGAAATTTCATTAAGCAGTTTCAAGGACGATTACACCAGAAACAACTTCGGGGATCGTCCCTGTCTCCTACGGTTTAGCACAGCGGCAAAGCAGGACGCGGAATAAGACAAGAGGAAAACTCCCGGGAAGAGGGAAGGAGCGCAACAAAAATTATCCGCACCGCACACAGCGACCGAGAGCGGTGACAATGCCACGTTTCACAGAGGGCACTCCGGTCCTGCGGAAAAGATTTACCTCTGATAATAAAACAGAATTTATTAAAAATCACTTAAAGGGATATTCCAACTTTACCAAATTAAGCATGATCACTGTGTAATACAAAAATCTGCAAACTTCTAATATATGAAGAGTAACAACTTCCTAAAGGGGTTGTCCACTGCTTTTTTTTTTTTTTAAACTGATGAACTACAAACCACAATACTAAAGCTGCAACACCAAGAAGGAAAAAGCCATGAAATTACGGAAATCGCAGGATGGCTAGATGTACTACTGATCTGCAAATGATGGAAAAATACGAATTTTTGTGTTACTCACCGTAAAATCCTTTTCTCCGAGACGCTCATTGGGGACACAAGACTGTGGGTGTATGCTACTGCCGCTAGGAGGCTGACACTAAGTAAATATAAAAAAAGGTTAGCTCCTCCTCCGCCGTATACACCTCAGCACTGGCCGCAGGCAAACCCAGTTTAGTGCAAAAAGCAGTAGGAGGCTAAAGAATAAATCAGTGTTAACACAGGTACAATATATCCAGAAGTAAAACTACTGACATAGACCCAAACATAGAATCAACTCCAAAACGAAGCCATCCGGCTATTAGGGAGGGTGCTGTGTCCCCCAATGAGCGTCTCGGAGAAAAGGATTTTACGGTGAGTAACACAAAAATCCGTATTTCTCCTTCGTCTCATTGGGGGACACAAGACTGTGGGACGTCCCAAAGCAGTCCCTTGGGTGGGAAACCGACTCCACAGTGTAATTTATGACAGGCATTGCCTATAGGTGCGCTACCACGCCCTGAAGAATCCTTCTACCCAGACTTGCATCCGCTGAAGCCTCAGTATGGACATTATAATGTTTGGAAAAAGTATGCAGACTGGACCAGGTTGCCGCCTTACAAACCTGTTCCGCCGAAGCTTGATGCCGAAGAGCCCAGGAGGCACCCACTGCCCTGGTGGAGTGAGCCTTGATTCCTGCGGGAACCACAGCGCCTCTGATGCGGTAGGCCTCCTGAATGGTCAACCGTATCCATCTGGCTAAAGTTGACCTAGAGGCAGCGAGTCCCTTCCTGCGACCCTCGGGGAGGATAAACAGCATGTCCGTCTGCCGAAAGGATGCTGTCCGAGATACATATCTCCTGAGTGCTCCCATCAGATCCAACGTATGGAGAGCCTTCTCCACTCGGTGTGTCGGAGCTGGGCAAAATGAGGGCAAAACAATGTCCTCATTAATATGGAATGAGGACACGACTTTAGGCAAAAAAGGTGGTGTTGGCCTGAGCACTACCTTATCATGATGGAAAAGTAAGTACGGAGCTCGACAAGACAGTGCTGCCAGCTCCGAACCCGCCTTATGGATGTTATGGCTACCAAAAACACCACTTTCCATGACAGGTAAGTCAGGGAAACCTCCTGAAGAGGCTCAAATGGAGATTCCTGCAGGACTCCTAGGACCAGATTAAGATCCCAAACCTCTAAAGGAGCCCTGTAGGGGGGTACTATATGGACAACCCCTTGAATAAAGGTCTTAACCTGCAAATTAGACGCGATTCTTCTCTGAAAAAGAACCGACAAGGCTGATATCTGTCGTCTAAGAGTACTTGGAGCTAGACCTGAATCTAGGCCCGCTTGGAGAAAAGACAGAATGTTTGGAATTGAAAACAGAAGCGGGGAACAACCCTGTTCCCTGCACCATGCAAAAAAGACCTTCCAAGTACCATGGTAGATACGAGCCGAGGTGGGTTTCCGAGCGCTAGCCATTGTAGCAGCGACTTTTTTGGAAAATCCAGCCCTGGTTAGGATCCAAGATTCAACGGCCAGGCCGTCAAACACAGGACCGCTGAGCTCTGGTGGTAGACTGGGCCCTGGGAGAGAAGATCCACGCGTTCTGGCAGACGCCAGGGTGCGTCGGCGAGCAACTGTACTAGCTCTGCGTACCATGAACGACGCGGCCAATCCGGAGCGATTAATATCGCTGGGACCCCCTCTAACCTGATCTTTCTGATCACCCTTGGGAGCAGAGCTATCGGTGGAAACAAGTATGGAAGATGAAACTGATTCCACGGTAGAACCAGGGCGTCCACTGCAATTGCCTGCGGATCCCGGTATCGGGAGACGAAGTTGGGCACCTTGGCGTTTACCCTGGAGGCCATCAGGTCCACATCTGGGGTTCCCCAGCGTAGACATATCTGCTGAAAAACTTTGGGATGTAGCGACCATTCCCCTGACGCTATCCCCTGACGGCTGAGGAAATCCGCTGCCCAGTTCTCCTCGCCCGGAATGTGGACCGCTGATATCACAGAGTGATTTCTCTCTGCCCAGGTCAGAATATGTTTTACCTCGTGCATGGCCGCCCTGCTGCGGGTACCCTCCTGATGATTTATGTATGCCACCGCCGTGGCATTGTCCAATTGTATCCGGACAGGGCAGCCAGCCAGATGATGGTGAAAACTCTTCAGAGCCAGCCGAACAGCTCGGATCTCTAGAACATTGATCGGGAGGGTTGATTCCTGCCGACACCATGCCCCCTGGGCTGTATAGTGACGAAACACTGCTCCCCATCCGAGAAGGCTGGCGTCTGTTGTGACTACCAGCCAATGGACTGGAGGAAAAAATCGCCCTTGGAGGAGAGTGGTGCTGTTTGTCCACCATGTGAGCGTCTGTCTGACCTGCAGGGATAGACGGCACCGAAGATTGAGCGAGTAAGGGCTCCTGTTCCATATTGCCAAGATTGCATGCTGGAGGGAGCGGAGATGGAACTGGGCAAATGGAATGGCCTCGATTGCCGCCACCATCCTTCCTAGGACCCTCATGCAAAACCGGATGGTGTGAGGTATCGGTTGGCGAAGGACCCGTACCTCCTGACGGAGAACTAGGGCCTTGTCCCGAGGAAGAGTTATCAACCCCTGAGCAGTGTTGAAGATCATCCCCAAAAAGGTGATCTTTCGAGATGGCACAAGAGACGACTTTTTTAGATTCACCAGCCACCCTAAGCGAGCAAGGGTGTCTAGCGTAATGTTGACACTTTCCTCGCAGGTTTGAAAGGACGGACCTTGATGAGGAGATCGTCTAAGTATGGCAAGATGACTATCCCCCGGGAGTGCAGAATGGACACAACAGCAGCCATAACCTTTGTGAACACCCTGGGGGCTGTGGCTAGCCCGAAGGGCAAGGCTGCGAACTGAAAGTGAAGATCGCCGATGGCGAATCGAAGAAACCTTTGATGAGGAGGGAATATGGGAATATGAAGATATGCATCCTGAATGTCTATTGACGCTAGAAATTCCCCCTTTTCCATGCTTGCAATGACCGAGCGGAGAGACTCCATTCGGAAATGTCGAATCCTGACGAATTGGTTCAGACGTTTTAGGTCCAAAATAGGCCTTACAGTGCCGTCTTTCTTGGGTACTATGAACAGATTGGAATAGAACCCTTGACCCTTTTCGACCTCTGGTACAGGAACAATGACCCCGCTGCACCGAAGAGATTCGACCGCCTTGAATAAGGCGTGAACCCGGGAATCTTTTTTGGGAAGACGGGAGGGAAAAAAACGATTTGACGGCAGGCTGATAAATTCTATTTTGTACCCTGAGGTGACTAACTCCCTGACCCACTCGTCGTGAGTAATTGACAGCCAAGTGGGGCGAAACCAGAGTAAGCGGCCGCCTACTCTGGACGAATTGACCGGATTCTGCCTCCAGTCATTTGTCCGAATATCTTTGGGGTTTAGACCCTCTAGATCTTGGCTGTTGAGATCGCATTCTTCCCAAAGGGTTGGTCTTGTAGGAGACCTGGCGATCTCTGGCCTGATTAGGTCGTCCTGTGCCGCTGGAGGTGGCTGTTGCGGCCCAACCTGGGTTACGAAAAGCCCTAAACCGAGGCTGAAGTTGTCGGCGAAAAGGCTGTCTAATCTTTTGCTGAGGAAGGAAACTGCTCTTCCCTCCTGTCGCATCAGATATGAGCTGATCCAGCTTCTCGCCAAATAACCGGCCACTCTGATACGGTAAGGATGTGAGTGATTTCTTTGAGGTTGAGTCCGCTCGCCAAGTTCTTAACCACAAGGATCTTCTGATAGCAATCGCATTGGCAGCAGCTAGAGCTGCGCAATTTGCCGCATCCATGGAAGCGTTAATTAAGAAGTCTCCTGCAAGAGCTATCTGATTAGAGATCTCAGTTACTTCAGACGGCACTTCTATTCCGTGGAGAGCTCTATTTAGAGACTCCGACCAGGATATCATGGCCTTAGCAACCCAAGTTGCTGCAAAAGAAGGAGAGAGAGCAGAGACTGATGCCTCAAACACTGAGCGGGCCAAGCTCTCAATCAGACGGTCCGTTGGATCCTTGATCGAGGAACCGTTGGGAAGAGGGAGAAGCGTCTTGGACGCTAAACGCGATACCGGAGGGTCGACCGCAGGAGATTCCGCCCACTTCTTCAGAAGTTCGGGAGCAAAAGGATATCTGGTATTAATAGCCTTTTGTCCTGCGAAGCGTTTGTCCGGCTTTTCCCGGTGGCGCTGCACCAGCTCTTCAAACTCAGGATGAGCACCAAAAACCTTATGAGTTTGCCTGGCTCGTTTGAAGGACACCTTATGACCAGAGGCCAAGGTGGACTCGTCGTCTACCCCCAGGGATTGATTGACAGCTTCAATTAGACTGTCAATTGTCTCCTGACAACTTGGTGCTTCTAAATTGAGGGAACCTTCAGAATCGGAATCCGAATATTGATCACTCGCCCCCAAAGGTGAGGGAGAGCGAGAAACAGAACTGAAGGATGCCGAGGCCCCAGACGGCATAGGCGACACAGTGTGGGTTCGCTTCCCCTGTGTCTGCCTGGTGAGAGCACGGCCCCTGCAGGCCGGAGGTTCCTGAGCCGTAGCCAAGACGGATGAACCACTGTCCCTGCTCCTATCGGGAGCTTGAAGGGACTCGATTGCTCTCGTTAGTGACGCCATAGATTGAGACAGAGATAGGGCCCATTCTGGGGGACCTGACGCACTGGGCTCGGCTATAGGTGAAGGCTCCTGAGCCCGTTCAGAGTCACAGGCTTCACAGACCCGATTAGTCTGGGCGTGCGGAAAAGGGGACCTACAGGCAATGCATGCCGTATACAGCACCGTGTGGGTCTTAGCCCTTCTGGACATACTGGATCTGTCACAGAGTTCTTCCAGCAATTATTTGGATGTGGCGGTGCGGTGTAGCGGAGTGGAGCGCAGCGAAGGGAGCAACCAGGCTGGAGGTAGTAGCACTTACCCCAGTCCTGTATCCCCGAATGTCTAACAATGATGGGATGCCCGTCCTGCGAAGCGCTTGCGTCCACTGCTGTAAAGGGTCACTGGGCGCAAGAGAGAAGACGGAGGCTCCAGACTTCAAAAAAACGCGCCTCCCTTTCAGAGGGGGCGTGCCTAAATAGCCGAGCCTAGGGGGGGAGGGGTCACGAGGCGGGCCTAGGGCGCCGGGGACTCAATTTCCGGCCGCGGCCTAGTCTCCAGCCGAAGCCAGGGACTAAATTTCCGGCCGCGGCCTAAGCGCTGGCCGAAACCGCGGGCCTAAATTTCTGAGGAGGCCCAAAAAACAGGGGGCGGGCCCGCCGGAGGTGTCGCTGCTAGGAGGCGGAGCCCGGCCTATCTTCCGGCCAAAGCCGGGAGCAAGATTAGACGCCGCGGCCTAGTCCCCGGCCGAAGCCGGGGACTAAATTTCCGCCCGCGGCCTAGTCCCCGGCCAAAGCCGGGGGCTAAATTTTTGGCGGCGGCCGCCCAGAAGCCGGGGGGCGGGCCGCCGGTAGATGACACTGTTTAGGGGGAGGAGCTCAGGCCGGAGGCCGGGGACCGGAGCCCGGCCCCCTGCTCCTGGCTGAAGCCAGGCTGAATCACCTACCGCCTCTCTGGGACGGGGCCCGGCCTATCTCTCCCATGCTCCTGGCTGCCAGCGAAGCGCTTGTTGCTGACCCTCCAGCACATCCCTCGGCCCCACACCGATCCTTGGCTTCTCTGAAGGTGGGTTCAGGTTCCGTCTCTGTTGCTTGTAGTGGACAACAGTCCCAGCGTCTCCCCAGTCTCAACTTAGAGGGGGGGCAAACCAAAAAATGGGGGACGGTGCAGGCACCCTAACTCCATCACCCCTTCGGGGGATGAGGAGAGGGACCGTCCGCCTCCTTGCAGCACCGCAGTCTGGCATTGGTGGTGCAGTGGGGGCAGCACGGACTATCTCCTGCCACTGTACAGCCTAGGGTTTCAATACTCTAGGGTGGTCAGGGCTGAGTCCGGCATCATGTCCCACGTTGCGGGAAAGGATACGTGGAGGCTTCACTCCACGTGCTCGCCCGTTGATGGTTTGGGGAGATCGGACCCCTTCAAAAGGGTCCGTCGCCCCTATCTAATATTCGTGGGAAAGTTGAGAGAAAAAAAAAAAAAAAAAAATGGTCTGGAAGAAAACAGACGTGTGCCTCCATCAGACACTAAGCATGAACTGGGTTTGCCTGCGGCCAGTGCTGACGTGTATACGGCGGAGGAGGAGCTAACCTTTTTTTATATTTACTTAGTGTCAGCCTCCTAGCGGCAGTAGCATACACCCACAGTCTTGTGTCCCCCAATGAGACGAAGGAGAAATAGAAACAAGATAATTAAAACATCTCGATTTATTCAGGATCGAGTATGAGCATCACGTAAGGAGATCCCCGCACTTACAGCTTCGGCTGCCATTGCTGAGGTTATTAATAGTCGTCTGAGGAAGGTTCTGCTGTGCTGAATGCACTTGGGCAAATCATCAAGATCAGCTGCTGGCAGCTCCTTTGTAATTATCACCCAAAGTTGTCCCACATATGTTCAATGGGAGACCAGTCCGGAGATGTCGCAGGCCCAATGGCGGCACATTTAGGTCACGCAGGCAGCTCACAATTGCACCAGCAACATGCTGATTGGTATTGTCATGTTGAAAAATGGCTCCCGGAACAAGACCGCATCATTGGTTCCATGATCAAATCGATTTAACGCCGAGCTGTTAGCGTACATCCAATGTAGGCTTCTGTACATTATCTCACACAGTAAGAGCGGGACTACGACTGGTGTTCCCACGTGAAGGCCTCTTCATGGCCTCCAGACTGATCTCCAGCCATCATGGGATCCAACACAAAAGTGGCACTCATCGCTGAAGAGGATAGACCTCCATTTCTCCATGTGGAGACCACATGGCAACAGGTCCTACTCTTGGGATTATGGTGTAGGGGTCTCATAAAGTACGGTTGCTTGTACTACTGTGAGCAGCCTTTGCGGCCTAAACGTGACACCATGGCCTGCAGCATCTCCAGACTTGCCTCCCATGGAGCACATCTGGAATGTCATTCTTAGGCGACTGCAAAGGGAGCTGCCAGCAGCGGATCTTGATGATTTGCCTAAGTCCATTCAGTGCAGCAGAACATTCCTCAGATGACCATTAGTAACCTCAATGATGGCAGCCGAGCCTGTAAGAGCGGGGATCTCTGCACGTGGCGCTCGTACTTGATATGGAATTATTTGAGATGTTTTGAATATTTTTCTTCCATTTTTTTTTCATTTGCAGATCAGTAACCTGTCTATCCATCCTGTGACTTCCATAATTCCACGACTTTTCCTTCTAGGCGTTGCAATTTCAATATTGAGGAGTGTTGTCAACGTCAGATCAATCCGACACCTGGCCCCACACGTGATCAGCTGTAATCTGCCTTGTTGGCGGCTGGCAGCTCCGTACATCCGGCTACCGTCAGACATGATAACAGCTGATCGTGTGGAGTACCAGGTGTCGGACCCCCATTAATCATCCATTCATGACCTGTCATTATGATAGGCTGTCAATATAAAAGCAGCGCATTATATGCCATCACCTAACAACAGGACAAAATAATGCAGCGGTGGCGAGCGAGGCCACCCATCCATTGTGACCGGGCATTTCAGAGCCCCTTTCTTAAGATCGCAGCGGTCCCCAATGGTCGGATCCCCACTGATCAGCAAGATATCACCTATCTAATGGATAAGTAAATTATTCCCAACATTGCAAGTATATAATATCTCTGCTTGCAGTCATTGAAGGGGGAAGATTCACAGCCGACTCCCAGATACTGTTGTTCTTATGGAAACGGTGAAGGCCGCCCTTCAATGACTGCAAGCAGAGCTCTTGAAAAGAAATTGATGCACACGGTATATTAAAACGTTGCATGACTTTTACTAACATTAGATTATTTTACTACAAATATTCAGTTCTTGAATGTCAGACGTACTCCGGTACAGTCCAGCCCATTAGTCCTCATCTTACTACCTGCTCAATCATCCGCATATTTTAAGACATCCGTCTACAATTCATTTGGGAAATGACAATATTACCCAAGAACAGATCAACTTAGACAGTGAAGAAAATCACAAGTTTCCACACTATCGAACTTCCGGATGACGCTGTGGTGTGTAAATCAAGTATAGTATTAGTGCATGGGGGTCCACCACTTAGGACCACCACTCCATGAGCCACCAGAGGACAGAATCTTGATCCAAGGGATCTGTCAAGGGATTACATGGACGGTCATTCAATTGAATGCAGCCGCTATAGGGTTAATATCTAACCAGCTACCATCTTGGATCAGCCATGATCACCTTCCACCCGAAAAGGGATCATCTTCATGACATATCCGTTAGTTCCTTGAGATATAGGAGGGGGGAATATAACAAGGCCTAAAAGCCAGTTTTAGAACAAGGCACAAAAACGTGCAACGTTTTGGTCTTTTAAGCCAGTCTGATATGGGAGTGGTAGAGCAGCCACGGTTAGTAGAGACGAGCGACTCTATTCCCATGACCCAGGCATGGCCGTAGGACGGGAGTCCTGCCAACAGCATCCTACCGCTTCCCCTTTTGATTAGCCAGCCTGCAGCAACATCATCTGTGCGTCACGTTACCACAATGACATCGCGTCAGTCCGGCTAATCATAAGAAGAGGCGCGGATGCCGCCGTCAGGTAGGAGGAGCACACATGGCTTCCACCCAGCGGCCATGGAATACTGACCCGTCCGCTGGACCCGGGTCCTGACAGTAGATTTGCATCTGGAGCCGTTAGCTGGGTGATTAGATCCAAAGCAGGTTTAGGAATTGTGATTTTTGTAAAAAAAAAAAAAAAAAGTCCTAATTCCACTCCGGGGAAGGGGCAGGAGAGGAATAATAATGGCAATGAAGCAGCAGAAAAAAAAAAAATAAAATAAAAAACACTTCAAAAACTTACACCACATGATAAAGCCCCATCCCCGAAATGTAACATTTTTTTTTGGACCCACCCCAAATTTAGGGGAGGAAAAAAGGAAAAAACTAATTTTTCATGAAAAAAAAAAAAAAAATCGGGTCCATCTTATAGTTCAAATTTAGCTTGGGGTGTGGAGGGGCCCCTGGAGAAGCCAGAGGCAAGAGTGGGGCGATGCTGCATGCCCTGGGCTGCGAGGATGTGGCACCCCCCGAATAAACTACTTTCGGACTATAAGATGCACTCCCATTTTCTTCCCAAATTTGGGGGGGAAGTGCATGACTGAAAGAAAGAACGAGCACTGTAAGAATACACCAGACACATATTCTTTCCCCCTTCTTGAGGACCACAGTACTCCTGTGCCTCCTAACTTCCTGCCAGCCAGGCAGCAGTGCACTCTGGAGGACTGACAGTTTGGACAGGCGGTATGGTAGCACTGCAGGCCCGGACTGTGCACTCTTCTATGCCGTAAGCCGATTTGCCCGTGCAGCATCACAAGAGCGCACTGGCCGGATCTGCCAATTTCAGTGCAGCACCTGCATGATCTAAAGCAAGGAGCTTGCAATAGTTCGCTCCTTACCAAGGAACCCGGCAGTCGCCGATAGAATGCAGAGGTGGTTGGTTTGCAAAGTTGCATGGTTTTACAAGCACTTCGTCGTTTTATACATTTAATGAGAGGAGACAACCCCTTTAAGAGCATTCCATTAGAAACCAACTAAGCAGCTCTACAGGAGGAGGACATCGCTGTTGGCAGACCAAAAAGACACAAGGGCATCACTCACCTGAGCTCCTACCAGCTGCAGCAAGGCAGAGTTGACGGGCAGCAACTCAATGTCTGTGTTTATGGTGGTCTGGTCGAACGGACAAGCCTTGCGGTGAAGCTTGTTCAGGCACATCTTGCAAACTGTGTGCCCGCAGCCCAGGCTGATGGGTTTCCGGATGGTTTCGTCGAAGGTCTGCGTGCAAATGGGGCAGGACAGGAAGTCGGTCCATTGTGGAGCTTGTACAGGCATGTTGTCCCACTTTAAAATAGGAGCTTGCAAAAGCAAAAAAAGGGGGTAAGGGAGCTAAGCACAGATTCCACTGGAATCAAAAAACCTTTCCAAAATAAAGTTTGTCTTTCTTGTATATCTTCTGTAAATACAGACAGTCAGCACATAGTGGAATATGTGACCTAGAGGGGAGGAAAAAGAGAAAAAGGAGGTTAAGTCATGGAAAAAACACAGACCTAGAGCAACATGGCGCCGGACAATGTGAGCGCCATGAAATATTATTTTGGTGCCAACATGGTTCATCACATCTGGCCATTCGTTTCCCTTGATGTGGCCATGGTAATTCCCAATCATGTAATGCATCGATGGGCCACATCTGTTGGCGTAAAGGTGACCCCTATGATGCCATCCATATGAATAAATAGTCGGTATTGGGCCATCTTCAATCTGGCAGCCACTACAGTGGGCATGGGCAGTAGTATACATACATGGCTATTGATTCAGGGGCAACATCAAAATCCAGTATTGTCTTATCCAACAACCCAACCTCCAACATGTTCTCAAGTGCCACAATAGGTTGCGACGCTGAAAATTAAAGGGGTTTTTCCCATCATCAAAACTTATTAACTATTCACAAGAATGGGGGTCCCTGAGTCCCCTGTGCAAATGGAGCAGTGGAGGGACCACCAATCGGTCTACGGGACTGACAGACATTGGCTGTGCCGGGTTTCCCTGTCTGTCCCGACAGTAAATGGAACGGTAGTCGCACACCGACATTATGGCTCTGTTCACACAGCAGATCCTCGTCTTCATGGTTATACTGATTATAGGAAACCTGTAACGAGGCTTAGATGAGCCCCATTTTGGCAGATTCGGCAGATAGAAGTATCAACCCACTACAGGTCATCCAGAAGCCCGAGTGCATGGAGTCCTATTACGGATGATGGCTCACGAGTCATTACGTCACGGTAATCCAGTCGTATAAATACAACGCCAAATAAAACTTACAAGACGACGTCTCCGCCACAGACGAAAGGAAACCCCTTCTCCATAACCACGGAGACATGTGAGCGGCTACCGGCCTGTCTGACAAATTGCCAAGCTCACTCAGCCGGGTGACTCAGGAGTTACACACGTTTAGTGCACAGGTCCAAATGCTCTGGTTTCACGATACTTTAAAAGAAGGCGGCACGCCTCACCCTGCCTCATTAACCCCTCAATCCCTGGCGGTTCACACCGGGCGGTGAAATGAATCATCAAAAGGAGGAAGATGTGACAGAAAAAAAGAAAAAGACAAACAAAAATGAAAAAGGGGTCACGTTATCGGAGTGACTCATAGAAGGAAGCTCACAGCTCTCCAGACAGAAAAGTTGCTTCTATCTTGTGACCCCCGTGGGCGATAAAGGTCGCCTTACAAACGGTTAAGAATAGCGCGCCAGTGACACCGGGCACACGTGGGGGAGACAAATATAGAAGCCGGAAGGAAGGAACGAAACACATGGCCCAAGCCGATATCACCATCTATTTACCGGCCAGAAGTTCGGCCCCGTAACAAGAACGCTAGACAGAGTTTATGTAATTCCTGTGGCCATGATTGCCATTTTTCCAGAGGACCTGTCACCAGGTCAAGAGTGGGCAGTTTTTTCTCTTAATTTGTTCCCACCGCTTCCCTGAGTGTTCCTTTTCTTTTCTTTTTTTCTAACTCTGACATAGGGGTCCGGAGATATGGGCATTTTATGGTTATAATCTTTACTAAAGGGGTGTGGCTTACAGGATCCTCAGGGGCGTGTTTAAGGATTACACTGAGCCACGACCATAAAAATTAGCACCGGATAAAAAGGCTTGTATCTCTGGAACCGTATGGTGGATTTAGAATGCTCAGGGGAACAACGCGGGAAAAAGTGTACACTTTAAAAAAATAAATAAAAATAAAGTGCCAGGCAGTGAACAGGTTGGTTCTGCAGCTCAGGCTGATATCTAAAATTGCCAGGGCCGGATTGTGGTGTCACTTCGCGACTTCACAACTAACGAGTGTCAATGGAGTCCCAATTCTAAAATTGCTGCGAAACCCAAGTCGTTGACGGATATCACTAGCACCGGCCTTAGGCGACAACTATCACACGACACGCAGGTTACTGCGTAATTGCCGTGGTTTTGCACAGTGACCCACAACCACAACATGGCTGTCTAAAAAAAAATCCAAGACTATCTGATCTTTTTTACCTGCAGGTCACAGATTTGGCTGAATGGGAAATAAGTCATACACGATCTACACTGAAGTTTATGGAAGCAAAGTTGTGCGCGACTTATGATCAAAAATCATCTGTGTCGGATAGTGGGCGCAGGTCCCAGATACGACCCGTGGACAGGAGAGGATCAATTTCTGGCTAAAAGCGGCCATGGTTTTTTTTAACCCTCATAATCCCTCGAAAAGGAGCGTGCTGAAATAGGAAGTCATTTTGGTTCTGGATGAAAATGTAAAAAAAAAAAGATATTTTGAGAATTCAACTGGGGGCAATGAGTCTATCCAGGTGGGGGGCATCATAATATACAATAAATTATAGAAACATTATGTGTCATTCACGTGACGCGCGCCAGTACAGCCCATGACCACAGGAAACAGTGGATGGCGGTAGCATTCATATGCTGGCCTGGCATATAGTCATTCCAGAAAAATAAAAGACCACTGGAGACCACTGTATCACAAGCGTTAGAGCAGCAAGGATTAAAGGGGTTGCCCATGGTGGTCTTTAAAAAAAGAAAAAAAAATCCTACCTGGCCCTGCGGTCGGTGCCCTCCGAAGGACTCATTGCTTACTCTTCAGGCGATCAGGTGACCGCTGCAGACAATTAGCACCCACTGATGGTTTGCAGTGGTCAAGTGCTGCGTAAGTTCCAGCTTGGATGGCATGTGACCACTGCAGTTTATCGGTGGCTACAGCGGTAACCTCATGTTACCCGCCCACCAGAGAGGAATCAGAGAGACATGGCCGGGAACACAGTGAATGGGAGGTTAGAAAACTTACCGTATATACTCGAGTATAAGCCGAGATTTTCCGCCCATTTTTTAGGGCTGAAAGTGCCCCTCTCGGCTTATACTCGAGTCATATACCAGGGGGTCGGCGGGGGAGGGCAGCTGTCCTATATACTCACCCCCTCCTGGCGCGGTCTCTGCAGCCCCTGCTCTTCTCCCACGGTCTCCGGCGCCTGTGTTCAGCGGTCAGGTGGTACCGCTCATTAAAGTCATGAATATGCTCATATTCATGACTTTAATGAGCGATACAACGTGACCGCTGAAGTTAGGAATAGCTGCTGGAGACCGTGGGAGAAGAGCAGGGGCTGCAGAGACTGCGCCAGGAGGGGGTGAGTATATGCGATATTCACCTGTCCCCATTCCACCGCTGCTCACCGCTGTGTCCTCCCGTCCTCTAGCTGTGAATGTTCAGGTCAGAGGGCGTGATGACGTGGTTAGTGTGCGCCGCGCCCTCTGCCTGAGCCAGCGGTGACACCGGCACCTGTCCCCAATAGTGCGCCGGTATCCCGCCTGCTCAGGACACCAGCACCTGGCCCCCAGCAATGAGAGGCGAGTATGTCTTTTCTTTTTTCATTTGCAGCGGCAGCATAAGGGACCTATACTATCATATGGGGGCACAATCTATGGAGCATCTTGTGAGGCATAATACATGGGGCAGAATATGGGGCATAATACATGGGCAGCATATGGGGCATAATCTATGGAGCATCATATGGGGGCATAATACATGGGGCAGCATATGAGGCACAATCTATGGAGCATCTTGTGGGGCATAATACATGGGGCAGCATATGGGGCACAATCTATGGAGCATCATATGGGTGCATAATACATGGGGCAGCATATGAGGCACAATCTATGGAGCATCTTGTGGGGCATAATACATGGAGCAGCATATGGGGCACAATCTATGGAGCATCATATGGGGGTATAATACATGGGGCAGCATATGAGGCACAATCTATGGAGCATCTTGTGAGGCATAATACATGGGGCAGCATATGGGGCACAATCTATGGAGCATCTTGTGGGGCATAATACATGGGCAGCATATGGGGCACAATCTATGGAGCATCTTGTGGGGCATAATACATGGGGCAGCATATGGGGCATAATATATGGGGCATAATATATGGGGCAGCATATGGGGCTCCTGATTCAATATGGCTATTCAAAAACATTTAACCTACTTTAATTTTACTTTTATTGGTATCTATTTTTATTTTTGAAATTGACCAGTAGCTGCCTCATTTTCCACCCTAGTCTTATACTCGAGTCGATAAGTTTTCCCAGTTTTTTGTGGCAAAATTAGGGGGGGGGGGGTCGGCTTATACTCGGGTCGGCTTATACTCGAGTATAAACTGTATGTTGTTTTTTGTAATACTAAAACCACCATGTTATAAGAAGCAGTGGACTACGCCTTTTAAATTAACTGTGCATTAATCTGAACTATTTTATCACATTTTCAGGAGAAAGTTTCTTTTATTAAAACTTTTGGACGACTACACAAGGAAGATATGTGAGAAGTATAGCCTGAGGTGGGCAAGTGGTGGAGAGTCACATGTGGAGGACATGATGCATCAACTTGTATAAATCCAGTGTGGAATTTGCAGCCCACACCCATGAACTGTCATCTGTAGCGACCCATGAAGAGAGAAGAACTACCCGCTCCCCCGTAATCAGTGCTGATCATATAAAAGACTGACCCCCCTTCTGCGGCCAGCAAGCAGCTGCAGCACTTCTTGGCAATGTGCTGCGATTCTGGAAGTCACCGCCATTCACTCGTGAGTGCAGGGATCACACGCTCGGGGATTAAGCAACTTGCACAAACGTCCGTGATGTAATGAGTCCTAATAATGTAATAAGACAGGAATCGTCCCTATCCGTCCCATACCCCGGGTCTCCCTCCAGTCTCTACACATGCCTCCTGTCCGTTGGAGCAGGATATACAGAGACCAATGGGGACTAGCATATGCTGTGGCCAGTGATCGGCTGCAGCGGTCACATGCCCACCCAGATGGAGTAGGAGACAAGCAGGGGGCTCAGCAAGAACCAGACCGGGAGAGATGGGGAGTTAGTAAGGCGAGCATTACCCTGCCATCATTACTACTAATATCCCATTCTCAACAGTTTTTATATAAAGTTTAAGGCTCTGTTCACATGTTGGATTTTTGTACTCGGCAGTAAAAACACGGAGTGTAAAACGCAGCTATTTGCTATTGCGGATTTATAGGAGTGATTTTTCTTATTCGCCAAAAAAGCCGCAAATGCTATGCTGTTGGGTTTTTTTCAGACTTTTTTTTTTGCAATTTCTCATTACTTTCAATGGGTTAAAAAAAAATGCTGCAAAAATGAGAACTGACATGGTGCAGATCTGATAAAAAAAAAAGGGAAAAAAAGCGCATGTGTCGACTAGAGTCTCCGCCGCTTCTCTCACAGTTCTAGCGACAATGACGATCTAGTTGGCACGTAACCATAACCAACATGCATAGATACGGTCCCCATGGCCGACCACCCGCGCTGCCAGGACAGGAAAATTATGACAGTGTGCATATTGCACGTGGTCACAATTCGTCAGTCTGTAGCCATATAGAGTAAAGGCAGTATCCTGGACCAGAGTATCCTGGACAATCCCTTTAAAGGGAATCTGTCACCCCATTTTTGGACTATGAGATACGGCCACCGCCATCAAGGGATTATCTACAGCATTCTGTAATGCTGTAGATAAGCCCCCCGATGTCCCGTCGCGGCTCCTGTGCAGGTGTACTGATCTGCCATGGTGAGGGTAGAGCAGAGTACTGCAGTGCGCAGGCGTCGGACCTCTCTGACCTTTCCCGGCACCTGTGCACTGTAGTACTCTGCTCTGCCCTCACCAGGGCAGATCAGAGCGCCTGCGCAGGAGCCGCGACGGGACGGAAAGAAGAGGATGGCTTCACTACAAGATGGGAGGCGCCGAACTGGACCACGACGCCCATCGGACGGGACGGCGGACCGCCCCTGGGTGAGTATAATATAACTAGTTTTTCTTCACTTTCAGGTGACATCGGGGGCTTATCTACAGCATTATACAGAATGCTGTAGATAAGCCCCTGATGGCAGTGGCCGCATCTCATAGTCCAAAAATGGGGTGACAGATTCCCTTTAAGGGATCGCTTGTGCAGCATTTTTTTTTTTTATTTACAGAGAGTTTAAAAAGCATGTTAGGTTATGTTCACACATTACATTTTTGCAGCATTTTTCTATTATGCTTTTCTTTTAATGCAAATTAAAAACTGCTTTTTAAAAAATAGCAGCAAAAACTAGACGATTTCAGAAATCTCATGCACAGAGTCCCTTCTTTCAGCATTATTGCAAGGTCTTCTCCAACAGAGAAAGCAAAAAAAAAAAGCAGCAAAACGCAATCATGAGTTTTGCCACTTTTTTGGTGACAAACTAAACATGTACTGTACACAAATGACACATACAATCTGCACAAAAACAGCAGCAAAAAATCACCAAATAACTTCCCTGTTGTAATTGTCCGGCCCATTTACACACAACAATAAGTGGCCCAATATGAAGCACGAGACGAGTGACCCAAATAATCCGGGGAGTTATAAACTCATTGGGAAACTAATTGCAAGTATGAAATGTCAATGTTTTCAGCGGCGGCGGTCCCAGACAAAACGTTCAGGTCTATCAGAATAGGAGGCCCCTCCAGGATAAATATCTGCCAAAGTCAGACATCAGAGCCGCCAGGAAGAAAACATTACATTTATATGCGCCCCGCATGTAGCATTTGTGGCCACTAGCTTCTTGTGCACCAACAGCAGCCGTTCACCCGCTCCATACACAGAAACTGCGCCCGCTCCTAATGCAACAATTGCGCTCGCTCGCTCCTTACACAGCAATTGCGCTCGCTCGCTCCTTACACAGCAATTGCTCTCGCTCGCTCCTTACACAGCAATTGCTCTCGCTCGCTCCTTACACAGCAATTGCTCTCGCTCGCTCCTTACACAGCAATTGCTCTCGCTCGCTCCTTACACAGCAATTGCTCTCGCTCGCTCCTTACACAGCAATTGCGCCCGCTCGCTCCTTACACAGCAATTGCGCCCGCTCCTTACACAGCAATTGCGCCCGCTCGCTCCTAATGCAACAATTGCGCTCGCTCATTCCTTACGCAGCAATTGCTCCTCGCTCGCTCCTTACACAGCAATTGCTCTCGCTCCTTACACAGCAATTGCTCTCGCTCCTTACACAGCAATTGCTCTCGCTCCTTACACAGCAATTGCTCTCGCTCGCTCCTTACACAGCAATTGCTCTCGCTCGCTCCTTACACAGCAATTGCGCCCGCTCGCTCCTTACACAGCAATTGTGCCCGCTCGCTCCTAATGCAACAATTGCGCTCGCTCATTCCTTACGCAGCAATTGCTCTCGCTCGCTCCTTACACAGCAATTGCTCTCGCTCCTTACACAGCAATTGCTCTCGCTCCTTACACAGCAATTGCTCTCGCTCGCTCCTTACACAGCAATTGCGCCCGCTCGCTCCTTACACAGCAATTGTGCCCGCTCGCTCCTAATGCAACAATTGCGCTCGCTCATTCCTTACGCAGCAATTGCGCCCCCTCGCTTCATACGCAGCAATTGCGCCCGCTCGCTCCATACGCAGCAACTGCGCCTGCTCACTCCTAATGCAACAATTTTGCTCGCTCCTTATGCAGCAATTGCGCCCGCTCGCTCCTTACGCAATTGCGCCCGCTCGCTTCTTACACAGCAATTGCGCCCGCTCGCTTCTTACACAGCAATTGCGCCCGCTCGCTTCTTACACAGCAATTGCGCCCGCTCACTCCTAATGCAACAATTACTCTCGCTCCTTACGCAGCAACAGTGCCCACTCGCTCCTTACGCAGCAACAGTGCCCACTCGCTCCTTACGCAGCAACAGTGCCCACTCGCTCCTTACGCAGCAACAGTGCCCGCTTGGTCCTTACGCAGCAATTGCGCCGCTCGCTCCTTACGCAGCAATTGCGTCTGCTCGTTCCTTACGTAGCAATTGTGCCTGCTCGCTCCTTACGCAGCATTTGCGCTTGCTCGCTCCTTACGCAGCAATTGCGCCCACTTGCTCCTAATGCAACAATTGTGCCCGCTTGCTCCTAATGCAACAATTGCGCCCACTCGTTCCTTACGCAATTGCGCCCACCCGCTCCTTAAGCAGCAATTGCGCCCACCCGCTCCTTACGCAGCAATTGTGTCCACTCGCTCCTTACGCAGCAATTGCGTCAACATGTCAATGTTTTCAGCGGTGGTGGTCCCAGACAATCACACAAAACGTTCAGGTCTACTAAAAAGAAGGTTCCTCCAGAATAAATATCTCCCAAATTCAGACATCAGAGCCATCAGGAAGAAAACATTACCATTTTCTGCGCCCTCCATGTCACATTTGTGCTGCTCGCTCCTTGCACAGCATTTGCGGCCACTCATTCTCCGGGTAGCATTTTCGGCCGCTCGCTTTTTACGTGACCTTTTCCTGCGCTCGCTTTCTATGCACTCCTTACAGGCGCTTGTTAAAAATCGAATACAAAAATGCAGGTGACTTCCAAACTCTGTGTGAACTGGGGACAAGGACCCCATACGGCAGAGCGAGCGGAGCGATTCTAATAAGCGATTACGGAGCACAATACGAGCGCACAATGCAGCGATTCATATAAAGCGTGTAGGAGTAGAAAGCTGTCATCCACACAACACAGAGCCCAGCTTGTGCTCCGGACCCAATGCTGGCAGCCCGGGCAGACGCACCACGCAATGGTGGCAGCCAAATAAACGGGGGGCAAAGAGCTGTCGCTACAGCAATGGGCTCAATCCTTATACAATGCTGCAAAAAGAAAAAAAAAACCCGGCTCTTCCTGTCAGAGGTTACACAATATCCCACACCCAGCGCTGCACAATAACAACAAGCTGCCCACAGTGTGCACGGGAGCCAATGCCACCGTCACTCACCAGCCATCCGCCGCTCCATCAAGCAGCCACAAGTCCCCGGAGGGGTCCGGACGGCCCTTTTCTTGGTCTGGGAGCACCTCTGTGTAATAAAGTTGCTGTCTGCTCAGCCTGGCTTCCTCATTCCTGCAAGTTATTTGCAACGCCCTCCTTAAAGGGGCAGCGCTTCTTTTCAAGAAGAAAAGAGGAAGTAGTGAGCAGTCATACTGGTTCATTAACATTGAAAAAAGAGGAGGGGGGCGGGAGAGGGAAATTAGTTTTCGGGCGAAACCTAGAAGTGGGCACACGGGATGGCAGGACGGGGAGAAGAGGGGTGCTGCCATGGGGGCACCGCAGCGTCTCCTCCCCGGTAGGACGGGGACGATTCTGGTTTATTCGGGAAATGTCATTCCTATTAATTATGGCAATACACAACGGCGTAGTTTCTCTTCCCGTTTTTTTTCCCTCCCCCTCGAGAGATTGCTTGTTGTTGTTGCACATTATTATTATTATTTTTTTTGTCCTGCAACCACAATGTATAGATGCATAATGCAAGAGGACACGAGCCGTGCAAAGGCGCCATCCAAAAGGGTAATGCCATCCTGTAAAGTGGGGGGCGACCTCTGGTACCACCGCCAATCCTGAGAATTACAGGGGTTGTTTTACAGCATTCGGCCCCTGCACTGCGGAGCTCGCGGCCACTTGTCTGTGCAGGTAAAGCGCAGCCGGACCCGTTCACTTAAAAAGGGTCCGTTCCCAGGCACAAAAACCCCAAAAAAGTGAAGGAGACTGTGACAATATCAGCTCTGCAGTCCTTAATTCTTAGGATCAAAAAAGGTCGGACGTCCACCGGGATATACGGGGGATGAGTATTATTCTTTTTTTGTTACTTAAATGCATGTAGTTTGGGCTAAAAAAAAAAATCATTTTATTAATTGGGTTCCATGAAACATTTTGCACCGTTTGCCTTCTGTAGCCTCTGTGCTGCACCGTCCACTGAAGGCTGCAGAATGAGCTCTCAGAGAACCCATCAGCGAGCGCATTCTGATGATCCAATCGGAAAGTTTCTAACTCTAATTGTTTCCTTTTCTTTTTTTTATACTTCGTTACTATCAGCTAATTTATGGCCACAGACCACCTCAGAGGTGAATGGGCAGAGAAAAAAAAGCCCAAACAGTGCAATTTTTTTTTATTAAACCAAATTGCAAACCTGATTTTTTTTTTAGCCCCAATTACATGAAATCGAGTTAAAAAAAAAATAAAGTTTTTCTCCTAACAATCCCAACAAATAAGTTGGGCAGCGCGAATCAGAGCAGGGCGATTCGTCGTTATCTCAGGGCCCCCAAAAACGGATTCACTAAAATGCCTGCTCTTTATGCTCAGGAGTCCAGTGGGCGGAGCTATTCTGTGATTGACAGTCTCCCTGTATGACAGAGAGCAAGTATCCTATCACTACATGCTCTATGGCACGAACACTATAGGCGTCAATACCCTCCATCAATGGCCATGCTATTCTTCATGGAAATCCACTCCCATCGTAGAGATGGGGATTGCGGCCAGTGAGGGGGGGGGGGGAATAAAAATCTACTGTTAGTCTAGATATGTCTATTCCTGGAAAAGCTGGGTGACAACAACACAGGTTTCGAAGACTATGATACAGGACAATAGCTCTACTTACCGTATATATTGATGCAGGTGAAGTAAAGGATGGAATATAACTGAGCAGACTTGTCATTCAGGACTCTGGGAAAGATGGGTAAAACCATGGCTGGGGTGCAGAGCTCAGTATGGATCGTAGCCCACCTTTCTAAGGTGAATTGAAGTCTGAGGAAGTTGGGAAAGCTGGGTAACAGACCTGTAGAAAATGTACCAGCCACCCAGCTTTCCCATTCATTTTTTAGCCAGATCAGCCGTAACGATGGGCCATCATAAAGAGCCATAAAGGGGCAATCGTCATCCAAAAGCCGCCATGTAAAATAACTGAATGAATTCATAAATATTCAGAAAGTATTCAGTCCCTAACAAATCCTATTAATGCCATAAAAGAATAGTTTAGACTTAACGCTTATGTCTGCGGAGCGGCGGTCATGACGAGCGCGGCTATAACATGACGACCTTGCGTGACTCGTCGCAGTCACCACCGGGCTATGAAAATTAGTGTAAATCGCCCTATTTAAGAAGGAGAATTACAGCAGCAGAATAACCATTAGCCCATTTAGTGTGAGCCATGTCATATAAATTTGGGGTGAACACCACCCCCGGTGACTACAGGTGATCCGAGCATCATTCAGCCCATAAACCGCCGTACAGCGAGGCCGCCATGATCCATCGGTGACCATTCAGGTTATTCCTGTACACTACATTATAGAAACCCTTCCTCTGCTCATTCATTCTCCTGCCTCTCCCATGGTACGCTGGATATTCGCTAATTAGACTTCCAGTGACTAATATATTTCCTAAAATAACATCAGCTGCAAGAAAGGCGGGAACAAAAAAAAAAACAGCAAATTTACACCAAACACATTGCACAATAGCGCGGCTACTACTGGATCACAGAAACATTGAAAATAAAAGGGTAAAACTTTTTTTTTCCATAGGTTGCAGGATAGGTTTAAGGAAAAAAAAAAAAAAGTCAGCAAAAAAAAAAAAAGCAACATAGAATATTGAAAAATCAATTGTTATTTTTATATACGGTGCATATTAAAAAATAAAATATTGAAAACATTTACACACTCACATATGTACATATAAAGTCATTATTTAGGAGTGCTAACCCACCGGGCAATCATAAATTATCATTTTGTATGGCTCCTTTACCCCAACACCAAGATATCATCAAGTTTGTTTTTTTGTTCATCCTGTTGAAATGCTGTTTTATGTTGTTGGGTTTATTTTCGATCAGCATGTGTGCGCTCCTAAGAGTAACCGTTGATGTATTTTCTAAATCAATAGTACACATGACAATAAGAACCTTTGCGATATATCTTATCAGAGAAATCTATTTCTTTCCTCCTCCATTCATTCTCAAATTTCTCATTTCACAAGTTAAGATTTTTCCATTAGTGAGATAGGAGATGACAGTTGGTGCTCGTAAGATTCTATGTAGTAAGGAGGAGCTTGGCATCTAGCTCCTCTCCTTAGAACTGTATCGGTGCCAACTGTCATCTGCTAAGATTCTATATAGATGAGAGGGCGCTAGAGGCGGAGCTCCTCCATTCGGCATAGACTCTTATGTGCACCAATTGCCATCTCCTAGCTCAGATATGGGAAAATGAGTCTTCACTGAACACAGATTTTACCTATGAAATGACAATTTTGAAAATTAACAATCAGTCCTGGCAGAGAAAGAAACAGATTTCTATGATAAGATACATTACAAAGTTTCTTTATGTGTACTATTCATTTATTAAATTAAAAATGTTTATTCAGGTTTTAAAATGTTTAATATTTACTTAACAAAAATCATTTGCAAGCAGGCTGACAAGGCCGCAATATAACCCAATCACTCTCCCCTCCAAAGCTCCCCACCGTCATTGCTGCGGCCTCCGTCTGGCCCCGCTTATACAGTTACCCCCTCCACCATACATGAGAAAATTTGGTGTTTTTAAAAGGGAAGAGAGGAGAAAGCTGTCGCCGTCTGGTAGCGGCTCATTCCCTAAATAACAAAAAGGGTCAGGTGTTAAAAATTCAAACTGCCCGACCCTTATGTCCCCCTATGTCACCTGCTGGCCGAAGAGATGGCAGACCCACACACAGGCCGACGACTGATATCGGGAGTGATCGGCCCACTTTAGACTAACGTCCTCCCACTCCTGACTCGGAGGCTTTTCTCGTGCTGCACCAGTTCTCTTGAATGCTCTACCCCAGACAGATATATATCCAACACAGCTTTAATTTTGCCCTAAAAACTCATCTTTTTAGCCAAGTCTTTCATATCCACCGATCTAACCTTTTTTTGTTCCTCCTCTTCTACATTATTTTAGCAGAACCTGGTCCCTCCGGTTTTAACAGCACCCCCCAGACTATACTTCATGCACAGAAACTAGCTGGGATAACATATACATATATATTTTCCTAATTAATTTTATCCTTATTAATATGATGAATAGATATATATATATATATATATATATATTAATTATTTCCCTCCAACCTGGCATGGATGCACCTAAACTTTATATGATGGTTTCAGGAATGACTTCTTGCTCCCGGCCACAAGATGGGATGCATCCTCCATCCCCCCCCAAAAGAAGAGGCTGCTTTCCTTTCCAAAGTCTTTTGGCATAGTGGCAGCCAGGCCGTCGTCACAACCATCACAGCGACCTGTCATGACTCAGCACAGAACGGAAATCATCACCAACAAAACAGGCAGAGAATGACACGAAGCTGAATTTCCCCCAAGTCACGCAGCGCGCACAGTGTAAAATCCACAGATGAAGCAGCGTTTCCACGACGCGCTCCGTTACTGTAACAAGATAAGGAGAAAATGTGCACTTTTGGTAAATTTCACACTTGCCGTTTTCTCTCGTAACCCGGATGTTATGCTCGGTTATTTTCTGACAATTATAGGGGGTATTCCCAGATCAGACATGTGGCCGACAGCCGGGAATCCCACCTAAGGCACCTGTGTAATCCTGCAGAGCAGGGGTTCCCCGATCACTGTGGCGGGGGGCACACACGCACAGATCTCAGTGACACTTATGCAAATTCTGAATATAAGCCCCGGACGTTTTTATCTTTTTCGGTCAATGTAGCTTTACGGAAAAAAAAAGCCATTCCGAAGATTCAATATTTTTCTTTTTTCAGAATTTAAAGGGTTTGTCTGGGACTTTCACACTGATGGTCTTTCATGGGATACATCACGAATATCAGATGGGTGGGGGTGGGACACCTCCGCTGATCAGCTGTTATCAGTGCCGGACCAAAGTGCTCAGTTGCACAGCACAGAGCCGTCACTGGAATAGGGGTGGATGTGCAGTACCAGCTGCAACCACTATACAGCTGATGGAGCTGTGCCGTGCAGAAGAGCAAGGCATCGGGAACAGCTGATCAGCGGAGGTGTCGCACCCCCACCAATCCAATATCAATGACCTATCCTAAGGCCAGGGTCACATGACCGTATTTTCTCTCATCCGAGAAAATCAGTCCGATTATGCTAAACACACTATGATCAGATTGTTCCGATTTTCTCGCATGAGAAAAAAAAAGGCTCAATTTTCTCCATTGTTTCAGTCTATGGAAATCCAACTTGGATGTCTTCTCAGTGCAGTCCAATGTTTTACTCACAGGCTCAATGACTTGGATGGTCAAATGCGATCCGATTTTAGGGTGCAAAATCGGTCATACTGCCATTTTTTTCCTTGGACAGACTTGATCCAAGGGATAAAAAAAAAATCAAACGTGTGCACGGCCCAAGTGCCATCTGATGTTTTGTTGGATCGCACTCAAAATGAAAAAAACGGTCGTCTGCAGGAGCCATAAGGATAGGCCATCAGTGTAATAGTCCCAGAAAACCCCTTCAATCAACTGGTTAAATTAATATTTTGATAGATTGGACCTTTAGGGACACGAAAAAACCCAATTATGTTTATTTTTATTCAATTCTTTATCGTGGAATTGTGAAAAGGGAGGTGGGAGGGCGAGATATCTATCTATCTCTCTCTATATATACACATACACACACATACACATAATGCCCAAACATTGTTATAACTGGAAGCCATGAGAGGGGGCATAAAATAATTCTAAAATTCTCCAATATGCCTAATAAATTGTCACCAAATCTATAGATCCGTGCGCTCTGCTGCATCATTCACCATCAAGGAGGCCGATGCCTGGATGTTTTCATGGGTCCCATAGATGACAAATAGAGCACCCCACCGCTCCTCCTCACTGCAGTCATGCACCCACTTCCTCCAATCTGTTATACTAGTTCACGCACCCCAACACCCCCCAAAACAACACTTTTGCTGTGTTTTTGTCAGGTTACCTTTGTCTGTTAGTGCATGAAAAAAAATCTGATTCAACTTCATCAGGTTTTGGCAGCAAAAACTCAGCAAAACCTGATACCTGTGTTTTTTGCAGCATTTTTTTTTGCACTACCCATTGCTTTAAATGGGTGAAAAACCACTGAAAGTGACATGCTTTATTAGGAAAAAACGTAGCTCTTCAACAAAACAATCAGGGGAAAAAAAAAAAAGCAAACTGCAACATAGCCTTAGAGTCTTAACAGAAAAGCCCTAATGGTCAGTGTGAAAATTGCAAGAATTTATTTAATACCAACTGGGATATGTAAAAGAAAAAAAAAAAATACAAAAATTGTATTTAGCACAAAACCCTGATTTAAACAATATGTCATTTTCTAATAACATATTCCCTTTATGGGCTCATACTCACTTGAGCCGAAAACGGATGATTTTCAGCCGATAAAAAAATCGGATTCAAATCGGACCAATGTTATTCAATAGGTGACATCTCATTTGCGATTTTTTTCTCAGCCGAAATCGGTGTGAGAAAAAAAATCGCAACATGCTGCGATTTGGGCATGATAATCGCTAATGCAATAGATGGTGGTATAAAAAAAAAAAAAATCGCATGCAAATCGCATGACAATTGCACATAATCGGACCATCCTGAAAACTGACCGATTTTTTTCCAGCAAGTGAGTATGAGCCCTATGGAAGCATTTCCAAGATTTTTCTTCTAAATACGTGTTCTGTAATAGAAGTGCATGCCCCAATGATGGCGCCGCATCGGGTCCACCAATCAAAAGACGGGTCAGGGATGGTGGCAGGTAGAAGGTTCACAGGGCTCCGGCATGGTGGCCACAGACTACTGAACCATGGTCCTGCAAATCTTTTTGCTCAACTCTACTGATCATGGGGTCGGGGGCAGGTAAATATCCACTATCCAAAGCAGGAAAAAAAAAAAGAGTCAATATTCAGCAACATGGTCAGCCATGCAATGCTGTTACCTATGAAACCAAAGTGCAAACAGTCCCAGAGCGATCTGTGTAGATGTGCCCCATTACCCAACCGTTACCACATAAGAGGCTGGTACACAAAATGAGAATGCCGGGTCTGGGGGAAAATGTGTGTAAATGGGTAAGTAACTGGCTTAGTGATAGAAAGCAGAGGGGTTATAAGTGGTATATTCTGTAACTGGGTCGCTGTGATCAGTGGGGACCACAGGGGTCGGTGTTGGGACCCATTCTTTTCAACATATTTATTAACGATCTGGTAGAAGGTTTACACAGTAAAATATCGATATTTGCAGATGATACAAAACTATGTAAAGCAGTCAATACAAGAGAAGATAGTATTCTGCTACAGATGGATCTGGATGAGTTGGAAACTTGGGCCGAAAGGTGGCATATGGGGTTTACAAATGATAAATGTAAGGTTATACACATGGGAAGAAGGAATCAATATCACCATTACACACTGAACGGGAAACCACTGGGTAAATCTGACATAGAGAAGGACTTGGGGATCCTAGTTAATGATAAACTTTCCTGGAGCAGCCAGTGCCAGGCAGCGGCTGCCAAGGCAAACAGGATCATGGGGTGCATTACAAGAGGTCTGGATACACATGAGAGCATTATACTGTCTCTGTACAAATCCCTGGTTAGACCGCACATGGAGTACTGTGTACAGTTTTGGGCACCGATGCTCAGGAAGGATGTAAGGAACTAGAGCGAGTACAAAGAAGGGCAACAAAATTAATAAAGGGGATGGGGGAACTACAATACCCAGAGAGATTAGCAAAATTAGGATTATTTAAGCCCCCGTCACACACAGCGATCTCGCTAGCGAGATCGTTGCTGAGTCATAGTTTTGTGACGCAACAGCGATCTCCCCGGCGATATCGCTGTGTGTGACATTTTTTTGATAGTTGGTCTCCTGCTGGCCAGCACGCATCGCTGCGTGTGGCAGGCAGGAGACCAGCGATCAGCTGGTAACCAAGGTACACATCGGGTTTCCAGGCGCCGTCTGGAAACCCGATATGTACGTTGGATACCAGCGCGCTGCTGCAGGGGAGCTTGTAACCAAGGTACACATCGGGTTTCCAGGTGCCGCACAGCACCTGGAAACCCGATGTGTACCTTGGTTACCAGCTCCCTGCACCAGCGGGCTGGTATCCAACGTACACTGCGGGTAACTAGGCGACGTTACCCGCAGTGTCGCTCTCTCCTGATCGCTGCCTGAGCTGTCTGTTTGGCAGCTCTGCAGCGATCATGTAGCGACACACCAGTGATCCTGATCGTTCTCGGGATCGCTGGTATGTCGCTATGTGTGACGGGGCCCTTAGTCTAGACAAAATATGACTGAGGGGCTATCTAATCAGGGTCGGGGCCCTGAGCAGGCGGGGGGGGCCCACTCGCCGTTGGGCACCCTGGCGCCCGTTAGCGGAGGAGAGCGGTGCCAGTGACGCCACTGGGCTCCCCCCCGCTTGCTCAGGGCCCCGGCAGCCGGCACAATACTTACCTCTCCCCGTGCCTCCGCAGCTCTGGTGTCTTCCGCGGCTCTGCACTGTGAAGTCTCAGGTCAGAGGGCGCGATGACGTCTTTCCACAGCGCCCTCTCCTGAGCCGTAACAGTGGGAAGTATGCCGAGCACGGGCGGGATTACCTCAGTGCCACAGCGGCGGCGACACCGCCTGCCTGGAAGGTAGAGAGCGGGCACGGCGGGGAAGGCGTCTGATCGACGAAGCATCTGTAGACGGTGCCCGGGCTCCTGTGTCCGCCTTCTAAGTACGGAATGGTAAAGATGCCGGTTTAGTAAAATCATGGCTTCTGCTGGTAAAATCTGTCATCATGCCATGATGAGTGGCAATTCGGCTCCTGGGGACATCCTGCATGGGGTATTATATGGGTGATGGGGTGACATCCTGCCTGGGGCATTATATTGGGGGGGGGGGTGAGGTGACATCCCGCATGGGGCATTATATGGGGGGGGGGACATCCTGCATTATGTGGGGGGCCCATTATTTTGTATGGAGCATTATATGGGGTCCAGTATTCTGTACGGAGCATTATATGGGGTCCAGTATTCTGTACGGAGCATTATATGGGGTCCAGTATTCTGTACGGAGCATTATATGGGGTCCAGTATTCTGTAAGGAGCAATATATGGGGTCCAGTATTCTGTACGGAGCATTATATGAGGTCCGGTATTCTGTAAGGAGCAATATATGGGGTCCAGTATTCCGTACGGAGCATTATATGGGGTCCAGTATTCTGTACGGAGCATTATATGGGGTCCAGTATTCTGTACGGAGCATTATATGGGGTCCAGTATTCTGTACGGAGCATTATATGGGGTCCAGTATTCTGTACGGAGCATTATATGGGTCCAGATTTCTTATAGGTAAGCATTATATGAGGTCCAGTATTCTGTAAGGAGCATTATATGGGGCCAGTATTCTGTAGCATTATATGGAGCCATTCTTATAGCATATATTTGGCCCATAATACTGTATGGAGGACTATGTGGTGCCCATAATATTGTATGGAGGACTGTACTGTCCAGTCTGTACTGTGCGCTGTGAGGATTCGGCGGTTTCTGAGCTATTGTAGAATTTACAATAGATATCACTCATGTAATGTAAGAAGTGAAATCTTTGGCCTTGTACTATACCCATATTTCTCTGCAGTATCTGTGCATCATGAATCGTGGTCTGTGTTAAAGGGGCCCACTGAGACTCTTACACCCGGGGCCCATAAAAACCTGGAGCCGACCCTGGATCTAATAACCATGTATAAGTATATAAGGGGACAATACAAATATCTGTTTATATCAAGGAAGGTGACGGTCACAAGGGGCATTCTCTGTGTCTGGAGGAGAGAAGCTTTTTCCACCAACATAGAAGAGGATTCTTTACTGTTAGGGCAGTGAGAATCTGGAATTCCTTGCCTGAGGAGGTGGTGATGGTGAACTCAGTCGAGGGGTTCAAGAGAGGCCTGGATGTCTTTCTGGAGCGTAACAATATTGTATCTTACAGTTATTAGGTTCTTTACAAGGACGCAGATCTGGAGATTTATTCTGACGGGATATAGGCTGAACTGGATGGACAAATGTCTTTTTTGAGCCTTGCTAACTATGTAACTATGTTACTACAATGCACCAGTATCACAGTAACAATATAAAGAATTCTGCAATCTGAATTTTTTTCTCCTGAAAGTGTCTCTATTTTAGCGTTTTTTTTTTGCCTGAACGCTTTTTCAGCAGTTTTTTTTCCTAGTGTTTTTAGGGTGACTTTCCGAGTGTTTTTTTTTTTAATTTTTAATATTAACTAATCAATTATGAAGAAACCAAAGTAAAGTCACTGCCAAAACGCTCAAAAAGATGCCGGCGCGTATTTTAAGCCTTCTTACACTGCATGCGGATTTCGCTGAGAATTTTAGCCTGTGCGCTGCAAGATTGAAGACTGCAATGAATTCTGCACAAAGAATTTACAAGTCGCAAATTTACGGGAGGAAAATTTCTGCTAGATTATTACAATCTCATTAATGAAGCTGAGACTTTTATTAACACTGCAAATTTTCAGCACGCAAATTCGAGTGAAAAATGCGCATTCGCCCTAAATAAGGCGGCGAACAAAAACACATGAGAAAAGGGGAAAATGCATCAAAATAGTGCTACAGAAAATGTGAATGTATCACAACAGGCGATAAACAGCGCAGACAGATACGGTGTATTTTGGTGGTGGTGGGGGGAACGGGACACAAAATGCGCACATGTGAACATTGCCTTGGGATAATAGGGGAGAAATTGCTGCAATTTTATCTGACACTGGAGAAATAGCCACAACAAATTGCGCCAATCTGAGTGCAGATTTACTGGTTAAATAAATATATTATATATATTTTAATTTATTTATTTTTTTAAACATTTTTTTTCATTCACATTTTTTTTTTACAGATCTGTGAGTAATCTACAACATAAACTGACACATTGCGGATTTAAAATCTGCAGCATCATGACATTTAGAAAATTTTCATCCACTTGCGGATACTGTGGATTTTTCCACTCAAATTCGGACTGAAAATCATCAATGTACCTGCCACACGTGAGCGCAGCCTTACAAGATACACATGAACTCTTGACGCTATCAGAAAGCCATTCAGAATCTCTAGTGAATCGCGCGTTGACCAGAAAGTGTCTGTTGCTAAGCAACTGATGTCAAGGAGCAAGTGACACAGCAGGAATTCCACGGTAATGTGAAGGTCCTCACCCACCATAGCCAGGCGGAGGGTGCAAATCTCATCACATGAGCGGAGCCCACCAACTTTTTTTTTAAACTACAATACAAATACCGTAATAAGAAAAAAAATTGACAATTGACCATTTCAGTCGATCATTTGGAAATTATAACTGGCAGACCAAAGAGTACTGTACGCATAAAGTATCTCCCTAATCTGCCTGTTTAGTCTGGCACGTTGATGAGGTTGTCCCCCTTTTTTACTTTAATCGATGTATTTTGGGCTAAAAGTCATTTTTGCAATTTGCTTCCATTGAAAATGTTGCACTTTCTTTTTCTGGCTGCAAAATGAGTTAACAGACGATCTATCAGTGAGCTCTAATGTGAGCGCTTGTGTAGTTATCTGTCTTGTTCTGAGCTCCTCTCAGCTGATTTATTGATCACAGATTATATTATAAATTGAATGTGCAGGAAAAAAAAAGGCGCAAATTTTTCAATGAAACACAAAAGTGACTTTTTTTAAGCTACAAATACAGGCGTTTAAATAAAAAAAATTATCCCCGGAGGTGAACATTGTGCCCGCCGGGACGCGGTAATGAGAGGCTTGCGATTCCCCAGCGCTCTCTGACCACCTTTGTGCATTTCTCAGAAACAATGATGTTATGTCTGTCCGCATGACCAGTGATTGGCTGCAGCGGTCACAGACACATGTCCTGTCATAATTCATATATTTATTTCTTTTACTGAGTGAAACATTAGAAAAACTACAAAAAAAAACAAATAAATCAGTGAAATGACAATGGCTGCTGTAACCATAACAACCAGTGATACAATGTTGCAGGATGTTAACGACTCCTCAGTCACGTGAGTTTCAGCCCCCCCCCTCCTGCTCATTAGCATTCGCACGGGCACACCCTGGCGATCTCCCGGTCCCCAGCACCGCGCACAGCGGGAGCCCGGCCGCCCCAATGGATAATAGCAGCAAACAACAAAGAAGGGTGCTGTTGCCCGTAGCAACCAATCAGAACGCAGCTCTTATAGACGCAAAGTGAAAGCGGCCGTCTGATTGGTTGCTATGGGTAACTGCAGCTTCCCTTATCCGCCGCGGTTGTAATCCATATTAGTAAATAGCCGCGCGGTCTGGGCGGGGCAGGTGCCGAGTCACACAGCTCCGGGCCTCCTCCTCCGCCGCAGCGGCGCCCGCGGGCAGGAGAGCCCCGAGAAAGCCTGCGGCCTAGCCGTTGTCGCCCAGCAGTAGCTGTAATCGCATACATCCCCCACCTCCCCCCGGGAGCTGAGAATAGCACACCCTCCTCCCAGAGAGCGACGGCGCCAGCCGCCATCAGTCCTCACACTAGGCCCCGGCGCGAGAGCTGCACTCACCGGCGATGGGTCTCAGCTGTCCGTGTCCCGGGCATTTCGAGCTGCCGGCGGGGGGCTCGCCTGGCGGAGAGCGGGGAGCATCGTGTCCTTCCGGCTGCTCAGCTCTTCTTCCTGCTCCCAGAATCCTCCGCGATCCCTCCCCTCCCCCAGTCCAGACTCACCCCCTCCTCTCCTGAGCGACATCTGCCCACTCCCCCCGTGTCATCCCCACCTCCATCCCCCGCAGCCTGGACGTCTGCTGCACCGGCAGGGCACGGGCCGGAGGCGGACACGTCCGAGATCACAATCCGCTCCGTGCGGCCAGAGGACGCGTGCTAGAAGGCACCGTACACACCTGACAATGCTGTGTGCGGCCGTACAACATGCGTTACAAAAAAACACACGTTCTAGATCAGAATCTGCTAGTGCGGCCCAGAGGAAGTATTCTAGAAGGCACCGTCCACACCTGACTCCTGTGTGCGTTATAGAAAATCACACGTTCTAGATCACAATCCGCTCCGTGCGGCCAGAGGATGCGTGCTAGAAGGCACCGTACACACCTGACAATGCTGTGTGCGGCCGTACAACATGCGTTACAGAAAATCACACGTTCTAGATCACAATCCGCTCCGTGCAGCCAGAGGATGCGTGCTAGAAGGCACCGTACACACCTGACAATGCTGTGTGCGGCCGTACAACATGCGTTACAAAAAAACACACGTTCTAGATCAGAATATGCTAGTGCGGCCCAGAGGAAGTATTCTAGAAGGCACCGTCCACACCTGACTCCTGTGTGCGTTATAGAAAATCACACGTTCTAGATCACAATCCGCTCCGTGCGGCCAGAGGATGCGTGCTAGAAGGCACCGTACACACCTGACAATGCTGTGTGCGGCCGTACAACATGCGTTACAGAAAATCACACGTTCTAGATCACAATCCGCTCCGTGCGGCCAGAGGACGCGTGCTAGAAGGCACCGTACACACCTGACAATGCTGTGTGCGGCCGTACAACATGCGTTACAGAAAATCACACGTTCTAGATCAGAATCTGCTCCGTGCGGCCAGAGGACGCGTGCTAGAAGGCACCGTACACACCTGACTCTGTTATGTGCGGCTGTACAGCATGCATTAGAGAAAATCACACGTTCTAGATCACAATCTGCTCCGTGCCTCCCGAAGGACGCGTTCTAGAAGGCACGGTACACACCTGACAATGCTGTGTGCGGTCGTACAACATGCGTTACAGAAAATCACACGTTCTAGATCAGAATCTGCTAGTGCGGCCCAGAGGAAGTATTCTAGAAGGCACCGTACACACCTGACTCCTGTGTGCGTTACAGAAAATCGCACGTTCTAGATCACAATCCGCTCCGTGCGGCCAGAGGACGCGTGCTAGAAGGCACCGTACACACCTGACAATGCTGTGTGCGGTCGTACAACATGCGTTACAGAAAATCACACGTTCTAGATCAGAATCTGCTAGTGCGGCCCAGAGGAAGTATTCTAGAAGGCACCGTCCACACCTGACTCCTGTGTGCGTTATAGAAAATCACACGTTCTAGATCACAATCCGCTCCGTGCGGCCAGAGGATGCGTGCTAGAAGGCACCGTACACACCTGACAATGCTGTGTGCGGCCGTACAACATGCGTTACAGAAAATCACACGTTCTAGATCAGAATCTGCTCCGTGCGGCCAGAGGACGCGTGCTAGAAGGCACCGTACACACCTGACTCTGTTATGTGCGGCCGTACAGCATGCATTAGAGAAAATCACACGTTCTAGATCACAATCTGCTCCGTGCCTCCCGAAGGACGCGTTCTAGAAGGCACGGTACACACCTGACAATGCTGTGTGCGGTCGTACAACATGCGTTACAGAAAATCACACGTTCTAGATCAGAATCTGCTAGTGCGGCCCAGAGGAAGTATTCTAGAAGGCACCGTACACACCTGACTCCTGTGTGCGTTACAGAAAATCGCACGTTCTAGATCACAATCTGCTCCGTGCTGCATTCTAGGAGATATCACCATAAACACCTGACTCTGTTATGTGCGGCCGTACAGCATGCATTACAGAAAATCACGTTCTAAATCTGTGTGCAGCCATACAACATGCGTTAGGCCGGGATCACACACACGACAAAGTCGTCCGACACTCGCATGTGAAATCCCAGCTCTTGCGCCGGCACTCGGGAGTGGAGCGAGCGGCTGCATGTAGTTCTATGCAGCCGCTCGCTCCACTCCCGAGTGCCGGCGCCAGAGCTGGGATTTCACATGCGAGTGTCGGACGACTTCGTCGCATGTGTGATCCCGGCCTTATAGAAAATCACACGTTCTAGATAACAATCTGCTCCGTGTCTCCCGAAGGACGCGTTCTGGGAAACACCTGACTGCTGTGTACGTACGGCCGTACAACATGCGTTACAGAAAATCACACGTTCTAGATCACAATCTGCTCCGTGCCTCCTGGAGGACACGTTCTAGAAGGCACTGTACAAACCTGACTGCTGTGTGCGGCCGTATAACATGCGTTACAGAAAATCACACGTTCTAGATCACAATCTGCTCCATGCCTCCCGAAGAACGCGTTCTAGGAAATGGCACTGTACACACCTGACTGCTGTGTATAGCCGTACAACATGCGTTACAGAAAATCACACGTTCTAGATCACAATATGCTCCATGCCTCCTGGAGGACACGTTCTAGAAGGCACCGTACACACCTGACTGCTGTGTGCGGCAGTATGACATGTGTTACAGAAAATCACATGTTCTAGATCACAATCTGCTCCGTGCCTCCCAGAGGACACATTCTAGGAGATGGCACTGTACACATCTGACTGCTGTGTGCGACCGTACAACATGTGTTACAGAAAATCAGACGTTCTAGATCACAATCTGCTCCGTGCCTCCTGGAGGACACGTTCTAGAAGGCACTGTACAAACCTGACTGCTGTGTGCGGCAGTATAACATGCGTTACAGAAAATCACACGTTCTAGATCACAATCTGCTCCATGCCTCCGAAGAACGCGTTCTAGGAAATGGCACTGTACACACCTGTCTGCTGTGTATAGCCGTACAACATGCGTTACAGAAAATCACACGTTCTAGATCACAATCTGCTCCATGCCTCCTGGAGGACACGTTCTAGAAGGCACCGTAGACACCTGACTGCTGTGTGCGGCCGTATAACATGCGTTACAGAAAATCACATTTAGATACAATCTGCTCCATGCCCCCTGGGGGACACGTTCTAAAGGCCCCGTACACACCTGATGCTGTGTGCGGCAGTATGAATGTTTTACAAAAAACACATGTTCTAGATCAAAAATCTGTCGTGCCTCCCAGGGGACACATTCTGGGAATGGACTGTACACATCTGATGCGTGTGCCCCGTAAAACATGGTTACAGAAAATCGACGTTCTAGATCACAATCTGCCCCCGTGCCCCCCCAGAGGATACGTTCTGGGAAATGCACCGTACCACCGACTCTCCGTGTTTTGTGGAAAAAAATGCTTTTACAGAAAATCACACATTCTAGATCGAAGCTCGTGCGGCATAGAGGAGCGTCTAGGGAGGGCACGCCCACCTGACTCCTGTGTGCGGCCATACGAATGTTTGGAGTTTTCACTTTGCATTCCACATCCATTTGGTGGTCCCGTGGGGCTTACATCTGACACCCCACAGGTTCGGGCGTATGTGCCGACAGGGCATGGCATAAAATGCTGACAGAGCAAACGTAAATTTGTAGTGTATCATTTTTGGGGAGTTGCGCTTATTGGAGACGCACCCAGAAAAACCCGTTCTAGACTGTGGCCTGCTCCTGCAGCGCACACAAACGTTTCAGGCTGAAAATGTACTTTTTGCGGCCCCAAAAGGAAAAGTTCTATGGGGATCTGTACAGCAAACAGGCACAATTAGACGTGATCCCCTTCTATGTAGCAGAACGGACATGTTCCCGATAGGGAAACCAAAAAGGGGGACAGCCAACAGACAGCAAGGATCCCAAAAGCCGCTCCAAGTTTAAGGGCCCAAAAAGAACAAAAAACATCCATAAAAGAAGGAGAGCAGATCCAAACCCCCGGGGAAAAAATGACCAAAAGTTTACTCTTCCATTACTACAATGTTTCAGCCCCATTACGGCCTTTTTTAGGTATTTGGATGTTCTAGATAGGGCTGCTCTGCGCAACGTGAACAGGGGCTGGAGTAACACATGACATGTTCTAGACTTGGGTCCCACCCGTTCTTGAAATGATGCATTTGTCAGAAAATGAAACATTTTAGACTAGGGTTGCTCCCGGGAAACTGTTCTTACGGTTCAGATTAAATCAGTCGTGCAGCCAAAGTGAAAGTTTTTGACTAGAATCCCCAGTACAGCCCAAAATGACCTTCTAGCTTGGATTCACTCCGTGCAGCCTATATGACACGTTCTAGACTAAAATTTTCTTTGTGCAGTTGAAAATTAAACTTCTGCTAGGATTTTTCTCCATGGAAAGTACATGACCCAATTCTAGGGTATAATCCTTTTTTTTTCAGCTGAACAGAATGTTTAGTTAGAAATCTGCTCCCTCGCTGAGCTTGACACTTCTTTATAAGTTGATTGTGTAACGAACATGACATGTTGGAGACTTTTTCGCTATGGAGCCAAAAAAAGACAGTTTAATTATTTCTGTTTTTTTTCAAATTTTGTCCCCAAAGTTCTAAAGAGGGTTATGCCATGCCTTTTTTACTTCAAAGGGTTTTTGATAGTTGCTTTTTGCTGATTGCAGCCGTATCTTTTGAGCCTCTTTTTGGTATTAAAGGATATTTAATATGTGCTTGTTATGTTATCCTAGTAGGTGTACTCATATTTTCGGCCCC
>JARQOD010000009.1:93387037-93531945 GCA_033576555.1 Oophaga sylvatica | reverse complement strand
TCTGCTCCTGTCTCCCGAAGGACGCGTTCTGGGAAACACCTGACTGCTGTGTACGTACGGCCG
Source organism: Oophaga sylvatica (assembly GCA_033576555.1). Lineage (NCBI taxonomy): Eukaryota > Metazoa > Chordata > Amphibia > Anura > Dendrobatidae > Oophaga > Oophaga sylvatica. The sequence goes on along the minus strand of JARQOD010000009.1, from coordinate 93,531,882 downwards.
TACAACATGCGTTACAGAAAATCACACGTTCTAGATCACAATCTGCTCCGTGCCTCCGAGGACACGTTCTAGAGGCACTAACAAACCTGACTGCTGTGTGCGGCCGTAAACATGCGTTACAGAAAATCACACGTTCTAGATCACAATCTGCTCCTGCCTCCGAGAGACGCGTTCTAGAAATGGCACTGTACACACCTGACTGCTGTGTATAGCCGTAAACATGCGTTACAGAAAATCACACGTTCTAGATCACAATATGCTCCATGCCTCCGGAGAACAGCGTTCTAGAAAGGCACCGTACACACCTGACTGCTGTGTGCGCAGTAAGACATGGTTACAGAAAATCACATGTTCTAGATCACAATCTGCTCCTGCCTCCAGAGGACACTTCTAGAATGGCACGTACACATCTGACTGCTGTGTGCGGACAGTACAACATGTGTTACAGAAAATCAACGTTCTAGATCACAATCTGCTCCGTGCCTCCTGGAGGACACTTCTAGAAGGCACTGTACAAACCTGACTGCTGTGTGCGGCCGTATAACATGGTTACAGAAAATCACACGTTCTAGATCACAATCTGCTCCATGCCTCCTGAGGAACGTTCTAGAAGGCACTGTACACACCTGACTGCTGTGTATAGCGCTAAACATGCGTTACAGAAAATCACACGTTCTAGATCACAATCTGCTCCATGCCTCCGGGAAAGACACGTTCTAGAAGGCACCGTAACACCTGTACTGCTGTGTGCGGCCGTATAACATGCGTTACAGAAAATCACACGTTCTAGATCACAATCTGCTCCATGCCTCCGAGAACCGTTCTAGAATGGCACCGTAACACCTGACTGCTGTGTAGCCGTAAACATGCGTTACAGAAAATCACACGTTCTAGATCACAATTGCTCCATGCCTCCTGGAGGACACGTTCTAGAAGGCACCGTACACACCTGACTGCTGTGTGCGGCAGTATGACATGTGTTACAGAAAATCACATGTTCTAGATCACAATCTGCTCCGTGCCTCCCAGAGGACACATTCTAGGAGATGGCACTGTACACATCTGACTGCTGTGTGCGACCGTACAACATGTGTTACAGAAAATCAGACGTTCTAGATCACAATCTGCTCCGTGCCTCCCAGAGGATACGTTCTAGGAGATGGCACCGTACACACCTGACTCTGCCGTGTGTTGCTGGACAACATGCGTTACAGAAAATCACACATTCTAGATCAGAATCTGCTCTGTGCGGCATAGAGGATGCGTTCTAGGAGATGGCACCGTCCACACCTGACTCCTGTGTGCGGCCATACGACATGTGTTGGATGCTTTCACATTGCATTCCAGCATCCATTTGGTGGTCCGATGAGGCTTACATCTGAGCACCCCACAGGATTCGGGCGTATGTGCCGACAGGGCCATAGGCTATAATAGTGCTGACAGAGCGAACGTGAATTCTGTAGTGTATCATTTTTGGGAGTGTGCGCTTATTGGAGACAGACACCCAGAAAATCACACGTTCTAGACTGTGGCTTCTGCTCCATGCAGCTGCACACAAGACGTTACAGAGCTGAATATGTACTTTGTGCGGCCACATAGGAAACGTTCTAGATGAGGATCTGTACAGCTAAACATGACACAATGTAGACTGTGATCCATTCTATGTAGCAGAACGTGACATGTTCCAGACTAGGAAACCAAAGGAGGACAGCCAACAGCACAGCAAGGATCCTAAGATGCACGCTCCAAGTTCAAGGACCCAAATGAACAAAAAACATCCATAGAAATGAAGGAGAGCAGCATCCAATCCGGGTGAAAAAAGTGACCAAAAGTTTACTCTGCCATCATCACGTACAATGTTTCAGCCACATTACGGCCTTTTTCAGGTATTTGGATGTTCTAGACTAGGATCTGCTCTGCGCAACAGTGCAACAGGACTGTGCAGTAACACATGACATGTTCTAGACTTGGATCCGACCTGTTCAGTTGAACATGATGCATTCTAGATCAGAACATGACACATTTTAGACTAGGATCTGCTCCAGGAAGCTGTACGTTACGCGTTCTAGATTATAATCAGCTCTGTGCAGCCAAAGATGAAACGTTTTAGACTAGAATCCACCACGTACAGCCGAAGATGACACGTTCTAGCTTAGGATTCACTCCGTGCAGCCATATATGACACGTTCTAGACTAAAATTGTCTTTGTGCAGTTGAAAATTAAGCTCTCTAGACTAGGATTTGCTCCATGGATAAGTACATGACACATTCTAGGCTATAATCCTTTTTTTTGCAGCTGAACATGAAATGTTCTAGATTAGAATCTGCTCCATGCAGCTGAGCTTGACACGTTCTTTACTAGAGTCTGATCTGTGTAGCTGAACATGACATGTTGGAGACTATTATACGCTATGTGCAGCCAAACAAGACATGTTCTAGATTATTGCTGGTTTTTTTGCAACTATTTTGTCCTAAAGTTCTAAGATGAGGTTATGCACATGCACTTTATATACATGTACAAGGCTTTTTGACTAGTTGCTATTTGCTGATTGCAGCCGTTATCTTATTTGAGCCTCTTTATGGTATTATACGGATATTATAATATGTGCTTGTTATGTTATTCCTAGATAGGATGTACTCATATTTTGCGTGCCACTTTTTAGCTCCCTGTATTGAATTTTGATTAATTTTTAAATAATTATGGAATTAAAAATTGTTAAATTTTATCACTTTTTGCAATGGACTCTCTTTTTCCTAAAGAAAATTTTTTTTGGGATGTGTTGTGATATCATGTTCAAGATTAGGATCTGCTCTATGCAGCCATATGTGATAGACTAGAATCTGTTCTGTGCAGCCGAGCTTGACATGATCTAGACTAGGATCTACTCTTCTCAACTGTACAGCATGCATTAGAAAAACATTACACGTTCTTGACTGTACAGTAATACATGACAAGTTCTAGACTAGGATCTGACCTGTGCAGTTGAATATAAGACATTCTGGATCAGAGCATGACACGTTTTAGACCAGGATCTGCTCCAGGGAGCCGTACATTACACATTCTAGATTATAATTATCTCTGCGCAGCCAAAGATGACACGTTCTAGACTAGAATCCTCTTTTTGCATCTGAACATGAAACGTTCTAGATTAGAATCTGCCCCGTTCAGCTGAGTTTGACACGTTCTTTACTAGAGTCTGCTCTGTGTAGCTGAACATGACACCTTGTAGACTATTATACGCTCTGTGCATCCGAGCATGACATGTTCTAGATTAGGTTCTTCTCTGTGCAGCCATATGTGACATGTTCTAGGCTAGAATCTGCTCAATGCAGCCGAAAATGACGCGTTCTAGATTCAAATCTGTTCAGCTGAACATTATACATTCTAAATTAGAAACCATCCGAACATGATACGTTCTAGACTAGAGTCTCCTGTGTCATGATCTGCGGCATAGAGCAGACTATAGTCTAGAATGTGTCATGTGTAAATGGGTGAAGTAAGGTCTACAGGCTTAGGCCACGTTCACACATTGAGCATTTGATCAATTTTTTACATCAGTATTTGTAAACCAAAATATGTGCACACGTTGCGGATTTTGATGCGGATCCGAAGCGTTTTTTGACGAGCGGAATTGCATCAAATCCGCAGTGTAGTGCACAACCAATGTTAGTGAATGGTAAATGAAGAATTGTTGTGCACATGCTGCGGATTTGATGCAATTCCGCGAGTCCAAAAACGCGATGCGGAAAAATTGCATCTTTTTTTTCCTGCAGCATGTCAATTCTTTTTGCGGATCCGCACCAGCGTTTTCTAGTCTGGCACATATATTTATTCATTCTCTCTTTCTCTTTCTTTTATCCCAAGAGATGCCGATTCTTTGCAGAAAATTCCGCAGGCTAATCTGCAACGTGTGCACATACCCTCAGAGGAAAATTATAATACAAAAGCTTGCACCACTTCTGTATTTATCACCCACTCCTGGTTTGACTTTACAAACACTGATGTAAAATACTGACCAAATACTGATTGTGTGAATGTGGCCTTAGATAGGTTTGTAATAAGGTCAATAGCTGGCTCAAAGAACAATCACACCCAGAGAGTTGGCGTGAATGACTGCTCCTCTGAATGGTCTCCGGTTAGAAGTGGGGAACCCTAAGGCTCAGTGCTGGGTTCGCTGTTCTTCAACTTATTAGTGATATAGAATACAGGATTAATAGTGTTGTTTCTATTCTTGCACTATACAAAGCAAGGTGGCTCAGTGGTTAGCGCATTGCAGTGCTGGGGTTTTGGGTTCCATTACCGCCAAGGACAACATCTGCAGAGGAGTTTGTATGTTCTCCCCATTTTGTGTGGTTTTCCTCCCGCCCCCCCAAAGATATACTGATAGGGAATGCAAATTGTGGTTTGTTTTTGTAGGGCAGATAGGGTCATCCATTCTAGATGTGATAATAACCTTCCTTTTTTATCCTCTCCCATCCCTCCGTTGAACTTTTCCGCCTGTACTATGTAACCATAAGAGAGGATGAATCGTGGTATTGTTGATCACTAGTCTCATGACAGAATCTAGTTTAGGATTTGGAAGCACTGACGTCCTGTACCAGTTTAATGCAATTTTTTGATCTATGACTCATAAATCTTTTATTTAGACTTAAAAGGGTTGTGCAGGCTTGGGGTACCAGTCTGCAATCACTCTATGTGATATGAATCCTCACACTGCGCGCTGTCAGGATTCTCCGGTGCCAGCAACAGGCGGGCGCGTGACCACAAGAATGTGATTTGCCTACATGCGGTCATGTGCCGACTAGACGTGCTCAGCCTCGCTCAATACAATACATCTTGTCGGGATGTGGCCTGAAGTATGCAATTCGGTTACTTGCCATCACATGACCTCCAGCTCCCGAATCATCCTGACAGCACGCACTGTGCACACTAGGAGGTTTCACAAGTCTACAGTCACATAGAGTGACTGCATACTTGTACCCCAAGCCTGGACAACCCCTTTAAGGATAGTTCATTTCTTGTTTAAGGATGATCTGTGGTCAGGAAAAGCTTCTTACATTAGCACAGTCACAAGGGTTAAAAACAGTCCATAACATACATTTGTGGATAGGCTCTAAAAATAGAGGACTCCAGCACTGTAAGAAAAAAATGATCAGGAGGAGCTGATGTGGACAACTGTAATTATCATGATTTTACCGTTCACAATAAATGCAGCAGATATGTTGGTATAGTACATATATTGAGCTGTAGATATATACATCAAAGCCAAATTTCCCCTATATACAGTGTCCACCTCAAGTCCTTTCATATTTAGTGCCAGCCATAGCCCCTGCACATGAGGATGCTGTTTATGCTAGTTATGTCTTTTCTATAGAAAAAAAGATACATAATTACAAATGATATTACCATATTTCACAATACAAATAGTTTACATTAAGAAATAGATATTAGGCCTGATGACACTGATGTATTGACTTTAAAAATCCATAAAATGGCTGCATAATCCTGATCTCTCTCTCTCTCTCTCTCTACTCTCGAGAGAGAGAGAGAGAGCTAATGAGTCCAAGAGTATTTAGGGTATGTGCGCACGTTGTGGATTGGGTTCAGGAATTTCCTGAATCTGTTGGCAGAATCTGCTGGTAAAAATCCGTGCGTTTTTTATGTGGATTTTGTGCGGATTTAATGCGTATTTTAAGCAGATTGTCATGTGTTTTTTGGCCTGTGGTTTTCTATAATGAAATGGGTGTAGAAATGCTGCGGAATCCGCACAAAGAATTGACATGCTGCGGAAAATAAACCGTTGCTGATTCCGTGCGGAATTTTCCGCAGCATGTGCACAGCAATTTTTTTCTCATTGCTTAACATTGCTTGGTCTCACACTTGCGGATCTGCTGCAATTCCGCCTTAGTCTCTGGTCATCCAGCTTGACTGCTGCAGATTGTACTGAGCAGTGGGAGATCTCAGCAGCAGGGATGCGGCACACCGAGTAGCTGTCAACCAGGCTATGTGGTTGGTAACTGAGTAAGTACACCAGTCTCGTCAGGTCCAAGACATCTACGTATTTTATCATGTATGCAGTTTATATATTGTGATTGACTACAGCGGTGTACTGAGACCTAGGTAACGAGCAGTAAATAATAGAATTAATTAGTCATTTTTTGAGTATTGTTAATAAGATGTAAATTGCAATGTTGTTTATGTTTTCAAGCACTTTGCAATTTTATCCATCGAAGAACTTGAGAATAACCCATAAGTCACAATTATATAGCAAATTTGATTTATTTTGCTTTACTGTGCAATGTTCATATAATTGTATTAGTGACAACACTGCAAACTAAAAATGTACTGAGATGGAAAAGAAAAGTGGCAAAAATAAAAGTTTTCTGTTATAATGGGGTGTCCTGACTATAGGGTGGTACTAACTTGCCAAAAATGTTGTGGGTGATGTGCTTTTACAAAAGCATCTGTTTTAGCAGGAATTAAGAAAAAGTTTGCCAAGTGTCATTTCTCAACTTGGGAATTGTCAGATGTCACAATGTGTCCCACTGTCTGGAATATAGGACAGTATAATATTAACCATATGTTGGGCTTCATTTTATGTGTCTGCTGCCCTCTTGTGATCCGGAGGAATATTACAAGGTGTCTGATCTTAGTCATCGCCCGTTTTTAGACTTTCTATGTTTAGTATTTCCGTCAACTCTCATCGTAAACTAAATAAAATATGAACTGTTGAATTTTTCAAAATTGCATTAAGCTTTAGCGACGCCATTTTTTTCAGCCAGTTTGTTGCCACCAACAGATGTGAGAAACTGTGTTTGAACCTAAACTGTCCCATACTTTTGTTCTTGGGAGGGAACTGTCCAGCAGCGGTTAAGGCTTTGTTCACACTTGCATTTTCAGTTATAAGTATCTGTTCCATTGTAGAATGCAAACTGAAGCAGAAGGGCTCAGTTGAATCGAATGGGCTCAATTCAGATTTTGCGCCCGTCATGCATAACTTTCATTAGAATACGATCCGTGAATGATACCTGCCCACTGTGAATTAGTTCCTCCCGGTATATGGGGACACAGCGTCATCGGCACTGCTCGCCTCCCACTGTGCGGCTCCAATCAACCCCTTTATGGCATCTCTGAATTAAAGACATGAAACTATCCTGGTTAATCTCTAATCAAATTTTGAGAATCTCTTGACTCAGGATGCATGCCCTTAGTACCTGCTTTTGAGGTATAAATGGGCCCCCTCACCTCTTGGGCCCCTGTGCGGCTGCACAGGTTGCACCAATGATATGTCCGCCCCTGCTTAAAGGGATTGTCCATGTATGTGTCTATATACCCTATTAGGAAGTTTTTCTGTAAGTACTAAGCTGAGATAAGCCACCAGACGAGCATTCCTATGCATGGGAGAGGTGGCCGAGATGGCTGCCAGTTGAATGATCGGCCGAAGAATCGTTTGGCTGGCAGCCATCTAATGTGTATGGAGGATGTACAGAAAGGATGGTATACAAAGATCAATGAGTAGAATATTATTGGTTTGTTTGCGAATCTTTAGATACGTGTCACTTGCACTTGTCCAAGACTCATCTTTAGTAACTTATAAACTCTATTACTCCCTAATGATTAACCCATCAGCAGTCTCAGGAGCCAAGCACGCTCCATACACAGTAGGTGCCACCTGTGTAATACAGCCATCACCTGCCTATAATAGCAGCGGCGTAGATGCCAATGTTTATCTGTGACAGCGGCATTTAAATGGTTTGAAAAGGTGCCAGATTCTGGGTGCTAATCGTGTCTCCCCATCCCCAATGCCATTGTGGGGTGCTGATGGGTCATCATGGCTTCTTCTTCGCTCCAGTTGATTGACAGGTCTCTCCCATGTGCATACATAGCAATGATGCAGCCAGCCTCCGATTCATGCTGCGTGTGGTCTAGGTGGCATGAATCTAATGACAGATTTGATTCACCTTCCTTTTCCAAATCCAAAAATAAAGAAGCATATCTTATATAGATGCATCCAAAAAAGTCATCTGATCTGTCATAATATAAAATTAATTAATCCGTACCGAAACTGTTGTAAAGAAATTTAAAAAAAAAACACCAGAATTGCCATTTTTTTTATTACTGCACTTCCCACCTAAAATGCAACAAAAAAAGATCAAAACATTGGATATACCCTAAAATGGTATCAATAAAAAACAAGCGCTCACATAGCTCCATTGGTGAAAAACTGGAACATTTCTGGGTATTAAAAAGAGTTTTTAAAAACAGTAAAATAAATTTTAAAAACAGTATAAGTTTGGTATCGCTTTATTTGGACTGACCTACAGAATCAAGTTACCAGGTCATCGTTACTGCACACAGAACACGGCAAAATAAAAACCCAAAAAACTATGTCGGAATTGCTCCTTTTTTTTAAAACATTTTACCCCATTTTGAATTTTTTTCCCGTTATTCAGTACTTTATATGACGTCATTCAAAAGCACACAACCCGCAAAAACAAGCCCTCGTGGCTATTTAAATAAGAATAAAATGATCTCTTTTGGAAGAAGGTAAGGAAAAAATGAATGCGCAATAAAAACAAAAATGTCTGCTTCCTTAAAGGGATTCTCAGGGACTATATAATTTTTTTTTTACTATAGGCTTAAAAAATAATAGTCATCACTGTCTACGTAATGCTGATTGACAGCCGGCTCCCCGCAGCTTAACTGTGGGGAGCCAGCTGTCAATCAGCATGACGTCGGCAGTTACACCCCATCAACAGAGCAGCCCGGAAGAGGAAGAGGTTCTCTATTGACGTGGAGCAGCTGAATCGCCGGCAGGAGCACTACCGCATAGAACTGGCAGCTAGTTGTCTCTGTTAGCAGCTACCCGCCTGTTAGTTTTTAAGCCCATAGTAACAATGACATTGTCTTGGACAACCCCTTTAAAGGGTTAAACACCCACTGATAAGATGGGCATGTTTGGGTCACTAATCCCCAGCGGCATAACAACTTGCATGTGGTTTTAGTGGCTCAAAATCGAATGACAGGTTCCCTTTAACGCTTCAATTTTTGAAGCGTTTGCCACATTTGCTCATGACACATATTTCTGCTATTTGGCTTGGAAAAAGTAAGTGGTCACCCGGCATCCTGATCTCACAAGTGAGTAGAACAGAATGCCGCTACTGCCACTTCCAGCCAAGAACAACGCCTGCCAAGAAATGTTACAGACGGGAAAAGTGACATCACAATAAACACAACTATTTTTATTCCTTTCCATCCATTAGTTGCAGGCGCAGCCCATTCACGTCTACCATACTGATTGGAGTATTTCCTCCAGATTGCAAGCTTTTCGTTCATAGCAATCCAGCAGATCTACAAATAACTTTATATATTCCCTAATAAGATTTAAAAAAACACTAAGTCCCCTGAGCAGCCAGTGATTGCTTGCAGTGGTCATGTGCCCATCAACCTGGAAGAATATGTGAATATGATGTATTTTTTTTCCCATTTGTCAACATACAAAAAAAATTAATTCAAAGGTGGACATCCCCTCTAATTTGAATGAGCAGCATGTAAATCTACATTTAACTTGTATTGAGGAATTATGTATTATTTTATTAGTAATACTCTTATAATAGCTGAAGTGGTGCCAAGTACTGCTCATTATCATAAAGCTCGTGTCAGATCTGTGAATCCGTGTATAAGAAAGTCTTCACATCTCTCATGAAAAAGTCTGATTGGGAGACTCCAGCAATTGTAACATTATCAGTAGTTATTAGTTTTGAAACTACCATATTTTTTCAGGCTATAAGACGCACTTTTTAGTATAAACAGACTTCTTCCTATTATCAAGGAGAACGCTGACACTGCATCCTTTCCCATTACTGAGAGAACTATGCAAAGCTTTGCGTGTTGTGTTTCTGTAGCTGAGATGTATATGTATTGATATAGCAGAGCTGTGTGTATATAGCAAAGATGTGGGTGCATGTTGATGTAGCTGAGCTGTGTGTAGGTAGCAGAGCTGTGTGTATATGTAGCAGAATTATGTGTGTATGTAGCAAAGCTATGTGTTGATCTGATTGAGCTGTGTGTAGGTAGCAGAACTGTGTGTGTATGTAGCAGAGCTGTAAGTATCAGAGTTGTGTGTGTGTAGCAAAGCTGCATGTGCATATTAATGAACAGAAGTTGAGCTGTATGTAAGTAGTAGAGCTGTGTGTACATAGCAGATTTGTGATTATGCACATAGCAGAGCTGTGTGTATGTTGCAAAGCTGTATGTGTTGATGTAGCTGAGCTGTGTGTAGGTAGGAGAGCTGTGTGTATACATAGCAGAATTATGTGTGTGTATGTAGCAGACCTGTGTGTATTTAGCAAGGCTGTGTGTATTGATGTAGATGATCTGTGTGCAGGTAGAACTGTGTGTATGTAGCAAAATTGTGTGCGTGCATGTAACAAAGCTGTGTGTAACAGGTGGGTGTGGGTAGCAGAGCTGTGTGTATGTAGCAAAGCTATGTATGTTGATGTAGCTGAGCTGTGTGTGTAGGTAGGAGAGCTGTGTGTATATGTAGCAGAATTATGTGTGTGCATGTAGCAGAGCTGTGTGTATGTAGCAAAGCTGTGTGTGCATGTTGATGTAGCTGAGCTGTGTGTAGGCAGCAGAGCAGTGTGTGCACGTAGCAGAATTGTGTGTATGTAGCTAAGCTGTGTGTGTTGATGTAGGTGAGCTGTGTGCGCATGTTGCATAACTGTGTGGGTACAGTATGCAGCAAAATTGTGGGCGCATTTCGCAGAGCTGTATGTAGCAGAGTTGTATATGAATGTATTGTAGTATGTGCAGCAGTGCTGTGTATATGTGTGCACTGCAAAGAGTTTATATAATGTGCGTGTTGTAAAGCTGTATGTGAATAATACACATTCTGCCGGGAAACATTAACAATAGATCTACTACCTCCCTATTCTAACCAAATGCATTAAAATGAGTGTTATTAACCCCTCCACTTCTTTACACTGCCAGGAAAGATTTAATTAGTAGGAATTATGTTTTTACTATTTTCTGCTATCTAAACCGTAGGTTGTGTCTTATAGTCTGAAAAATAGGGCACAAACCATGGTTAATACTGCTTTCACATCGTGGTCCTGTGAGTTTCTAACTATTTTCTAGGACTTAGAACACAGGAAATGCTGCACAATATGCTTCAAAAAAACTGAATTTTTTTTGATCAGACATCACTCTGATAGGAAAGTTGTTCCAAACAGAAAAATATCTGAGGGTGAAAATTCGTTACACTAATTATCTGGACCAGCCAATTTCTCACACTTACCAATGGAGAAAAAAAGACATTGGAGGGCCGACACTTATCTGTTGTGTACCGAGTTTTACCCAATGGGAGAACAAAAGGATTGAGAGTTAAAATTCAAAGTGCCAATTGTTATCTCCCCTGATATAATCTATGGGATGATGGGAGGCCCAACCACCTCTGGTCCCATGAAATCTTCTGTCCTGCCAAATATTGATCTAATGTGGTTGTGGCTTATCTCCTGGGAAAACAAAGGATTGTAATTCAACAAGTCTGATCCTATTGTCCCCTGACAAAAACTACTCCATACACATTAGATGATGTTGGATCAGTATTATCTAATGTGTATGGAGGTCTTTAGTACCAATTATTGGTAATCTGATCTGGATTTGCTATTTATCTGTGTAGAGTAGTTTATTACCACTGCTTGCAAGGTTTCAATCTGGTTGATTTTCTGATAGTACTGTTTATAGTGATATACATATATGACGCCCCCTAACACAATAGCAAGCTGTCAGCCAAGGAAGTGTTTGGCCCATGGCTATCTTTCCTGAGTCTGTTGTATCCAGGAACACTTCTGTCTTCTCTATGAGAAAGTCGCTGCCAGACTCCTTTGGCAGCGCCTTATCTCCCAGAAAAAAAAGATTTGTAATACAAAATCGGACTTCTATCCTCTGATATCATCTACTGAGGCAGAGTCGGGAGGCCCCATACACATTAGACTATCAGTTTCCGATGATATCGGCAAGTTCAGTGTAAGCGTGCTTTCACATTGCATTCTGTGCCCCCATGGGGATGTATGCCCCATACATCCAAAATCCTACGCAAAACGGGGTCGAGATGCATGCGCCCACGGGACCAATAGATTGTAATGGTGACGTCAGAACAAACGTTCCCTCTGCCTTGCCCTTTTTTCGTGAGTGTACGCCTACAGGAGGAGGACACTCAGACGCAGTCTACTACTTCTGATTGTCCACATACTCCTGAAAATTATGCACGTCAGAGAGCACGTTCGCTCTTCCTTCACTATTATAGTCTATGGCTGTGTCGGCTCATGCATCCGAACCCCATTTTGCTGAGAATTTCGGATGTATGCCCCGGTAGGAACACAGAATGCAATGTGAAAGGACCCTAATGTATATGGGGCTTTCACTGTGCATCTTTGTGCACTGGTAAAGTCCACAATGCGCACTAGAAAGCTGTTGGCCGCTAATTCGTCAGTAGTGCTCATTTGGCCGAGCGCTCCTGTGTTTTCTATGAGAGAGCTGTCACCAGATGAGAACTGTCTCCCGACAGGATAACAAAGCAATCAGCAGTCTGAAATCGGACATGCCCCATCGACATCTCCCCCAACAATCCAGGGACCCCATACACATTAGACTGTAGGCCAAACCCGCTGGTATCGGAGGACTCGGACGGCCTTAGTCTAATTTGTATAGGGGCCTGTAATATTATCTGTGACCAAATCATCTGATCCCGGTCTGCAGCCTTCACTCTCAGGAATGTAATCTCTTGTTGTTTGAGACCAACCCAGTAACTTTAGTTTTCAAAAGTCTCTCTAAACACACCTCTCACAAAAGACGTATCACATTCCTCAGGTGCTTCTGCCTTTTCACGTCTTTTAGCTCTTTGTAGAGTTTCAGTAGACCTAACATATATGTGTCCTCACTGCGGAGAGGGAACGAGCGGCTGCGAGACCCCTCTAGTTCCAACTTACTTCTGAAAAAAAAGACTAAGACTCATGCAGATGTCTGTGCAAAATGGTCAGAAATCGGGAACTAATGAACGGAATGGCCGCGACCTGAGCGTGACGGTATCATGTATTTCTATGAGGCTGTCACACTCGGGTCAGGAGAGTCACGACCAGTCTGAGCATTGCGGTCTGATCTTGGATCGATTTGCACGGACGTCTGCATGAGCCCACAAGCTCCACTATACACAGTAAGTATATAGCTGACCGCGGAGCGATTTTTCGTCCAAGAGCTATCTCCGCCAACGCCTCCATACACAGGAACGCTCGGCGGCTCAGCCATGTACTCCTCTGTTTTCTACCAGATCACAGAATCCTCTATTCATAGCTGATCTCCCAGAGTAAAAGGATCATCCACTTGAAAGGCGACAGGCCAGATCCTTTTCTCCACTGACATCATCAGTCGGGAAAGAGTCAGTAGGCCCTAGTACACACTAGACTATCGACCGGCCCCGCCGAAAACTAGACTTTTAGTCTAAGGACGGGGTGACACTTGTGAAAAACTCGCACCTCAATACCCGGCACTGCCACCGGCACTCGGACCGGAGCGTTCAGCTACATAGAAATACATGCAGCCACACACTCTTGCCGGGTATTGAGGTGCGAGACTCGTGCCAGTTTCTCACAAGTGTGACCCCGGCCTAATGTGTATGTTGAAATTCAACATGCCTGACCCCTCTTTTTCCCGACATCCCATCAAAGGAAAGTTAGTACACCACCATACACTTGGGATGGTCAGCCAGACCCACCATAACCAACCAGTGTGGACGCCATTAATCAGTCCACCTTTAGTTTGCATGTATTTTTCTTGTAGTTTTCAAAAAATTTGTGTCAAGACATCACAACAAAACCAAAAAGTGTAAGTGTAGCCACTTCTACTAATCAATAAAAATGGACGAGTCTCGGCTGCAGAATCATCATGTGTCCTCAGATGAACAGACTCGGTTATTTCACAACAGCAGCAGCCTTGGCCCTGGTTTTACATTAAACTGGACAAACACTTGAATAGAGGGCAGATTACCCCACTCAATGCGAATACACAGGAGGCCGCCTGCCTTGGTTTCCAAAAGGAATCTGCTGGTTTCTGTATCTCCGTATATTGCAAATGTACAATTCACATATAGAAAAAAAGCTGCAATGTATGAACGATGAAGCAACAAATCAGCTTGGAATTCTTGGTAAAATCTGTTTACCAATAGTGATGAGCGAACGTGCTGGAATAAGGTGTTCTATGAGCATGCACGGGTGCTAACCGAGTGTCATCGGCGTGCTCAAAAAAATATGTCCGAGTCTCCGCAGCTGCTTGTCTCACGGCTGTTTGACAGCCACAACACATGCAGGGATTGCCTAACGAACAGGTAATATGCTGTGGCTGTCGAACAGCCGCAAGACATGCAGTCGCGGGGACTCGAACAAATTTTTCGAGCACGCCGAAGACACTCTGTTAGCACCGGAGCATGCTCAGATAACACCTTATCCGAGCACATTTGCTCATCACTATTTACCAAGTCTTACATGGAAGCCAATAAGTAAAATGCCTGAGAAAATCAGCCTGACTAGAGCGTGACGACACACCACTGACCCGAAACCACCAAAATGCATTTTATGTAGTGTGTTTTATACTGGGTGAGCCAAAAAACACACTTTTTTCTTCCTAAAAAAAAAAACAAAACTTGGGTAACTGCACAGAGTTATTTGCAGAAAGATGCCAAAATATTGTATTGGACACAAATCATGTGTTTTGTTATTTTCTGCACCAAACTATTCACCCGCTTTGGTTTTTCTTTACAGATTTTGGGATAAACTGAACACCAAAAAGTCACAATTTGGGCAAAAAAACAAACAAACTAAACATGGTACAAAATGTGATTTCTTTGGAACATTCCAATATGCAGCGGCAGTCTTGATAAATCTGTCCCGATGTGCAGAACCTCTGTTATGGAACCGTTTCTCTGTAAAAACAACAGCGCAGGAGAAGGCCTCATTTTTTGTGCACTTGGACTGGTTTGTATCCGATTGTCTGTGACTGCAGACTTGTGAATCATTACATTGTACAGTGTGCGCATTGTCAGGATTCTCCAGTGTCGGGAGTGGATGGGCACATGCAGACTAGACATATGTGTAGAGCAAGGCCGCACGTCTAGTCAGAATGTGGCTGGAAATATGCCCGGCTCCTGGGAATCCTAACAGCGTGCACTGTGAGGATTCACAAGTCTGCAGTGACATAGAGTGACTGCAGACTTGTGAATCATTACACCGTGCAGTGTGCGCATTGTCAGGATTGTTCAGTGACGGGAGCGGATGGGCACATGAAGACTAGACATATGTGTAGAGCAAGGCTGCACGTCTGGTCAGAATGTGGCTGGAAATATGCCCGACTCCTGGGAATCCTAACAGCGTGCACTGTGAGGATTCACAAGTCTGCAGTGACAGAGTGAATCATTACAGTGTGCGCATTGTCAGGATTCTCCAGTGCCGGGAGCGGATGGGCACATGCAGACTAGACATGCGCTGTACAAGTGTATTGAGCAAGGCCGGCATGTCTAGTCAGAGTGTGGCTGGAAATATGCCCGGCTCCTGGGAATCCTAACAGCGTGCACTGTAAGGATTCACAAGTCTGCAGTGACATAGAGTGAATCATTAGTATGCAGTGTGCGCATTGTCAGGACTCTACAGTGCCGGGAGCGGATTGGCACATGCAGACTAGACATATGTGTAGAGCAAGGCCGCACGTCTAGTCAGAATGTGGCTTGAAATATGCCCGGCTTCTGGGAATCCTAACAGCGTGCACTGTGAGGATTCACAAGTCTGCAGTGACATAGAGTGAATCATTACACCGTGCAGTGTGCGCATTGTCAGGATTCTCCAGTGCTGGGAGCGGATGGGCACATGCAGACTAGACATGCGCTGTCAGTGATTGAGCAAGGCCGGCATGTCTAGTCAGATGTGGCTGGAAATATGCCCGGCTCTGAGAATCCTAACAGCGTGCACTGTGAGGATTCACAAGTCTGCAGTGACATAGAGTGAATCATTACACCGTGCAGTGTGCGCATTGTCAGGATTCTCCAGTGCTGGGAGCGGATGGGCACATGCAGACTAGACATGCGCTGTACAAGTGTATTGAGCAAGGCCGGCATGTCTAGTCAGAGTGTGGCTGGAAATATGCCCGGCTCCTGAGAATCCTAACAGCGTGCACTGTGAGGATTCACAAGTCTGCAGTGACATAGAGTGAATCATTACACGTGCAGTGTGCGCATTGTCAGGATTCTCCAGTGCGGGAGCGGATGGGCACATGCAGACTAGACATGCGCTGTACAAGTGTATTGAGCAAGGCCGCATGTCTAGTCAGAGTGTGGCTGGAAATATGCCCGGCTCCTGGAATCCTAACAGCGTGCACTGTGAGGATTCACAAGTCTGCAGTGACATAGAGTGAATCATTACACCGTGCAGTGTGCGCATTGTCAGGATTCTCCAGTGCTGGGAGCGGATGGGCACATGCAGACTAGACATGCGCTGTACAAGTGTATTGAGCAAGGCCGGCATGTCTAGTCAGAGTGTGGCTGGAAATATGCCCGGCTCCTGAGAATCCTAACAGCGTGCACTGTGAGGATTCACAAGTCTGCAGTGACATAGAGTGAATCATTACACCGTGCAGTGTGCGCATTGTCAGGATTCTCCAGTGCTGGGAGCGGATGGGCACATGCAGACTAGACATGCGCTGTACAAGTGTATTGAGCAAGGCCGGCATGTCTAGTCAGAGTGTGGCTGGAAATATGCCCGGCTCCTGAGAATCCTGTTGGGGCCCCCAATCAGGGGGCTATAGCTTTCCTCCGCAGAACGTGTTCGCTGGGTGTCGATGGCGCTTCTTATAAGATTGTGAATGTTACTATATCCTACAATACAAAAGTATGGCGGCATATGGTGCAAACGATGAAACGATCGCAGAATTATGTTTTTTCTTTTTTTGATCGCACCACGGATGGAAATAGGAGGAAACAATAGGGGTGGGGGGATTAGATTTGGCCATAAAAAAAAAAAAAAAAAGCTCACTTTTTTTTAATTGCAGAAAAAAAGTCTGGGGAAAAAATGTAAATGTGAACACAGCCAAGATGACATTTCATCTCCGTCCTGGGAACCGCAGCAGCGCAGCCGCCACCGAGCAGAAGGCCGGCCGCGCGCGCTCCCGACACCTCCCTCAGTCGCGCGCTCCCGACACCTCCCTCAGGCGCCGCGCTCCCGCCTGCTTCCTTCGCTGACGTCGTTGGAGGGAGCGCGCCTCGTGGCCGCGCACACGGGAAGAACGAGAGAGGAGAGTGGAAGGAGGAAGGGGGACGTAGTAATTGCAAACGTGCGGCTGGGGACAAAGTGAACCGGAGAGGTACGGAACCGGGGACGGCCCGCAGGACTCAGGAGCAAGCAGCGAGCCTGTGTGGAGGGCGGATAAAGCGGCGCGGACCCGAACTGGCGGCTCCCGGTAAGAGAAGAGGGGTCTCCGGTATAACGGTAACGTATGCGGGCTGGGCAGTGAGCGCAGCTCCGCCCTCTGGCGGCCGCTCTGCGCTATGACTGGGTGGCTTGGTGCAGTCCTCTTTCTGGTCCGCTGTCTACACCACCTGACCTGGGAGAGGTGCCCACTTCCTCCTGTCACTGCCAGCACCCTAACCCTGAGGTTCCTGCGTGTCTGCCACAAGTGGGCTCACCTCACTGCACAACTTTACTTTTCTCCCTGTAAATTTACTGGGCTCCTTTTTTTATGGGGCATCTACTTGACTACTATGTGGCGCCGCTATCCCATCACAGACAACTTGTGTGCAGCTTCCTCCATTACTGAGACTTATTGATCCACACAAGTCATTCTCCGACCCTGGGCCGCTGCCACTCTGGCATCTAGAAGGGACCGATGTGGGGTAGAGCGTCGCCTCTCGGCTTATTACAGAGGGGTTATTACATGCCCACAGCAGTGCCGACGCCGGCATCGATGTTGTGTCTACCCTTGTGGGTTTTTCCCCCCCTTAGGGACGCAGACGGGTTTTATCAGTCGCGATCTTTTAGTTTTCTGGTGTTTAGTAGGAATGTGGCGGTGATTTACCATGTTTATTTCTATATTTCAGCATTACGTACACTCGTGCCGTCTGTATATTAGATTTGTTCAATGTTATTTGTTTTGTACTTTTGGTTGTTATTATACATAAAAAATAAATAAATAAAAAATATACACACAATAATATACAGTGTGTATGAGTGTGTGTGTGTATATATACTACACTGTTTATAGGAATATTTTCAGTACAATAATTTATTTTAAATATATACCGATATATATTTAAAAAAATATTGTTACTGAAAATATCGGTGTATGTATATATAAATATTATTATTATTAAACTGAAAGTATCCCTATATACAGTGTAGCATAATCGCTGCCTGTTGTGGTGCACAGCAATGCTGAAGTGATTTGTCAGGAGGAACTTACTGGACTTGTGACTGGCTCCATTATAACGCATCGCTGTGCGCAGTTATCCAGAACACATAGTGCCGCCATCCGGTGCACTTAGTGCCGCAGCGGTTTGATGTAGACACCATTATTGAATCAGATTTCTCATACAGACACACGCTTATTGCTGTCGGTGGCATCACCTGTGGTCATAAAACTGTATGAGATACAAGACTTTTGCACCAGGTTTAGGCTCTGTACGTATCTGCATTCAGCACAGTTCTGGACATAAATAACAATATTGCGCCGGTTGTCTAGTGTAAGGACATACTCAATTTAGTCTTTTTGCTGAGTTTTTGGATCAGAAACTGAGTGGACACTAACAAGTTTTTGTGAAGGATTTGGAAAATTTCCGATCCAAAACCTAAGCAAAAAGACTCAATTCATCAAGACCAGCATTGTTCACACCAGTCTTGATGTTGATGGAGTCATAAAGTGGCGTACACCTCTCCACGAATTAGGAGCGTTGGACGAGCGTCGTACACCTCTGTATGCCACAAATCCTACTCCATTACCTGCTGG
Source organism: Oophaga sylvatica (assembly GCA_033576555.1). NCBI lineage: Eukaryota > Metazoa > Chordata > Amphibia > Anura > Dendrobatidae > Oophaga > Oophaga sylvatica. The sequence goes on along the minus strand of JARQOD010000009.1, from coordinate 93,512,840 downwards.
AGTAACATTTGTGGCTCAGCGGACGCCGCCACTCGTCATGCCACAGCTCCGCTCACTTTGTCAGAGCAGAGTGAAAATGGTGCGACAATGCCAAGGGTTGCAACATTTTAGTGCAGCTTCCAGTTGCGCCAAAATTGTGATTTTTTTAAAAGCTTTTTATGGCAGAATCCAGGGGTAAAAATTCTGATGAACCGATCCCTCAGTGTGACCATACGGGTATGTGAACACAACATCTTTTTTCAGGCAGTTTCCACCTGAAGAAGCACAGCGAAACTGTTGCAAAAAAATAAACATTTCTGTGCACGTGTTCCATCTTGTATCACTCCTTCTTTTAACCTCCTCAGGGTTCAGAATCCTTGACGTGGTTAAAGAAGTAGTATGTTCATTCTTCTAAATGAAGCTGCCCGCTCTATACATTTTATAGAGCAAAGACGGCCGAACCGCCGGGAAAAACAACTGAAAAAACAAAGATGTTTCAGGAAAATGATACGCCTTTGAAATCATGGAGGTTTTGACAGTATCTTTGCGATGATGTGGGAACATACCCTTAGGGCATGTTCACAAAGAGTTTCTTCTGGAATTTTTGGAACACAAACAAGTCTTGAGATTCTGCTCCAAAAACTCAGTATGAACACACACTTATAGTTGGTGGGGGTCCAATGGGCTTTGCTGGTACTTTTTAAAAAAAAATTTCTAACATGACTGGGTTTGAAATGCCCTGTAGATTGGCATGTCAGGGTCCTGAGAACCCCACCGATCACTCAAAACACTTTTCATATGTGCGCTGTTCAGATAGCCAAAGAGCTCTGCTCCTTCGTGAGAGTGCAGAGAGTGGTGTATGGGCACAATAGACAGTCTGTGAGCCTCTACACCGCTCTGTGAGCGCTCATGCAGGAGCCAAGTGCTCCAGCTTCCTAAACGGCACGCAAGTGACCAATCACTCAAAACACTTGTCACGTGTGAGCTACTACGTGTGATAGGTGTGGGTCAGGGTCCTGAGATGCCACCAATCTGCAGGCTTGTCATATGTTAAAAACTAAAGTGTAGGCACCATTTAATTTTGTCTGAGCAGAAGTGTGGAATTAAAACGCATGCAATTAACAGTGTGAACAACACCCGAAGATATAAGGCCTAATTCAGACGTCCAATTTTCACATTCGTGTTCTGTCCATGTTTTTCACGGATTGAACACATACGCATTGTAGTCTATGGGGATATTCACATGTTAAAGGGGCTTTTTTTTCAAACTTAATGGCAACAAACAAAAAAAAAATAGGGTTAAGTTAATTTTTGATCCGATTCACAAATCAAACTTACCTCTTCAAAACAATGGGTCCATGAAAATAATAAAACTGGATAGACTTATGAATTTCCCAGCCAAATTCCAACTAGACATGCATGGCCTTGCTCAATACAAGTAAAAAGAGCGAGGCTGCACACGTCTAGTATGAAAGTGACCGACAGTATATATATATATATATATATATATATCTCATTCTTGCGGTCACATTACCGCCAGTACCAGTGAATTCTGACTGTGCACACTGTGAGGATTCACAACTTTGCAGACACTTTCGTCCCAAACCTGGGCAACTCCTTGGAAGGCCACAGACTGCTTAAACATTTTTTTCATAAGTTTTACTCGCCCTCAGTCATCCCCGCAGGTCATGTTCTGGCACTCTCTCATAGGCAAGCGCTCTTGTGTTCTCTAACCCGCTGCTGGACATTTAGCTCCAGAAGAAAAAAAGGATCCAAAATCAGACGTGTCCTATCGATATTTTCCCTAACAGCAATTTTTTCGGGGCTCCCACAGAGATTAGAGCTTCAGCCTATCCTGTCGATATTGGGGCGTTTAGCTGACATTAGTCTAATCAGCATGGGAGCTTAAGAGTTAAGTAATTTTTTATTTTTTTATTTTATAAATTTCCTGCAGACAATTTCATTTCTTATACTTTTGGCGACCAATTTAGCATTCATGGTAATACAATATATCGAGACAAGGGAACCGGAGGGAGTCTTGTTGGAACGTGCGGCTCGCTACGGTCAGTAGTGGTTATAAATGACTGTTAAATATATCCAGATTATGTGCATATTATGGATGACATTGCATCCTTAGAAGCCATTGTATCCCTAATAGACTGTCTCCATGGTGGAAACTAATATACATGAGACGGACCCTCTGAATCCCGGATGCAATAATGATGGGGTACTGATGCAATCTGGATGACATGTAGTGGATACGTTCATTTGTAGCTTAGTTCTTGCTGATCTCACTGTGCAAAAAAATCCATAAAACAACTTGTGCATTAACACCCTACTTACATAATGTGTAAAAACATTCAGATTTTACTCTTTTTAATGCATCACCAAAACCCTTATTAAGTAGCTTTTGGTACAGCGATGCCGGCTAGTTCCAAAACCTAAAAGCGTTACTCCCATCAGATGAGTAATTTTGTAAAGTGCATGTAAAAACAAAAAACCCAAGCAACTTTTTAATTTACTTATTAGTAAAACTCAATTTTTCCCCATATCTTTGCTTTTTTATTTTGTTAAACAGTTTTTTGCCAAAGAGACCGTCCACAGGTAGCTGATGCAGTCTGGAATTTCTGGAGCCCGCTGTCAGCTCCTAATCCCCGGTAATCTTCAGATTGTCTGTGTTTCCGATCCTGAAGAGGAAAAGATGCATATAACGGCATCAAGATCGCACAGTTTGGGCTAGAGGCGCGACAATGTGCCGGACCTGTGAATCAAAAAGGAGCTCTCGAAAGCAGAATATAAGTGTATAGAGCAAGAGGATTGCAAGAATGTATTTTAGTTTTTATATAAATCATTTCAGGCTTAAAACAATTGATTAAAACACTTAAAAGGTACAAATAGGTACCAAAACATACAAGCATGTGACTACAATAAGCTATCTGTCCAAACACGCAATCCCTAAGGGCACATAACAGGGCCGAATTACGTAAATTACATTGTACAAGCAATGTGAATAAACAATAGAATAGCAGAACATAACAATGCAGATCCTAAGCCAAAGTCTATGATTTTTCTGGTACTCAACAAAAAAGTCCGATTTTCATCAGGGTTTGGTCAGTGTCAGTTTTTCCAATCACTGTTTCATCAGTGATTTTTCATGTATGAAAAAAAAAAAAAAAAAGCCTCAAAGTTTCTTCTAGCCAGTGTTAATCACAGGTAGCACATGGCTGCCATCCGTGCACTGTCCATGATTTTTATGGACTCTTAGACTTGGAAGGTTAATTTTAATTTGTGACGGAAATGTCTGCACGATTTTTTGCAGACACAGTCCACAAAAAACATGGACATCTGAAAAGCTCAATAGACTTTAATGGGTAGGTGTTCAATCCATCAAAATCACGGATAGAGCACGTACATCTGAATGGGCCAAACGATCCGTAGGGGTCAAAGAAATGCTTGCCAAAGCAGCAGAACCACTGAGAAACAATAAAAGCACCAATAATATATCTAGCACCACCAGTAAAGAAATGCATGCCAAAGCAGCGGAACCACTGAGTAACAAATGCACCAAATAATTAATCTAGCGCCACCAGTAAAGAAATGCATGCCAAAGCAGCGGAACCATTGAGAACCAATAAATGCACCAATAATATAACAAGCACAACCAGTAAAGAAATGCGTGCCAAAGCAGCGGAACCACTGAGAAACAATAAATGCACCAATAATATATCTAGCACCACCAGTAAAGAAATGCATGCCAAAGCAGCGGAACCACTGAGTAACAAATGCACCAAATAATTAATCTAGCGCCACCAGTAAAGAAATGCATGCCAAAGCAGCGGAACCATTGAGAACCAATAAATGCACCAATAATATAACAAGCACAACCAGTAAAGAAATGCGTGCCAAAGCAGCGGAACCACTGAGAAACAATAAATGCACCAATAATATATCTAGCACCACCAGTAAAGAAATGCATGCCAAAGCAGCGGAACCACTGAGAAACAATAAATGCACCAATAACATATCAAGTACCAGCTTTAAAGAAATGCGTGCCAAAGCATTGGAACCAATGAGAAACAATAAATGCACCAGTAAAGAAATGCATGCCAAAGCAGTGGAGCCACTGAGAAACAACAAATGCACCAGTAATATGTCAAGCACTACCAGTAAAGCTAATATACCAACAAGCAAAGGATAATAAAGATGCCCTGATGTAGAAAAAACCTATAAAGGCAAAAGATCCACTAACTAGTGGAGGATGGGAGGAGGGAGCTGTCCCACGCGTATCTAGAGTGGCTTTGTCAGGGTCACTGTTGGCCTTCACTCTTATCTTCTATCCATTTTTTAGCCAGAATAAAAAAAAGTAGTCTGGGCAACTTTTTTTTTTTCCGTCCCAAATAATTGTAAGTAAAAATTCTGTGTTTTTTGTTTTGTTTTTGGGAACACAATCTGCCACCTATGATTATACCATAATTGTACCTATATGTAGTATACATACTATACATGTACCTATACACAGTACATGCAACCTATGTGTAACAGGGGTGCCTTGGGCATGCTGGAATTCTAGAAACTTCGTTCTTACACTGTCAAGATGTCTCGCAACGACTTACTCTCTCACCCTTTACCGTTGCACTTGCATGCTTGGCCGAGCTGAATGTGCCTGTGTATGTATGGAGGTAAACAGGTGCTTCTCACTAAATTAGAATATCATCAAAAAGTTAATTTATTTCAGTTCTTCAATACAAAAATTATATAGTCATTACACACAGAGTGATCTGTTTCACGTGTTTATTTCTGTTAATGTTGATGATTATGGCTTACAGCCAATGAAAACCAAAAGTCATTATCTCAGTAAATTTTGCATCAATTACTGCATCAATGCGGCGTGGCATGGAGGCGATCAGCCTGTGGCACTGCTGAGGTGTTGTGGAAGCCCGGGTTGCTTTGATAGCAGCCTTCAGCTCGTCTGCATTGTTGGGTCTGGTGTCTCTCATCTTCCTCTTGACAATACCCCATAGACTCTCTATGGGGTTAAGGGCAGACGAGTTTGCTGCCAATCAAGTACAGTGATACTGTTGTTTGTAAACCAGGTATTGGTACTTTTTAATTCTGCTGGAGAATGAAATTCCCATCTCCAAAAAGCTTGTCTGCAGAAGGAAGCATGAAGTGTTCTAAAATTTCTGGTAGACCACTGCGCTGACTTTGGTCTTGATAAAACACAGTGGACCTACACCAGCAGATGACATGGCTCCCCAAACCATCACTGATTGTGGAGACTTCACACTAGACCTCCAGCAGCTTGGATTGTGGCCTCTCCACTCTTCCTCCAGACTCTGGGACCTTGATTTCCAAATGAAAGGCAAAATTTACTTTCATCTGAAAACACCACCTTGGACCACTGAGCAACAGTCCAGTTCTTTTTCGCCTTGGCCCAGGTAAGACGCTTCTGGCGTTGTCTATTGGTCATTAGTAGCTGACACAAGGAATGCGATACTTGTAGCCCATGTCCTGGATACATCTGTGTGTGATGGCTCTTGAAGCAATGACTCCAGCAGCAGTCCACTCCTTGTGAATCTCCCCAAAATTTTTGAATGGCCTTTTCTTAATCCTTTCAAGGCTGCGGTTATCCCAGTTGCTTGTGCACCTTTTTCTACCACACTTTTTCCTTCCACTCAACTTTCCATTAATATGCTTGGATACAGCACTCTGTGAACAGCCAGCTTTTTTAGCAATGACCTTTTGTGGCTTCGCCTCTTTGTGGAGTGTGTCAATGACTGCCTTCTGGACATCTGTCAAGTCAGCAGTCTTCCCCATGATTGTGGAGCCTACTGAAACAGACTAAGGGATCTTTTTAAACGCTTAGGAAGCCTTTGCAGGTGTTTTTGTTTTCATTCTAATTTACTTAGATAATGACTTTTGGGTTTTCATTGTGTCACGTTTGGCTGCAGCGCCGAAGCGGCCAGCCCATAATCGCCTCACGCTGACCGCCCACCATGGCGTGGGCGGCGTCCCGGGACGCATATGGACCCTCCATACGGCAGAGGGGGACGGGGGCCTACCCAAACTAGGGAAGGGCAAGAGCGGGGTTCTGTGGCAGTGAGCATGTGGACAGGAGAGACACTAGAACTTGATTACACCGCACAACTTCAGTATAGGGAAGTAAGTTTACTAAAGTGAATAAGTGAAGACACACGTACATAAATCAAACATGACTATGCAGGCTCCGATTTACACCTTCCAGAAGTGTATCACCAGAGGACTCCAAGGTACCAACGGATCACCGGCACACATAGGTGGACATTCAGGACACAGGCATGACATCAGGGTCACGAGGTCATCAGAACGTAGACAGGACACATGGGACATCAGAATCACAAACTCAGGAACACGAACTGGATTCAGGAACATGGACCAGATTCAGGAACACACCGGACACAGAAACTGGATCTCAGGAACATGGAATCAGGAACAGGAATCAGGAACATGGAATCAGGAACATGGAATCAGGAACACGGACACCGGACATCAGGAACACGGACACCGGACATCAGGAACATCAGAACACTGGCATTGGACTCCGGACATCTGGCAACGATCAACAGGTTCCGGACATCAGGCTCCGGACATGAGGCCGCAGTATCAGGCTCAGGACATCTGGCAACGATCGGCAGACTCCGGACATCAGGCAGGGAAGGATCGGATCCGGACATCTGGAAGCGATCTAAAAAGGAACCCAAGCGGTCTGGTGCAAGCCCCACTAGGCTCAACTGGAGCCGGCCGGGGATTGCACCAAAAACAAGCTGAGCACAGAGTAACAAACTCAGCACACCCACACCGGACTCCTCCTTCCAAGATGAACCCAGGTTGTATCAAAGGAAGTCAGTTAGCAAAAGATCACAGTCACTGGGCACAGGGATCAGGACACAGAAGGATTCAGGAACATACACAGCTGACACAGTTCAGACAGTCAGGTACAGGATCATGGATTCAAGCCTGGAATTACCGCCTCCAGGATAGGCGAGCCTGGAATTACCGCCTCCAGGACAGACGCAGGAACGGGTACAGGATCAGGGATTCAAACCTAGAATTACCGCCTCCAGGATAGGCGCAGGGACAGGTACAGGAATTCAAGCCTAGAATTACCGCCTCCAGGATAGGCGCAGGTACAGGATCAGGAATTCAAGCCTAGAATTACCGCCTCTAGGATAGGTACAGGGACACACAACACACATGGCAAGATTCAGAAGCTATGTGAGTAGCTAAGGCCCCGCCCATAGGTCAGGGAGCCTTTATATATGAGCTGCCCCATAGCAATTGGCTGGGGACAGCATTTCAAGTACACACACTAATCCTGATAAAAGCAGGGCAGGTGTGGCCCGTGCACCTATGCAGCCAAACACAATTCAGCACAGCAAGGGCACCTGGAAATGACTGCAGCCTAAACACACGTAGTAAGTCATGCACCACTGCAGAGGACCTTGACCTACGGTTAGCTTCCACAGCAATAGCCAGGGACCGCACATGCGGGTGGTCATGCAGCGCAGCGGAGACACCCACGCATGCACGGCTATGCAGCGGAGCTGGGAACTGAGCATCGTCCATACAGGTAACGGATAACAGTATCCCAGCTCAATTAAGGGGAAAAGGAGCAAAGGGTTAAAGCACAGACATGCATTGTCACGCCGACAACCAAGTACCGACAGAACAGCGTGACACATTGGCTGCAAGTCATAATCATCAACATTAGCAGAAATAAACACTTTTTGTATTGAAGAACTAAAATAAATTAACTTTTTGATGATATTCAAATTTTGTGAGAAGCACCTGTAGCTGTTCAGCCAACAGCTATGTAAGTATGGGCACCTGTAGACTCCCGTTGACCTCACTTTCAAAAACCACTTCCTTGCCATATACCAGACCTGGTGATTGTTATAGCAGTCTCATAGACAGTGACTGGCGTGGAGGCCATGCAGCGCTCCTCACTCTATTCAAGGTGGTACAACTAGTGATGAGCAATCATGCTCGGATAAAGTCTTAACAGCATGCTTGTGTGCTAGCTGAGTGTCTTCGGCGTGCTCGAAAAATATGTTCGAGTCCCTGCGGCTGCATGACTCGCGGCTGTTCGACAGTCACAACACATGCAGAAATTGCCTGACAACCAGACAATCCCTGCATGTGCTGCACCTATCGAACAACCGCGAGACATGCAGCCGCAGGGACTCAAACATATTTTTTGAGTATGCCGAATACACTGGGTTAGCACATGAGCATGCTGATATCTGTAATTTGTGTGTAAACCCCTTCTCATGTACAGCACCATGGAATCAATGGTGCTATATAAATAATAATAATAATAATGCTGATAAGACCTTTTCCGAGCATATTCGCCCATCAGTAAGTAGAACCCTTTTTGGGGGATCAAAAGCTTTAGAGCAATGGGGGTCCTAATTCGGACCCTCAATGATTGGTGAGTTACGCAGAAGGGATAACTTTTAATTTTGATGTCTCGGCCGATCATCCAGTGTGTATGGGGGGAGTTTCCTATTCTTCAATGCTTGATGTTGGAGGAAAGAAGAATTGGAAATGTTGGATTTTGCCGAGATGTGTTGCAGCGGCTTACTATCCTCTCCCCATTGAGAACAACCGCTCAGCCAAATATGCATGTTTGGGGAGTGAGGTCGGAAAGAATGGTTGACGGCTTAACTAGCATTCAACCATCCGCAATATGAAGTGTGCATCCAGCTCTGCTGCTGTAGTGTATCGGTATGAATGGTGTTTGCAGCCGTGCGTTCCCTTCTATGTATGCCCCAGCCTGGCTGATCTCATCATTACAGAAGGACACTTTTATCTGTTCTCCAATTGCTGACATTCTATTATCTTCTTCCTGACACTGACCGGAGGGCGATATCCCGGCTATACAGTGATGTCCCTGCCATCTGATTCCCTTTTGATTCTTCTGCATTACGTTTTGATTAAAGTGATGATAAAGCCTCCATTCATAATCCGTTTACAGAATTCTCTTTACATATTGCTCCGCGCGCTTCGTTGCAAACTGCTGAGCTTGCATAAAGCGTGCAGTCCAGTTCTGTTATTCCGCAGCGCTGCAGTCACCGTCTACAAAGTATCTCCTTGGCCTCATGCACACGGCTGTTACTTTTTGCACAAACCTCTAAAGCTGACACATATTAGGTGATTGTGTGCTTCCTATTGATACCTCCATGATGCATCATATTTGTACCAAAAAGCTCTGATTTTAGGGGGTATTACATCAGGAATCTGCAAGGATAAGTGATGCCTTTCTAATAGCTAGGGGTCTGTCTGCTCCATTCATTGCATATGGGACTGCAGCATGCCAGACCATTATAGTGCTGCTCATTTGAGCCCTGTTCACAGGATTTGGGGGTACCGGTGTTCAGATTCCATCCATTAGCATATGCTCACCTGGGGATAGGTAAGATGGAATTGACCCTTTAAGAAAAGCAAGCTTCAACTCCAGCAATCCATGTCAGCCAGTTGAGTGCCGTGCTGGGGAAACTGTCTGCACACGTCATACTGTGACGTGCCATAGATTAGCTGTAGAGGCCGATATTCTGGGGAGGAGGGGGGTATAGCAATGTATTTTCTGCATGATGTCTGGTTAAGTGGTTAAATTCTAGAAAATTACTTTAATGTTTAAAGGGGTTGTCCAGAAGTTGAAAGAAAAAGCCAACTCACCAAGGCCTCCAGTGCTTGGGACAACGCCACTGCAGAAAAACTGTCCCGGACTAATCTATTGACAACATATTTGTAGGTGCCTGGACCATTCACTTGAATAGGAAATGAGGCTCTGTACCTGGGAGTGATGACCGAATAACGCACAGAGCTGTGCAGTTTTGGATCCGCAAATTGTGTACATATGGCCGCCACCAGAGCAGATAACAGCTGATCGGTGGGAGTGCTGGCGTTTACTCCTGAACATCCCCTCTAAATCAAGTTTTTATGTTAAATGTAGTGGACAGTGTTTCTTCTTGTAATTTTCCACATCACTAGTTTTCTTAAAGGGAACCTGTCATGTCCTTTTTAGCATCTAAACTGTGCCCGGTGCGTTGTTAGTGATGCGGCTCTATGATACACTGCGCAAGCGTGGGATTTTTCAAAGCGAATTTGAGTGACATCGGCACAACCCCAGGACATGATTCAAATTGTGGGGGTGATGAAGTCGTAGTCGTGGAGTCTTGTATAAAATGGACCGACTCCTAAAATATATAATAAATTGGGTGCAGTAGTTCAGTGCAGGATGTGCTGTAAATGTTTTCATAATAATTTGGGAAAGTTGTGAAATGTCCTATAAATGTCTGTTCTGTTCCTGATCTAAGGATCGGCTTTTAGATGAGAGAAATCTTATGCACATGCTCAGTAGTGACCAGTGCTGTGAAGTCGGAGTCAGGGGAATTGAGGAGTCTGAGGTTTGGCTTGCCGACTCCACAGCCCTGCCTCTATGTACACTAGATAACAAAGGATCCACCAATTACAATTGATGATGTCACAGCTCACCTGCTCCCCCTCTCTTTACAATGACCTGTGCACAGATAGATCAGAGCATGAGTAGAAAAAACTTCTAAACAAGTCAGTAGGGTCAGAGCCAGTCTATTGCTGCTAATGTCCATGTGGCTGCTCAAATAATCATTAAGTCTGTGCAAAAATAAAATATTGCAATTTTCACATGCCTCTAGACTAACGCTAGCCTCATACTTTCTGATTATATATCGAGTACTATGGGGGAAAAAAAAAATGTAAAAAAATAAATGTAAATTAAAACCAGTCCTTTTCTGATGACACATTCCTTGTATTCTCGCATTGAGCAGCTGAGATCCTACAGACTGTGGTGGTACAACCATCCGCAATGTGCCCGGTCCAATCTTCTGATCTCTGGGCAGAACTGCCCACATGTGAGCCCTCGGCTCTTTCATGACATGGCAGACCAGCGCTTCGGAGAAATGTAATTTTGATTATTGCAGTTTTCTAAATCTCCTCAATTTCTTTCAATTCTTAATTTTTTTTTTTTTGCATGACTTTTCTTTGTGTTCTAATTAAGAATCTTCCTTACAGACTTGGCAATTAGAGAAATAAAATAATCGGCACATTGAAGTCTTATTTCAGCTTCTTGCATCAGGTTGTTAAATTTCCATTTATCCTTTTCTAAAAGGATTTTTCTATCTTTTAAAACTCCTGTATAATTTAATCATATATTTCTTCTGCGTCCGTAGCTGATGTCCGCGCTGGCCCTAGCCCCTGCCGTTCTCTGGCCATTTAACACTTGTTTTGGCAATTTTATCTTTTGTAAAAGGACTTTTAAGCCCCGTTACCCATTAGACTAATGTCAGCCAAACCCGCTAGAAACCTAATGTTCATGGTGGCCCCTGACCATTGTTTGTCGGGAAAGTTTAGGATGTAACTGTTGCGCTCTTCCATGATACAAGCAGGGGCAGTTTTGCCTCTGGAGCATTGGAGGAGCTCAGGGGATCTGAAGTTGGCAAGATCCAGCAGTTGGGACGGCTTCAGAGAAGCGCTTACAAGCTGTGCAGCCATCAGGTCAGATGGGCGGTGTTTTGGGTACTTGCCGTAACATGTTGTTTGCCGCTGTCTCCATTATTTCTGGGAATTGTAGTCGTTGCCCTCCATATAACGCGCCTGCGCATTGCAATCTGCGGGCAAAGCATACTGCGCATGCGCAATTCAAGATTGCAATGCGCAGATGTGTAGCCCAGCTACGCAGGCACACATAAAATCCAGGAGAGTGCACAGGAAGGTAACAGCAACGCTTGATATTCATTCACTGTCACTCACTCTTTCAGACACACCCATCTGAGTTATAAGAGGGAGTGACACGTATCTGAGGTGTTTAGTCAGTCAGCCAACCTAGGAGGGAGAGTAGTGGAATCTGGCTCCTGTCTTCGGACGGATCAGCTCAGTGTCAGTCCAAGTGGGACTTAGAGGATACTGAGGGCTACTCAGCGAGCCCTAGAGAAAGTTGACCTCGCCATTGAAAGTTACAAGTGCTTATGTTAAAAGCGGGAAGCAGGGCGAAGGGCACAGTGGAGAAGATAGAGAAGTGCTTTAGGTATTGGATTGCCTGCACTAAATTGCCGGACACCGGGGTCCGAAGCGTTGCTATTGTTTCAAGCATAGTAACAAGAAAACCGGAGGCATCTGGACTACAGGTCGCAGAGAGCAGCCCTAAGTGTCAATACGTAACCGGAGTCAGGTGGAACAGGGACTTTGAGTCAAGCGCAGACAAAAGTAAGGACTTAGTTTCATCACCTAGAAGGCTCCACCACAATGTTGGCCGGGCAGTACAGCTATTGAGAAAGCTGGAGATTCAGAGTTAACTTCGCTTCAGGCAAGTTGGACTCACATGTCTATGGAAGTAAAGGAGGCCTCTAACCTGCTCAGCTGTTACCCGAATGTGCACTCTCCACCCCGACCAGCTCCCCGGGATCTGCTTGAACCATCTACCAGTAAAAGGTATGAAAAGAAGCTGCATTGTGTGCGACTGAATTATTATCTACACCCTGCATCATCACCATAGACTTCCAGGGACCCGTCTCACCTGTGGGAGACTACCACCCAGCTGCCCCATAACATCCCCTGTGAAAGTCCTTATAGCAGCGCTGGTCCAAATAACCAGATACCACAGGTGGCGTCACGAACTACCTATCCTAAATATCCCCTGTAAATATTCCCCCATCGCATTGACTGCCAGGGCCACGGACCGAGCCACCGCTACGAGTGACAACTCCCATAGATTTCCATGGGCTCGGCTCTGAGTACCCCATAGCCCTGGTATCCACAATTGTGGGCGAGTCACAGGCGCGTTATATGGAGGGCAACGGCTACAATTCCCAGAAATAATGGAGACAGCGGCGAACAACATGTTTAGGTAAGTACCCAAACCACCACCCATCTGACCTGACTGCCATCATTTAAATATCCCGCCAATTTAGGGTGACAGATTCCCTTTAACTTTATGGCCGGTAGGGTTTTTTTTCTGGTCCTAGGGTGTGTACAGACCCTTGTCGGGTATCTTCAGCTTTGACTTCCAGCTTGTCTCCAATAATTCTGTTAGATTTCACTATATCGGATTATTGCATCGTGCCTGGAACTACAATGCAAAGCAGCAGATAAGACTGCGTGCAGGGAATGCTGGGGGATTTCAGCTTTGAAGCTTGCAGAATGCCGAATGAAATTTCAGAGTATAATTGAAGATCAGTGTCAGAGAAATAATGTAATATACTGACGATGTTACTACTCTTAATTGTGAAATGTTATACTGAATTTGATAATGATGGTGATTTATTGGAGGAAGTTGCTGTATCCCAGCGTTGCACAGGCGGACATGCGGACTTTGCTATCCTTGCTGTAAAAAAAAACAAAACGTAACACCTACCTAAGAAGACACTCTCGCAAACTGAGCTCCAAAGCGACATGGTCTCTTGGAATTTGGGGTAAAATCCTTGCATTATTGCGACTTGCAGAAAACTTAAAGGTTTTCTTTTAGGGAAACAAATTGAGCAAAAACCTTTTTTTCATGGTAAGAAAAGTGGAAATTTCTCTCGAATGGGGATGCATAGACAACACCTGTGGGTCTTAAGAGTAAAGTTTTTCTTTGTGAAGAGCTCCAAGTTGCATAGGGAGGCTTATAGGCCATGCAATGCTCACCTGGGAATTTTAAATAGACAAATAGCCTCTCCACAGAGACAGAAAATGGGAACTCTAATGCCGCCTATTGGAGGTGGAAATCCCAGAAGTCAATATTGAATCTGGAAATAGCCATCCCACATAATTTAGGATTGGAAGCCAAACCAGAAGCTCCATTTGCAGACTCTTGTTTCAGAGTTTTTGCCCTTCATCTGTGCAAAGCAAGAAAAGTGTTTGATATAGACTTTTAGGATTGCTTCCTCCAATAGGTGGCATTGGAGTTCCTGTCGTCTTCCAATCAGACATTGCGTGGCCCATAGGTCTCCTTAGACCAACTTGGTGCTTTCCAAAAGGAGAAATTTTACCCCTTAGATCACTTGTCAGAAGCTTCTCACCCAGCCCACTGGTTCACCTGCTTTGCACTGATGAGAGGCAAAAACCAGGAAACATCTGTCTCCAAATGGAGATTGTGTATTGGCTTTATATTTCAAGTCAAGTATCAAGTCCCTTTTGAAGGGTCAATGGTGACTTTTTGGATTGCTTCTTCCAGTAGGCAGCATTAGAGTCCCTGACTTCTTCCTCTCTGAATGGGTTATTTGTATGTTGCAAATAATGCAGTAAGTTTGAATACAAAAAATTGGGACAGTGAATGTCTCCATAGCCTTAATGTTACAAGGGATCACCTATAGATAATCCACATTGAGACCAAATTTTCACCCGGTACCACCACAAAGGTACCACTTTTGTACAACCAAGAAAAACTGGAGACTTTGGCTGAAGCAGACAAATGACTCAAGGCCTCATTCAGACATCCGATTTTCTCGTACGTATGCCATCTATGGTTTTCACGGATAGCACTGATCCTTGTGATAGCATAAGGGGCCATTCACATGTCTCTGCATAATTTTTCGCAGACCAAATGGTTATCTCGTACAAGTTGTTTTCATGGATAGCATTCGTACCTGTGATATTCTGTGAAGCGATGCACATGTTCAGTTCTTCTTTTCCTCGGACTGAGTGGTCCACGGAAAAAAAATCGGAGACATGTTTGATTTTGATCCAAGTGCAACAAGATTTTTAGGACCCTGGTTCTGTGGCCATGTTGGTTTTCCATAACCAGCAAACCAGAGAACTGCAAACCTTTTAATACCCGTGGCATCTACTGATTAGTAGGCCCCGCCACATCATTACGTTGCATGACGTTGTTGAGGCATACCTATCAGGATAGGGAAAGGTAGGACCTTTTTTGAGATTCTGGTGCGGCACTGGCAACCATGGAGTACCAATGTGGCCGCTTGGACTAGGGTTCTACAAATCTTTTGCTCAACTCTACTTGACATGCAGTGCAGATCGGCTTTTATAAAAAATGTTTTTTGCCACGTGGATGAGATTTTGTGAAATCAGGTCCACTTTGCTCCTGCTATAATGTCCCGCACAACTTGTGAACTTTTCCAAATAGTTCAGAAGACCTGGAGCGATCAGTTTTCTGGATGGTGATTTCCATTGGAGAGGTCATGATTTTTTTATGGCCCGTCCACTAGTGTCCTCACGTCGCCCTACACATTAACATTCTGGTTTACATTTGCTGCGGGTTGTTGTTTGTTATAAAGGGAAATGCTTCTCGGTGAAATCTCCATTGTTCTGTCACCGTTCTCCGTAACCTCCTCTTTCCTGCCGCTGATTTTCAGGCGTTATAAATAGTTCAGATGTCTCATCTTGCCGGGTTTCGGAGTGACGGTGGATGCTGTGAAGGCCTCTGGTTATGTAACCACTGGCGTCTCTTTCTGGCCTCTGTTTAGAGGAAAAGTTCAAACAATTGGAAAAGTTTAGTCATTCTGCACGTGGTTCCTGCGCTCATCAGAAGCCATCAATTTAGATGTTTTTCTCTGGAGGATAAAGGGGGTTTATTTTACTTCTATTTCATCATTTCCGGGGATTCCCCAAAGTGATTTTAGTTTTGAAACTTTTGACACCCACAAGGCTTTGACTTCTCCATCTTTCCTATTATCAGTCATCCAAAAATACTCTCACACTGCTAAGTTTTCTTGCCTCAAGGGTATGCCACACTAAACAACATCGCTAACGGGATCGCTAAAAAACGTCACTACTTAGCGATCCCGTTAGCGATGTTGTTGTGTGCGGCATGCAGCAACGACGTGGCCCCTGCTGTGATCTTGTCCGTCGTCCTGATCGTTCCGGACCCTATTCTGATCGTCGGCGTCCCGCTGGGTAAGTATATATCGCTGAGTGTGGCACCTTTTTTAGCGATTTAGCGGTACTTTTGTACCGCTAAAGTCGTTAAGGAGATCGCTAACCGCGATAGCGTCCTTAACGACATCGCTAAATGTGGCCGACACTAGCGATATTGTAAACGATCCCGCTAGCGATCTCATTAGTATGCGACGCTAACGAGATCGTTAGCGGGATCGTGTAGTGTGGCAGTACCTTCAGAGCTTTCAATCTATAAGGCTGGGTTGTCTTTTGACACTTTCGGAGCGTTACTGCGCCACCAGGGCTGTGGGGTTGGTAAGCCAAACTTCCGACTCCTCAATTTCTTCGACTCCACAGCCGTGTGTGCCACCCTCACCAAAAGTCATGCACTGTATTGCAGAAAGTCCAGATGAAGCATATAAAATGACATCAACTGGCAAATCGTGGGCGGTTTTGGTGGTCACTTCTAGGCTCTGGGGGGACATCCGCCACCTGAATACCCACCGTTAAAAAAAACAAAAAACAAAAAAAAGTGGCCATAGTTTATTCTTCACACGTATTAGCAGTTTTCTATTTATTTATTTTTTTCAATGGCAAGAGGAAATTACATGTGAGCATGTGGATGACTCTGTCTGGCATTTAGGTGGCTGCTTATGACTTTGGTGGTTAGTTTCGCAGGCATTGTGCCTTTTTAGATTCATTACTCCTCCTGTTAACACTTCCACCATATACTGGACACCGGTCATTCTGGATTCTTTCCTTCTGATGGTATAGCATCCTGCCGCTATGAAGTTTCATAATTACTGACGTCACGTTGTATGATTAGGGATGTCATGATACATGGCTCCTCTGGCCACATGACGTTCGGATTACTATTAAAGCTTTAATTTTTTTAAATTTTTTTTTTTACTATGAAGTTATTTGGACAGAGTAGAGGTGTGTGGTACATAAACATAAATACCATATTCTGTTTTATGTCCTTCAGAAAATTTGTTCCTCCCAGGCCACCGTCGTATTCTTCTATGCCACCTACAGTCAAACAATTGCTCTTAGAGAGAATGTGTCATCAGATGACTGATTGTTAATCACTTTTTTATGTTAATTTTTTTTTTTTTAAAGTTTAGTTTGTATTTTTTATTTCAGTTTTCAATATCACTATGGTAAAAATAAAAAAATAGCAATTTTTATACAGGCCACTAGACCAAGTATTAGACTTGTACCGTTCTGTACAGAAGGCTTTTCAGCTGTGTATTCATAATCGCAGACAGGATTACAATGAAAGTTAAAGGGGTTGTCCACTACTAGGACAATCTTTTCTCATACCCACGCTTGTCCCTGATAAAATAAAAAAAAGCCTATACTCAAATCCCGTGCAGGCGCCGTTCCAGCCGTGTCGGCACTCGTGGTCCTGGAGCTCTTGTGCGGTTGCATGACACGTGGTGCCCGGCGGCCAATCAGCGCTGGCGTCACTGCCTCTGCCTTCGGACAAGTTGAACATGAAGAGGAAGTCAGGGATCAGCTGCAGCAGCCCGGACTTCCCCTTTATGTTCAATTTGTCTGAAGGCAGAGACCGTGACAACAGCGCTGATTGGTCACCGGCGTCACGTGTCATAACCACACGGGAGCCCCAGGAAGAGCGAGTTCCGACACTCTGGGATCGGCACTGGCACAGGAAGTGAGTATAAACTTTTTTTATTTTATCGGGGGGCCAAGCGAGGGGTAGAACAAGGAGTTGTCCAAGTAGTGGACAACTTCTTTAACACCTTTTATATACAGTAAATAACACAGGATCCACCATTTACAATAGGCGATGTCACAGCTCACCTCCTCCTCCTGCACAATGACTGATTAAACCTTGTAGGGATTCACACTCAACAGTAGGTATTGGGTAGCGTTCACACAGGCAATGTGGTTTGGTCCAAACAGGCGCAGTTTTATTGCTTTCATAAAACTGCAAGGGATTCATAACCAAAACAGCCTCTTCTGAGCACAAAGGTATCACAGCAAATAAACAGTTAATTCAGCAGTCACCTATTTGTCAGTGTGGACTCAAACAAACAAATTATAGTCCTTTCTACCGGAGCAAACTTCATACACAGAATAGGCACAATCCCACCATTCTCGGTATGCCCTTCAGCCCAAAATTCAACAACTTCCAGCACCAAACAGATGTGTTCAACGCAATGGCTTGTCTCTCTCCTAGCTCACATTTTGGCTGGTCATTCACCAGCTTAACACACTCGACTCTGATCTAAATCCAGCAGTCTAACACAAGGCAAACCCATTTCCTGGTTCTTGTTCCATGCTAGTCAGGTGCATCTAATCAAGACCTGCAGTTCCAGGATTTAACTCTGTCTTACCTGGCATAGCTACAGCCTCTATATGCCGTAGATAACACAGGATCCAGCATTCACAACAAGTGATGTCACAGCTCTCCTCCTCCCTCTCCTTGCACAATGACCAGTGCATACCTAGAAAGCTCTCTTGTAGAAGTCAAGAAACTGAATCAGTCTGTTGCTGCAAATATCCTTGTAACTGGAGGTATAATAAGTCTAATATTCAGTTTAAAAAATATTTAAAAAAATTCACTTGATTTAATGGGTAGGTCATTTTTTTTGCTGAGTCATTCCATTTAAATAAAAAAATTGTGCTCAAATTTAGTCCTGTTTTTTTTCCTATAAAGGTTAAAAGGGTCACTCAGGCTAAATTTGCTGTCCTGGTATTTGTCCCTGACGTCCTTTTACTGCCCTGATGATAAATTAAATGAGTGTAACCAGTGAATAGAAATCGGTCCAGAACATGATTGACCGCTGCAGGATCTCATCCATCACTTTTCAGAGACATTTCTTATTAGATTTCCACAATCATGAGCCCCGGAGTCTCTGTATAATCGGGTTACGTGTGTGGTGCGTGGCACCGCTCTGCTGCACGCTGCTGGTAAAGAGGTCCAGCTGCAGCCCCATGTAATCCATCTCAGCAGAGGTCAGCCGGTATCTGCAGGATTTACCCCAGAACAGATTGCCCGCACATCCCTTTCCTGAATATTTGTCTGTAAATCCTGCTCTGTTTTGTACTCAGGAAGACATGATGACATTTTTTTTTTTTTTTACGAACACATTTTTTTCGTTATTACTTTTTAACATGAAATGTGCCAAGTTCCCAAATTTGCTCTTCTCACCAAGAAGCGTTGATAGTTTTGGGTCTCGCAGGAGAAATTGCAAACTGTTTGCTTCTCTCCAGGGAGAAGTAAGTTGAGCAGCGTGACGTAAATCTGACAATCAGGAAGTAATTGTCTTCTGCAGAGCGTCGCATTGTACCGTGTAAAGGATCTGCAGCTGGGTGGATCTTTTACAATAATGGGGTGAGCTAAAAAAGGAAGAAATTACCCTTTTGTGTATCAGATCATGAGAAAGTTTTGGGTGTGTAATGTATCCATTGTATGTAGATTAGTGATGAGTGAATGTGCTCGGATAACGTGTTATAAGAGTGTCTTGTGCATTCTTGAATAATATGTTCGAGTCCCCGCAGCTGTATGTCTTGCAGCTGTTAAGTAATCCCTGCATGTCTTGCAGCTGTTAAGTAATCACTGCATGTCTTGCGGCTGTTAGGCAATCCCTGTCTGTCTGTTAGGTAATCCCTGCATGTCTTGCGGCTGTTAAGCAATCCCTGCATGTCTTGCGGCTGTTAGGTAATCCCTGCATGTCTTGCAGCTGTTAGGTAATCCCTGCATGTCTTGCGGCTGTTAGGTAATCCCTGCATGTCTTGCAGCTGTTAGTAATCCCTGCATGTCTTGCGGCTGTTAGTAATCCCTGCATGCTTCGCTGTTAAGCCGCGCGCGGAAGAGCTTGCGGCTGTTAGGTAATCCCTGCATGTCTTGCAGCTGTTAAGTAATCACTGCATGTCTTGCGGCTGTTAGGCAATCCCTGTCTGTCTGTTAGGTAATCCCTGCATGTCTTGCGGCTGTTAGGTAATCCCTGCATGTCTTGCAGCTGTTAGGTAATCCCTGCATGTCTTGCGGCTGTTAGGTAATCCCTGCATGTCTTGCAGCTGTTAGGTAATCCCTGCATGTCTTGCGGCTGTTAGGTAATCCCTGCATGTCTTGCAGCTGTTAAGCAATCCCTGCATGTCTTGCGGCTGTTAAGTAATCCCTTCATGTCTTGCGGCTGTTAGGTAATCCCTGCATGTCTTGCGGCTGTTAGGTAATCCCTGCATGTCTTGCGGCTGTTAGGTAATCCCTGCATGTCTTGCGGCTGTTAGGCAATCCCTGCATGTCTTGCAGCTGTTAAGCAATCCCTGCATGTCTTGCGGCTGTTAAGCAATCCCTGCATGTCTTGCGGCTGTTAAGCAATCCCTGCATGTCTTGCAGCTGTTAGGCAATCCCTGCATGTCTTGCGGCTGTTAGGTAATCCCTGCATGTCTTGCGGCTGTTAGGTAATCCCTGCATGTCTTGCGGCTGTTAGGTAATCCCTGCATGTCTTGCGGCTGTTAGGTAATCCCTGCATGTCTTGCGGCTGTTAGGTAATCCCTGCATGTCTTGCGGCTGTTAGGTAATCCCTGCATGTCTTGCGGCTGTTAGGCAATCCCTGCATGTCTTGCAGCTGTTAAGCAATCCCTGCATGTCTTGCGGCTGTTAAGCAATCCCTGCATGTCTTGCAGCTGTTAGGTAATCCCTGCATGTCTTGCGGCTGTTAGGTAATCCCTGCATGTCTTGCGGCTGTTAGGTAATCCCTGCATGTCTTGCGGCTGTTAGGTAATCCCTGCATGTCTTGCGGCTGTTAGGTAATCCCTGCATGTCTTGCGGCTGTTAGGTAATCCCTGCATGTCTTGCGGCTGTTAGGTAATCCCTGCATGTCTTACGGCTGTTAGGCAATCCCTGCATGTCTTGCAGCTGTTAAGCAATCCCTGCATGTCTTGCGGCTGTTAAGCAATCCCTGCATGTTTTGCGGCTGTTAGGCAATCCCTGCATGTCTTGCGGCTGTTAAGCAATCCCTGCATGTCTTGCGGCTGTTAGGCAATCCCTGCATGTCTTGCAGCTGTTAAGCAATCAATGCATGTCTTGCGACTGTTAGTCAATTCCTGCATGTCTTGCGACTGTTAGGCAATTCCTGCATGTCTTGCAGTTGTTAGGTAAAACCTGGATGTCTTGCGGCTGTTAGGTAATCTCTGCATGTGCTGTGGCTGTTGAACAGCCGCGAGACATGAAGCCGCAGGGACTCGAACATATTATTCGAGCACGCCGAAGACACTCGGTTAGCACCCGAGCATGCTCAGATAACACTTTATGCAAGCATGTTCGCTCATCACTTGTCACCCCCTCACTTTCACCCCAGTGGCAGACATTAGGAGAGAAAAGTATTGTGTATGTTGAAATGCCAGATGTCTGGCCTGGTAGCTGCTAATTCCTTTCACCCATTTGAGAACACGCGCACGCTCAGGAGAGGGTGCATGTGTACAGGGAAGTAGGGAAGGATAGCTGTCGGAGAAGCGTGTTGTAAACAGGTGATGGTGTATTATGTGGCTGCAGCTTTGTTTGGGGTAAGGCTGTGGCGGTGCACATCTCCACTATGTGCACAGTAATCACAGCTGTGTAGTGAGAGGTACCAACGTCTCTGGTATTTGGGCTGTTCAGAATGAATGGGAGGAATAAATAATAAGATACAAAAGTGTGACTCAGGTTACAGGGGTAGTGCACGGCTTGCGGAATACTGGAAAAGGACCTGTGAGCAGAATATGAAATCACTAACCAAAGGCATAAGTGTAAAACCCCTTTAATGCTTATTTAATGTTTATTTTTGATAAATCTATTCTTGAAGTTTTAGTCTTAAGTGCAACAGGGCGGGCACTGCACTCCGCTCTGCTGTACTTCGCCACCCGCAGACAGCAGAGTGCGGAGTGAAGTGTCTGCTCCGCTGCGTTCCCTTATCACTATTCTCCACGCTTCATAAATTGGTGACCTATCCATACAACAGAACATAAATATCAGAATTTTGGGTTCCGACAATGAAAATGGCTAAATGTAATCAGTGAACGAACCCAGAACAGCACAGCTCTGTTTGCTGATCAGTGCCATCGCACGGCACCTCCGCTTCCATAATACTGAGCTGCTTTGCGATCGCCGCAGCATTGTGTGCTCAGGATTATTTGCTTGCTACTTTGTTACATGAACCTTAAGACTTTTTTTCTTTGGAAGTCAGCATGATGAATTCTGGTTATATACTCTGACACGTGCCCTACCCGGGCTCAGGATGATGCTATTAGGGGAAAAGTCAAGGTAGGAATGAGTGAGACGCTGTGTCATCTGGTGCACGCCCGGGCAGACGGGAATTAGTGGTAAGTAAATGACGGTTGCAGTATGTAAATCCCAACGTCTGTGGGCGTAACAATCTGTTCCTGTGTCTGCAGAGCAGCAGCGTCTGTCTACACCTGCTATCATTGCTCCGTTATCAGGAGAAACTGACTCATTCCCCATGGTCACAATTGTAACTTGGATATCCTGCAAATAAATAAAACCCTCACGATTTTTGCCATATACAGGAATCATTTTCTTTCCCCATGTATAGGTGTTTACATCTTTGCACAAAATTGTGACATATAGAAAAAGCTTCATGATAATGAGAACAATATACGGGGTAA
The DNA here is from genome assembly GCA_033576555.1 of Oophaga sylvatica. Lineage (NCBI taxonomy): Eukaryota > Metazoa > Chordata > Amphibia > Anura > Dendrobatidae > Oophaga > Oophaga sylvatica. Next base: position 93,490,337 of record JARQOD010000009.1, on the reverse strand, counting down.
GGGCAGGTAAATAATTAAATTCATGCAAAACATTTGTGCCTCCGTTGACATTTCGGGAATTGAACAGAACCCCTGATGAAGCCATCCACAAAAATCGGGCGAACCATTTCGTGCTCCTTCAGGCATTCCACAACAGTGTCAGGTTTTTTTTTTCTTTTTTCGGGAGGGCACAAAAAGCCATATGGAGAACGCAAAAGTGCACATGGATTAAAATGAGGCATAACTTTACGCAAGAGCTCGTTTTTCGGCTGATCACTTATTTTACACGGACCTATAAATGTTGCTTGTGAATAGTACCGCATCGTTCTCTCATAAAGATGAATAGGACGGATCTGCAGTGCCATGTTGGCCACAACACAATTTCTGGTGCTGGGGTATCTTCAATCTGCTGATCGAGGGAGATGCCAGGAATAGGACCCCTGTCTAATCTGATATTGATCACTCATCCGAAGTACTCCCAGAAAAAAAAAATCTTCTTTTTAGCTTTAGCTTGTTTTACAATTTAAAGGGATGGTCCAGGAATATGTTTTTAATGACCTATCCACCTTTCACTTCAATAGGAGCTGAGCCTCTGTACCCAATAACGTCCACTACAGAGTGTATGGAGCTGGACTTTACTAGCCCTGTATACTGTCTGCCTCCAGTGACCTCGGGAGCAGCTGGTCAGTGGAGGTGCTGGCTGTCCGATCCCCACCAATCTGATATTGGTGACCCATCCCCAGGAGTGGTCATCACTATCCTAGTACTGGACATCCCCCTTTAACAAAATGAATTGACAGAGGCTCATTGTATTTTGTTCTGTTCCATCAGATGAGTGTACACTGGTTCATCGTCGATGAGCAACATAACTGCAATGGATGACAAGTCCAACACACCCGCCATTTCTGCTTCCACAATAAACAGTGACGATTTCGTCTTGGTCCCTCTGCAAGTTGATGGCTCTTCAAACTTGGACGACAAACCGCAGTTAAAGGTATGAACGTAGTAGCCGTAATATCTGTCTGATTTTAATGGCGTGAGAAGGAGAGTTCAGAGCTGCAAGAGAAAGAGAGCAAAAAACGCATTAGATGCATCGCCTTAAAGGAATCCTGTAATCAAAAACCATAAAAATGTTTTTTACCTGCTGTCAGTGTTAATTTGCAGGTGGCTGCATTTAGATGGCTGGTATCTAAGATGTATGGCTTCCTTAAAGTTGTCTCCGGTATCTTCCTGACCAAATAGCGGCACGCTACAACCACTGAGCAGTAAATTTTTTATTGATCAGCAGTTCTTTAACCATCAAAGTAGTCCATGCTTTCTGAGCGGTCTATACTAGAGAGCTCACTGAGCGATCTACACTAGAGAGCTCACTGAGTGATCTACACTAGAGAGCTCACTGAGCGATCTACACTAGAGAGCTCACTGAGCGATCTACACTAGAGAACTCTTTGAGCGATCTACACCAGAGAGCTCACTGAGCGATCTACACTAGAGAGCTCAGTGAGCGATCTACACTAGAGAGCTCACTGAGCGATCAACACTAGAGAGCTCTCTGAGCGATCTACACTAGAGAGCCCTCTGAGCGATCTACGCTAGAGCCCTTTGAGCGATCTACACTAGAGAGCCCTCTGAGCGATCTACGCTAGTGAGCCCTCTGAGCGATCTACGCTAGTGAGCCCTCTGAGCGATCTACGCTAGTGAGCCCTCTGAGCGATCTACGCTAGAGAGCCCTCTGAGCGATGTACACTAGAGAGCCCTCTGAGCGATGTACACTAGAGAGCCCTCTGAGCGATCTACACTAGAGAGCCCTCTGAGCGATCTACACTAGAGAGCCCTCTGAGCGATCTACACTAGAGAGCCCTCTGAGCGATCTACACTAGAGAGCTCACTGAGCGATCTACACTAGAGAGCTCACTGAGCGATCTACACTAGAGAGCTCACTGAGCGATCTACACTAGAGAGCTCTCTGAGCGATCTACACTAGAGAGCTCATTGAGCGATCTACACTAGAGAGCTCATTTGAGCGATCTACACTAGAGAGCTCACTGAGCGATCTACACTAGAGAGCTCACTGAGCGATCTACACTAGAGAGCTCACTGAGCGATCTACACTAGAGAACTCTCTGAGCGATCTACACTAGAGAGCCCTCTGAGCGATCTACACTAGAGAGCTCACTGAGCGATCTACACTAGAGAGCTCACTGAGCGATCTACACTAGAGAGCTCATGAGCGATCTACACTAGAGAGCTCCTGAGCGATCTACACTAGAGCTTCTGAGCGATCTACACTAGAGAGCCCTCTGAGCGATCTACACTAGAGAGCCCTCTGAGCGATCTACACTAGAGAGCCCTCTGAGCGATCTACACTAGAGAGCCCTCTGAGCGATCTACACTAGAGAGCCCTCTGAGCGATCTACACTAGAGAGCCCTCTGAGCGATCTACACTAGAGAGCCCTCTGAGCGATCTACACTAGAGAGCCTCTGAGCGATCTACACTAGAGAGCTCACTGAGCGATCTACACTAGAGAGCTCACTGAGCGATCTACACTAGAGAGCTCCTGAGCGATCTACACTAGAGAGCCCTTGAGCGATCTACACTAGAGAGCTCATTGAGCGATCTACACAGGAGCTCACGAGCGATCTACACGAGAGCTCACTGAGCGATCTACACTAGAGAGCTCACTGCGCGATCTACACTAGAGAGCTCACTGAGCGATCTACACTAGAGAACTCTCTGAGCGATCTACACTAGAGAGCCCTCTGAGCGATCTACACTAGAGAGCTCACTGAGCGATCTACACTAGAGAGCTCACTGAGCGATCTACACTAGAGAACTCTCTGAGCGATCTACACTAGAGAGCCCTCTGAGCGATCTACACTAGAGAGCTCACTGAGCGATCTACACTAGAGAGCTCACTGAGCGATCAACACTAGAGAGCTCTCTGAGCGATCTACACTAGAGAGCTCACTGAGCGATCTACACTAGAGAGCCCACTGAACGTGATCCACGCTGGAACACTCAGTGCGCATAGACTGCCATGGTTCTTGGCAGCACACAGGACGTTTCACTGCCAAGAACAATGTTTTGTTTTTTTTTGTGCTGCACAATTTCACCCGATGAACAAGTGTTTTGCTCGGTCATCGAGTGATTGTCTGCCTGTTTACACTGCAAGATAATCGTGAAAGGAACGTTTCTAACAACACTCGTTCACAATTATCTAGCAGTATAAATTCCCCTTCACATGCAGAAATCTGGGCAGAAAACCCTCCTAAGATAAGATTGATGAACTTGACCTCAGACTTGTTATTAAAGGAAACAATCCCATAGAGGAATACTATTGTAACCCATTTTATCACCTGCTTTTATATTCCACATTTTTTTTTTATCACATTATCCATTTTGTACTATTGAACACTTGTCACTAATGTTGCTGTTTCTGTACTTATTTGACAATGTGGCAGATCTTTTTGTCTTTGAAAGATTTATGCCAGCAGAGTAAAATTATACTTGGCAGTAAGGTAGCAGTCGTCCTGCCAAATACAGCAAGTTATTTACTTAATAGCCTGGCATTAGAACAGTCACTTTTTGGGCAATAGCTGTAAATGACTGTCTAATATACTGCGGCTGGGATAGTTGTGTGTTTGGATGTGTGAAATTTCTTGTCTCCATGAGCCTCCATCCTAAAAAGTGCATTTATAGATATGGCCATTATTCAGTAGTGTTCCTTTGTAGTACTATATGGAGAAAAGTAAGGACACCCATCTTAATCACTGAATTCACAATTTTCACCCAGTCCCATTTCACCCTCACATTGTACATATGGGATTAATTATAACTGGGGAAGTGAGAAAGAGCTGAGTTTTCGACCTCCATTGAAGTTGGGACAACCTGACGTGCACAGGTAATTACCACATGGGATCTGATGATAACAAGCCAACAAGTCTAGAATTTGTATACTCAGAGGCGGAGAATTTCAGGGGCTTCCTCTGTTCAAAGAAATGATCTAAGACTCTCTGGAGCCAGTGGTCCATGGTGAATATTGGGGTTTGCATCAATCCGATTTTATGGAAAATATATTTTCTGCAGCAGATGGAAGGAAGGGAGACACATTCATTACCAGTGAGTAGGCGGAGCCCACACAGGATAGAACACCTCAGATTAAAAAAGAGTGTTGACCGGCCCCTCCAGCTTGGGCCCCTCCTACTCCAGCTCTCCAGTCTAAAATTTGAGGTCACAGAGGACAGTCGCTGCTGGAGCAGCTCCTCAGAAATTTTTTTTATTTTAACCGGACAGAGACTTGGACCCCCGTGGTCTAGAGGTCTCAGGGGTCTCAGCGCTGCTGGACCCCCACCTCTCCCTTGGCGGATCTGTATTACCCTTTAAGGAGGTCCCTGCAGAACCCTGCCGGCCCTGGGGGATGAGGATTGCTTCCCTGGCGGGGACGCAAACCGCGCTTCTGGGGTCACTGCGTTCCCCGCCCTGGGGGGAAGCTACGGGCACAGCGCCACAAATCCCTGGGGGTCCCTGTGGCGCTCAGCTGGGTGAGTACTCAACATTTTAATGTGTTTGAGCGCTTCAGCGGCTGCTGCGGCAGCCGCTGCTACATGTATTCAGTGTGGTGATTGTGTACTTTTGTCCGCAGGTGGATGCCTGCAGGACATGGGAGCGGGAGCGGAGAGCGGAGTGAGTCGCGCGCTTTTTTTTAAACCGGCAGGGGGCATGGCTTCGCGCTTCCCCGTTTTTTCGCGGGCAGGAAGCGCTCTTAGCGCGCGCTTTACCCTGCCTTTTCTCTTCCGGCTTCTCTTCTCTAGCGCGGCGGCCATTACTGACGGCCTCCTCGGGCTCCTCACTCTCCGCTCTCCCCGACCGACCGAAAGGAACAAGGACACTGCACCGCGGCCAGCTGGGTAAGTCGCTTCTACCTGTCAGGGCAGAAGCTTGACCCCCTCACCCCCACAGCGCAGGGCGCCTTTCTGGAGGTACTGTCACACGGAACGCTCCCGCTACGATCACGATAGTGACGCATACTAATGCGATCGTTTTTGTGATCGTTTTAATGTCGCTAGTAGCTGCCACAGTGGGCGATCTCATTGACGACGCATAAGTGGTTAGCGATCTCCTTAGCGACTTTGGCGGTCATTGCGATGTACAAATCAGCGCAATATGTTAGCGATCTCGTTGGCGTTCTTGTTTAGTGTGGCATACTCTTGAGGCACTGCCCTGCAGCTGCTACCTCATAAGAGGCACCTGGGGCTCGCACACCCTTTTCATTAAACAAGGGTTGTGGGGAGTCTGCGACATTAACCCCTTCTCAGGCGGTTAACCCTTAATTGGGGGACAGCTGGGGTGGCTCTCTCTTTAAGAGCTTTAACCCTTCAGCGTTCGTTTTGCCTTTAAGAACCCACACTGTTCTAGTTGCTGACAGGTTTAACCTGCCATATACTGTGTGAGGGCATGTCAGATCAGGGTCCTGGAGGTGCGGACCGTCTCCCAGATCCGCTACAGGATCAGTCTCGCGTATCTGACACGCAGACCTCGACGGCGTCAAGCGCAGCGGTCGGAGGTGTCAGTGATGTCAAAATGGAGGCCCTCGCTCGTTCTATTGATGGCCTTTCTGACCTTCTAGGTTATTGGGTGTCAGCTAGATCCTCTCATGGTAGGAAGCGACACAGGCGGGTGCCATCCTTCCCGCGTAGCGACTCGGAGATCTCGGGCATGGAGGGTTCTCCTTCAAGCTCGGATGGGGAGATGTCCGATTCGGATAAGGAGGATCGGCAGGGACACTCTGCCTCTCTTTTGAGCCGTACAGAGGCTTTTATTGGAGCCATGAGGGAGGCGTTACAGTTACCGGAGGAGGTAACTAGACGTCCTGGTAAGCTGGCCCGGATGTTTCAGGAGTCGCATAGGTCGCGATCAGCTTTACCATCTCTGGATGAGCTTAATGGGGCAGTGGAGAAGGAACGCCTGTGTCCAGATAAACGTTTTCAGGGGACACGGTTTTTTGAGACGTTGTATCCGTGTGCGACGGAGTTGATTGATAATTGGATTCCTTCTCCTGAAGTGGATGTCCCTTTATCCCAGCTTAGCAAATCCTCATTACTTCCTGTTAAAGGGAAGGCGAGTCTGCAGGATCCGCTGGACAGAAAAACGGAGATGGCGGCGAAATCCATCTACGAGGCCGCGGGTCATGGATTCAGAGCAGTACTAGGCTCCATGTGTGCTTGTAAAGCTTCCCTGAGCTGGTTAGACCGTCTACGGACGGCGTGGCAAGATGGATCCCCACTATCCGAGGTAGAGGGGCTTTTCAAGTTGTTGGAGGATGCAGCCCGATATGGCAGTGATGCAGGTTTGGATACTGCGTCACTGCTGTCCAGGGCGCAATCCTCGGCGATCACAGTCAGGAGAGCACTGTGGCTTAGACAGTGGACCGGAGACGTGGTTTCCAAGCAAGGTTTGCTATCTTTAGCTTACAAGGGTGGTCAGCTATTTGGATCTGACCTCACGGAGCTGATTGCCAAGGCAAAGGCAAAAGAAACGGCTTTACCGCAGCGAAGAGCTGTGACTTCTGCGTCTGGCAGGCATAGGGCCGGTAGTAGTCGGCGGTCCTTTCGGTCCAGGGGACGGTTCGGTCGTCCCTCTTTTTTCGGGAAAAAACGCTCAGAAATCCCGTACTCCCTGGAAACAGAGCTTCCGCCAAGACAAGCGGGAAGCTGACAAAAAGCCCGCTAAGGCGGACTGACGCCAGGGTCTCACTCGAGGGCTCTCGAGTGGGAGGTCGCCTGCTCCAATTCGAACCGACTTGGGCTTCCTGCGTGTCGGACGCCTGGGTGACGCGGGTTGTGTCGGCAGGCTACTTCATAGAGTTTCTTTCTCGACCCCCAGACAGTTTTTGCCAATCTCGCATTCCGTCAGAGCCCGAGCTATTTGCCGCTCTACTGTGGGAGGTCGATTCCCTTCTGCAGAAGGGTGTGGTGGTACCGGTTCCGCCGGAGGACCGGGGAAGAGGGTTTTATTCCAACCTCTTTGTGGTCCCCAAAAAGGAGGACAAATTTCGCCCCATTCTGGATCTCAAAAGATTGAATCGGCATGTCCGCACCCGGAAATTCCGCATGGAGTCACTTCGCTCCGTTGTGGCGGGCCTGTCGCAGAACGATTTTTTGGTGTCAATCGACATTCGCGACGCTTATTTGCATGTTCCCGTCGGAAGGGCCCACCAACGCTTCCTTCGTTTTGCCATAGGTCAGGACCATTACCAGTTTGTGGCCCTGCCATTCGGGTTGGCCTCAGCACCCAGAGTTTTTACAAAAATTCTGGCACCTCTCATGGCGATTCTGCGAAGACAGGGGGTTACGATTCTTCCCTATCTGGACGACCTTTTGATTGTGGCGTCCTCAAAGGAGGAGGCGGTGACGGCTCGCAATCTATCCCTTCAGCTCCTGGAGGACTTTGGGTGGCTGGTCAATTGGGAGAAGTCGTCTCTGGAACCGTCGCAGTCAATCCTGTTTTTGGGAATGCATTTCGACACGGTACGAGCAGTGGTGTCTCTGCCTCCAGACAAGCAAGCGAGTCTTCTTCGACATGTACAGGTTATGAAGTCTTCGACAGCAATGTGCCTTCGAAGGTGTATGCGCCTTCTGGGTTTGATGGTGGCGTCGATGGAGGCAATTCCGTTTGCCCAATTTCATTCCAGGGCTCTCCAAATGCTCATCTTGAACCGTTGGGATCGATCGCAGTTTTCACTGGATTGCAGTGTCATCATCTCCCACAGGGTGCGAGAGTCTCTAGGATGGTGGTTACGTCCGGAAGTGTTATCCCTGGGGAAGTCCTTCCTCCCTCCGAGGTGGTCGATCATAACCACCGATGCCAGCCTGACGGGCTGGGGGGGTGTCTGGAACGATCTCTGGATTCAGGGAGTATGGTCGTTGGAAGAGTCTGTCCTGCCGATCAACATCCTGGAATTGAGGGCAATTTTCCTTTGCCTCCAACACTGGATGGTCCCTTTAAGCGGTCTACCAGTCCTAGTGCAGACAGACAACGCGACGGCGGTCGCGTATATCAACCATCAAGGTGGGACGAGGAGCTTCAGGCTCATGATGGAAGTGTCTCGAATCCTGGTATGGGCCGAGGCCAGGGTGCCAGCCATCTCTGCAATTCACATTCCAGGAGTTCAGAATATCACAGCGGACTTCCTCAGTCGCGAAAAGATGGATCCCGGAGAATGGAGTCTTCATCCGGAAATTTTTGCACTGCTGTGCTCCCGTTGGGGGACTCCCCAAGTGGATTTGATGGCATCCAGGTTCAATGCCAAGTTACCGACGTTCATGTCCAGGTACAAGGACCCGAAGGCTGTGGCGGTGGATGCTCTGGTGGCTCCTTGGGACCAATTCGAGCTAATCTATGTGTTCCCGCCGATATCCTTACTTCCTCTGGTGTTGCGTCGGATCAGACTGGAGAGAGTCCCGGCTATGTTGATAGCCTCAGATTGGCCAAGGAGGATGTGGTTCTCGACACTGGTGTCGCTTCTGGCAGCGCCTCCATTTCCACTTCCTCTTCGCCCGGACCTGTTAACCCAAGGGCCCGTTCGTCACCCGGACCTGAAGTCTCTGCGTTTGACGACGTGGCTCTTGAGACCGAAATCTTGATCCGTCAAGGTTTTTCAGCCGAAGTCATTGCCACTCTGCGAGCTGCCAGAGGTCCGGCTACTACTAGGATTTATCACAAGACTTGGGAAGCCTTCTTTTCGTGGTGTTCGGGTTCTTCTAGGAACCCGAGGATTTTTTCCATTCCCAATTTGTTGGCCTTTTTGCAGTACGGGCTGGACAAGGGTTTGGCAGTAAGCACTCTGAAGGGGCAGGTTTCTGCTCTGTCCTTGCTTTTTCGGAAGGCTATCGCCTCGCGTAGGGACGTACGTTCCTTTTTTCGCGGGGTAACCCGTCAATTTCCGCCGCGGAAGGCGTTTGTGTCTCCTTGGCGGCTCAATCTTGTCTTGGAGGCTCTTCAACATGGACCTTTTGAGCCTATGGACTCTGTTAGCCTTTCTTTGCTCTCTTGGAAGGTTGCCTTCCTAGTGGCGGTCACTTCTTTGAGAAGGGTTTTTGAGTTGGCGGCTCTTTCTTGCTCGCCTCCTTTTCTGGAGTTTCACCCAGATCGCGTAGTGCTTCGCACACGGGGCGACTTTCTACCTAAGGTGGTGTCACAATTTCATGTTAACCAGGATATTGTGTTGCCCTCGCTTTGTCCGGAGCCGAGGAATGCGAAGGAACGGGCCTTGCACACATTGGATTTAGTGCGGGCTTTGAAGTTCTATTTGTCTATTACTCAAAGTTTTCGGAAGTCGGATTCTCTGTTTGTGATTCCAGCAGGTCGTCGACGTGGGCAACGAGCTTCCAAGGATTCTATAGCTCGTTGGATTCGGTCGGCCATTTTAGAGGCTTACCGACTTAAGGGCGAACCTTGCCCGATTAAGATTCGAGCTCACTCCACGAGGGCTGTGGGTTCATCATGGGCCTTTCATCAAGGGGCCTCGGCAGCTCAGCTCTGCCGGGCGGCGACCTGGCGTTCCGTCCACACATTTACGAAATTTTATAAGGTGGACGTCAGTGCTTCCGCTGATGCGGCCTTAGGACGTAGGGTCCTGCAGGCGGCTGTAGTTTAAAGTTCTTGTGAACTTGTATTTAGCGCTGGTTGCGCATTTATTTAAGTTGTTGGGAATCTGCCTCTGTTGGTTTTTTTGCCCACCCTTAATTTCTGGACTGCTTTGGGACGTCCCACTGGTAATAATGTGTCTCCCTTCCTTCCATCTGCTGCTGAAATACGGATTTTGGTAAGACCTTACTTGTAAAATCCTTTTCAGTGAAGGAAGGAAGGGAGACACAGATCCCTCCCATGGCAGAAGTGTGTTGTTTTCAGATGTGGCGTGACCCTTCTCTGATAGCGATTATCTGGGCTGAGGTCGGCGCGCTAAGGCTCTTTTCCAGCATTGCCAGCTCATCGCAGTGGTCAGGTTCAGTGAGTAGTACCTGGGACTGTGTGGTTTTTTTCTGCTATATGCATAACCTATCTTCTTGTTTTTTCTCTGAAGTTCTTCAGAAGGGGTTATGTTGCTCCGCTGGTGATTTTTGCTCTTCCTTAGCTTGTGTACGGACTGGAGAGCTGGAGTAGGAGGAGCCCAAGCTGGAGGGGCCGGTCAACACTCTTTTTTAATCTGAGGTGTTCTATCCTGTGTGGGCTCCGCCTACCCACTGGTAATGAATGTGTCTCCCTTCCTTCCTTCGCTGAAAAGGATTTTACAGGTAAGGTCTTACCAAAATCCGTATTTCGGTGTCGTATCGATGGGACCAACATAATGCATTCACTCACATCACCGTAAGGCCGGTTGAACAACTTCAACTTAATATCGGTCAGATGGATGATGCTATCCATGCCATGTTTCATCTCTATAGAAAATTAAAATTGTAATAGGAAACATGACATCAATAGCTCCCTCCTGGGGTGAGGATATCCTGAAAGTTAGGGATCTCATAAACTTCTAAAAGACCTAGCACATTCCACGACCAGCCTTGATATGAGCTCAGCAAGGGCAGGTATGTTGGCATAACCTTGATCTAATAAAATGCAGAGTTTGGGTTTCTGTGATTTGTCAGTTCTGGAAGACACAGTACTCTTTGATTCTGTCCATTGCTGTAAGGCGTTCTAAGGAGCGCTTCCCTACGCTAAGCTCTGAGCCATTTCCGTGACACAGGTTTACTTCTTTTTCTTTGTTATCCCTTTTATTGTATGTGATTTGATATACTGTATTGTTTTGTTCCCATTTTGTAACATCTTTGTATATTTTTTATAAACACTGCCTACTAGTGTTGAGCGATACTGCTCGATATCTAAAAATATCGGATCGGAATGGTATCGTCGATATCACTAAATATCGTCGATATCCGATTCCGATACCGGAAGTCCAATGTAAGTCTATGGGAACCAAATATCGACATTAAAAAAAAACATTCTTGCCTTGTTGGTTAATTGTACATGAAGGAAAACAACAAAGACTAATGTAGAATGTATTGGGGGAGGTTGAGGAGACAATAAAGGCATACATGTTTAACCCAATGCATTGGAATAGTATTAATATATTTTTTTTGGGAAATACGTTTGGATTGACTAACAAATTGACAATGTTGTTAACCTTTTTTCTATTTTGGCAAATATGTATGTTTCACAACTTCCATGCTCTTCACCTTTTTAACTTTTGCCAGTACCACACTTTCTCCTTCATAATCTTCAGCAGCAGCATCATCTTTCTCATCAAATTATTCTTCATCTTCACCTTCTTAATCTTCTTCTTAAACTTCTTGCTATTCATGTTTTTGTTTACATTACTCATATTGTTATTATTAAACTAATTAATCTTCTTCATATTCAAATTCTTCATCTTCTTCCTCTTCATCTTCTTCATCATATTCTTATTTGTGACAGAGATTCCTGTACTTGTAATCTGTAAAAGTATGAATTGTTCATCCTTCCGTTCTTGCTGTCATAAAAGATTTAAATTACAACAGTATCTGTCCGTGTTCAGTTTAGCCTGCAGCAGCAGGCATTTTCCAGGGGCACCACGAGGAGGAACGGACTCACCCCCATACACTGCTTAGTCTTCTTCTGCTTAGAATTTAGAGCATATATTTTGCTCTTCATTTTGGTCTTATACTTCATGTTCTTCTGCTTTTTGATCTTCTGCTTATTGTTCTTCTGTCTCTTGTTCTGTATCTTGTAGTTTGTCTTAACCTTCTTTGTCCTGTTGGTGATCTTCTGGGTAATCTTTTATTTTTTCTTTGTGATGGTGTTCAGGCTGGTTGGCTTCATGCTCGTCGTCCTTGTTGTCGTCATCTTCTTCTGGGTGGTCTTTAAGGTCGTCTAATTTCCGAGAAACAGCTGACGTTACTGGAACCCTGACGGGTATCAGATGGAGCAAGAGACAATGGAAGTAACGAGGACCAGCTGACTGTGCTGGAACCCGGACGGGTAGCAGAAGGAAAAGAGGCAATGTCACAACCGAGTACCAGCTGACGTTACTGTGACACGGTTACTAAGCAGGAGGTACCTGTGCTCCAAAGCACTACCAAGGACCAGCAGACGTTGGTGGAACTCGGATACGGAGATGGAGGCACCTAGGCCAAAGGCACTGGGGAGAACCAGTTGACGGTACTGGACCCCGGACGGGTAGCAGAAGGAAAAGAGGCAATGTCACAACCGAGTACCAGCTGACGTTACTGTGACGCGGTTACTAAGCAGGAGGTACCTGTGCTCCAAAGCACTACCAAGGACCAGCAGACGTTGGTGGAACTCGGATACGGAGATGGAGGCACCTAGGCCAAAGGCACTGGGGAGAACCAGTTGACGGTACTGGACCCCGGACGGGTAGCAGAAGGAAAAGAGGCAATGTCACAACCGAGTACCAGCTGACGTTACTGTGACACGGTTACTAAGCAGGAGGTACCTGTGCTCCAAAGCACTACCAAGGACCAGCAGACGTTGGTGGAACTCGGATACGGAGATGGAGGCACCTAGGCCAAAGGCACTGGGGAGAACCAGTTGACGGTACTGGACCCCGGACGGGTAGCAGAAGGAAAAGAGGCAATGTCACAACCGAGTACCAGCTGACGTTACTGTGACACGGTTACTAAGCAGGAGGTACCTGTGCTCCAAAGCACTACCAAGGACCAGCAGACGTTGGTGGAACTCGGATACGGAGATGGAGGCACCTAGGCCAAAGGCACTGGGGAGAACCAGTTGACGGTACTGGACCCCGGACGGGTAGAAGAACGCACCCATGAAAATGTAAGTTGACAGGACGCAAGCCGTCCGCAGTTACCGAATCACACAGTCCTACAGTGGGTGCTTGTCCTATTGTCACAATGGAAACCGCCTTTATTTACATATCCCACAGCACACATAGGAATCACCTAAACTGCAGGCACCATAGAGTCGGCTAACCCGAATGCAACACGACAGCACAACTTATTGGAGGATAATTGACATTCACACTGCCAGGAAACAGCTGTCGTGCTGTAACCAGGCTGGCCAGGAGTCAGTACCCCTGCCAATTACTTACGAGCAACAAATGGCGGTGTTGTAGCCCAGGGAGTAGAGTTCAGGTGGTAGAAAGATGAACATAACAGGAGACATGGAAAACGTTGCCAAACAGTTATTTAATCTGAAAACGGACAGGCAAATTCAGGTGAGATCCATGCCTTGTTCATTTTCAGAAAAGTAAGCCGGTCTACATTCTCTGAGGATAGTCGCATGCGACGGTCTGTTACTACACCACCTGCAGCACTAAAGACACGCTCAGATAATACACTGGCAGCAGGGCAAGCCCTCACCTCCAATGCATACTGGCTAAGCTCTGGCCATGTATCCAACTTAGAGACCCAAAATTTGAAAGGGGAAGAGGCATCTGGGAGTACACTTAGAGGGAAAGCCAAGTAGTCTGTCACCATCTTACGGAAACGTTTCTTCCTGGTGACTGGAGCCGTCTCGGATGGTGTAGACCTTGCTGGCGCTGTCACAAAACTTTGCCACATTTGTAACATACAGTTCTTGCCCTGTGCAGAGGCGCTGCTTCTGCTCCCTCTTGTTGTAGAGGTGTCTACACTGCCTCGACGCACAGAGCTGCTTTGTAAAGCAGTAGCAGCAGCAGCAGCAGCTTTCTCGGCTGGAATGTACAACAGTATGGATTGCACCAGTGTGTCTTGGTACTCCTGCATTTTACGGTCCCGGTTCACCGGTGTGATGAGGGTTTGTAAGTTGTCCCGGTAGCGAGGGTCTAGGAGGGTGTACACCCAATAATCTGACGTGCTGAGAATGTGGGCGATGCGGCGGTCGTTTCTCAGGCACTGAAGCATGAAATCAACCATGTGCTGCAGACTCCCAACTGGCCAACAAAGGCTGTCCTCTGGAAGAGGCGTCATCTCTGCCTCCTCTGCATCACCCCACCCTCGCTCTACATACTGACTAGAGCGTTGTGTACCTCCCTCTGTAGGGATTTCTTCCTCCTCCATTGACTCCTCCTCCTCCTCATCCTCCTCACAAAGTGAGCCCTGCCCAGCCCTTTGTGAGGAACCACGTTGCGCTGACTGTCCTGAAGGTAATTGAATTTGTGACTCCTCATCCTCCACCTCTTCCAAAACCTCTTCCTTTAGTGCTTTCAGTGATTTCTGAAGCAGGCAGATAAGGGGGACAGTCATGCTGACTAGTGCATCATCTGCACTCGCCATCCGCGTTGAGACATCAAACGCACGCAAAACGTCGCAGATGTCCTTCATAGAGGCCCACTCAGTAGTGGTGAAGTGTGAACGGCGCAAATTGCGAGTTGATTGCGCCTGTTGCAGCTGATACTCCATTACTGCTGGCTGCTGCTCACACAACCGCTCCAACATATGTAACGTTGAATTCCACCTGGTGGGTACGTCACATATGATGCGATGTTCAGGAAGGCGAAATCTGACTTGCAGAGCTGCAATGCGCGATCTGGCCATGCTGGAACGTCGCAAGTGAGCGCACTCTAGGCGGACCTTGTGCAGCAGTGCATCAAGATCCGGATAGTCCCTCAAAAAACTCTGCACGACCAAGTTGAGCACATGTGCCAGACATGGTATGTGAGTGAGGTTGCCAAGGGCCAGAGCTGCCACCAGATTTCGGCCATTGTCACACACTACCAAGCCTGGCTGGAGATTAGCTGACAAAAACCACACGTCGCTCTCCTGCTTGATGGCATCCCAGAGCTCCTGCGCTGTGTGGCTTCGATTCCCCATGGAAATTAATTTCAGGACGGCCTGTTGACGTTTGGCCACGGCTGTGCTCATATCGGTCGCAACAGGTAAGCGTTCACGGGTCCATGTGGAGGTATACCGTGACGGCTCGTGCAGCGATGATTCTGAGGAACTGGAGTAGGAGGAGGAATCAATGTGTACAGACTGGATTCCTGCAATCCTTGGAGTTGGCAGAACACGTACAGCGCCACTGGCAAGATCTGTACCCGGCTCCACAACATTGAC
This sequence comes from Oophaga sylvatica, assembly GCA_033576555.1. Taxonomy (NCBI): domain Eukaryota; kingdom Metazoa; phylum Chordata; class Amphibia; order Anura; family Dendrobatidae; genus Oophaga; species Oophaga sylvatica. Next base: position 93,475,310 of record JARQOD010000009.1, on the reverse strand, counting down.
CCAATGGGCAGTGAGGGAAAGGTATCGTCCCTGGCCATGGGTACTGGTCCACGCATCGGTGGTCAGGTGGACCCTGCTACTGACGGCGTTTAGTAGCGCATGTTTAATGTTTCCCTCGACATGTTTTGCAGAGCAGGGACAGCTTGCCTGCTGAAATAAAATCGGCTTGGCACATTATATTGTGGGACTGCCAATGCCATAAAGTTCCTGAAACTGTCAGTCTCCACCAGCCTGAATGACAGCATTTCAAGGGACAGGAGTTTTGCAATGCCAGCATTCAGAGCCTGTGCTCGTGGATGGTTTGCCGAGTATGGCCGTCTTTTATCCCATGCCTGTGGTACCGATGGCTGTTTTTTGTTCTGGGAGTGTGACGATGACTGTGAACTTGCTGCTGTGGGTGGAATAACAGTTTGTCTATGGACAACAGTGACCAAGGTTCTTCCATGGAGATCCTGTGAGGAAGCCGAACCAGGTGTGTGTGAGCTGGAGGTAGAGGCTCGAACACGACCTGAAGATGTAGGTGCTGCTGTAGGTTGGCCTACATCTCCAGTGTGTCTTTGTAACTCAGCTACGTGCCTTGTCCGTACATGTTTCCACATATTTGTGGTATTCAGGTTACTGATATTTTTACCTCTTTTAACTTTTTGCTTACACAGCTTGCATTGAACATAGCAAATATCATCTACAAGTCTGTCAAAAAAGGACCACGCAGTGCAAGTCATGGGAGCGCCAATTTTGACATTTCTAAGAGAACTGCTCCCAACAGGTGCCAAACTGGAGGCTACAGGCAAGCGAGTCTGCAGCCTACCTCTCCCTCCTCTTTGTACCGTTGGGACAATCTCTTCCTCAGAGCTGCTCCCACCACCTTCCTGTTGCTCACGCCATGTTGGTCTCGGACTTCATCATCTCCACTACCCTCTTCCAACACCTGCTGCTGTTGGATGGTCTGGGCAGCACCATGCTCCACAAAACCTGGCACCTGAGTCTCATCATCATCATAAGATGCGTTCTGCGGTGTGCTGTCCATCGGCACTGGCTCACCCGCCTCTTCAGATTGAGAGAGACACAGCTGTTGCGCATCACTGCATACTCCCTCTTCTTCAAATTGCAGAATGCTGCTTGCCTGTGCCCGTGTTTCCGAGCCAACAGATTCTGAGAACAGAAGCAGAGACTCAGCTGGCTCCTGTACAGAACTCTCTGACTGCCTGGGCAATTTGACAGGCGGTGAACAGACAGATGGTTGCTCAACAGTGTTGTGTTCCTGAGAGGAGGTGGAAGGAATTGAAGTCGATGCATTGGCTGCCATCCAACCAACAACGGCTTCAATTTGTTCTTCCCGCAGCAGGGGGGCACGCCGAGCTCCTACCAAAGTGCGCATAAAGGAACGCTCATGGGTAAAACTGGTGGATGCTGTGTCACTGAGGGCGGCAGCAGCCACAGAATCCCCACGTCCTCTCCCTGCTGAAACTCCACGGCCACGACCACGTGCCTTACTCACTGACTTCTTCATCTTGGTAGATTGATAAAGAAAGTCAGAAAAGTTATAAGGCCTAAGTGTGGTTATTACGCAGAGACTGAAGTGAACACTGAAACACAACTGTTCACAATCTGTGAAAGGCTACTCCTTTGTCTACTTCTATAGTGTTTGCAACCAATGTATTGTATACGGATGGAAGCGCGTCACACTAATAGATTATATTTTAAATGGAATGGAGCAGAACCAATTGGAGATAAATGAAAAGGATGAGGCACTGAGACACGCTCAGCAGAGTACAAGCAGCAGTGCTTGAACAAGTAACTGGAGCGTGATGTGCACTCAAAAAATAAAAAACACAGACTGAAGTGAACACTGAAACACAACTGTTCACAATCTGTGAAAGGCTACTCCTTTGTCTACTTCTATAGTGTTTGCAACCAATGTATTGTATACGGATGGAAGCGCGTCACACTAATAGTTAAATTGCATGGAGCAGCAAGAATTACACTGAAAAAAAAAAAAAAGAGTCTGTGAGTGACACGTGCAGATGCCTACAGACAGCGTTGCATGCAGAGCAAACTGCAGCGTCACCTGCACTCACACACACCTTGCAGAGCTGTTAAAACAACACTGCAGGCAAAAGGAAGCTTTACACAGCGGTTGGTGCTAGCCTGCCTACAGCACAGTACACTAAATCGCAATCTCTAACTGTCCCTCAGAGTCAGCACAGCAGCGTTCTGTCCCTTACTGAATTCACAGCACAGTGACGCTAAAATGGCGGCGGCGCCTTTTATAGTGCATTCTGACATCATTTCAGCATCCAATCACAGCCATGCCATTAGTTAACATGACCGCAGCAGTACAGGATGTGCCCACACTTCTTAGGATTCCTCATTGGCTGACTAAAATCACATTGCCTCTCAAAGAATTATGGGAACTTCCGATTCCGGTATACGATATATGGAAAATATCGAAACTAAGTATCGAAAGGCCGATAGAGCTAATATCGGCCGATACCCGATACTTGCGGTATCGTATCGCTCAACACTACTGCCTACCTTTCAGGATTACCTATATAAAATGTAATAGCTCTGTTCCTCTTGCTCTGTAAACCGCACCCCTGAATACATACGCTAAGGCTGGGATCACACATGCGAGTAAATCGTCCGATGCTCGCATTTGAAATCCCAGCTCTGGCGCCGGCACTCAGGAGTGGAGCGCGCGGCTGCATAGAACTACATGCAGCCACTCGCTCCACTCCCGAGTGTCGGTGCCAGAGCTGGAATTTCACATGCGAGTGTCGGACGACTTACTCGCATGTGTGATCCCGGCCTAATTGTAATGGGTGTCCAATCGGCCTGAATAAACGATCGGTGGTGGCAGTTAGTAGTTTCTTTTGTTATTGTGGAGTTGATCGGGAGGGGTCTACTGCAATGGGCAGACCTGTACAAATTCTCCAAATTTAGTAAATTTAACCAGCAGGGAGAGAAATAAATATAAAGCATAACTTTTAATCATAAGTATAAAATATTAAGGTAAAATCCATATACATATGGACCACCAGAATAAACATATAAAGTTCAAGTGCTCAAAACAAGCAGTGCTCAAAACAAAGGTTAGGTCTCACTAGTATTGTATGATGAACCATAAGCGCAGGAGGGATCGCAACCAGGCGTTTCAGGGATTTAAACTGTTTTACCCTGTCGTTCCTTATGTGTTGCTCCTGCCCTGACAAGGGCGGTACCCAAGTATGGTACTGTCTAAATCTGGGGTCTCAAACTGCATTCCTTGAGGGCCGCAAACCGTGCGTGTTTTCAAGATTTCCTTAGCATTGCACTAGGTGCTTGGAATCATTATCTGAGCAGGTGATTAAATTATCACCTGTGCAATACAAAGAAATTGTGACTTGTTTGCGGCCCTTGAGGAATGCAGTTTGAGACCCCTGGTCTAAATGAACCCCAAAGCCAACAGTGTTCTTCCCCATGCATTTCTTCCTCTTTTTAGAGGATTCATCAAGGGAATGTGAACTGGAGGGGTAAGGAAGATGGAGGGAAAATATTTCTCTCCTGCTGGTTAAATATATATTCCATGTGTTGGAATCCAGGGTGTAAATAGTGCTCACTGCAAGTTCCCCAGTAACTGGCCTAGTAGTAGAAACAGACGCGGCCTCGTCAATCACTCGTTAGTCAATTGCGTAATTGTCCTGACGATTGGAGGCAGCGGAGTTGCATGCCGTGACAAATTGGTGGCAGCTGTGGGTTCTGCGTGATTGTTCAATTCCGTCCATGACATTTCTTCTCTCCTGAAACTTCCCCCATCACCTGTGAGTGATATTATTGAGAAGTCGAACAGACCGCAGCAACTCAGCCACCAAGTGGAGACCCCGTAATGTTACAGAGCGGGAAGGGGGTGAGGTCTGACGACCAGAGGGCAAAAAAGTCCCAACGCTCTGCTGACTCCATAACTGCGCGTCCAGGCCTCCTCTAGTATTAACATCAGCAGAAACACAGCGCCCCGCCGGGAGCTTCATGGGTGAGCAGCTGCATACAGCCTTACATTACCAAGCACATTCCAAGCATCGGATGGAGTGGTGTAAAGCCGCTTTCACTGGGCTCTGGAGAAAATGTGTTCTGTACGGTGACGGATCACACTCCTCTGCCTGGCATCTGATGGACGAGTCTGGGTTTGCTAAATGCCAGGAGAACGTTATCTGCCTGACAGCATTGAGCCACAAGTAAAGTTTGATGGAGGAGGGATAATTCAAGGGGCTCGTTTCTCAGGGTCGGTCTTAATTCCAATGAAGGGAAATATTAATCCTTCAGCATACATGGAGTTTTGGACAATTGTACCTTTATAGCTTGTAAGAAAAGTTTGAGGAAGGCTGTTTTTCTGTTCCCCATGTCTGTTCCCAGTAGTGAAGGTCTATAAAGTCATGTTTGGTGGAAGAACATGACCGGCCGCACAGAGTCTGAACCTCAGCCCCATCCAACACCTTTGAGATGAACTAGACTGGAGATTGTGAGCCTAACCTCTCCCCAACATCAGGGTCTGACCTGACAAATGATCTTCTGGATGAAGGGGTAAATATTCCCACAGATATCTCCAACATCTTGCAGAAATTCTTCCCAGAAGAGCGGAAGATGTTATATCTGCAGTGGGACCGACTCCATACTGATGTCTATGGATGTAGAATAGGTCAGAAAAGCTCCTGTGGTGCAATGTGGAGGGGTGCAATACTTAGTCCACATAGTGTGTACATACTGTGCCCATATTGCAGTATTCGGAATGGCATCAGCCAAGACAATTTATGGGAATCGGTTCTTTAGCAATGTTTGTGCACTAGAATAATAATCCCCAAATGGCTATTGGCACAATTATCATTCTGAACGTCATATGATAAATGCCTTTTAACTTTTTCCCTTCTGTCATCCTTACAGATAATGTCCAATGGAGACGAACAGTTGGAAAAGGCGATGGAAGAAATATTGAGAGATTCTGAGAAAAAGCAATATGGCAACCAGGCAGGCACTGACGATGTTACAGAACCACACGCTGCTGGCTCCAGCATGACTACGGCCAGAAACCCTCCGCTCACATTAATTTTAGACCCGAACAGTACGGGTGAGTGTTTTTGCCCTGACGCTGGAGATATGATGGGTTTAGGAGGTATTTGTTCGGGATTCCCCTGTATTTGCTGCCAGAGCAGAGGGGCACTGCAAAAGTGCGGATCCTACCCTGGAGTGTTGAGCACTACCTTGTATTGTGTGATTGTTCGTTCTTTTCTTTCGGTTTTATGTTGTACCAGATTTAACCCACGGAAAATAGTTGATCCATCAGTTCTGGCTAAATCAAAGGATTGTCCAGGCAGGGGAACCCCTTTCAGTCCTTGCCCCTGCAGACATTCCCATCCAAAGCAAATTTAACACTTTAGCTAGGACTTTATAGAAATTTTAAGTCTCCCCATGAGTTAGATTTTTTTTTCCAGAAGAATAAGGGCTATGTTTCAATGGTGCATTATATTTTTTAATATATATATGACACTTTTTTATACTGGGGTAATTTCTCCCAGCGCAATTACAAGCGAGGGTGAGGTAGGCCAGGTTCAGGCATATATAAGGCTGTAAGTTCTGGTCAGTAGACCTATAGTCTGTCCAAGCGTTGCAGTCTGTATATGTACACTTCTGAACCTGGTCCTGCTTCTTGCTGACAACGGTGATAAGCCTAAAAGTCCCCATACACATAAGCCGAAAAGTCCCCATACACATAAGCTGAAAAGTCCCCATACACATAAGCCTAAAAGTCCCCATACACATAAGTCTAAAAGTCCCCATACACGTAAGCCTAAAAGTCCCCATGCACGTAAGCCTAAAAGTCCCCATGCACGTAAGCCTAAAAGTCCTCATACACATTAGACTAACATCAGCCGAATTTGTCTCTTTCTCAACATCATTTGATTTTGGACTATTAATCTTTTTGTTCTCGGTTAGACGATCCGTCGTCAGGGGGGTCTGGCAGCAGCTCACTCATATAAAACATGAGAAAGCTTATCGGAGTGAGCGCTCCTGTGTGTGGAAGACACGTCCTAGATGGCTGCTGGACCAACCATCGTTTGGCTGGCAGCCATTTATTGAGTAAGGGCCCCCTTTTGCCTATGTCTATGCCACAATTACGTTGTAAAAAGGCAACACTGCAAAATAAGGTCAATAATGACTTCTGTAAAACAGCATATTGGCGGTCATTAAGGGGTCCAGAAAAGCAGCACATGCCTTGTATGTGATTTAGCGCTCACTCGATGGCAGTAAGAACGATGACCGTGATGCCTAGTTACATTGGATGGCATTTGATGAATATCTGAGATGATTTATTTTCTTACATCTGTTTTGTCATTTGTTTTTTTTCTTTTCCTCAGAGGTTCCCGCACAGGACACCAGAGCGGCTACAAACCCTCCAGAGGAGGAAAGTGTTTCGTTTCACAAACTCTCATATTTAGGTCATATGAAAGTTTCGGCTCCACGCAGTGAGACAGAAGCCCTGCGGGCCATGTCCTCCATGAGAGCACATTGCTCAGCTCCGATCACCGTCACTGTCTACGTGCCTAATGTTGCTGAAGGCTCCGTCAGGTGAGTTCACCACAGCGCGCTTTACCCGAGGTTGGATGAGATGTAACAGAAGGACCAAGGGGATCCGAACAGCCGCATATTTGTGGATTATTAGAATATGAAGTAGGCTCATCACAATGCTGCTCCCAGGATGTGGTGTGGACAATGCCCCGAATAAAAGTAGCCCGTCACTGTAAATTGTAGACGTGACTGGTCTGTCTGCAGCTTTGTGGTCTCATCTGCATCGTGGATGAGTGACGGAGCTGCCGCCGTTACGTGCACTCTTCTCATCCCTATCACAGATCAGACTAGTGAGGGATATGACCTATTTACCTCATTGACCTCCCAGTGCAGAAGTCTATTGTGTAAGGAAGAGGTGAGCTGTGATATCCCCTAATGAGAATGGTGGATCCTGTGTTATCTATTGTATATAGAGGTGTTATCAGTCATTGTACAGGAGGAGGAGAAGGTGAGCTGTGATATCCCCTACTGAGAATGGTGGATCCTGTGTTATCTACTGTATATAGAGGTGTTATCAGTCATTGTACAGAAGGAGGAGAAGGTGAGCTGTGATATCACATATCACATTACAGACTTCGCCAATGGACCGTTCGCACCAATTAAAATAGTCCCTTTGTACCTTTTGCTTAACTTTTTATTTGTTTGTTTTTATCTTTGAACACAATATTACTAAAATGTCAAAGAGAAATCTGCCTACGAAAATGTATATATTGATATACGTTGTAATGGCTGCACAGTTGACATGAGGGCATGCCCTGATTTTATCGCTTGAACTGCTTTTATTTGCATTCCATTATTTTCTTTTGTTTGTTTTGTGACTTTTCTAAGCTTCGGGGTAGTAACACAAGGTTCCAGGAAGCCTTGCCCAATCTTTATAACCCAGCGTTGTTTTCTCCATATCTAATTACAACATACCTTTATTAACATTTTCTCCAATGTTTTTATTGATAATGTTTTGGGATAGATATATTTTTATAGTTTGTTACAGCATTTTTTTGTACTATCGCAGCGACCAAGAAAATCCACAATTTTGCATTTTAAATTTTTTTTTGTTTGCGATGTTTACCAGTTGGGTTAATTATTTTTAGATTTTGATAGATCGGACTTTTCTCCTTCGTCTCATTGGGGACACAGGACTGTGGGTGTATGCTACTGCCACTAGGAGGCTGACACTAAGTAAACATAAAAAAAGGTTAGCTCCTCCTCCGCCGTATACACCTCAGCACTGGCCACAGGCAAATCCAGTTATTGCTTAGTGTCTGATGGAGGCACACGTCTGGTTTTCCAGACCATTTTTTTTTTTTTTTCCCACGAAGATGAGATAGGGGCGACGGATCCTATTGAAAGGGTCCGATCTCCCCAAACCATCAACGGGCGAGCACGTGGAGTAAAGCCTCCATCGTATCCTCTCCCGCAACGTGGGACATAAATGCCGGACTCAGCCCTGACCACCCTAAGGTATTGAAGCCCTAGGCTGTACAGAGGCGGGAGTTAGTCCGTGCGGCCCCCACTGCACCACCAATGCTAGACTGCGGTGCTGCAAGGTGGCGGACGGTCCCTCTCCTCATCCCCTGAAGGGGTGATGGAGTTAGGGTTCCTGCACCGTCTTTTTACTTTTCACGGAGAGTCCCCCTTTAATGCGCTGCATGTGAAGACGTTGGAAGAAGAATCTCACCTTCAAATCCAGAATGGCTAAAGATACAGCAGCGCTCCGGAGTAAAGATTTAGTCACCGGCTTCCTGGACTAGGCCGCGGGCTGAAGTATGGTGGCGGAGGGGCCGCGGTCGTGAGTATGGGGACCGCTCCCGGCGTCTCCTGCCGGCGGGGCCGCTCTCCGACTTTGGGGTGGCCGCCGCCGGAAAAATTTAGACCGCGGCTTCTAATGGCGCTAGGCCGCGGCTTCAAATCTAGTCCCCGGCTTTTCCCGGGGACTGGGCCGCTGGCCAGAATGTTATGCCGGCGTCAGCTTGAGGGGTCGCGGTCACGGAGGTGGGCTCCGCCTCCGCCGGAAATTTAGACCGCGGCTTCGGCGGCCGCTAGGCCGCGGCTTCAAATTTAGTCCCCGGCTTTTGCCGGAGATAGGTCGCGGCCGGAAGCTGGGGGGACGGAAGCCCTGACGTCTAGGCCGCGCCTCTTGACCCTCCCTCCTGAGGCTCGGCTACATGAGCACTTCCTCTTTGACAGAGAAGCGCTCTTTTTTGAAAGATTGGAGCCGCAGGCAATTCCACCTGGAGAAACTCGGATGTCCTGTTTTTTTCTGCCCGTTGTACACGAAAGGACGCTGAGATACAGGACTGGGTGAGTGCTACTACCTCCAGCCTGATTGTTGCGCACTTTTGCGCCCCTTCCGCTGACTGACACATCCAGTTTATTGTGTACTGTGACGGATTCAGAATGTCCAAAAGAACCAAGACGCATACGATACTTTATACCGCATGCATTGCTTGTAGGTCCCCTTTTCCGCATGCCCAGACTTCTCGGGTCTGCGAGGCCTGTGACTCTGAACGGGCTCAGGAACCCTCTCCTATAGCCGAGCCTAGTGCGTCAAGCCCCCCTGAATGGGCCCTTTCCCTGGCTCAATCTGTGGCGTCATTGACCAGAGCGGTCGAGTCCCTTCAAGCTCCCGATAGGAGCAGGGACAGTGGTTCACCTGTCTTGGCTACATCTCAGGAACCTCAGGCCTGCAGGGGCGCGCTCGCACCAGGCAGACACAGGGGAAACGAACCCACACTGTGTCGCCCATGCCGTCTGGAGCCTCGGCATCTTTTAGTTCCGTCTCCCGCTCTCCCTCTCCCTTGGCAAGTGATCATTATTCGGATTTCGATTTGGAAGAATCACTTAATCTGGAGACACAGTATAGTCAAGAAACAATTGACAGTTTGATCGAAGCTATCAATCAAACTCTGGGGATAGACGATGAGTCCACCTTGACCTCTGGTCACAAGGTGACCTTTAAACGAGCCAGGCAAGCCCATAAAGTTTTTGGTGCTCATCCTGAGTTTGAGGAATTAGTGCAGCGCCACCGGGAGAAACCGGACAAGCGCTTTGCTGGACAAAAGGCTCTCAATACTAGATATCCTTTTGCTCCTGAGCTCCTTAAGAAGTGGACAGAATCTCCTTCGGTTGATCCCCCTGTTTCGCGTTTGGCATCTAAAACGCTCCTCTCTATTCCCAGCGGTTCCTCTATTAAGGAGCCAACGGATCGTCTAATTGAGAGTTTGGCCCGTTCGGTATTTGAGGCATCAGGTTCTGCTCTCTCTCCTTCTTTTGCAGCGACTTGGGTTGCCAAGGCCATAATATCCTGGTCAGAGTCTCTAAATAAGGCTCTTCACGGCATAGAGGTGCCGTCTGAGGTAACCCAGATTTCTAATCAAATAGCTCTTGCTGGAGACTTCTTAATTAATGCATCCATGGATGCGGCAAATTGCGCAGCATTAGCCGCTGCTAATGCAATTGCCATTAGAAGATCCTTATGGCTGAGAACTTGGCGAGCAGATTCAACCTCAAAGAAGTCGCTTACATCTTTACCATATCAGAGTGGTCGGTTATTTGGCGAGAGACTGGATCAGCTCATATCTGATGCAACGGGAGGGAAGAGCAATTTCCTTCCTCAGCAAAGGATTAAACAACCTTTTCGTCGACAACCTCAGCCTCGTTTTAGGGCCTTTCGTAACCCAGGCTGGGCCATGCCAGCCACCTCCAGCGGCTCAGGTCGGCCTAATCAGGCCAAAGATCGCCAGGTCACCTACAGGACCAATCCTCTGGGAAGAGGGAGATCTTATCAGCCAAGATCCAGAGGTCCAAACCCCAAAGATATTCAGACAAATGACTGGAGGCAAAATCCGGTCAATTTTTCCAGGGTAGGCGGCCGCTTACTCTGGTTTCGTCCCACTTGGCTATCGGTGACTCACGACGAGTGGGTCAGGGAGTTAGTCTCCACGGGGTACAAAATAGAATTTACCAGCCTTCCCCCAAATCGCTTTTTCCCCTCGCGTCTTCCCAAGGAGGGGTCTCGAGGTCGTGCCTTATTCAAGGCGGTCGAGTCTCTTCGGCACAGCGGGGTTGTCGTACCTGTACCAGAGGTCGAAAGAGGTCAGGGATTTTATTCCAACCTGTTCATTGTACCCAAGAAGGATGGTACCGTAAGGCCCATTCTAGATCTAAAGCGATTGAACCGGTTTGTCAAAATTCGGCATTTCCGAATGGAATCTCTCCGTTCGGTCATTGCAGCCATGGAAAGAGGGAATTTCTAGCATCAATAGACATCCAGGATGCCTATCTTCACATTCCCATATTTCCCCCTCATCAAAGGTTTCTTCGGTTTGCCATCGACAAACTTCATTTTCAGTTCGCAGCCCTGCCATTCGGGCTAGCCACAGCCCCCAGGGTGTTCACAAAGGTCATGGCTGCTGTTGTGTCCATTTTGCACTCCAGGGGGATAGTCATCCTGCCTTAGTTAGACGACCTCCTCATCAAGGGGCCGTCTTTTCAGACCTGCGAGGAAAGTGTCAACATTACGTTAGACACCCTTGCTCGTTTGGGGTGGCTGGTCAATATGAAGAAGTCATCTCCCGTGCCATCTCGGAAGATCACCTTTTTAGGGATGAATTTCGACACCGCTCAGGGGTTGATAATTCTTCCTCAGGACAAGGCCTTAGTTCTCCGCCAAGAGGTACGGATACTTCGCCAACCAATTCCTCACACCATCCGGTTTTGCATGAGGGTCCTAGGAAGGATGGTGGCGGCAATCGAGGCTATTCCGTTTGCCCAGTTTCATCTTCGCCCCCTTCAACATGCACTCTTGGCAGTATGGGACGGGAGCCCTTACTCCCTCAATCTGCGGTGTCGTTTGTCCCTGCAGATCAGACAGACTCTTACGTGGTGGACGAGGGACACCACTCTTCGACAGGGTCGTTTGTTTCCTCCAAATTTTTGGTTGGTAGTCACAACGGACGCCAGCCTTCTCGGATGGGGAGCAGTGTTTCGTCACCACACAGCTCAGGGAATTTGGTCTCAGCAAGAATCGACCCTCCCGATCAATATTTTAGAGATCCGAGCGGTTCGGCTGGCTTTGAGGCATTTCACCAGCATCTGGCGGGCCGCCCAGTCCGAATACAATCGGACAATGCCACGGCGGTGGCATACATAAACCATCAGGGAGGTACCCGCAGCAGGGCGGCCATGCACGAGGTAAAACAGATTCTGACCTGGGCAGAGGAAAATCACTCTGTGATTTCAGCAGTCCACATACCGGGCGAGGAAAACTGGGCAGCAGATTTTCTCAGCCGTCACGGCATAGCGTCAGGGGAATGGTCTCTACATCCCGAGATTTTTCAGCAGATATGCCGACGCTGGGGAACCCCAGATGTGGACCTGATGGCGTCCAAGATAAATGCCAAAGTGCCCAATTTTGTTTCCCGGTACCGGGATCCGCAGGCAATTGCAGTAGATGCCCTGGTTCTACCATGGAATCAGTTTCATCTTCCATACTTGTTTCCACCAATAGCTCTGCTCCCAAGGGTGATCAGAAAGATCAGGTTAGAAGGAGTCCCAGCGATATTAATCGCTCCAGATTGGCCACGTCGCCCATGGTACGCGGAGCTGATACAATTGCTCGCCGACGCACCCTGGCGACTGCCAGAGCGCGCGGACCTTCTCTCTCAAGGCCCAGTTTACCACCAGAACTCAGCGGTCCTGTGTTTGACGGCTTGGCCGTTGAATCTTGGATCCTGACCAGGGCTGGATTCTCTAAAAGGGTCGCCGCGACGATGGCTAGCGCCCGAAAGCCTGTTTCGGCTCGCATTTACCACGGGACTTGGAAGGTCTTTTTTACTTGGTGCAGGAACATGGTTGTTCCCCGCTTCGGTTTTCAATTCCAAACATTCTGTCATTTCTCCAGGCAGGCCTAGATTCAGGTCTAGCACCAAGTACGCTTAGACGCCAGATATCAGCCTTATCAGTGCTTTTTCAGCGAAGGATCGCGTCTAATTTTCAAGTTAGGACCTTTATTCAGGGGTTGTCCATATAGTTCCCCCTACAAGGCTCCCTTAGATGTTTGGGATCTCAATCTAGTCCTGGGAGTCCTGCAGGAGTCTCCTTTTGAACCTTTGCAGGAGGTTTCTCTGTCATTTCTTTCCTGGAAAGTGGTGTTTTTGGTAGCCATAACATCCATAAGACGGGTTTCGGAGCTGGCTGCACTGTCTTGTCGAGCTCCGTACTTACTTTTCCATCAGGATAAGGTAGTGCTCAGACCAACACCACCTTTTTTGCCTAAGGTCGTGTCCTCATTTCATATTAATGAGGACATTGTTTTGCCCTCATTTTGCCCAGCTCCGACGCACCGAGTGGAGAAGGCTCTCCATACGCTGGATCTGGTGAGAGCACTTAGGAGATATGTATCTCGGACGGCATCCTTTCGACAGACGGACACGCTGTTTGTCCTCCCTGAAGGTCGCAGGAAGGGACTTGCTGCCTCTAAATCAACCTTGGCTGGGTGGATTCGGTTAGCCATTCAGGAGGCTTACCGCATCAGAGGCGCGGTGGTTCCCGCAGGGATCAAGGCTCACTCCACCAGAGCGGTGGGTGCCTCCTGGGCCCTTCGACATCAGGCTTCGGTGGAACAGGTTTGTAAGGCAGCAACCTGGTCCAGTCTGCATACCTTTTCCAAGCATTATAATGTCCATACCCAGACTTCTGCGGATGCCAGTCTGGGTAGAAGGATTCTTCAGGGCGCGGTTGCGCACCTATAAGCAATGCTTGATTATAAACTACACTGTGGAGTCGGTTTCCCACCCAAGGGACTGCTTTGGGACGTCCCACAGTCCTGTGTCCCCCAATGAGACGAAGGAGAAATACGGATTTTTGTGTTACTCACCGTAAAATCCTTTTCTCCGAGACGCTCATTGGGGGACACAGCTCCCTCCCTAATAGCCGGATGGCTTTGTTTTGAGTTAACTTATTCTCTGGATAGCGTCAGGATGTGTAGAAAGAAGCCTCTATTACTAGGGGTCTGGTAACGCCCAGGTGGCAATTTATAGAGTTCCAGGAGGAATAATGGAGGATTGCTTTTTTCATTTTATTTTATTTTCTTGCTTGGTCATGGAGTTTCTTTTTTTCCTTAGCCTTTTGTGTAGGAAGTTTTCATTTTTGTAGTTAGCGGACTGATAATTTCCAATACGGGTAGGTAGATGTATGTATATATATATATAATCATACACAGTTGTGCTCAAAAGTTTACATACCCCGGCAGAATGATAATTCCAATTCTTTTTCTCCACTGATGGTTATTGTTTGGCTGAAGCCATTTAATGTCAGACTACTGTGTTTTTTTTTTGTTTTTTTTTTTTTAAATCATGACAACCCAAAACATCCAAATGACCCCGATAAAAAGTTCACATACCCTGTTGATTTTGGCCTGATAACATGCACAGAAGGTGACACAAATGGGTGTGAATGGCTACTAAAGGTAACATCCTCACCTGTGACCTGTTTGCTTGTAATCAGTGTGTGCATAAAAGCTGAGTGAGTTTCTGGGATCCAGACAGACTCTTGTATCTTTCATCCAGCCACTGACGTTTCTGGATTGTGAGTCATGGGGAAAGCAAAAGAATGGTCTATGGATCTACAGGAAAAGGTAGTTGAACTGTAAAAAACAGGAAAGGGATACAAAAAGATATCCAAGGAATTGATAATGCCAGTCAGCAACTTTCAGACTGTGATTAACAAATGGAAAATCAGGGGCTCTGTAAAAACAAAAAAACACGGTCAGGTAGACCAACAAAAATGTTGTCCACAACTGCCAGGAAAATTGTTCAGGATGCAAAGAAAAACCCACAAATAACATAAGCTGAAATACTGGAGTCTCTGAAAACTAGCGGTGTGGATGTTTCAAGATGCACAATAAGGAGGCACTTGAAGAAAAATGGGCTACATAGTCGCGTTGTCAGAAGAAAGCCATTACTGTGCAAATGCCACAAAGTATCTCGCCTACAATACAGCGACCAGGCTCAAAACTTCTGGAACGAGGTAATTTGGAGTGATGAGACCAAAACTGAACTTTTTGTCCACAACCATAAACGTTACATTTGGAGATAGGTCAACAAGGCCTATGATGAAAGGAACACCATTCCTACTGTAAAGCATGGAGGTGGATCGCTGATGTTTTGGGCATGTGTGAGCCACAAAGGCACAGGAAACTTGGTCAAAGCTGAAGGAAAGATGAATGCAGCGCATTATCAGCAAATACTGGAGGCAAATTTGCAGTCATTAGCCCGGAAGCTGCGCATGGGACGTACTTGGACGTTCCAACATGACAACGATCCAAAACACAAGGCCAAGTCGACCTGTCATTGGCTACAGCAGAACAAAGTGAAGGTTCTGGAGTGGCCATCTCAGTCTCCTGACCTCAATATCATTGAGCCACTCTGGGGAGATCTCAAGCGTGCAGTTCATGCTAGATAGCCAAGGAATTTACAGGAACTGGAGGCTTTTTGCCAAGAAGAGTGGGCAGCTTTACCATCTGAGAAAATAAAGAACCTCATCCACGACTACCACAAAAGACTTCAAGCTGTCATTGATTTTAGAGGGGGCAGTGCATGATATTAAGAAATGGGGTATGTAACTTTTGATCAGGGTCATTTGGATGCTTTGGGTTGTCATCATGATTTAAAAGAGAAAACACAATATATGGCTTCACCCAACCACTAACCATGAGTGGAGAAAAAGTTTTAGTGTTATCATTCATATTCTCTGAAAAAAGTCCAAGAAAGCAAAAATTCTGCTGGGATATGCAAACTTTTGAGCACAACTGTGTGTGTGTGTATATATATATATATATATATATATATATGTATAATATATATATATATATATGTGTATAATATATATATATATATATATATATATATGTGTGTATATGTATGTGTGTGTATGTATGTAAACTTTTTTTATAAATATTATACACAGATATATAATTATACACATAGATTTTATAGATATATATTTTATATATAGATATGTTTTACACAAATATGTGTATAATTATAAAAAAGTGTATATTCTGTCCTCGGGGCCTGTGGCTGTAAATATGGCTCTGTGAGATGCCGGATCTCTTTCACCTTACTTACAATTGGCAACGATCGCAGATAGCTTAACTCAGCTGCCGGCACACATGTTATGAAGAATCCAGAAGAGACTTTGATTTCTTTAAGAATTCTTGTTGAATGCATACAAACAGCAGCAGGTAAAAAAAACTTTCTTCAGACAGACTGAAAACACATGTGATTCTGATAAAATCAAGATGGAGAATGAAACACAGGAGAAAGAAGAAGGAAATGACATCACACCAGAAGAGGGAGACAGAGAGACAGAAGGGACAAACTTGATGTAAAGGGAGGATTTCAGCTATGCAAACACAGGGACACATAGCAACAGTAAACAATATGAGAGACTGCAATACAGCATGTAAAATACACAGGACAGTCTGTAAAATGTCTCATTCATGGGACATAACACTCCCCGTCTGAAATCTATAGATTTCATAATTTTATGATGTCCACTGGAGATGTCACTGTAGACCTGAAAGACAAAAGGAAAAAACAAGCATGCAGGTAATAACAACAGTTGAAGTCTAATTGGCATGGTCCAATGTTCAGTTGGAGGCATGAAGTCCTCAACAGCGGAATAGTCCGAGTCCAAACGAAAACCGATCTTCGGATTGGGGAAGCCGCAACGTGCAAACACTTCCACCAACCCAATAATCCGCTGGAGAAAGTTAAAATATTACAATGTTCCAACACAGCTGGAGGAGTATATGGCGGTAGGCTCCCCGCCGTGAGCTGAGTTCAGAGACGAAGCTAAGATCATGTGACTCCTGCTCGAAGGAGCCAGCAGATGATTTGCCTGAAATGTATGTCAGCAGATAGGATGGCTGACCAGCTGAAAGGATGTCCAGGGTAAAGAGAGCTCAGCTTCTGTACCTTTTTGCGGTTTCTGAAGCGCTGGGAGAGGCTCCTGCAGCTGTAGTCTTCGTAGACACATCGTAGGAAAGGTAGACTTGTCTCTTGATGATGGTTGAAAGAGTCTTTACAGAACTACGGGGCAGGACTTGTTGTAAGGCCTTTAGAGACTTCTTCGCCATCTCCCATCTTTGCTGTCTCTGAGATGGTAGCATAGTGTTCCCGTTGATATCCGGAGTAGCAAACTGTCTCAGTGGTACCCTGCCTAGAACTGCGATGGGTGTCTTAAACCCGAGAGGACCGTCGATGCTGTTTTCAACAGGCGAAGCTCCTCGTTTGATAGCAAGTTCCTTACAGGGTGATGCTTGGGAAGTGAACGTGTCTTGTTCAACATCCGCCAGTGAGCTGAGGCTGAATTGCGTGGGGAAAACGCTGGCACCATCGGTCAGAGGTAGGCTGTTGAGAGAGCGGCTCTCACTCTGAGCACTGAAGTCTAGCATGGCTTCGGTTTGACCAGGCTTGTGATGGAGATGGGTATCAAAGGTTGGGAACTTAGCAGTTACTTGCTGTGGATCCCTTGGCAACTTAGTCTTTGCTGGAAGAGATGGTGAGGGAGCTACCCAGCTGTTATAGTTGTCTTCGGTGGGTTTGACGCTCATGACCCTGATGATCACTTTGTCTCCCTCTGTAGGTAGTAAGTTGTTGTCCTTGGTTGAAGGATCGAATGCTGTTATCTCGAGGTTGTAGTCTCGAGGATAAAGCGGACTTGAAATATTGGATGGTTGCCGTTGACACGTAGTGTCGTTTGACTTCTCCTTCATCCATTGGTGACGTGAGTATGACAGGGAGGACAAGTCGTTGTTATCCGACTTGATAACGGTTTTGTAAGAGGAGATGTCGTTCTGATTCTTTGTCTGGTCACTACAGACATTGCCAATGATGACCCAGCCCAACTCGAGGCGCTGGGCATATGGTTCATTGAGTAGTCCGTGGATTTGTTGACGCATCTTGTGCAGTCGTATAATGTCTCTGCCAAGGAGAATTAGGATGTCTGCCTTATCATCCAGGGGTGGCATCTCTTTGGCTATCATTCTGAGATGAGGATGCTGAAGAGCGACTTCTGGTGTTGGGATTTCTTCCCTATTGAATGGTATTTGGTTACACTCTACAAGCGTGGGTAGTGGTATCTCTGTGGCGCCTTTCTCAAGAGAAGTTATTATGAGGCCACTGGCCCTTCTTCCAGAGGTTTGTAAAACGCCACTGCAGGTGCCCAAGGTGTAGGGATAGACGTCTCCTTTTAAGTCAAACAAGTCAAAGAGTTCTGACCTGGCTAATGATTTGTTGCTCTGGTCATCCAGGCTAACGTACACCTTGACTGCCTTCTCTGGATGGCCCTTGGGATACACCCATGACAGGCATATCTTCGCACAGGACTTGTCTCGAAGACCTTCTCCACAGACATCGGTGCATGAGGAAGATACTGCAACATGGCTTGTCACTTGGTCTGTACTCTCCCCGCCATGGCTTGTGGGTGGAGAAGGTGAAGACGCAGAGTCAGGCTGTGATGGATGGAGCGCCTGTACGTGGTCTTCGCTGTCGCACTCTAGACACATGATGGGGATGACACAGTCCTTAGCAAGATGTTCGGTAGAGGCGCAGCACCTGAAGCATACTCCAAACTTCTTCAAGAGCTCCTTTCGTTCTTGAAGGGGCTTCTTCCTGAAGCCGATGCACTTCTTCAGGGGATGTGGTAGTTTGTGAATTGGACACCGGCGATTAGGATTCTCAACCTTCTCACCTTTGTCGCTCGTATCTTGTGATACTCAAGGTGCCGGAAGAACATCAGTCTTCTTGATGGACATTGGAGCTTGGTGGTTCCTGTAGTTAAGACGTGGACTGTCGTGTTTTGTAGATGAAACAGGGTCGCTGTGTTCTCCATAGGAAAAACTTGGATCGGTCTTACACTCTGCGATATTTTCGATGAACTCGCAGAAGTAGGAAAATGGAGGGAAGGAGACTTGGTTTTCCCTTTTGTATTTTGATCCAAGCATGGCCCACTTATTTTGGATATTGGACGGCAGCTTGGAAACTATTGGGGTTACCCCATGAGCAGTGTCCAGGTAGCTGAGGCCAGGAAGGTACGGGTCTGCTTTGGCCAGCTGAAGCTCTAACAGGAGGTCGCTGAGCTCTTGGAACCTTGTACTGTCTTTATTAGATACCTTTGGAAAATCCTCTAGTCGTTTGAACAGGGCCCTTTCTATGACCTCAGGACTGCCATAGCTTCTTTCTAGTCTCTTCCATGCGGCAGTGAGACCAGCAATGGGATTACTGATGTGGACAGATTTAAGTCTCTTGACCCGATCCGTGGATTGTGGCCCAAGCCACCTGATTAGCAGGTCTAGCTCTTCAGCGGCGGTGATGCCGAGATCACTGATCGTGGTTTCAAAAGTACACTTCCAACCCCTGTAGTTCTCAGGTTTATCGTCAAACTCTGTAAGACCGGTCTTAGTTAGATCGCGCCGAATCATGTACCTTGCGAGGCCAGTCATATCAGCATTCTCCGATTTTGGAAGGACCGATGCTGGTTGGATTGCTTTGTTCATACAGTCTGTGATTTGACCTGGGAATGCAGGTACGTATGGGGCAGCGTAGGCATTCAGTCCATTAACTGGCTTAATGAGCTTAGTTTCTGCTACACATGGGACTGGAATTGTGTGATTGACCGGAGTGTGGTGACTGGCCTGCATATTGGCCTGTACGTAGGATTCTGAGTATAAGATTTGGTGATTTGCAGGTTTCTGGTACATTTCGGTGCACAGAGGTGGATCAGGATACAAGATTGGCAGCGTATTGTAATTGTATTGACCTTGGGTGCAGGATGGGGATAAACGCTCTGTGTCCTGTTGTCTCAGGGGAGCATCAGTGTGGTCAGGAAGGATTGCAGGAGCAGGGATAGCACTGTGTTGGCTTTGTACATAGTCTCTAGTACACTTAAGAGGGTCTTCAGTATCAAAACCCTGTTGTTTCAGGGAAGCATCTGTGTGGTCAGGAAGGATTGCAGGAGCAGGGATAGCACTGTGTTGGCTTTGTACACGTCTAGCCTTCTCACTAAATGGTGGATCAGGGTCTATGCACTCTTCCTCTGACAATGGGTCTGGCAGAGACCGTGTAGTCATTCCTTCAGCCATCCTGCTGCACAGGGAGAAGGGGAGCTGTATAGACTCTTATATGTTGAGAGCGGATGCTCTGCAGGAAGTTCTGTAGCTTTATAGAAGCTGTGGGTTTTACAGATGAATCTGAAGAGTCTTTTTTACTATTCTGTCCTCGGGGCCTGTGGCTGTAAATATGGCTCTGTGAGATGCCGGATCTCTTTCACCTTACTTACAATTGGCGACGATCGCAGATAGCTTAACTCAGCTGCCGGCACACATGTTATGAAGAATCCAGAAGAGACTTTGATTTCTTTAAGAATTCTTGTTGAATGCATACAAACAGCAGCAGGTAAAAAAGACTTTCTTCAGACAGACTGAAAACACATGTGATTCTGATAAAATCAAGATGGAGAATGAAACACAGGAGAAAGAAGAAGGAAATGACATCACACCAGAAGAGGAAGAGAGACAGAAGGGACAAACTTGATGTAAAGGGAGGATTTCAGCTATGCAAACACAGGGACACATAGCAACAGTAAACAATATGAGAGACTGCAATACAGCATGTAAAATACACAGGACAGTCTGTAAAATGTCTCATTCATGGGACATAACAGTGTATGTATTTAAAAAAATACATTTATATATAATATGTTAATATAAATAATATATATATATATATATATATATATATAATATATATACCGTATATAATTTTTTTTTTTAGATCATTTTCTTTAAATTAATTCTATGATGGGAGTCCTGCTAATGTTTGAGTTAAGTCAGGAAAATATTATTCAACTACAACTCAGTCTAAAACTACTGACAAATGTTATGGCCCAAATAACAGTTTAAAAATTTATTTCCAGGAGGAACAACAGCGCACCAATACAGCACAAAGTTGTAATAAAATATTATTTCTACATTTGATGCAAAATGCAATGTGATGTGACTGTGATTGTAGAAAAAAAAACCCTTACTTTAGTCGCTGACTACGTTTTTGTTTCCCCCCATAGGTTAGCAGGATACTATACAGCTTCTTTACCGCATTCAAGCGCTCATCAAAGCAAACTACAGACGTGAAGGATTCCTCCCTGCCGACCCCGGATAGCGACGTGTTCACATTCACCGTGTCCCTGGAGGTGAAAGAGGACGACGGAAAAGGGAATTTCAGGTACTTGTCGTTCCTGCATTATGCGGCAGTATGTTTTCTATCTGCGGTACGAGATTGCTACCTCTGGCCGTCTGGCACTTTCAGGAAACAAATGTATGGTATGTGCTACAATGGAGATGTCATGTCATCTGTAGCCAAGTGGGGGATGTCCTCCGTCACGTCTGTCGCTGGCAGATCATAGTAGAATTAGATCAGATGATTGCCGCTGTCATATAGACTTTTCCTCAGATACTACATGTGACATCCAATGTGAGTTTAGTAAATGCCCATTAAATGATTCACAACAATTGTAGATTAAATAGGGTTGTTTCATTCATGTGGACCTTTTTTTTTATTCAAATGTGTGTATTTTGGGCTGAAAATAATTTTTGCAATTGTATTTTCTTAAAAACCTTGTACCGTTCGCCTTCTATAAGCTGTGTAATGCACTCTCTATTGCTGGCTGCAGAATGAGTTAACTAAGGATCCTTGTTCTGATTGGGGTTCTGTCATTTAATGTGGCTTTCCTGAGCTCCTCTCAGCTGATTCATGATGACTTAAAAGTTCATCTCTTTTCTGGTGTGGTTTGTGGTCATGTGGGCAGCGCGTCGGGGTCCGTGTCTCAAATCCCACCAAGGACAACATGTGCAGGGAGTCTGTATGTTCTCACCGTGTTGGCGCGGGTTTCCTCCGGGTTCTACGGTTTCCTCCCATGCTCCAAAGACATACTGATAGGGAATGTAGGTTGTAAGCCTCAATGGGAAAGAGATGTGGAATTAATGTCGCTATATAAGCGAGTGAAATGCATAAAGCAGCTGATAGGAGCCCAGTAAAAGACAAATCCCGGTCTGAAGTAGCTCATTGATGGGTTCTTTGTTGACTCATTCTGCAGCCAGCAAGGTACAGAAAACAAGCAGCCTGTAAAAGCCAATTTGTGCAAATCTTTAAATGTAACCAAACTGCAAAACTTGTTTAGTCCAAAATACGTGCATTTAAATAAAAAAAACATAGCCACCAAAGATTTTGCGTGTCATTTAGCATAAGCAGTGTTAGTGCTACACGTTGGATTATTGTAATAAATACGATATGGAGAAAGTATTTTTGTAACCTTTCAGGTCTGATAGCGCTACTAACCTGCAGATATAGGGTTAATCTGCAGGGTAAAGGTGTTAGGAAGGGGCCCGGCCAGGTACTGAAAGTGCGGCACCTGGGGGGAAATTATTATTTTTTTCTTCCAGGAGCTGCCTACTTTCATTTATGCTGGCTTTAGGGTGGCTGATCTTGAGGTTCAAATGAGTTTTCTGGAACGCTTGCCTTCAGTTTTACCTTCCAATCGGTCATGCTGCATGCCATAAACCAATGGAGCTATAGCTGCAACAGTTAATCTCATGCGCTTGCCATTTACTCTGGGTTCCTAGTGACCGTTAAACAGATGAGTGACACCTTCCCATTATGGGTCAATGCCAATAAAAAATCCCTACTTTGTTTCTGCAGTCAGAATGATTGTCAGTTAAAAATGTTTATTATGTAATAACTACATATTCATGTATGATGATAAAGTGTGCTTGTAGTGATCCTCCTCATTCACTCCCGTGTGGAAATTCAAGTTTCTGATGTAGAATGTAAGATATAGTGGTTTCTGCTGTTTTGTAGATTCCACACCGTTTTTTTTTTTTAGTTTGATGATATGAGTGGAGAGAATTGAATTACTGTAACCCTTTACTTTCTCCCTACTGTTGTTCGCTGCAGCTCTTAAGGCCCCTTTACACTAAGCGAGATCGCTGAAACGTCAACAATTTTGTGACGTAGCAGCGACCTAGCCAGCGATCTCGCTTAGTGTGACAGCGACGATCAGCCCCCCCGCTGGGTGTCGCTGCTGTCCTGGACCATTTTTTGATCGCTGGTCTCCCGCTGGCCAGCGCGCATCGCTGCGTGTGACAGGCGGGAGACCAGCGATCAGCCAGCCGGAGCTGGTAACCAAGGTAAACATCGGGTATCCAGGCGCCGGGCGGCGCCTGGAAACCCAATGTGTACCTTAGATACCAGCGCGCTGATGCAGGGGAGCTGGTAACCAAGGTACACAGCGGGTTTCTAAGCGCCGAGCGGTGCCTAGAAACCCGATGTGTACCTTGGTTACCAGCTCCCTGCACCAGTGCGCTGGTATCTAAGGTACGCTGCCGGTAACTAAGCGACATGCGTCGCTTTTTACCGGCATAGTCGCTGTCCTGATCACTGCCTGAGCTGCCTGTTTGGCAGCTCAGCAGCGATCATGTAGCGACACACCAGCGATCCTGACAAGTGCATATCGTTGTCGGGATCGCTTGTGAGTCGTTATGTGTAACGGGACCCTTAGAGAAATAGAGAAATATTTTGAAATAGAGAGGAGAGGAAGAGACTGGAAAGTCCCAAACCAAATCATTGCTGTCTGTTTGTATGGAGAACTTGCTAGCCAATTGTTATCACAGCAGCATCAGCGCTCTCACTCTCTCTCCCTCTTTTTCTTTTCTCTTTTCTTTCTTGCTGTTTGTTTCTTTGTTTGTCACTCTCCTATGTGAATGAGATGTACACTGCCTCTTATGTGGAGTGGATTGTTCTCTCCTATTTGTGTAAAGGGCTGTGTTCTGTATGAGTGTGTTGCTGTGTCATTTCTTTCTCTATCTTTCTCCTCACCCTTCCTCTGTATAAGTGGTTGTTGATGTCTATCTTTCCTTCTGTGCCTATTCTTCTGCATCTTTCCTTCTGCATCTTTCCTTCTGCGCCTATTCTTCTGCATCTTTCCTTCTGCGCCTTTCATTCTGCGCCTTTCCTTCTGTGCCTATCCTTCTGCGCCTTTCCTTCTGCACCTTTCTTTCTTCCCCCCCTTATCCTTCTGCGCCTATCCTTCTGCGCCTATCCTTCTGCGCCTATCCTTCTGCGCCTTTCCTTCTGCACCTTTCCTTCTGCGCCTTTCCTTCTGCGCCTTTCCTTCTGCGCCTTTCCTTCTGCGCCTTTCCTTCTGCGCCCTTCCTTCTGCGCTCTTGCTTCTGCTCCTTTCCTTCTGCGCCTTCTGCGCCCTGCCTTCTGCGCCCTTCCTTCTGCGCCTTTCCTTCTGGCCTTTCCTTCTGCGCCTTTCCTTCTGCGCCCTTCCTTCTGCGCCTTTCCTTCTGCGCCCTTCCTTCTGCGCCCTTCCTTCTGCGCCTTTCCTTCTGCGCCTTTCCTTCTGCGCCTTTCCTTCTGCGTCTTTCCTTCTGCGCCCTTCCTTCTGCGTCTTTCCTTTTGCGTCTTTCCTTCTGTGCCTTTCCTTCTGTGCCTTTCCTTCTGCGTCTTTCCTTCTGCGTCTTTCCTTCTGCGTCTTTCCTTCTGTGCCTTTCCTTCTGCGTCTTTCCTTCTGCGTCTTTCCTTCTGCGTCTTTCCTTCTGCGCCCTTCCTTTTGCGTCTTTCTTTTTGCGTCTTTCCTTCTGTGCCTTTCCTTCTGTGCCTTTCCTTCTGCGTCTTTCCTTCTGCGTCTTTCCTTCTGCGTCTTTCCTTCTGCGTCTTTCCTTCTGCGTCTTTCCTTCTGTGCCTTTCCTTCTGCTCCTTTCCTTCTGCATCTTTCCTTCTGCGTCTTTCCTTCTGCGCCCTTCCTTCTGCGTCTTTCCTTTTGCGTCTTTCCTTCTGCGCCTTTCTTTCTGCGTCTTTCCTTCTGCGCCCTTCCTTCTGCGTCTTTCCTTTTGCGTCTTTCCTTCTGTGCCTTTCCTTCTGCATCTTTCCTTCTGCGTCTTTCCTTCTGCGCCTTTCCTTCTGCGCCTTTCTTTCTGCGCCTTTCCTTCTGTGCCTTTCCTTCTGTGCCTTTCCTTCTGCGCCTTTCCTTCTGCGTCTCTCATTTTCTCTTTCACTCGCTTTCTGTCATTTTGTCATTTTGTTTTATCATTCATCAGTCTCTCTCTCTCTTTTTCTCTCTCTAACTTCCTGTCTTTTTCTCTTTCCCTCTTTCTTATTATTTCTCTCTCTGGCTCTTTTTAAATGTCAACTAAGCCGCCAGGCTTGCACAGTAGAAGCAGTGACTGTGGCCGGCTTGCATCTCTACATGGCAAGACAGTGATGGCATCCTCTTGAATTAGGAAGACGGAAACGTCTACAGCGAAAATTCCGTTTTTTCTTTTTTGTTTTTTTTACAAGAGAAATGTTCCAAAAACATACTGTATCTTAGGGATTACTGCAGGTACGCTCTAAGCTGTGCAAATCCTGCCAAAGTAATTTTATATTACGTCTAGCAAAATACTACTGGTTTCCTTTTTTTTTTCCTTAAAACAAGCTTGATAAGCTATTAAAAAAATATATAGACCGATCTTTTTCTAATAATGGCTGCCTTGTCTATTTGACATGCTAATGTCACCGTCGCAGATTACAATGGCTGTCATCACAGTATTCACCAGCCTGGGTGGAAAATTGCCCATTCTGCTTTCAAATAAAAATGTTGTGAAAAGCTTTAAAAATAGATTATTCATAAAAGATCTCTTATTCCTCAGCGATTTGTGTCTTAAGGATCAGCAGCTGGAGTCTCACCACAACATGTTTCCTTGTTTCAAGCTATTCCCTGTCAAATTGCACTTCAATACGGGAATTGCAGAATGAGCTCAGACAAAAGCGGTTTATGAGAGCGCATCATGTTCTCTCTAGAAATTATTAGACAGAAGCTGAGCTATTAGGGTGACATCTGCTGCTTCTCCAATGCAGAGCATCTTCTTTGACCCCTTAATGATGTGACCTAACAGTGCCTTAAAGAGTAAGCACCATTTTTTAATTTTTCTTTCTTTGTTTTCATAATGCAATAGTACATGTGAAAATAAGCAACTTTTTAAAATTTCTTCTCCTGGACTGATCATTCATTCTAAAAAACTCTCAATTCGTGGTTGCAGATTGTCTCTTGAGAGAGGAAGAGGACTAGAACTCTAGTGGCGCCTATAGGAAGCAGCAGTGTGAACCCTTTAACGAGCATGGTCACATGACTTGGGATAAAAGTTAAAACCAGAATCTCAATTTGCAGACACTGTGTTTTCAGGGTACTGCCTCTCATCAGTGCAAAGAGTGAGATATTTCCCAGAGAAGCACTGCAGCTTAAAAGTCTCCTCATCTCGACATGCTTAACATGTCACTCTCCGCAAGGAGAAACGTTACCCCTAAGTTCAATTCATGGTTTATTTCTATCTTCATTGAATACAGACTTACCCATTACTGAGCTTGGAGATGACTGTTGGTGTTTATAAAAGTTCTGTGGAGTCATTTCAGGAGAACTTTAATCAAAATGTCTGTGTCTGCCTCTAGCTCCATCTTAGAATGTCTGTGTCTGCCTCTAGCTCCTCCCTAGAATGTCTGTGTCTGCTTCTAGCTCCTCTCTAGAATGTCTGTCTGCCTCTAGCTCCTCCCTAGAATGTCTGGGTCTGCCTCTAGCTTCTCCCTAGAATGGCTGTGTCTGCCTCTGGCTCCTCCCTAGAATGTCTGTCTGCCTTTAGCTCCTCCCTAGAATGTCAGCCTCTCTCTCCTCCCTAGAATGTCTGAGTTTACATCTAGCTCCTGCCTAGTATGTCTGGGTCTGCCTCTAGCTCCTCCCTAGAATGTCTGTGTCTGCCTCTAGCTCCTCCCTAGAATGTCTGTCTTTACATCTAGCTTCTCCCTAGAATGTCTGGGTCTGCCTATAGCTCCTCCCTAGAATGTCTGTGTTTACATCTAGCTCCTCCCTAGAATGTCTGTGTTTGCCTCTAGCTCCTCCCTAGAATGTCTGTGTCTGCCTTTAGCTCCTCCCTAGAATGTCTGGGTCTGCCTTTAGCTCCTCCCTAGAATGTCAGCCTCTCTCTCCTCCCTAGAATGTCTGAGTTTACATCTAGCTCCTGCCTAGTATGTCTGGGTCTGCCTCTAGCTCCTCCCTAGAATGTCTGTGTCTGCCTCTTGCTCCTCCCTAAAATATCTGGGTCTACCTCTAGCTGCTCCCTAGAATGTCTGTCTGTCTTTACATCTAGCTCCTCCCTAGAATGTCTGTGTCTGCCTTTAGCTCCTCCCTAGAATGTCTGTCTGCCTTTAGCTCCTCCCTAGAATGTCTGTCTGCCTTTAACTTCTCCCTAGAATGTCTGTGTCTGCCTCTAGCTCCTCCCTAGAATGTCTGTGTCTGCCTCTAGCTTCTCCCTAGAATGTCTGTGTCTGCCTCTAGCTCCTCCCTAGAATGTCTGTCTGCCTTTAGCTCCTCCCTAGAATGTCTGCTTCTGCCTCTAGCTCCTCCCTAGAATGTCTGTGTCTGCCTATCTCTTCCCTACAATGTCTGCGTCTTCCTCTAGCTCCTCCGTAGAATGTCTGTGTCTGCCTCTATCTCTTCCCTACAATGTCTGCGTCTTCCTCTAGCTCCTCCCTAGAATGTCTGTCTTTCTGTAGCTCCTCCCTAGAATGTCTGTGTCTGCCTGTAGCTCCTCCCTAAAATGTCTGTCTGCCTGTAGCTCCTCCCTAGAATGTCTGTCTGCCTGTAGCTCCTCCCTAAAATGTCTGTCTGCCTCTAGCTCCTCCCTAGAATGTCTGTGTCTGCCTCTAGCTCCTTCCTAGAATGACTGTGTCTGCCTCTAGCTCTTCCCTCCTCCATAGAATTATGAAAGCACCAACTGTCATCTCCTTTCTCAGTAATATGAACATCGGGCTTCACTGAATACTGATTTTACCCATGAAATGAGAGTGAAGGATCTGTCTAGCAGTAGAAAGAAGCAGATTTGTCTGATAAGATATAAAACAAAGATGCTTATGTTCACGTGTACTTTTGATTCATGAAATAATAATTACTCTTGGTATTGTCCGACAGCAAAATATTTAGGTTCGGTATTTTTAGGCATGTAAACATGAAAAAAAAGGGAGGATTACTCGCCTTCAAGCACACCTGTGGATGCTGCTCAGGCCACTATGGAAGGGTCGATTGCCTCATTGGGAAGTCACAGCTCTAGAAGGTTGCATCATTGGATGATTCTCTCATGATGAGCTCTTCTGACTGCTGCAGCTAATTACAGGCTGCAGCGGTGAGTGATTTCCAAATGGGGTAGATACCCACTTCCAAAGTCAACTGAGTCATCCTGGAGCGGTCCGAGAGGGATCTGCGGGTATCTGGAAGGTGAGTATGACTATGTTAATTATTTTTAAGCAATCCATGCCTTTTTAAGAAAATAAAGAAATTTAAAAAAAAGTTTCACAGCAAATAATTTGTTGAATGATTTCTCTAGGTTATTACAGATTTGTGGTTGCTTAATATGTGTAGATTTTGTATTTATTTATATTTCAGCTGCAGATGAAGGAAGAGAGCCACAGTATTCATTACTGATGGGTAGGCGGAGCCCCAGATCAGGATGTTACCTCAGATCAAAAGAGTGATGACTGGCTGGCCCCTCCAGCTCGGGCTCCTCCTACTCAGCTCCAGTCTAAGATTTGAGGTCCAGAGGATGGTCGCTGCTAATGCAGCTCCTCAGAAAATTTTATTATTTTAATATTCGGACAGGAGACTTGGATCACTAGTTGGTCTAGAGGTCTCAGGGGTATCAGCGCTGCTGTACCCCAACCTCTCCCTTGGCGGATCTGTATTTACTCAAAGTCCCTGCAGAATCCTTGCCGGCCCTGGGGGATGAGGAGAGCTTCTCTGGCGGGAACGCAAACCACACGTGCGGTCACTGCGTTCTTCGCCCTGGGGGGAAGCATGGGCACTGCGCCAGAAACCCCTGAGGGTCCCTGTGGCGCCTTGGCTGGTGAGTACTCCACACAAATTTTAATAATAATTATGTGTGAGTGCTTTAGCGTCTGAATGAGCAGCGCTATTACTAAATGTCAGTAAGCTTCAGCGCTGCTGTGACAGCGCTACTACATGTAATGTCAGTATGCTTCAGCGCTACTGTGACAGCGCTACTACATGTAATGTCAGTATGCTTCAACGCTGCTGTGACAGCGCTACTACATGTAATGTCAGTATGCTTCAGCGCTGCTGTGACAGCGCTACTACATGTAATGTCAGTATGCTTCAGCGCTGCTGTGACAGCGCTACTACATGAAGATGTGGTGATTTTTTTGTCCGCAGGCAGATAGCTGCAGGACAGAGAGGGAGCAGGAGCGGGGAGAGTTCGCGCTCATTATTTGAGCTAGCAGGGGGCGTGGCCTATCTATCCCGGTCTTTTGAGCAGGAAGACGCGCGCTCTGGCTTTTCTCCTGCGACCCCCCTCACTGTGGCGGCCATTACTCAGGCTCCTGGGCTCCTCGGACCGCTCCCCTCCTCATATAGACACCACGGCCAGCTGGGTGAGTGCGGATTCCTCACCCCGCAGCGCAGCGATTGCTATCCTGCAGCTGCAGTCTCATCAGAGACATAAAAATTGGCTGGGGCTCACAAATATATTTATATTTTGGTGAGTTTGCAATATTAACCCCTTTGAGGGTTATTTCTACCTGCTAAATTTGCTGACTGAATACCGCTGGGTAACTCTGCTTGGTGGAGCGTTAACCCTTCAGCGTTTGAAAAAAAAAAAAAAAAAAAAACCGCATAGTTTTTTGCTGGTATTACCGCTTTGACCTGCTCATACAGGCGAGACATGTCTGAACAGAGTTCAGATGCCGCGGATCACGTCCCAGTGCCATTGCGGCAATCAGATACGCAGACCTCCACAGCGTCTAGCGCTGCGGTCGACAGCGGTGGAAAATTGGATGATATCGCTCGATCGATTAATAACTTATCTGACCTTTTAGGTCAATATGTGTCTGCTAATTCCTCTCAGAGGAAGCGACGCAGGCCGTTACCGGCCTCTACACGGAGCGAGTCAGATGTATCTGATATTGGGCAGAGTTCCCCTTTAAATTCGGATGGAGAAATATCCGATTCAGATGCGGACGAGCCGCAGGGGCGTTCCTCTATGACGAAGCGTACGGAGGCATTAATTGAAGCCATGAGAGATATACTACAGTTACCGGAGGAGGTAACTAGTCGTCCTGGTAAATCAGCACGCATTTTCCAGGAGTCCCGTGCTTCGCGCACAACATTGCCAGCTCTGGATGAGCTTAATGGTGTAATAGAGGAGGAACGTCTATGTCCAGATAAGCGTTTTCATGGAACGCATTTCTTTGATACACTTTATCCTTGCTCTACGGAGTTAAAGGCTAATTGGACTTCTGCTCCTGAAGTGGATGTGTCTTTGTCTCAGCTTAGTAAATCCTCTCTACTCCCTATTAAGGGAAAAGCGAGCTTACAGGAGCCTTTGGATAGAAAGGCAGAATTGGCGGCAAAAGCAAGCTATGAGGCTGCGGGTCATGGATTTCGAGCAGTGCTAGGATCCATGTGTGCTGCTAGAGCTTCTCTAAGCTGGTTGGCACGTCTGAAGACGGAGTTGCAAAATGAATCTCCGTTATCTGAGATACGGGAAACCTGTTATACCTTTGATGCCGGTCTGGATACGGCATCTCTGCTGGCCAAAGCGCAAGCTTCAGCGGTCACAGTCAGAAGAGCTTTATGGCTCAGACAGTGGGCCGGGGACGCAGTTTCCAAACAAGGGTTGTTGGCCTTACCTTACAAGGGTGGCCATCTTTTTGGATCCGACCTCACAGAGCTGATTTCCAAGGCTAAGGCGAAGGAATCAGCATTACCACAGCGAAGGGCCATGGCCTCGGTGTCCAGTAAGCCTGGTGTTTATAGTGGTCGGCGGTCCTTTCGGGGCCGAGGACGATCTAGTCACTCCTCGTGGGGATCGGGTCGTCCTTCTTTCTCAGGAAAGAAATCCTCTCAGAAAACTCGTACTCCCTGGAAGCAGAGTTTCCGCCAGAACAAGCGGGAACTTGACAAGAAAACCGCAAAGTCGGATTGACGCCAGGGGTCCACTCGAGGATTCTCGAGTGGGGGGTCGCCTGCTTCTTTTCAAGGAGACTTGGACGGCTCGCGTTCCAGATTCCTGGGTAACGCGGATAGTGTCGGCAGGCTATTTCATAGAGTTTGCTTCTCAACCCCCAAATGTTTTTTGTCAATCTCGCGTTCCGTCGGAACCCGAGCTTGTTGTCGCTCTACAGCGAGAGGTCGAATCGCTACTACAAAAGGGTGTAGTGATACCGGTTCCGTCAGAGGACCGAAGGAAAGGTTTTATTCCAACCTTTTTATAGTTCCCAAAAAGGAGAACAAATTTCGCCCGATTCTGGATCTCAAGCGATTGAACCGGCATGTCCATGCCCGGAAATTTCGCATGGAGTCGCTTCGTTCCGTTGTGGCAGCTCTGTCACAGAACGATTTTCTGGTGTCAATCGACATTCGCGACGCCTATTTGCATATTCCCATCGGAAAGGCTCATCAGCGCTTTCTTCGATTTGCCATAGGTCAGAATCATTACCAGTTCGTGGCTCTGCCGTTCGGCTTAGCCTCAGCGCCAAGGGTCTTTACAAAAATTCTGGCGCCCCTCATGGCACTCCTTCGAAGACAGGGGATTACGATTCTCCCTTATCTGGACGATCTTTTGATCGTGGCTTCCTCGGAGGAGGAGGCGTTGACGGCTCGGGATTTGTCTCTTCAGTTTCTGAAAGACTTCGGTTGGCTGGTCAATTGGGAGAAGTCGTCCCTGGAACCATCGAGGACAATTCTCTTTTTGGGAATGCATCTCGACACGTTTCGGTCGGTAGTTTCCCTACCACCAGACAAACAGTCATGTCTTCTTCGACATGTACAGATTATGACATCCTCAACGGCAATGTCCCTACGGAAGTGTATGCGTCTTCTGGGACTGATGTGGCGTCCATGGAGGCAATTCCTTTTGCCCAGTTCCACTCCAGGACTCTTCAAAGGTTCATCTTGAGTCGATGGAATCAGTCGCAATCGCTGGATTGCAGTGTCACCATTTCTCGCGCGGTGCGGGATTCTCTAGAATGGTGGTTACGGCCAGGGGCATTCTCCCTGGGGAAGTCTTTCCTCCCTCTGAAGTGGTCAGTCATAACCACCGATGCCAGCCTGACGGGCTGGGGGGTGTTTGGAACAATCTCTGGATTCAGGGGGTATGGTCACCGGAAGAGTCTGTGCTTCCGATCAACATCCTGGAATTGAGGGCGATTTTCCTTTGCCTCCAACATTGGACGGTCCCTTTGAGCGGTCTGCCAGTCCGTGTGCAGACAGACAATGCGACGGCTGTCGCGTATATCAATCACCAAGGTGGGACAAGGAGTTCCAGACTCTTGGTAGAGGTGTCCCGAATTCTGATTTGGGCAGAGGCCAATGTACCAGCCATTTCGGCGATTCACATTCCAGGGGTTCAGAATATTACAGCGGACTTTCTCAGTCGCAGAAGGATGGATCCCGGGAATGGAGCCTCCACCCGGAAGTCTTTGCACTACTGTGCTCTCGCTGGGGAACCCCCCAAGTGGATTTGATGGCATCCAGGTCCAATGCCAAGTTACCGACATTCATGTCCAGGTACAAGGACCCGAAGGCGGTGGCGGTGGATGCTCTAGTGGCTCAGTGGGATCAGTTCGAGCTGATCTAGGTATTCCCGCCGATATCCTTACTTCCTCTAGTGCTGCGTCGGATCAGACTAGAGAGAATTCCAGCTATTCTGATAGCTCCAGACTGGCCAAGAAGGGTGTGGTTCTCGACAATAATGTCGCTGTTGGCGGCACCTCCGTTTCCATTCCCTCTTCAACCGGACTTGTTGACTCAGGGGCCCATTTGTCATCCGGACTTGATGTCCCTGCGTTTGACGGCGTGGCTCTTGGGACCGAAATCTTGAACCGTAGAGGTTTTTCAGCCGAGGTCATTGCTACCCTTCGTGCTGCAAGATGTCCGGCTACTTCTAGGATTTACCACAAAATTTGGGAAACCTTCTTTTCGTGGTGTTTGGGGTCTTCTCGGAACCCGAGAAAATTTTCCATTCCCAACCTGTTGGCTTTTCTGCAGCATGGGCTAGACAAGGGTTTGGCAGTTAGCCTTTCTTTACTTTCTTGGAAGGTGGCTTTCCTTGTTGCAGTCACTTCCTTGAGGAGAGTTTCTGAATTGGCAGCTCTTTCTTGCTCGCCTCCTTTTCTGGAGTTTTTTCCGGATCGTGTAGTGCTTCGCACTCGGGGTGATTTTTTGCCTAAAGTGGTGTCACAATTTCATGTTAACCAGGATATTGTGTTGCCTTCACTCTGTCCGGATCCGAAGAATACGAAAGAGCGAGATTTACACACATTGGATTTAGTGCGGGCCTTGAAGTTTTATCTATCTATTACTCAAGGTTTTCGTAAGACGGACTCCCTGTTTGTGGTTCCGGCAGGTCTCGGCGTGGTCAACGAGCTTCCAAGGGTTCTATAGCTCGTTGGATCCGGTCAGCTATTTTGGAAGCTTACCGTCTTCGGGGTGAATCTTGCCCGATTAAGATTCGAGCCCATTCCACGAGAGCTGTGGCTTCATCGTGGGCTTTTCATCAAGGTGCTTCGGCAGTGCAGCTTTGCCGAGCGGCGACTTGGCGCTCTGTCCACACGTTTACAAGATTTTATAAAGTGGACGTCAGTGCTTCCGCTGATGCAGCCCTCGGACGTAGGGTCCTGCAGGCAGCTGTAGTTTAAAGTTCTGGATGAACTTGTGTTTAGCGCTGGTTGCGCTTTGTTGTTAAGGTTGTTGGGTTTCTGCCTTTTGTTGGTTTTTTCCCACCCTTATTTTTGAACTGCTTTGGGACGTCCCATCAGTAATGAATACTGTGGCTCTCTTCCTTCATCTGCAGCTGAAACACGGATTTTGGTAAAGACTTACCTGTAAAATCCTTTTCAGCGAAGGAAGGAAGAGAGACACAGCACCCTCCCACGGCAGAAGTGTGTTGATGTTTTCAGATGCAGCGCGACCCTTATCTGATAGCGATTATCTGGGCTGAGGTCAGCGCGCTAAGGCTCTGTTCCAGCATCGCCAGCTCATCGCAGTAGTCAGGTTCCGTGAGTAGTACCTGGAACTCTGTGGTTTTTGGCTTTCTTTGCATGCATAACCTGTATCCTTGTGTTTTTTCTCTGAAGTTCCTTCAGAAGGGGTTATGTTGCTCCGCTGGTGATTTTGGCTCTTTTCCTAAAAGCTTTGATACGACTGGAGCTGAGTAGGAGGAGCCCGAGCTGGAGGGGCCAGCCAGTCATCACTCTTTTGATCTGAGGTAACATCCTGATCTGGGGCTCCGCCTACCCATCAGTAATGAATACTGTGTCTCTCTTCCTTCCTTCGCTGAAAAGGATTTTACAGGTAAGTCTTTACCAAAATCCGTGTTTTTCTTTAGTGTTCATATTTCCACTGTACTTGCAGTGGTAAAAAAAATCCTCCCCGTTCGTGACACAAGTCACTGGCAGAGCTGACCTGAGCCAGGTAGGACCCAGCAGATCTGCTTTAGTGGGCAGACACTCAGCAATCATGCGATTGCCAGGTCCTACAGGAGCATTGTCTGAGCCATTGCTTCTACTTACTACATAACGTTCACTGAGTACGTAGCCGGAGAAATAGAAAACAGAAGCGGTAATAAACCACCTCTGCCTTCTCCCAAGAGTCCCCGGCTGTGCCTGACAACCAGAGTCCAAACCTGCTCCTGCAATCACCGGAACTCGAACCCTGCTTTGTAAATTTGCAATAACACTGGTTAAAACCGTTGATTGATGCTCAGCTCACCGCCTTCCCTCCTGTACACTGAATGATAACACCTCTATATACAGTAAATCACACAGGATCCACCATTCATAATAGACGATGTCACAGCTCACCTCCTCCTCCCACAGATGAACTTTGCCTGGATTAAAGCATGCTTAGATAATGCTTCTGTACAAATAAATGGGGTCTGGGTTCAGTCTATTGCTGCAAATGTGAATGTAAAAAGCGGGAAGTAGGTGTCCGATATTAGGAAAAGGGAAAATACCCAGATTTATATAAAATGAGAAAAGATTTTTAAATAAAACATTTTGAAAAATAAAATCTAGAATTCTACAATCGGCCATTTTTTGAAGACTCCTTTTATTTTAAGGCCTAATAGGATAGTTGAATGGAGGCTGATGAAGTCCTATTATACAAATCTGTTTTCCCACTGTCCAGCTCCTGTTCGGTGCCGTACGTGCGGCACCTGATGAGACATGCTCCGTTTATTTGGTGTGGTCCGTGGGAATTCGCCTCTGTACAAACCATAATGCGGCGGTTTGCATAAGACCTAGCTAAAGGGCCATTGAAATGTCTGAAACATTGCAGCACCATTGGATACCTTGTAGTACAGCAGTTGCTCTTCTTGCACTTTCAAGTGAGTCCTTTGTGAAAATATTTCCTGTGTATACTGTTGTACTATCTACATTCAAAGTCCACCTCTATACTATTTGTATTTTTGTCCATAGCAAAGTCCTATTCCAAATGCCCTTTTACACGCGCACATGATTGCCGGACGGTCTTTTGTAGGAACTGCTCGTTCCCAGTTAACTGCCTGTGTAAACCTGACTGAAGTCACCACTGCTCCATTCACACGGGGCTCTTAAGACCCCAGTTTTTGGTATGAGTGGGGGTCCCAGTTGTCAGACCATCAGCAAGCTGGAAGTGGTACAGCTTTCAAACTTGAAAATACCTATTTTATGAACTGTTTAGACTAAACAAATAAGTTATGTGCATAGAAGGATGGTTAATACAATCGCTTTGTGCGCATTGAACATCGTATTATTGGCCGCACATCATCTGTTTATAGGGGACAATGTGCTGCCAAGGACAATGATTTATAAGCCACCTTAAAAATCATCACATCTGATGAACGAGCGTTTCGCTCCTTCAGGTGTTTTCTATCTAGATCAATAAATTTAGATAGAAAATGTTACTCTTGTGCTCTCTTATGGTTGATGATAGGTAGAAGTCATGGAAAGAACCAGGTTTGTTGCACGGTATAACACAAAGTCGTTTTTTTTTTTTTGTTGTCTCAACAGCCCAGTCCCGAAAGATCGAGATAAACTGTACTTCAAACTGAAGCAAGGCCTGGAGAAGAAAGTGGTGATCACTATCCAGCAGGTGTCAAACATGGAACTAGTAGTAGAGAGGTGAGTAAATCTGAGACCTCCGAAACCTCCTTCCTCTGGGATGGGACGGCTTATCGCAAATAACGTTTATTTTAAACAAGTGAAAATTTCATAAACTGTTGTTTTCTGAAACAATGGACTCTAAATCGCCCGATTCTGCAGCTCTTTCACTTAGAGGGGTTCCCCAGCGCAAAGAAAAGTACATAAATGACAAAGATGTAGCTATAAAACTTATTAATGCAATTAATTTATGCCAGATGCCCCAGTTATTAGCGGTACTCTTCAGTACCAGGTTTGGCAGCTCCACTTTTGGTCCTTTTGTTTGACAGCGGAATTTTTTTTTTTCTTGTCTGGATAACCCCTTTATGTCTTTGTTACCCTTAAATACAGAGCGTAAATCCTGGATTGATTGCTAGTTTGTGTCCTGAGACCCCCCCAGCACTCGGCTCTTGCAAGAGCGCTAACACAGTGGTGCATGGGCTGAACAGTCAGTTGAGTTCATACACCGCGGAGCTCATGCAAGAGATGAGCACTTCTGGCGGCCTTTTGAATGATTGGAGGGGGTCTTGGGTCACGGCCCACCAACCAGTTTACTATGTGTTTAAGGGTCTGCAACATATAAAAAGCATACACCCCCCCATCGATCCACAGTACTTTTTTGGGGGGAGGTGACCTGCAATATAATATATATCGTATATACTCGAGTATAAGCCGAGATTTTCAGCCCATTTTTTAGGGCTGAAAGTACCCCTCTCGGCTTATACTCGAGTCATATACCAGGGGGTCGGCGGGGGAGGGGGAGCGCAGGTGTCCTGTATACTCACCCCCTCCTGGCGCGGTCTCTGCAGCTCCTGCTCTTCTCCCATGGTCTCCGGCGCCTGTGTTCAGCGGTCATGTGGTACCGCTCATTAAAGTCATGAATATGCACATATTCATGACTTTAATGAGCGGTACCACGTGACCGCTGAAGCTAGGCATAGCTGCCGGAGACCGTGGGAGAAGAGCAGGGGCTGCAGAGACTGCGCCAGGAGGGGGTGAGTATATGCGATATTCACCTGTCCCCTTTCCACCGCTGCGCTCTGCTCCGTCCTCTGGCTGTGAATGTTCAGGTCAGAGAGCGTGATGATGTGGTTGGTGCGCGCCGCGCCTCTGCCTGCGCATTCACTGACAGAGGACCCAGAAGACAGCGGCGTGCAGTGGTGGACCGGGGACAGGTGAATATTGCAGGTGCCGGGGCCTGAGCCAGCGGTGACACTGGCACCAATCCCCAATAGCGCGCCGGTGTCCCCGCCTGCTCAGGACACCAGCACCTGGCCCCCAGCGAAGAGAGGTGAGTATGTCTTTTTTTTTTTATTTATTATTATTATTATTCACAGCAGCATATGGGGCATAATCTATGGAGCATCTTGTGGGGCATAATACATGGGGCAGCATATGGGGCACAATCTATGGAGCATCTTGTGGGGCATAATACATGGGGCAGCATATGGGGCACAATCTATGGAGCATCTTGTGGGGCATAATACATGGGGCAGCATGTGGGCATAATCTATGGAGCATCATATGGGGGCATAATATATGGGGCACAATCTATGGAGCATCTTGTGGGGCATAATACATGGGCAGCATATGGGGCACAATCTATGGAGCATCTTGTGGGGCATAATACATGGGCAGCATATGGGGCATAATCTATGGAGCATCTTGTGGGGCATAATATATGGGGCAGCATATGGGGCATAATATATGGGGCTGCATATGGGGCATAATCTGTGGAGCACCATATGGGGCATAATCTATAGAGCAGCATAAGGGGCTCCTGATTCAATATGGCTATTCAAAAACATTTTACCTACTTTAATTTTGCTTTTATTGGTATCTATTTTTATTTTTGAAATTTACCAGTAGCTGCCTCATTTTCCACCCTAGGCTTATACTCGAGTCGATACATTTTCCCAGTTTTTTGTAGCAAAATTAGGGGGTCGGCTTATACTCGAGTATATACCGAACATAAAGTACGAAACTAAAAACGCAGCTTCATTTTAGAGCTTTGCACATTGGATTGTTTTCACACTGGCTTTATGATTTGCGGTTTTACAGGATGTTCCATTACAATTCGTCATAGTTAGTTACGATCCTTTTGCGCTACCATCATAGTTTACTTTTTTTACTGTCATTCGGACGGATCTGTCACTTGATGAACACGAACGGTGACCAACGGGACCCAATTAAATCTAAACAGGGTCCATTATGGTGCCTGTTGTTAGAAAACCTGATAGAATTGTCTTCGGAAGCTGTGAGCAGAACCTGTGATTAAGTTATAATGGATCAGTCAGGTATCAGATTTGTTTTAGATCCGATTCTGCAGCATGCTGTGCCGTTGCAATCTTCGGTATTGTCACCTTTTTGCAAATTTTGTCATATTCAACTGCACTGACCAACACAACAAACATCTAGGCGGAAACCATCAATTTCACCCAATTCTAATAAATGAGGAAAAAAAAAAACAATGCACTTTCGAAGAAAATGCTACAAAAATGGCAACTATGAACATACCTTTACTGGTTAATTTCAAACCCCACCATCTGCCCCTCCCTCCTGACTACAGTCACTTCTGTTCACTCTATAGTAGGAGAGTACTGGCAGCTTTGGTAAATAATCGGTTAGGACTTTTTTTTTTTAAGCTGTTTCAAGAAATAGGAAAAATGGTTTTCTTTCTGATCCAGCTTTGGGTCCTAAAATAAAATTGTGGCAAAAAAAACAAAAACGGAACCGATTTACATCTAGCTTTTTGCTGTGCAGAATTGATGCTGCTTTCTATTTTCACCTGAATTATTGTAATTGACAATTATTAATTATGGGGTCAGGGAGAAAAATGTAACGTAATATGGACCAAAAGATGTAAAAGCCACATGCACAAATATAGGTCAAGACTGTACAAGTGCATGGTAGTCAGTCAGATACTTCAGAAAGGGGAATATTAGTGGCAAAACTATTGAAATCCAGTTACTTTTCCCTTAGTATAAGTAATGTAGACCGTTCACATTTCTCGAGCTGCATTTTATATTGGTTAAATTTTTTATATTTTTTTTCATATATATTCTATCAGTGCTGGTTTTCTCCGTACGTCTACTCGTTCGTAGCTAATGAACCCCGGGCAGATATGTTCGTATTCCAGTAGATGGAGGTATAGTCTAGTAAAACATCCGATGACTGGTCAGTGGAGCGCCTGGATGATTGCGTTCTTGATCTACAGTTTAGTTCAGTGGCTATTTTATTTTATTACTTTTTTTTTATTACTCTTACAGTAAATTTATGCCGATTTAATGACGTTTCTGCAGATTATCCCTTGGTCTAATTTTTAAGTAGGACATGGAGAGTGAGATTGCTTTCCAAGTTTTCTGCAATCTATTATATAGCGCCATTAAATTCCACAGCGCTTTACAGACATCATCAGTGTCCCTATTGGGGCTCACAATCTAGATTCCCTATCAGTATTATGCTTTTGGGGTGCAGATGGAGACTAGCTATCGTTAGTATTTTTGGGATTTTTACTATTCTACTTTTTAGATTTTGGAAGACTCATCCTCGGACGGTGTGATGGCTACAGAAGCATTTTTCGTGTGTGGTTTGTACGGGATTGTGGAAGAATGAGCGGGGCCCGATTTATAAGAAATATCCTGTAAAAATCTCACAAGTGAAACTATTTTTTTAACCCCAACTTGTCTTATCTGAGTCGTGGGAGGAAATGAAGGGGCCCATACACATTAGACTGTCGGCCATGCCCTCCAACATCAGTGGGATTGGCTGACATTAGTCTATTATGTTTGGGGTCTTACCTTACAACACTTGTGTATGAAATGCTAACGTTAAAAGGAACATTGCATCAGGTTTTTCATTATTAAATTGCTTCAAGCATTTAATGTCCTTCTTAATTAGGATCTTAACAATGTGTTCTGTTCCCCTACACATAAATGAACTTCGCTTCTGTCTTGCT
Organism: Oophaga sylvatica; assembly: GCA_033576555.1. NCBI lineage: Eukaryota > Metazoa > Chordata > Amphibia > Anura > Dendrobatidae > Oophaga > Oophaga sylvatica. The sequence goes on along the minus strand of JARQOD010000009.1, from coordinate 93,435,479 downwards.
CGATACTTTCTGGCACCTTCATATATGTATGTATGGACCAAACTCGGCGCCTTCAGTGCACTCGTGTCTGACATGTATGGACCAAACTTGGCGCCTTCAGTGCATTCGTGTCTGACATATATGGACCAAACTTGGCACCTTCAGTGCTCTCGCTATCCCAACCACTCTTCCTTTGATCGATGGAGTACCATATGGGAGAGCAGCGAATAAAGTTCATTTTTAGGAGTATGCAGGAGGAGCATGGTACTGATCGTTCGGATCCTAATTAGGAATGGCAAAATTTTCTGACAGCACTTTAATAACAGGAACAGGTTCCCTTTAACAAATATCTACCAAAGTTCATCTACGGCACCATATAGTGTGTGTTCAAATGGAGGGTTCTTTTTTTTCCACGTCTTAAAATCACTTCCAAAAAAACTCATGAATTTTGGCGCAGTTCGTAGGACCTCTTTTTTTTTAATGTTATTTTGGGTTCTTTTAACATCTTTTCAGTGTGGATTTTTATGCATTTTTTATTATAGTATGCAGTGTTTCTTGGAGCCTTCATTGGGTGACACAGGAAACTATGGTGTATGCTGCTGTCACTAGGAGGCTGACACTATGCAGAAAAAAAGTTAGCTTCTCCTCCGCAGTGTACACCCTTCCGACAGGAACTAGGGAATTCAGTTAGTGAGAAAGCAGTAGGAGAAGCAATCTATAAAGGAGATTGAAAACACAAAACTCAAACTGTAACAGTATAGTAAGCAGAGCTGTTCAACCCGGGTGGGTGCTGTGTCCCCCAATGAAGGCTCCGAGAAACAGATTTTACGGTAAGCAACCAAAATCTTGTTTTCTCTACCGCTTCATTGGGGGACTCAGGAAATTATGGGACGTCCCAAAGCAGTACCCAAGGGGAGGGAACAGCAGAAAACTCTAATCAGGTCGGAGAAATCCCCTCCGTAACCTGCAAGGGCTTACTATCTAAGCCAGTATCCGCCAGAGCAATACATGGACTCTGGAGAATCTTATAATTTAAAGGAAGAAGATCCTTCCCAATGATGACATTGTCGATCCTATATGTCCTGGTCCCTTGAAGCGGTGAGAAGATTGTAGTGTGTGAACCCACTTACCCTAGTATGATACATCACACCACTGAAGATACTAGTAAAAAAGATACGAATCCTGCTGATGGAAGGAACGTGTTATCATCAGACTCTTTATTGAATAGAGGCCTGGAGCAGTGTTCGTCACTGGTTGATGCATGTGCACAGTGAGATCCAATTCTTGTCTAAGGTGGGAGAACCTGATGCTGCCACCCTCGGAAATAAAATCCCGGAGCTGCTCGAGGCTTTATCCTGTGCCTGTAGAAAGAAGAGGTAAGTAACGACATATAGATAGGGAGCTCTGGTATTGAGGTAGCTCAAAAGGCCCCTGGGGCAGAACCGAGAACGGTCTTCTGTGCTGGGTGTAACGCACTGGAACTAAGGATAGCTTGAAGAACACTGTAACTGACCTACGGATAGTCAGTGTTGGGTCCGAATGATCAAACGGTGAAGACAGGTTCCTGCTGATCAACCGGCAAACAGGGCCCAGTGCGTGGTCGAAGAAAAACCTGCGACCCTAAGGTACCTGATACTGGCGTGTCTGACCTACCAGAAAATAATGTGGCCAGTCATGCTGCCGCTGAAAACCACCTTATGGTATAGAGCTCCTTCCTGTGGTACGTGCAGATTTTCTGTAACTAAACCGCAGATGTTAATGATCGAGAAAAAACACACAGCAGACAAAAACCTGTAACTAACCTGAAAGCGTACTGAAAACCGCTGTTGCAGCCAACCAGATGTAATGAACACCGGGCGTCTCTCACTGAGCAGTGAACAGAAGAGAGCCTGGGCAGATGTTGCAAAAGACCCTGAGGTATGAGAAAGAGGGCATTCCTGACTCACCGGCTAGAACAGAAGAGCAGGACTGATGCAGCACTTGATCTCAGCACATCTGAAATACTGTGTCCAGTTTTGGGCTGTCACATTGTATAAGGATTATCTTTATTCTCATTTGCACACGGAAAGACCAGAAGCAATGAGATGAAACTGAATGTAAGGAGACACAGATTAGATATTAGAAAAAACTTTTTGACAGATAAGGTACTGTCACACTAGGCGAGATCGCCAGCGATATCGCTTAAGCGACACCGATTTTATGATGCCCTTTATGAACGGCGAGCGACCTCGTTGGCGACTCATATGTCAAAGGCGCAGGCGGGACTAGGTTTTCTTTTATGAGATCTTCCTGTTTGGAAGCTAACTAGCGACCATATAGCAATGTACAAACGATCTCTGCCAGGTCGTGTCGTTGTCGTGATCGCTGGTGCGATCGCTTAGTGTGACAGTACCCTTAGAGTGATCAACGAGTGGAACAGGCCGCCACGAGAGGCGGCGAGCTCCCCCCAACGGAAGTCCCCTGGACCCACATCTGTCTGGGATGATATAGTGAATCCTGCTTTGAGCAGGGGTTGGACCAGGTGACCCAGGAGGTCCCTTCCAAATCTACCATTCTATGATTCTAGATATAACCTGTTCAGTCATTTGTCCTGACGGAAGAACAGTAGACTTGGAATCAGAGGGAGAATAAACTCTACTCTCTGTTGTCCACCTTGTTTAAGACCCTTGGGCCTGCGATTGGTGGTCAGCTGCTTTGTCCACTGAGCCACAGCAAACATGCCGGAGAAAAACCCTCTCTCTATAGAGTATCTCCATGAACTCAGATGCGAGGCAAAGACCTTGGAAGGTGGTCTGGACCGACTAAACGAAACCGCCTGATCTGCAGATTCCGTAGCGGTATCTTTGATGCCTAAGGTCTGATTGACTGCAACAATCAGGCTCCGCACCATATCCATCCAGCTGGAGGCCTGTTTGCCTCATCTTCCGAAAGCGCATCCGAAGACGCCTCGCCTGATCCCGGAGAAGAGGCCTGGATTGGACGGACCGGAATGGGAGACTTGTGGTCCGTTGGCGAGTACGGGTGCTGAAAAGGGCAACCTGTCTAATACGGACACTAGGGTCTGAGACACCCCGGTGAGGTCCGCCACAGATTGTGACCGAGACATAGCCCACTCGGGGGTAGGGGTCTCAGAATCACCTTGGGCAGAAAGGGGCTCCTGTCCCACTAACTGGTGCCAGAAGGATGGGGGACCAAAAAGAGACAGAGGAGAGTGTTAGCTCTGCAGTGCAGAGCTACTCACGGAATCCTGAGTGCTGCTCCCCCGAGACTATCGCAGAGGCTGTCCACGATCCGAAGATGTGCTCCCAGCTCACAGTTCCTGAACGCTGCCCTTAGGTGTGAGCGGTAGTAGAGGCTCTGGAGAAGTCGACCTGTTCCTGGAGCGAAGATGGCGACCGGCTGATGAAAAAAACGTGCTCTGCTGGTGAGGGGAATAACGCTCTCAGAGTCAGAAAGGGGCGGTGCCAAGCGCCGGGTTCAGAGCCGCAATATGGCGGCTGCAGTCCTCCGAAGGGCTGAGAGAGGAGGCGGAGCCTAAGCAGCGCTGTGAAGGAAGGACAGGCGGAGAAGAGCGCGCCCGGAAGTCTGGGAGAAAGGGGCGGGGCCGGCGCCAAGACTAGGCCCGGAATGAAGCCGGGGCCTCAATTAAAGTCTGCGGCCGGCGGTGGAGGGAGGGGCGGTGCGGAGGCCCCCGCCACCGGAAAAGAGCAGCGGTGCGACAAGCCCCTGGAGCTACAAGGACATGGAAGAGGAAGCTCAGCAAGGGGAGTAGAGGGGAGGGGGACGGAGCCGGCAAAAAACTAGGCCCCAGATAAATCCAGGGCCTCAATTAGAAAAACAAGGCCGCCGACGGAGGGGGGGGGGTGGCGCAGAGGACACACTATGGCTACAAAAGGACCCCACAGAAGGAGCCGCAACCCAGGGGCCCCCATAAGGGCGCGCAGCGGCGCTACAGGGCGCCTGGAGCAGCCATGTGGTCCCAAAGAGGAAAGGCTCGGGCCCATACAAAAAAACTCCCTCTGATCTCCCAGGCCCAAGGGAAGGGAAGATGATCACATTAAGTCTTCTTTTCTTCTGTCTTCTTTCCTGTCTGGGAAAAGCGAGACAGTACCTCTACCGTGAGTTGGACGTCCGGCATCCGTAGTAGGACGTCCGAGTCTCCTCCACCGACAGGCTCTGGTGGGCGAGTGGGTGGAAGACGGAGGCAAGCCCGGGTCTTTTCCTTTTTTTCAGATCACCTGAACACACGTCCGTGTCAGGGATCTCTTTTGGGGTCCTGCCGAGAGAGCAGACGTATGAGGATACGGGTGGCAGTACACGCCGTACTCATAGTCTCTGTGTGGGAGTACAGTAGTGACTGTTCACACTGTATCCCTCCGAAACCTGAAAAGGAACGACGCACATTAGGTAGATATGGGTCTCAATAGAGACCCGTTCCACCTCCTACTGACACTAAGCTAAAACTGAATTCCCTAGTTCCTGTCGGAAGGGTGTACACTGCGAGGAGGAGCTAACTTTTTTCTGCATAGTAAAGCATGACAATATGGAATACATGAAATTTAGAATAGCAATATGGCTTTGGAATATAAGGAAAAATTTGAGACGCTTAGTATAAACATTTTAAAGCCCACCAACCATCGTCAAGGTGGTCTCAATACTGGTGAGTCCCTGACCTAATGTGAACATACCTCTATTAGGCTGATATCTGAATTTCTGGGTGAATATGCACCTCTGTCAGCAATGCCTGCATTTATGGGTAAAGTAGGGACCTGGTGTAATTAAAATCACCACCTGGTGGGGGCGGAGTGCTCGGTCAGCAAGCCAACATTCAATAGACAAAAATACGGATTTTTGTGTTACTCACCGTAAAATCCTTTTCTCCGAGACGCTCATTGGGGGACACAGGACTGTGGGTGTATGCTACTGCCGCTAGGAGGCTGACACTAAGTAAACATAAAAAAGGTTAGCTCCTCCTCCGCCGTATACACCTCAGCACTGCCCGCAGGCAAACCCAGTTTAGTGCAAAAAGCAGTAGGAGGCTAAAGAATAAATCAGAGTTAACACAGATACAGTATATCCAGAAGAAAAAACTGCTGATACAGACTTACGGAGAATAGAGTTAACTCAAAACAAAGCCAGCCGGCTCTTAGGGAGGGTGCTGTGTCCCCCAATGAGCGTCTCGGAGAAAAGGATTTTACGGTGAGTAACACAAAAATCCGTATTTCTCCTTCGTCTCATTGTGGGACACAGGACTGTGGGACGTCCCAAAGCAGTCCCTTGGGTGGGAAACCGACTCCACAGTGTAATTTATAATCAAGCATTGCTTATAGGTGCGCAACCGCGCCCTGAAGAATCCTTCTACCCAGACTGGCATCCGCAGAAGCCTGGGTATGGACATTATAATGCTTGGAAAAGGTATGCAGACTGGACCAGGTTGCTGCCTTACAAACCTGTTCCACCGAAGCCTGATGCCGAAGAGCCCAGGAGGCACCCACCGCTCTGGTGGAGTGAGCCTTGATCCCTGCGGGAACCACCGCGCCTCTGATGCGGTAAGCCTCCTGAATGGCTAACCGAATCCACTTAGCCAAGGTTGATCTAGAGGCAGCGAGTCCCTTCCTGCGACCTTCAGGGAGGACAAACAGCGTGTCCGTCTGTCGAAAGGACGCCGTCCGAGATACATATCTCCTGAGTGCTCTCACCAGATCCAGCGTATGGAGAGCCTTCTCCACTCGGTGCGTCGGAGATGGGCAAAATGAGGGCAAAACAATGTCCTCATTAATATGAAATGAGGACACGACTTTAGGCAAAAAAGGTGGTGTTGGTCTGAGCACTACCTTATCCTGATGGAAAAGCAAGTACGGAGCTCGACAAGACAGTGCAGCCAGCTCCGAAACCCGCCTTATGGATGTTATGGCTACCAAAAACACCACTTTCCAGGAAAGAAATGACAGAGAAACCTCCTGCAAAGGTTCAAAAGGAGACTCTTGCAGGACTCCCAGGACTAGATTGAGGTCCCAAACCTCTAAGGGAGCCTTGTAGGGAGGAACTATATGGACAACCCCCTGAATAAAGGTCCTAACCTGAAAATTAGACGCGATCTTTCGCTGAAAAAGAACCGACAAGGCTGATATCTGTCGTCTAAGAGTACTAGGCGCTAGACCTGAATCTAGGCCCGCCTGGAGAAAAGATAGAATGTTTGGAATTGAAAAGAGGAGCGGGGAACAACCATGTTCCCTGCACCAATCAAAAAAGACCTTCCAAGTACCGTGGTAGATGCGAGCCGAAACGGACTTTCGGGCGCTAGCCATCGTCGCGGCGACCTTTTTAGAGAATCCAGCCCTGGTCAGGATCCAAGATTCAACGGCCAGGCCGTCAAACACAGGACCGCTGAGTTCTGGTGGTAAACAGGGCCCTGGGAGAGAAGGTCCACGCGCTCTGGCAGTCGCCAGGGTGCGTCGGCGAGCAATTGTACCAGCTCCGCGTACCATGAGCGACGCGGCCAATCCGGAGCGATTAATATCGCTGGAACCCCCTCTATCCTGATCTTTCTGATCACCCTTGGGAGAAGAGCTATTGGTGGAAACAAGTAAGGAAGATGAAACTGATTCCATGGTAGGACCAGAGCATCTACTGCAAATGCCTGCGGATCCCGGTACCGGGAGACGAAGTTGGGCACCTTGGCATTTATCTTGGAAGCCATCAGGTCCACATCTGGGGTTCCCCAGCATCGGCATATCTGCTGAAAAATCTCGGGATGTAGTGACCATTCCCCTGACGCTATGCCGTGACGGCTGAGAAAATCCGCTGCCCAGTTTTCCTCGCCCGGAATGTGGACCGCTGAAATCACAGAGTGATTTACCTCTGCCCAGGTCAGAATCTGTTTTACCTCGTGCATGGCCGCCCTGCTGCGGGTACCTCCCTGATGGTTTATGTATGCCACTGCCGTGGCATTGTCCGATTGTATTCTGACTGGGTGGCCCGCCAGATGCTGGTGAAACTGCCTCAGAGCCAGCCGAATAGCTCGGATCTCTAAAATATTGATCGGGAGGGTCGATTCCTGCTGAGACCAAGTTCCCTGGGCTGTGTGGTGACGAAACACTGCTCCCCATCCGAGCAGGCTGGCGTCCGTTGTGACAACCAACCAGAAATTTGGAGGAAACAAACGACCCTGTTGAAGAGTGGTGCTCTTCGTCCACCACATAAGAGTCTGTCTGACCTGCAGGGACAGACGGCACCGAAGATTGAGGGAGTAAGGGCTCCTGTCCCATACTGCCAAGAGTGCATGTTGAAGGGGGCGAAGATGAAATTGGGCAAATGGAATAGCCTCGATTGCTGCCACCATCCTTCCTAGGACCCTCATGCAAAACCGAATGGTGTGAGGAATCGGTTGGCGAAGGATCCGTACCTCTTGACGGAGAACTAAGGCCTTGTCTTGAGGAAGAATTATCAACCCCTGAGCGGTGTCGAAATTCATCCCTAAAAAGGTGATCTTCCGAGATGGCACGGGAGATGATTTCTTCATATTCACCAGCCACCCCAGGCGAGCAAGGGTGTCTAACGTAATGCTGACACTTTCCTCGCAGATTTGAAAAGACGGACCCTTGATGAGGAGGTCGTCTAAGTAAGGCAAGATGACTATCCCCCTGGAGTGCAGAATGGACACAACAGCGGCCATGACCTTTGTAAACACCCTGGGGGCTGTGGCTAGCCCGAATGGCAAGGCTGCGAACTGAAGATGAAGTTTGCCGATGGCAAACCGAAGAAACCTCTGATGAGGAGGAAATATGGGGATGTGAAGATAGGCATCCTGAATGTCTATTGATGCTAGAAATTCCCCTTTTTCCATGGCTGCAATGACAGAACGGAGAGACTCCATTCGGAAATGTCGAATTCTGACAAACCGGTTCAGTCGCTTTAGATCCAGAATGGGCCTTACGGTACCGTCCTTTTTGGGTACAATGAACAGGTTGGAATAAAACCCCTGACCTTTTTCGACCTCCGGTACAGGTACAACAACCCCGCTGTGCCGAAGAGACTCGACCGCCCTGAATAAGGCGCGAACCCGAGATTCCTCCTTGGGAAGGCGCGAGGGAAAAAAAACGATTTGAGGGAAGGCTGGTAAATTCTATTTTGTACCCTGAGGAGACTAACTCTCTGACCCACTCGTCGTGAGTAATCGATAGCCAAATGGGGCGAAACCAGAGTAAGCGGCCGCCTACTCTGGATAAATTGACCGGATTTTGCCTCCAGTCATTTGTCCGAATATCTTTGGGGTTTGGACCCTCTAGATCTTGGTTGTTGAGATCGCCCTCTTCCCAGAGGGTTGGTCCTGTAGGAGACCTGACGATCTCTGGCCTGATTAGGCCGACCTGAACCGCTGGAGGTAGCTGGCGCGGCCCAACCTGGGTTACGAAAGGCCCTAAAGCGAGGCTGAAGCTGTCGACGAAAAGGCTGCTTAATCTTTTGCTGAGGAAGGAAACTGCTCTTCCCTCCCGTCGCATCAGATATGAGCTGATCCAGCCTTTCGCCAAATAACCGACCACTCTGATATGGTAAGGATGTAAGCGATTTCTTTGAGATTGAGTCTGCTCGCCAGGTTCTCAGCCACAAAGATCTTCTGATGGCAATTGCATTAGCAGCAGCTAGGGCTGCGCAATTTGCCGCATCCATGGACGCATTAATTAAGAAGTCTCCTGCAAGCGCTATCTGATTAGAAATCTCGGTTACTTCAGACGGTACCTCTATACCATGAAGAGCTCTATTTAGAGACTCCGACCAGGATATCATGGCCTTAGCAACCCAAGTCGCTGCAAAAGAAGGAGAGAGAGCAGAACCCGATGCTTCAAACACCGAGCGGGCCAAACTCTCAATCAGACGATCCGTTGGTTCCTTGATCGAGGAACCGTTAGGAAGGGAAAGGAGCGTCTTAGACGCTAAACGCGACACAGGAGGATCAACCGCAGGAGATTCCGCCCACTTCTTAAGAAGCTCAGGAGCAAAAGGATATCTAGTATTGAGAGCCTTTTGTCCTGCGAAGCGCTTGTCCGGTTTCTCCCGGTGGCGCTGCACTAGTTCCTCAAACTCAGGATGAGCCCCAAAAACCTTATGAGCTTGCCTGGCTCTTTTGAAGGACACCTTATGACCGGAGGTCAAGGTGGACTCATCGTCTACCCCCAAGGTTTGATTGACAGCTTCAATCTAACTGTCAATTGTGTCCTGACAATTCGGTGCCTCTAAATTAAGGGACCCTTCTGAATCAGAATCCGAATACTGATCACTTGCCAGAGGTGAGGGAGAGCGGGAGACGGAACTGAAAGATGCCGAGGCCCCGGACGGCAAAGGCGACGCAGTGTGGGTTCGCTTCCCCTGCGTCTGCCTGGTGAGAGCGCGGCCCCTGCAGGCCGGAGGTTCATGAGACGTCGCCAAGACGGGTGAACCACTGTCCCTGCTCCTATCGGGAGCTTGAAGGGACTCGATTGCTCTTGTTAATGATGCCACAGATTGAGTCAGGGACAGAGCCCATTCAGGGGGACCTGACGCACTGGGTTCCGCAATAGGAGCGGGTTCCTTAGCCCGTTCGGAGTCACAGGCTTCGCAGACCCGAGTAATCTGGGCGTGCGGAAAAGGGGACCTATAGGCAATGCATGCGGTATACAGCACCGTATGAGCTTTAGTTCTTCTGGACATACTGAGTCTATCACAGAGTCCGCAATGAACTGGATGTGCGACGGTCAGTGAAACGGAGTGCAGAGGGGCGCAAAAGTACTTAGTGAAGCGGAACAACCCGGCTGGAGGTAGAAGCACTTACCCCAGTCCTGTACCCCCTGCGTCCTTAAACCGCGTAGCAGTGGCGTAGACAAAAAAACGCCCGGGCTCCAAATTTTTCAAAAAAGAGCGCTCCCCTGTTAGGAAGGCGAGCTCATGTAGCCGAGCCTCAGGGGGAGGGTCGAGAGGCGCGGCCTAGCCGTCAGATACCCGCTTCCGGCCGCGGCCTAGTCTCCGGAAAAAGCCGGGGACTAAATTTGCAGCCGCGGCCTAGCACCGGCCGAAGCCGCGGCCTAAATTTCCGGCGGTGGCCGCCCGAAAGTCGGAGGGCGGGCCCGCCGGAAGGTGACGCTGCCGGGGGCGGATCCCCGCGACCGCGGCCTACCCTCCGGCCGACGCCGGACGCTATATTTTGGGCCGCGGCCTAGTCTCCGGCAAAAGCCGGGGACTAAATTTGCAGCCGCGGCCTAGCACCGGCCGAAGCCGCGGCCTAGATTTCCGGCGGAGGCCGCCCTAATCGGAGGGCGGGCCCGCCGGAAGGTGACGCTGCCGGGGGAGGATCCCCGCGACCGCGGCCTACCTTCCGGCCAACGCCGGACGCTATATTTCGGGCCGGGGACTAAATTTTTGCCCGAGGCCTAACGCCGCTGAGGCCAGGGGCTGAATTTCCGGCGGCGTCCAAGGAGTCGGGGGGCGGGCATCGGGAGCTGACGCCCCCTGGGGGGGGGAACTCGAGCCGGGAGCCTGTACCTGGCTGGAAGCACAGTCTGCGAAACTTGCGGTGCTCCGGCCGCTTACCGCGTTACTCGCCGGGATCCACCGGCTCCAATCTTCCTGGCCCACTCCAGTTGCTCTCCCTCAAAAGGTGAGAAAAAATCTGCATGCCAATCTCCGCTGATGCATTTAGAGGGGGGCTTCGTAGTAAAAAGGTAGGACGGTGCAGGAACCCTAACTCCATCACTACAGGGGATGAGGAGAGGGACCGTCCGCCTCCTTGCAGTACCGCAGTCTAGCATTGGTGGCGCAGTGGGGGCCGCACGGACTAACTCCTGCCTCTGTACAACCTAGGGTTTCAATACCTTAGGGTGGTCAGGGCTGAGTCCGGCATTCGTGTCCCACGTCGCGGGAGAGGATACGTGGAGGCTTCACTCCACGTGCTCGCCCGTTGATGGTTTGGGGAGATCGGACCCCTTCAAAAGGGTCCGTCGCCCCTATCTCATCTTCGTGGGAAAAAAAAAAAAAAAAATGGTCTGGAAAAAGAACCAGACGTGTGCCTCCATCAGACACTAAGCAAGAACTGGGTTTGCCTGTGGGCCCGTGCTGAGGTGTATACGGCGGAGGAGGAGCTAACCTTTTTTATGTTTACTTAGTGTCAGCCTCCTAGCGGCAGTAGCATACACCCACAGTCCTGTGTCCCCCAATGAGACGAAGGAGAAAAACCTGACTGGCACATCCAGACTAATGTGAACTAGGTGCAAACCAAGGGAAGCTACCCCCATGTAAAACATACAAAAAAAGGCTGCACTCAAGCATACTAAAGCATGACAATATGGAATACATGAAATTTAGAATAGCAATATGGCTTTGGAATATAAGGAAAAATTTGAGACGCTTAGTATAAACATTTGGCCAAACATTTTAAAGCCCACCAACCATCGTCAAGGTGGTCTCAATACTGGTGAGTCCCTGACCTAATGTGAACATACCTCTATTAGGCTGATATCTGAATTTCTGGGTGAATATGCACCTATGTCAGCAATGCCTGCATTTATGGGTAAAGTAGGGACCTGGTGTAATTAAAATCACCACCTGGTGGGGGCGGAGTGCTCGGTCAGCAAGCCAACATTCAATAGACAAAAAAACCTGACTGGCACATCCAGACTAATGTGAACTAGGTGCAAACCAAGGGAAGCTACCCCCATGTAAAACATACAAAAAAAGGCTGCACTCAAGCATACTAAAGCATGACAATATGGAATACACCAGGTGGTGATTTTAATTACACATTAGGTCAGGGACTCACCAGTATTGAGACCACCTTGACGATGGTTGGTGGGCTTTAAAATGTTTGGCCAAATGTTTATACTAAGCGTCTCAAATTTTTCCTTATATTCCAAAGCCATATTGCTATTCTAAATTTCATGTATTCCATATTGTCATGCTTTAGTATGCTTGAGTGCAGCCTTTTTTTGTATGTTTTACATGGGGGTAGCTTCCCTTGGTTTGCACCTAGTTCACATTAGTCTGGATGTGCCAGTCAGGTTTTTTTGTCTATTGAATGTTGGCTTGCTGACCGAGCACTCCGCCCCCACCAGGTGGTGATTTTAATTACACCAGGTCCCTACTTTACCCATAAATGCAGGCATTGCTGACAGAGGTGCATATTCACCCAGAAATTCAGATATCAGCCTAATAGAGGTATGTTCACATTAGGTCAGGGACTCACCAGTATTGAGACCACCTTGACGATGGTTGGTGGGCTTTAAAATGTTTGGCCAAATGTTTATACTAAGCGTCTCAAATTTTTCCTTATATTCCAAAGCCATATTGCTATTCTAAATTTCATGTATTCCATATTGTCATGCTTTAGTATGCTTGAGTGCAGCCTTTTTTTGTATGTTTTACATGGGGGTAGCTTCCCTTGGTTTGCACCTAGTTCACATTAGTCTGGATGTACCAGTCAGGTTTTTTTGTCTATTGAATGTTGGCTTGCTGACCGAGCACTCCGCCCCCACCAGGTGGTGATTTTAATTACACCAGGTCCCTACTTTACCCATAAATGCAGGCATTGCTGACAGAGGTGCATATTGACCCAGAAATTCAGATATCAGCCTAATAGAGGTATGTTCACATTAGGTCAGGGACTCACCAGTATTGAGACCACCTTGACGATGGTTGGTGGGCTTTAAAATGTTTGGCCAAATGTTTATACTAAGCGTCTCAAATTTTTCCTTATATTCCAAAGCCATATTGCTATTCTAAATTTCATGTATTCCATATTGTCATGCTTTAGTATGCTTGAGTGCAGCCTTTTTTTTGTATTTTTTTTGTATGTTTTACATGGGGGTAGCTTCCCTTGGTTTGCACCTAGTTCACATTAGTCTGGATGTGCCAGTCAGTTTTTTTTGTCTTTTTTCTGCATAGTGTCAGCCTCCTAGTGGCAGCAACATACACCCATGGTTTCCTGTGTCCCCCAATGAAGCGATAGAGAAACACAAAAAACTGAGTGTGAACATAACCCTAGCAATGAGAGGCAGTCATTTTGTGGGACGGATCAGTGTTTTTGGAACAAGACTCAAAAATGGCGGCCTGTCCGTGCAGAAAAGTCTTCTGTAACTGATGAACAGCAACTGCGCGATCTTTCTGTTCTTAGAAATTCGTATGCCAGAAATATTTGTCCGTCCTTTATTCATAATCGGTATAAAAAAAAAAAAGGATTACCGTAGCTGTAAAATAATCCGTGCAAAATGCATTTTCAGCCGGCAGGTGTTTGTCTTTCTGCTTCATTCAGTCGCAGAACACATTCAATTGCCATTCAGATGTCGGTATGTGTTAAATTAATGCCCTGTAAAACTCTCATCCAACGGTGCGAAAGCCGGACGCAGTTTTACCGGAGTCGCATCTACCAAAAGATTTGCATTTAACCTTTTCTACGGTCTTATGGGATATTTTTTTTTTTTTTTTTTTAAGCATTAAGGTGGAAATTTTTTTACTAATAAATCGTGAAAAATAAGCATTTTTGGCTTCTTTCAGCAACGTAGCTATAAATATGTATCTCTCTTTATTATTCAGAGGCATAAGTCTAAAGATCTGGTGATGGTGGACTGGACTTGTTCACACAGTGATTATTGTCGTATTTGTCGCTTTTTTTAACTCTTTTGCTGCAGATTTCACCAATACTAATGAATAGGGGAAAAAAAAATGCGTGAAAAGCGCATTAAAAAGCACCTATTTTCTGCTGCGTTTTTCCTGCCAACACATCAGTATTTGCAGCAATAAAGTGGTGACTAAAACCCTGATGAGAAGGTCATCCTAAATCACAGGATCACGACTCATACAATTCATTCATCTGCGCCAGAAAAAAAATTGGCTGGGGGCTACAAAGACGTTTTTGCATGAGAGTTAAGGCTACTTTCACACATCAGGGTTTTTGAATCAGGCATGATCCGTCTTATGCCTGATAGGACGGATCGGCGCTGATTTAAAAACTGATGGAATGATCAGGTTTTTCGCCTGATCCGGGCTGAGCTTTTGAACCGGAAACGGAAAAAGAGAAGAGAGAGGAGGAGAGAGAGAGAGAGAGAGAGAGAGAGAGGAGAGAGAGAGAGAGGAGAGAGAGAGAGAGAAGAGAGAGAGAGAGAGGAGAGAGAAGAGAGAGAGAGAGAGAGAGAGAGAGAGAAAAGGAGAGAGGAGAGAGAGAGAGAGAGAGAAGAGAGAGAGAGAGAGAGAGGGAGATGAGAGAGGAGAGGAGAGAGAGAGAAGAGAGAGAGAGAGAGAGAGAGAGAGAGAGAGAGAGGAGAGAGAGAGAGAGAGAGAGATGAGAGAGGAGAGAGAGAGGGGAGAGGAGAGAGCAGGAGAGAGAGAGAGAGGAGAGAGGAGAGGAGAGAGAGAGGAGAGAGTAGAGAAGAGAGAGAGAGAGGGAAGAGAAGAGAGAGATGAGGAGAGAGAGAGAGAAGAAAACACACGGATGCAACGCTGTGACATCAGGCACGATCCGGCGTAATGATAGTCAATGCTAAAAAACGCATCCGGTACCGGATCCGTTTATTAGAAATACGCCGGATCGCGCCTGATTCAAAAAAGCTGATGTGTGAAAGAGGCCTTAATGGCGGTCTTCTCCTCATTAATCGTTTCAGGGCTTTGTCATGGAAACTGGAGTTTTGATATTCCGGAGAGAATGAGAGTCAGATGCCGGAGTTCGTCCAGCATTAGGGCAGGATTTCATACCATTGTTCTAAGTATGTGTCACCGGTGGATGATGTCGCCTCGCCGGCCCGCGCGCCCGCTCACTCGGCTGCCGGCCTTTTATGCTGCTGTCATCGGAGAAAAGCATGGTGGGTTTTTCTAGAGGAAGGCGGCCTACCGTGCGCGCATTGTGGTACGCGGTGATTTCTCTATATTTCCAGGACCGAGTTACGAGGCGGATCCTTACGTCCGGCTGTATAATAGCACTAATTATTCCGGCCCCAATAAGCTCCTTTGTCCTGATTGCCCTCCGTATTCATTACTACGCTGCTATCCTGTTGCTAGTTGAATCGTAATTTTGAGGACTTTTTTTCCTGCCGTTTTTATTGGTCTCAGAGAAAAATCTGCCCCTTCTTGTCAAGATTTTTCCAGTACTGCCGTAACGCCTCATGCCGGCGACCATGATTTAGATGCGTTCACATGGGGGCAATATATTCTCTGACCTGTCATCAAGTGTTTTTCTGAAAATCGACAACATGGTTTTTTGTCTGCCGTTTGCAAGACTTATAGAGAAGGTTTTTGTTTTTCTTCCCGCCATTGTTCTTTAAAACTTTATTAAATCTACAATGAGAAAGTAGTGAAAATGCGTTCTGGGAACAGCTTCAGGCACAACCACAGATTTACCAACCCAAGGCCACGGTCAAACTCATGGAATGTTTCTGACAACAAATCCGCAAGAAAATCTCATGCGATGCCTTCATATTTTGTCTGGGATTTGGCGCTGATTTCAGTGTAATCCATTTACATAGCATAGCCTGAGATCCATGGTGAACCTCAGCACAACATGGGATATGCTGCAGATTAAAAGTCTGCAGGATACTTTCTTTTTAATGCAGATTTTTTTTACAGCTTGTGAATTGTCTTTGTATTGTACTGAACATTGCTGCTGATTTTTGTGCGGAATAATCTGCGCCGCAGATCCTGAACAAGTGTTTCTTGGAACCCTCCTTTAACAGACTTCCGATGAAGGAGCAGAACCTCGTTCGTCATGTGTGCCGCACAAAAGATCAACGTTCTCGGCAGCACATCCTGTGTTGACAGGGACCTGTGCTGCCGAGAACAATGGCAGTTTATGGGCTTTGAACGATCTATTGCAGATTATTCAGTGCGGTCTGCCCGTGTAAACAGGATATTGAACGACCGCTGATGGGTAAGTATTTCCAGATGTCCAGGCGTTTATTGCGCCAGTCGTTCGGAGTGATCAGATATCACCTAGGCAGATATGTAAAGGAACAGGCAGATAAAGTTCGGGGGTTGTTGACCTCTGTAGTGTAGTATGTCTGGCGCTTGGTGTCTGCACTGATGTCCATGGTGTTATTTGTTTGCAAACCCAATAACCTTTGGCATATGGTTTTTCACTTTCTAAAGGCTGGGTCCACATAGCGATACACCAGCGATCCCGACAACGATATGCACCTGTCAGGATCGCTGGTGTATCGCTACATGATCGCTGCTGAGCTGCCAAACAGGCAGCTCAGGCAGCGTCTGGGACAGCGACACTGCGGGTAACATCGCTTAGTTACCGCAGTGTACATGTGGATACCAGCGCCCTGATGCAGGGAGCTGGTATCCAAGGTACACAGCGGGTTTCCAAGCGCTGCGCTGTGCCTGGAACCCGCTGTGTACCTTGGATACCAGCTCCCTGCATCAGGGCGCTGGTATCCAAGGTACACAGCGGGTTTCTAGGCACAGCCCCGCGCCTGGAAACCGCTGTGTACCTTGGATACCAGCGGATCGTGCTCTCCCGCTGTCACACGCAGCGATGCGTGCCTGTCAGCGGGAGACCAGCGATCAAAAAATGTCCTGACATTTCAGCGACGATCAGCGATACTCAGCAGGGGGCTGATCGTCGCTGAATGTCACACACAGCGATATCGCTGGTGAGATCGCTGCTGCGTCACAAAACTAGTGACTCAGCAGCGATCTCGGAAAGCGATATCGCTAGTGAGACGGGCCTTAAGGGTATGTTCACAAGGTGCTGTTTTTTCAGCTTTTTATCGTTCCCGTTTTTTTTTTCTGCTGCAAAAGCTTACATTTTATAGTATCAGAAAAATTGAATGAGTTTTTCCTGCCAGTACTTTGTTTTCAGCTGCAGATGGAAGGAAAGGAGACACACTAGTTCATAACTAGTGGGTAGGCGGAGCCCAGATATGATTGACACCTCAGATTAAAAAGAGTGTTGACCGGCCCCTCCAGCTCGGGCTCCTCCTACTCAGCTCTCCAGTTTACAATTTGAGGTCTCAGAGGATAGTCGCTGCTGGAAGCAGCTCCTCAGAAGATTTTATTATTTTTTATCGGACAAGAGACTTGGATCACCAAATGTGGTCTAGAGGTCTCAGGGGTCTCAGCGCTGCTGGACCCCCACCTCTCCCTTGGCGGATCTGTATTACCCTATATGGTGGTCCCTGCAGAACCCTGCCGGCCCTGGGGGATGAGGATGGCTTCCTGGCGGGGACGCAAACCGCGCTGCAGGGGTCACTGCGTTCCCCGCCTTGGGGGGAAGCGTGGGCATAGCGCCAGAAACCCCTGGGAGTCCCTGTGGCGCTTCGGCTGGTGAGTACCACGCATTTTTATTAATGTGTGTGTGAGTGTTTAAGCGACTGCTGCGGCAGCCGCTGTACAATACATGTCGGTGACTGGTGTTTTTTGTCCGCAGGTGGATGCCTGCAGGACATAGGAGAGGAGTGCGCGCCTTTTTATTTGAATTTTCGCGCCGCTCTGAGCGCGCGCTTTACTGCTGTCTCCTTTTCCGGCTTCCCTCATGGAGCACACGGAGGCACAGCGCGGCGGCCATTAATGAAGCAGGCTGAAAGCTTCTTCTGGCTCTTCTCCCTCCTCCCCTCCCGACAAGATGTTACACTGTTACCAGCTGGGTGAGTCGCTTCTAGCTCGCAGGCAGAAGCTTAACCCCTTCACCCCACAGCGCGGGCGCCTTCTGGGGCACTAATGAGTGACAGACTGCGCTGTCCTGCGGCTGTTATCGCATAAGGGGCTCACACACTCTTTTCAATAATAATAAAGTTTGTGGGGAGTCTGCGATTTTAATACTGCCACTATACGTTCCCACTAACGATCCTGATAACGACGCATACTAATGCGATCGTTTGTGTGATCATTTTTTAATGTCGCTAGTAGCTGCCAATCTGGGCGATCTCATTAACATCGCATAAGCGGTTAGCGATCTCCTTAACAACTTTGGCGAATTTTTTAGCGATCTTGTGGAACGTTTTTCTATTAGTGTGACATAGCTGTCCTGCAGCTGCTGCCTTATAAGAGGCACTTGGGGCTCGCACAACTTTTTCATTATCAAGGTTGTGGGGAGTCTGCTACTTTAACCCCTTCTTAGGCGGTTAACTCTTAATGCTGGGGTAGCTCTCTCTTTAAGAGCTTTAACCCTTCAGCGATTGTTTTTCTTTAAGAAACACACTGTTCTAGTTACTGACAGGTTTAACCTGCCATATACTGTGCAAGGACATGTCAGAATCTGACACGCAGACCCGAGGGCGTCATGCGCAGCGGTCGGAGGTTCTAGTTTCTATGATGGCCTGTCTGACCTTCTAG
Source organism: Oophaga sylvatica (assembly GCA_033576555.1). Taxonomy (NCBI): domain Eukaryota; kingdom Metazoa; phylum Chordata; class Amphibia; order Anura; family Dendrobatidae; genus Oophaga; species Oophaga sylvatica. Next base: position 93,417,209 of record JARQOD010000009.1, on the reverse strand, counting down.
GTTATGGAGTGTCAGCTAGATCCTCTCAAGGAAGCGACACAAATCGGTGCCTTCCTTCTCGCGTAGCGAAGATGTCAGTTTCGGACAAGGAGGATCGGCAGGGTCACTCTGCCTCTCTCATGGACCGTACTATTGGAGCCATGAGGGCGTTACAGTTACCAGAGAGAGGTAAGTAGACGTCCTGGTAAGTCGGGATGTTTCAGGAGTCGCATAGGTCGCGACGGCTTTACAAACTGTATCCGTTTTCTATGGAGTTGATTGTTAATTGGATCTCCTGAAGTGAATGTCCCTTTATCCCAGCTTAGCAAATCTTCCTGGTAAAGGAAGGCGAGTCTGCAACAGAAAAATGGAGATGGCAACAATATCCATCTGCGAGGCGCGGGTCATGGATTCAGTATTAAGGATCTATGTGTACTTGTAAAGTTTCCCTGAGCCGTTTGGACCGTCTACGGATGGCGTGACAAGATGGATCCCCTCTATCGAGATAGATGGGCTTTTCAAGTTGAAGGATTCTGCGTCACTGCTATCCAGGGCGCAATCCTCGGCAGTCACAGTCAGAAGAGCACTGTGGTTTAGACAGTGGAACGCGGTTTCCAAGCAGGGTTTGCTATCTTTAGCTTACAAGGTGGTCAGCTATTTGAATCTGACCTCACAGAGCTGATTGCTGAGGCAAAAGAAACAACTTTACCGCAGCGCAGAGCTGTGACTTCTGCGTCTGGCAGGACTAGTGCCGGTAGTTGTCGGCGGTCCTTTCGGTCCAGGGGATGATCCGGTCAACCCTCTGGGGGTTTGGGTCGTTCCTCTCTTTTTTTTTAAAAAAAAAGGGGGAATTCTCAGAAATTCCGCATACCCTGGAAACAGAACTTCCATTAAGACAGAAGCTGGCAAAAAAACCCGCTAAAGCGATCTGACGTCTGGGTTTCACTCGAGCGCTCTCGAGTGGAGGGTCGTTTACTCCAATTCAAACCGACTTGGGTTTCCCGTGTGTCGGACGCCTGAGTGACACAGGTTGTGTTGGCAGGCTACTTCATAGAGTTTCTTTCTCGACCCCGGACAGGTTTTGCCAATCTCGCATTCCGTCAGAGCCGAGCTATTTGCCGCTCTACTACGAGAGGTTGATTCCCTTCTGCAGAAGGGTGTGGTGATACCGGTTCCACAGAGGACCGGGAAAGAGGATTCTTATTCCAACCTCTTTGTGGTCCCAAAAAGGAGGACAAATTTCGCCCTATTTTGGCTTTCAAAGATTGAATCGGCATGTTTACATCCCGAAAATTCCGCATGGAGTCACTTCGTTCCGTTGTGGCAGCCCTGTCGCAGAACGTCTTTTTGGTCAATCGACATTCGCGACGCTTATTTGCATGTTCCCGTCGGAAGGGCTCACCGGCTTTTCCTTCGTTTTGCCATAGGTCAGGACCATTACCAGTTTGTGGCTCTGCCATTCGGCTTGGCTTCGGCGCCCAGAGTTTTTACAAAAATTCTAGCGCCCCTCATGGCAATTCTTCGAAGACAGGGGGTTACGATTTCCCTACCTGGACGACCTTCTGATTGTGGCGTCCTCAATGGAGGAGGCGGGGACGGCTCGCAATCTATCCCTTCAGCTCCTGGAGGATTTCGGGTGGCTGGTCAATTGGGAGAAGTCGTCTCTGGAACCATCGCAGTCAATCCTGTTTTTGGGAATGCATTTCGACACGGTACGGATGGTGGTGCCCTTCCTCCAGACAAGCGGGCATGTCTCTTTCGACATGTACAGATTATGAGGTCTGCGACAGCAATGTCCTTTCGGAAGTGTATGCACCTTCTGGGTTTGACGTCCATGGAGGCACTTCCGTTTGACCAATTTCATCCCAGGGCCCTCCAAAGACGCATTCTGAGTCGTTGGGATCAATCGCAAGCTTCTCTGGATTGCAGCGTCATCATCTTTCACAGGGTGCGAGAATCCCTAGGATGGTGGTTATGTCCAGGAGCGTTATCCCTGGGGAAATCTTTCCTCCCTCCGAGGTGGTCGGTCATAACCACCGATGCCAGCCTGACGGGCTGGGGGGGGGTGTCTGGAATGATCTTTGGATCCAGGGAGTATGGTCATCGGAAGAGTCTGTTCTACCGATCAACATCCTGGAATTGAGGGCAATTTTTTCTTTTGCCTCCAACACTGGACGCTCCCTTTGAGCGTTCTGCCAGTCCGAGTGCAGACAGACAACGCGACGGCGGTCGCGTATATCAACCACCAAGGCGGGACAAGGAGCTCCAGACTCATGATGGAGGTGTCTCGGATTCTGCTATGGGCCGAGACTAGGGTTCCAGCCATCTCTGCGATTCACATTCCAGGAGTCCAGAATACCACGGCGGACTTCCTCAGTCGCGAGAAGATGGATCCTGGAGAATGGAGTTTTCATCCGAAAATTTTTGCACTGCTGTGTTCCCGTTGGGGAACTCCCAAGTGGATTTGATGGCATCCAGGTTCAATGCCAAACTACCGACCTTCATGTCCAGGTACAAGGACCCGAAAGGCTGTGGCGGGTGGTTGCTCTGGTGGCTCCGTGGGACCTTTTCGAGCTAGTCTATGTGTTTCCGCCGATATCTTTACTTCCTCTGGTGCTGCGTCGGATCAGCCTGGAGAGAATTCCGGCTATGTTGATAGCCCCGGATTGGCCAAGGAGGACGTGGTTCTCGACACTGGTGTCGCTTTTGGCGGCACCCCCATTCCCACTTCCTCCTCGCCCGGACCTGTTAACCCAGGGGCCCGTTCGTCATCCGGACTTGAAGTCTCTGCGTTTGACGGCGTGGCTCTTGAGACCGAAATATTGACCCGTAGAGGTTTTTCAGTCGAAGTCATTGCACTCTGCGAGCTGCCAGAGGTCCGGCTACTACTAAGATTTATCACAAGACTTGGGAAGCCTTCTTTTCGTGGTGTTCGGGTTCTTCAATGAAGCCGAGGATTTTTTCCATTCCCAATTTGTTGGCTTTGCTGCAGTACGGGCTGGTCAAAAGGTTTGACAGTTAGCACTCTGAAAGGCCAGGTTTCTGCCCTGTCCTTGCTGTTTCGGAAGGCTATCGCGTCGCGTAGGGACGTACGTTCCTTTTTTCGCGGAGTAACCCGTCAGTTTCCACCGCGGAAGGCGTCTGTGTCTCCTTGGCGGCTCAACCTTGTCTTGGAGGCTCTTCAGCATGTACCTTTTGAGCCTATGGTTTCTGCTAGCCTTTCTTTAATTTCTTGGAAGATTGCCTTCTTAGTGGCGGTAACCTCTTTAAGAAGGGTTTCTGAGTTGGCAGCTCTTTCCTGCTCGCTTCCTTTCCTGGAGTTTTACCCGGATCGAGTAGTGCTTCGCACACGGGGTGACTTTCTACCTAAGGTGGTGTCGCAATTTCATGTTAACCAGGATATTGTGTTGCCCTCGCTTTGCCGGGCCCAAGGAATGCAAAGGAACGGGACTTGCACAAATTGGATTTAGTGCGGACCTTGAAGTTCTATTTGTCTGTTACTCAAGGTTTTAGGAAGTCAGATTCTCTGTTTGTGATTCCAGCAGGTCGCAAGCGTGGTCAACGAGCTTCCAAGGTTTCTATAGCTCGTTGGATTCGGTCAGCCATTTTGGAGGCTTACCGTCTTAAAGGCGAACCTTGCCCGATTAAGATTCGAGCTCACTCCACGAGGGCTGTGGCTTCATCGTGGGCCTTTCATCAAGGGGCTTCGGCAGCTCAGCTCTGCCGAGCGGCGACCTGGCGATCCGTCCACACATTTACAAAGTTTTATAAGGTGGACGTCAGTGCTTCCGCTGATGCGGCCTTAGGACGTAGGGTCCTGCAGGCAGCGGTATTTTAAGTTTTAGTTAACTTGTATTTGGCGCCTGTTGCGCATTTATCTAGGTTGATGGGTTTCTGCCTCTTGGTTTTTTCCCACCCTAATTTTTGGACTGCTTTGGGACGTCCCACTAGTTATGAACTAGTGTGTCTCCTTTCCTTCCATCTGCAGCTGAAAGACGGATTTTGGTAAGAACTTACCTGTAAAATCCTTTTCAGCGAAGGAAGGAAAGGAGACACAGCTCCCTCCCATGGCAGAAGTGTGTTGTTGTATTACAGATGCAGCGTGACCCTTCTCTGATAGCGATTTTCTGGGCTGAGGTCGACGCGCTACGGCTCTGTTCCAGCATTGCCAGCTTATCGCAGTAGTCAGGTTCAGTGAGTAGTACCTGGAACTGTGTGATTTTTGCCTACATGCATGCATAACCTGTACTCTTATGTTTTTTCTCTGAAGTCCTTCAGAAGGGGTTATGTTGCTCCGCTGGTGATATTGCTCTTCCTTAAGCTTGTGTACAACTGGAGAGCTGAGTAGGAGGAGCCCGAGCTGGAGGGGCCGGTCAACACTCTTTTTAATCTGAGGTGTCAATCCTATCTGGGGCTCCGCCTACCCACTAGTTATGAACTAGTGTGTCTCCTTTCCTTCCTTCGCTGAAAAGGATTTTACAGGTGAGTTCTTACCAAAATCCGTCTTTTTGCTCCAGAAAATAAACAACAAACTCGGAGGCTTCTTTAGACGCAGACCGCTGTCATAACTTGATGTCGCTATGTGGGAGATAAATTGTGCAGACTGATTATGATTTTTAGCGTCCGAGTTCTCAGAAATGCCGGCAGCATGTTAAATAAGGCAGTATATGAATAGACTCGTCGTTCTACATGGGGCAGCAAAAAGTGACATTTCCTCTTCTAGGCTGTGTGCACACTTGGCGTGTTTTTTTTTTTTTTTTCAGTGCAGATTTGTCAGAAAACCTGTAGGGTTTCCTGGTGTCACCAAAGTGATGAGAATCCTGAAATCTCATGCACACGTTGTTTATTTTTTCCTTGCAGATATAAATCTGCAGCATGTCAGTTCTTTCAGCGTTTTTGCTGCAGATTTCAACCATACTAAAGAGCGGGGAAAAAAATCTGCACCAAAAACGTGTTTAAAAAAAATTAGTCAGAAACGCCCATATTTTACGCTACATTTTTACCGCCAAGAGGTGCAGAAATATGTGCACCAAATACTTCATATGCACTTACCCGTTTTTGTGTTGTGCTGTGAGTTCAGAGGTTGTGTGTGTGCTTCTCATACACTGCTCCACTCGTACGACCCAACTTTATTCTGAGATCTCTGATCTGGTCATACTTCCAAGGTGCTATCGGTTTGTCAGCTTTTGCCATTTTTGATCTTTTTCTCACCCCAATTATATTCCATTCATTTCCCGTTCAGCCTCGCACTATGGAAAAGGGAAAAAAGCTTTCAAACATCCGTTATCTGGTCTGTATTAATATGTGCGCGTGTTCCCATGAATCTGCTCATTATCGTGTCGCTCGTTTAAGCGTCCACATGAAAGCGTTTTCAGTAATGGGATTTGCGTTGTCACTTTTTCTTTTAACCCTCATTTCTGCCTCATTTATAAGGACTAGTTCTCCTAGGCTCTGATTTGTTGATGTGATCCTCCTTTTCATTTTCGGAAGGTCTCATGCGTCCTTGCAAATAAAAGATTGAAATAGATCCGATCTTACGAAGTGTTGGGTCACAAAACGGGTTACTCTCGGGGATACTTCGCATCCTGGATCTTTGCGGTTTGTGTAGTGTTCTTAGATGGAAGAATCGGGGCTTCAGAGCAAAGGATCAAAGTTCTAAATCTGTTTTTGCAATAACAAATGCTGCTGTTTTCTGTTATTTTCTTTTGTTCTTACTCCTCTTTGTTCCAGAAATATAGTCCTCCTTTCACTGTGCGTAGGCTAGTCTTTGTAGCCAAGTGGGAGTGGTCCTAAACTATGCTATTGGACGCTTCAGAATCACTCCCCCTTGTCTAACAGGACTAAATTTACATACAGGGAAGAGAGGACCGATTCTCTTGTAAGAACTAAGAAGTCGATATATCTTAGATATGCAATGCGAACTGTGGATGTGTTTTCATTGGGGGAAATGGAACAAGAAGCTGTCAGACACTTAGAGCATACAACTTCAAAAATGGATTCCTCTAAGGCCTCATTCAGACTTGTTTTTTTTTTTTCACATATGAACCGACCGGAGTCTGATTGGAGTCTGATCAGTGTCACTAGTTTTTCTCGCACATAGACATAAGTAAAAAAGATTCTCCTCCTTTTTTTTTTTTCTGATAGTCCGTGTCATTTGAGTGCGGTCCAGTATTTTTCATGAACCCTTTTACTTGCATTGCCAGTTTTGATCCAACCCTTGGATCTAAATCAGACACATCTCCAAGTTTTTCTGCGGACTGCTCAGTCCGCGAAAAATTGCGGGGATGTGAACGGCCCCACAGGGTATCACTGGTATGAGTGCTATCCTTGAAAACCACGGATATCCCTCATACGCAAAAAATGGTCGTCTTAATGAAACTTGAGGCTTTATTCACACATCAGTATTTCTGATCAGTTTCTCATCAGCACTTTTATGCCAAAACCAGGAGCATCTCCAAAATACAGAACAGGCGTCAATGTTTCAATTAAAGTATTTGCTATATAAGTTTCCCTCCTGATTTTTGGCATGCACAAACTGATGTAAAATACTGACCAAATGCTGACGTGTGTAAATAAGCAAAACGGATTTATACAAGAAAGGTAAATAATTAGCATTATAGCAGTTTTATATAAGTCCCTTTGGATTATAAAATGATTACAGGTTTTCTTTAAGAAAATAGATAAAAATTGCACTCAGAGGTGGAAAACCCCTTTTTAAGGTTCCCATGCGCAATAGATCAAAGTCGTCCGTTCTTTATTTTCGTCCCAGAGCTCTTTATATTTCTCTTTTTTTCTCTTCACAGATGCTTTGGAATGCTGCTCAGTCCCGGCAAAAGTGTCAAAAATAGTGACATGCATCTTCTAGATATGGTAATTTAGTTTTTTTCCAATGGGAAGTAAATATTATTGCTCTGATGGAAACAATGTATCTGTTTTTAAAACACTAATTTATATTATGCAAGTTTTGGGTTGATAGATTTTTTTAAGCATGTCAATAAAGATAGAGGAACTTTTCTTCTTTTTTTCAATAGAATGTTTTCTGTTCTTTATATTATTCGACCATTTAAAGAGATGAAAAATGGGAATTGTTTATTTATTTATTTTCTTAAAGAAGCAATGCCACTCTTTTTTCGTACATTGTTTGCTATTGCACCTTAGCCCCCATTATTTGATTGGGGTTGAGCCGCTTTTAAGCGTAGACCTTTTAATATTCTGAAACCTCTTCAACCAGAATGTCTGGTCTTATAATATTATGACCTATCTTTAGTTTCAGACACCCCACGATCAGTCGTCTTGTTGACTGAGCCCATATGTGTAAAGGGAGAGGAGTTGAACATTCTAGGTGCTATTTACTTCAATAGGAGCTGAGTTTCAATATCATAGGACCGGAGAAGGTGTCTGTAGAGAGACTTCCACCTTAGATAACATGGAAGCCTCCCCATCAGGCTCCTTCTCCAGGCTCATGATATTGAAAGGTGTTGGACCCCCACTGATCAGCTGTTGTCAGCTCAGAGGGCAGCTGAAAAGTAGAGTTTCGTTCACTGTATGTTAGCTGATGTTAGGACGTTTATCTCCACTCCTGTTCAAGTGAATAGCACCTGGCGACATCCTTAACACAGGGAATGGAGCAGGGCTGTTCAGCTCTGTTCACCGATTACTTCTGGGCTCAGTTGGAGCTGAAAACCGCTAATCATGGGGGTGCCAGAGGCTAAAGGTAAGACATCAATTTCGTAAGCCTGGACAACCTCTTTAAAGGGGTTTTCAAGATTCAGAATATTGATGGTCTATGCTTGGAAACAGCTCCTTCTGTTTTCTAGCATAGACCATAGATATAACAATTTTAAAGGGATTGTCAAGGATATTGACAACTCCTCTAAAAGGCCTTATCTATGCCTATAGGATCATGTATATCATGTATAATACAAAATGTGAATGCATCCGCGGTGCAACTGAACAGAAATTGTTTTAAAGAAGACCTGCCAACAGGCCAGAAATAGGCCGTTTTATGCTTATTTTAATTACTGTTGTTTCCCTGAGCATTGCGTTTTTTTTGCTTTTCTACAAGCCGCCATGCTGTTTGAGAGATATGACCTTTTTATTTACAGGTTATTTTATGGTCTTTACAAGAGGGCAGGATCCTCATGGGCGTGTCTTTAGGCTGCTCTGGATTATTATCCTGTGAGCCATGGCCTACTCAGCAAAGACCATAAAACTGACAACTTAATAAAAAGGCTCATATTCCTGGAACCGTTATGGCGGTTAAAAAAACAACAAAAAAAGACTTAATACTCAGGGGAGCAATGCTAATAAAATAAGAACAAAAAATGCCCACTTTTGACCTGGTCACAGGTTCTCTTTAATGAAGAAGAAATATTAAATGTCAGTGGAAATATTCTTTCTTTCAATGTTTTCTGGCATTCATATTTATATATTTTGTGTTTCTGCTCTGTATTTATGTTTAGGAATCCATGGGGAAAAGCAGCGATGGAAAAGCATATGTTATCACAGGAATGTGGAATCCGAATGTAGCCGCATTTCAACCACTCAATGAGGAAACTCCTAAAGGTACAATTTCATGAATTTGACTCCAGGTAGATCACGCTCACTGTTCTGTATACTTATCCATTTGTGTGTTTCAGGGCAATCCATGTATTTTGTCTGTATTGTTCAGTTGTTAGATAATCCTATCAGCTTCTCAAATTTGTTGCTTTTTTGCAGCAGCCATCAGAATCTTACATGAATAAATGGTTAATTTGTTGTGAATAATTTTCGCAAAAGGATTTTTTCTCTCTCTCTCTCTCTCTCTCTCTATCTCTCTCACTCTCATGAAACTAGTCTCTTGGTGAATAGGGGTACGTGAATACTTTTAGAACATGAGATGAATGAGAGCGTTCCTGGCCCATGCGGCCAACGCTGTGTTTTCCTGATATCTTGTTGTCAATTCTATTGAGGAACATTTCAGTCGTATTTCCCTGACCGGAGGCGACTCATAAGACCAACAGACTGTAGATCTATAGGCTCTGGACACCTTTGACATAGAGAAAATATATAATTTTATATGTTAGTTGTTACCAATAGTTAGCAAAATTGCAAAGTTTATGTCTGTAGTCTTCACTTCTGCATTAATTTTCAGACTCCTAATGTGCAGTTTGCAGCCTGATCCAAATTTCAGATTTTTCTCTTATAGGAGTGTCCTTCCCTGTAATATAGGCTGGATGTGTTCTTTGTATGTATCTTTAGTGCTACTGTCTTCATTAACTTATTTAGAAGCACAGTTCCAAAATTGTACTTAGTTCCTTTTTATGTGCTTTCCTCCTTTTTTTTATAGAGAGAAAAAAGTATGTGCAGTCACAGGGAGGGCAGAAAGAGCACTCTGTCATCCCTATGACAGTAGATGCTTTCTCCCCTCGCCACATTATGGAAATCTATGTACAAAACGGTTTCTGTTTCTCTCTGTAATATTGATAGAAGTGAGGGTGAGAGCAGAGCGAGGCATAACCAGCATCAATACTTCTAACAAATTTTTTGAATGTTTTTTTGCAAATCACTTAGTTAAATAAAGGATTTTACAGTGAATCTGTCAGCTGGATTTCACCCCTAAACTGTTAATATGCTTATGTAACATTGGTGACAATGCAATGACAAGTAAATCCATACTTTTAGATAGCCAGTATGTTACAGTCTGCACTTAAATTTATATACAAATGAAGCTAAAGTGCTTTGGGGGTCTGGAAGCACTTCTCAAGCCTTTACTCCTCCCATCACTACTTTCTGCTTGACCGACAGTTTCTTTGCTGTGTGACTTACAGCTGAGGGGCTATCAGTCAAGCAGGAGAAGGCGGGTAATAGAGCTGGAGCGACAGAGACTTGGAAGTGCTTTCAAGATCCAAAGCACTTTGGCCTCATTTGCATATCAATTTAAAAGCATTTTTCTCCATAACAAAGGAATGGACTGGCTAGCTAAAAGTATGGCTGGACTTGTCTTTGCAAGTGTTACATGCACATATTAGCAGTTTGGAGGGTGAAATCCTGCTGACGGATTCACTGTAATAACACTGTGCAGCAAAATGGTCAAAAAATGTTTAATGAAGACTTTTTAGAAAGTTGCTTAACTTTGCATTTAGGAAGCAAATGAAAAAGAAAAAAAAATTGTGCAAAGGTGTTACAATTAATTTTTACAAACCGCTACCACGGGTATCAATTACCGTAGCTAAAGGAGTAACTCTCACCTTACCAATCCCCTACGACTCCCACTCAGTCGCTTCCTTGCCACTCTTTGGTCTCCTCTTGGTCCTAGCAAAGCCATTCATCTTCTGAAGCTGATTTTTGTCAACAGCAGTGACCCCAGTGGCGTCGATACTTCGCTACTGCAGGCAGTGATTGTATTCAGTGGTCATATGCTGACACGCTCATCATTACTAGAGCCTGGTATGAGACAGGTGGGGGAACAGGGAAACATAGGTATGGGGGCCACAGGACTTTGACAAGGTGCATATTACTGTTTTTATCATTTTAGATCATTGACGGCTGTCTTAAGAAAAATGTGTGTGTTGAAAAAACCCCTTTTAATTGTTTGCAATCAATTCTTGCCAACTTTGGACCAAAACGTGGGAGTGTAAGGATAATTTTGATGTTAACTGCATCTCATTATTCTTCAGACAAAAGAGTATACATGACCGTAGCCGTTGACATGGTGGTCACAGAAGTGGTGGAGCCTGTCCGATTCCTCCTGGAGACTGTGGTCCGCGTATACCCCACTAACGAGAGGTTCTGGTATTTTAGCAGAAAAGCCTACACAGAGACCTTCTACCTAAAGCTGAAACAGGTACGAGTAGCATGAAAGCGCTTGAAAAGTGGTCGTGTTCACCTCTCTGCAAGGAGTACGCCACACGACACATTGTCTTTTATTCTCCGCGCGGTTTGATTTGATCCTGCTTTCCCTTTCAATAAAAACCCTTTTTTTAAATAGATACAGTTTGCAAACCCTATAGATCCTAATGTAAAAGAAATCTGTTTTTCTTTTATGGAATAAGCTATACTTATATCTCCAATTACGTAGATAATTGGAGAAAGGTTTTTTTTTTCTCTTCATACAAAAGTTATTATCTGTAGTCTATTTTTACAGCTTTCATTTTTTTTTTTACAGCAAGACACAGAAGCCAAATCTTTCAATTTCTCGGCATGTGGTATATAGAATAATGGGTCACGCGTGTATATATATAAATATCTGCAAGCACCCCTCTGTTTCTGTGTGGCCTCCGTTCTTTTTAGACTGTCAAAGACATTACATTTATTAAAGGCAAAATGGGCCAAAACGAAAAAAAAATTGGCTTTTTTTGTACAACAAAGACCTTTCCGTATCTGTTAAAAGATGTACTTCTACCTCTTCACACACTTAGTTATGATGCATTGCTTCCAAGATATATGTCACTTAAATCCCTTAGCAACATAGGACGTCCTATGTCGGATCCACAGTTATGGGCTCAGGAGCTGAGCACTCACTATATATTCATGGCCGAAAGTGTTGACACCCTTGAAATTGTTCCAAAAAATTAAGTTTTTTTTCCCAGAAAATTATTGCATTTACTGTACATATGTTTTGTTATACATGTTTTTACCTTTGTGTGTGGAACAACAGACACAAAAAAAACAAGAGAAAAAAAGCAAATTGGACATAATTTCACACAAAACCCCCAAAAGACGCCATACAATATTGTTTCCTCACAATTTTGGAAAGGTGCCAACAATTTTGTTTCAAGCATGGGATGCTCGATCAGTCTCACTTGTCGCCAGTAACCGGTGTGGGCAATATGAAAATCACACCTAACACCAGATAAAGATGGGAGAAGTTGACTCAATCTTTGCATTTTGTGTCTGTGTGTGCCACACTAAGTATGGAGAACAGAAAGAAGAGCAGAGAACTGTCTGAGGACTTGAGAACCAAAATATCAACAAGGACTTGAGAACCAAAATATCCACAATGTCAAGGTTACATGTCCATCTCCAGAGATCTTAATGTTCCTTTTGTCCACAATGCGCAACATAATCAAGTTTACAACCCATGGAACTGTAGTTAATCTCCCTGGATGTAGACAGCAGAGAAAAATTGATGAAAGATTGCAATACTGGATAGTCCAGATGGCGGATAAGCAGCCCAAGTCAAGTTCCAAAGAAATTCAAGCTGTCCTGCAGGCATAGGGTGCATCACTGTCAGTGCAAACTATCCGTCCACATTTGAATGAAATGAAACGCCATGGCAGGAGATTCCGGAGGACCCACTGCTTATACAGAGACATAAAAACTAGACTGCCGTGTGTCAAAATGTACCCAAGTAAGCCTAAATCCTCCAGGAATAGCGTCTTGTGGACATATGCTTTTTCGTAAAGCTCATTATTCTCCTGTTTACTCAAAACGGAATGAGGCCTACAAAGAAAAGAACACAGTACCTACAGTCAAATAAGGTGGAGGTTCAAAGATGTTTTAGTTTGTTTTGCTGCCTCCAGCACTGAATGCCTTGACTGTGTGCAAGGCATCATGAAATCTGAAGATTACCAACGTATTTTGGGTTGCAATGTGGTGCCCAGTGTCAGAAAGCTGGGTTTGTGTCCTAGATCATAGGTCTTCCAGCAGGACAAGAACACCAAGCATAATTCAAGAAGCCCCAGAAATGGATGGAAACAAAGTGCTGGAGAGTTCTGAAGTGGCCAGAAATGAGTCTGGATCTAAATCCCATTGAACACCTGTGGAGAGATCTTAAAATTGCTGTTGAAAGAAAGCACCCTTACACAGCCGGAATCAGCCTGTATCAGCAGCGATCTGAGGAAGATCCGATTACTGCTGTCTAACCACTTAAGCATCACTGTTTATCCCTTACGGCTGCATCGATTTTCGCTCATTGCAATTGCAAGTGAGTGTGGTTTATGATCGCATCTGAGGGACTGTTAAAGGCCTCCTATGGTTGCCATGTTTGCCCTCCTGTGAATGGAAATTTCATTTTATTTCATTTTTTTTTTAATATACTTCACTAATTTCATTATATAGTACAAGAGAAGAAGTCCCCTAAATAAATAAAAAACTCTATCACAGTATTTTATCATCATAATCGCACTAACCTGGAATTGATCATTCTGCCTGGTGGGCCCCCTGCCTCAGGACTGTTACCCACCAGTGTTCTTTTTAATTGGAGCGCCGTTTACTTCACCAAAATTTACAGGAAATCTTCTAGTGAAGACGACGGAAGAAAAGTGACAAAAGACCCATTCTTCAGAGGACTTCAGCCATTCTATTCTACTCATCAACTAGAGCTCCCAGCATCCCGTCAGTGCATACTGGGAGTTGTAGTTTTGCCTCTGTAGGAGATTCCCCCCCCCCACTTAGAGACCTCTAGTTTTAAGCAATATCTATAGTCCGCCTTGGATTCCATGTGACTGAGGAGTATACAATGGAGTCGTGAACGTGATTTGGCATTAGCTGCGTTCTTAGAAAGAATTCCAAATATAGAATGGAAAAAGGTCTCCGTCTTTTATAAAATTATGAAATGTAATGAAAGCCACAAAATGTATGTTAAAAAAAATGCATCTTGTCCTTTCCTTCTTCCTGGCCTCCTGCCTTTTACACTCCTTCTTCCCGTCTTATTATAAGACATGCTTATTATAATAAGTTATAAAAGACTGAGATACAAAGAGCTGAGTGTTGTATAGAGATGGCTGTGAATAGCTGGAAACGCGTTGTGCCCGGAGAGGAGCTGGAATAACCAGACACTCGGCCTGTAAATTCCTGCCTTTTTGAATTAAAAAAAAGTAATTTGTCCTTCTAATTTGTCCTTCTAAGTTCTTACATCAGTCACGATGGTAAAGGTGTGTGCGCATGGAGGCTTTTCTTTTTTTTTTTGGAGCGGATTTATTCTTAAAGATGCTTGAAAAATCACTTAAAAAAGGAAAAAATAACTTGGAAGACTCTTCCTATTTACTTCTTTACTGGTCACATGTTCAGTCTTCAGAGCGTTTTTCTTCCGCTACAGGTTTTGAAAAATACCTGGCAGAAGAAAAGAAAAGTGCTTGTCGTTTCTTTGAAGTGAAACGCTCCGAACTGAGCAATGTCCAATGAAAAGGCTGCAAAAAACGCTTGGGGGAGGGAAGAAAACTTGTCAAAACGAAAACTTCTTATCAAAATTCCCCAAAGAAGCGGTTTCTAATAGAAAACTCATAGTTTATAACAGCCTCATTGAAAAAAAATCTTAGTGTGCACGTGACCCTAAAAATTTTGTTCAGCCACCGCTTATGGTGCAATTCTACGTGCCAATTAATTAGCTCTGAAAGACTAAACACCGGTCGTTGTGCACTCGTTTTCTACAGGCCAACGAATAATCATTAGGACAGTGCACGAAAAATAGAGGGGATGCTCACTAAGTATGTGGGTGCTCTGGAGAAAAAAACTCTAATATATCAATAATATACTCCGGCACACCAAAAGGCTATTCGTTGCAAAGTAGACAGTCTTTATTATAGACACTGATAGCTCATTCAAAAAAAATTGAATATCCAAGGAACATGCATTAATTCAGGTACATAATTTCATAGGTACATAGTTTCAACGTTTCGGCATTTCATGCCTTTTTCAAGAAGTACCTCTTACTTATAACTCATGTGTTATAAGTAAGAGGTACTTCTTGAAAAAGGCATGAAATGCCGAAACGTTGAAACTATGTACCTATGAAATTATGTACCTGAAGTAATGCATGTTCCTTGGATATTCAATTTTTTTTGAATGAGCTATCAGTGTCTATAATAAAGACTGTCTACTTTGCAACGAATAACCTTTTGGTGTGCCGGAGTATATTATTGATATATTAGGACAGTGCAGTCACTTATAGGCTCGTTCTGTCCTCTTTCAGTATCCTGTTATATCTGTCGCTCATCCCCTACCTACACGGGGCGATGTTCAGTTGATAACAATAGTTTTTTTTTTGTTTTTTTTTTTATGTAGCATAAACGATCTGATCACCCAACTAATTACTGTTTTACTCATCCGTCAGTTGATTTTATGCCGTTGAAGAATTGGTAAAAAATGGTTTCTACGAACACTGATGTGAATGCGCCATAAGTTATTGCTTTGTTCCCCCTAATTGCTAAATGACTTTTTTTTTTTTAAATGTCACCGTTAATAAGAACCCAACTATTTGCTCATAAATTAGACGGAGATCGGAATGCAGGGCACGAACTGGCCGGCGGCTCTCCTGACCTGAGTGCGAGAGCTGCATAGAACACATGAACCTGTCATGCTCAGGTGGGGAGAGCGCGGCAGTTGTGCACTACGTTCGATCTCGTCTGAATTATACAACCGTCTGACTGCACCTTAATATTGGATAGTCATTAGTATTTGTTCCATAAAAACCCATGATACCCCTTTAACTATATTTTAGGCAGTTTGTCAAGACACATTGTGCTGATAAGGGTTAATCAGTAGTAGGAAAAAATAACTTGTTGGGATTTTCTTTCTTAATTATATCCTATTTTTATTCTTCTTCATAGACACGTTCACACGTTTATTCAATCTTTTCCTTCTCTTTTTCAGTCCGGGAATAAAGGTCCTGGAGATTCAATTTATGAAGTCCTGAGCTTACAGAGACAATCGGAAATGATTGAGGCTCCTACCAGCCCAGCCAGCACCAGTGGGTTAATATCTCCCCAAGAGGAGGAGGACATGGAGGAAGGTAATTGATGTTCATAAAGGCGGCAACTTCTGTGATTGTACATGTTTAAGGGGTTGTCAAATAATATCAAATTATTCCCCATCCATCAGATAGGGGGGATAATTTGCTGATCGCTGTGGGGGCTGACCACAATTCCCATAACGGGTACTGCAGAGCCTGTCCTTGAATAGGACGCAGGTGCACATGGTTGACCTTCTCTACATTTATTCTGAATGATACAAACAGAAAAGCATGGAGAATGTGGATAATGCTATAATCTGTGGTCAGAGAAAATACCCACATACAAAATGTGAACCACTCCTAAATAACATAGTTTAAACAGGAGAATAACTTGGATATATTTTATTGAATACAGAACTTTTTTGAGTACCGTATATACTCGAGTATAAGCCGACCCGAGTATAAGCCGACCCCCCTAATTTTGCCACAAAAAACTGGGAAAACTTACTGACTCGAGTATAAGCCTAGGGTGGAAAATGAGATTATGCCCTTTATGCTGCCCATGTATTATGCCCCCATAGATGCTCCATAGATTATGCCCCATAGATGCTCCATAGATTGTGCTCCCATATATGATCCATAGATTATGCCCCCATAGATGCTCCATAGATTGTGCTCCCATATATGATCCATAGATTATGCCCCCATAGATGCTCCATAGATTGTGCCCCCATATATGATCCATAGATTATGCCCCCATATATGATCCATATATTATGCCCCCATAGATGCTCCACAAATTGTGCCCCCATATATGATCCATAGATTATGCCCCCATAGATGCTCCATAGATAATGCCCCATAGATTATTCCCCATAGATTATGCCCCATAGATTATTCCCCCATAGATTATGCCCATAGATTATGCCCCATAGATTATGCCCCCATAGATTATGCCCCCATAGATTATTCCCCCATAGATAATGCCCCATAGGTAATGCCCCATAGATTATGCCCCCATAGATGCTCCATAGATTATTCCCCCATAGATTATGCCTCATAGATTATACCCCCATATAGATTATGCCCCCATAGATTATGCCCCATAGATTAATACCCCATAGATAATGCCCCATAGATTATTCCCCCATAGATTATGCCCCATAGATTATGCCCCCATAGATTATGCCCCCATAGATTATGCCCCCATAGATTATGCCCCCATAGATTGTGCCCCCATAGATTGTGCCCCCATAGATTATTCCCCCATAGATTATTTCCCCATAGATGCTCCACAGTATAGGCCTCAATTGCTGCTGCAACCGAAAAAAAAAAAAAAAGGTATACTCACCTCTCGTTGCTGGGGGGCCAGGTGCCGGTGTCCTGAGCAGGCGGGGACACCGGCGCGCCATGGGGGACAGGTGCCGGTGTCACCGCTCGGTCAGGGCCCCGGCACCTGAGACATTTACCTGTCACCGCTGCTCGTCGCTGTCTTCTGGGTCCTCCAGCAGTCAATGATCAGGCAGAGGGCGCTGCGCACAGTAACTACGTCATCGCGCCCTCTGCCTGAACATCGCAGCAAGAGGACCCGAGGACACAGCGGAACGGGACAGGTAAATATCGCTTATACTTACCCTTCCGCTGGCGCGTCTCTGCCCTGCTCTTCTCCCACGGTCCCGGCGCCTGTGTTCAGCGGTCAAGTGTTACCGCTGATTAAAGTCATGAATATGTGCATATTCATGACTTTAATGAGCGGTACCACTGATGGCTGAATACTGGCGCCGGGACGTGGGAGAAGAGCAGGGGCTGCAGAGACCGGGCCGGCGGAAGGGTGAGTATACAGGACAGCTGCGCTCTCCCTCCTCCGCCGACCCCTGGTATATGACTCGAATATAAGCCGAGAGGGGGACTTTCAGCCATAAAAAATGGGCTGAAAATCTCGGCTTATATTCGAGTATATACTGTAAATAGAAAAATATTGTACAAAATGCAAAAAGACAAACAGGTAACAATCTCTGATACAAAGCGTACATGTAATCAGATGTGAAGTTTACCCACAGGGTATGTGTGGAGTCTCCCAAAGTGGTCAAAAAGTATCCACCATTCCATCACGTGAAAAGAGAGCCCACCTTATCCATTATTGGAGTCAGCTAGGTTTGTTACCGGAGAAAAAAAATGAGGTCCCCAAGGTCTTTTTAACCATTCAAATTCCAAGTTATTCTCCTGTTTTTACTATTTATTGTGAATGAGAAATACCAGAGAGCTGTACTTGGCTTTTTCCTGCAGTTCCATAAACAATAAATGTTGCGTAGGTCGAGCATGAGCACCTTCATTTGTCGAGCATGAGCACCTTCATTTGTCGAGCATGAGCACTTTCATTTGTCGAGTATGAGCATTTTCATTTCTCGAGTATGAGCACCTTCATTTCTCGAGCATGAGTACCTTCATTTCTCGAGCATGAGCACCTTCATTTCTCGAGCATGAGCACCTTAATTTCTCGACAGGGGCGGAACTATAGTGGAAGCAGGGGAAGCAGCTGCCACAGGGCCCGGGCTAGAAGGGGGCCCGTCCCTGCTGCAGCTGCCCTGTGATTTAGGAGCAAAAAGGGGGGCCCGAGCACGCTGGCAAATGGATCCGCGCTCGGGCCCCCTCCCAACATTTTGTTCAGGCTTCTGACTCTGAACGCTGATGCATAACAACACTGTGTTGTTTTAAAGAGACACTACAGTGTTGTAAATGCAGACAGCGAACAGAAATGAGCACTGTAGCTTTAAGCTGCGGCCCAGTGCATTATGGTCCGTCTGTCACAGCGTGTGTGCATGTGGGGGCGGACAGCAGACGGCCAGGCAGACCACATGAAGCAGCAGGCTGACTGGACAAGCAGGTGGAAGCCCGGGCGAGCAGGGTGAGTACCGTGAGTCTCTCAACAGTGAGAAGAGGCTTGGCTGCTCAATGGTGACTGGGAGGGCAGGTGCAGGCAGGATCTAACAGGGCCCACATTCAACAGGGCCCAGGCCCCAGGCTGCAGTGCAGGGGGCCCACATTCAACAGGGCCCAGGCAGCAGGGGGCCCACATTCAACACAGGGCCCAGGTAGCAAGGGGCCCGCATTCCAACAGGGCCTCGGGCTCCTGGGCCCTGTTTGACGCAAGCCTCAAGTCACCACTAACCTCCCCCTGGGCCCTGTTGGGCACGGGACCTCAGTCACCAGTAGCCTCCCCTGGCCCAGTAACAGCCTCATGGTTGCTACAAGTGACGAGTGACACCCTGATCTCTGCTAGATGTGACAAGTAACAACCTCAGCTCTGCTACATGTGACAAGTAGCAACCTCAGCTCTGCTCATGTGACAAGTAACAACCTCAGCTCTGCTCATGTGACAAGTAACAACTTCAGCTCTGCTACATGTGACAAGTAGCAACCTCAGCTCTGCTACATGCGAGGAGTGACAGCCTCATCTCTGCTACATGCGCGGAGTGACAGCCTCAGCTTTGCTATACAAGTAGCAGAGCTGAGGCTGTCACTCCTCATATGTTGCAGAGATGAGGCTGTCACTCCTTACATGTAGCAGAGCTGAGGCTGTCACTCCTCGAATGTAGCAGAGCTGAGGCTGTCCCTACTCACATGTAGCAGAGCTGAGGCTGTTCCTCCTCACATGTAGCAGAGCTGAGGCTGTCACTCCTCACATGTAGCAGAACTGAGTCTGTCACTCCTCACATGTAGCAGAGCTGAGGCTGTCACTCCTCACATGTAGCAGAGCTGAGGCTGTCACTCCTCACATGTAGCAGAGCTGAGGCTGTCACTCCTCACATGTAGCAAAGCTGAGGCTGTCACTCCTCACATGTGTAATTGGTGAGGGCGTGGTGCAGAAGTACGGTATACAGAACAATCTTAGATTATTCTATATACCGGACTGTTGTTCTACTGAATAAATCATCTGTTTTGAAAGCAATTTGCAGGCTGGATTACAAGTTTCTTCACACATTTACTCTGGAGAAAGCCTACCTTTGTCACTACCTCAGTTGCTTCCTGGGAGTTGGTTCCTTTCTGTTATTTCACTATCATTACTCCAAAAACCTCTAATTTTGGATAATAAAGGTATCTTTCTTAACACAACTTGGGTAGACCGGGATTGGCAACGCACGCGAGGGGGGGGGCCCCATTGTGAAGTTTGCTGTGGGGCCCTGCCGTTCCTAGTTACGCCCCTGTTTCTCGAGCATGAGCATCTTCATTTCTTTCCACATGGAGCTTTTTAGTGCCCATTCCAATGTTCCGGAGCTTCATTCTTGGGATCACTGTAGGTCCCAGCAGATGGACTTCCTACAATCAGTATCTTTTCTCCATCGCCTCATTGGGAGACGCAGACCATGGGTGTTTCTAGGGGTAGGACGAACGTTCATTTCAGTGTCTGCCATGTAACACGACGTTTCCGCTGCGGAGAGAATGCCATCATGATGCTTGACAGTAGAAGTTGGTTGTTTGACGAGGGACGATGCTGGGGGTTAATTAAGAATAAATTATCCAATAGCACAGAAAATAGCAGTGATTACAGTAGAGTCTAAGGCAATGTGTAAAACATCCTTCTATCATCTACTGACCGAATACATCTCTATACAGAGAGCGACAGTGAACTCTGGAGCGGAACTGGAGACGTTTCCAAAGAATGTCCAGAGAAGATATTAGGATGCTGGGGGCAGCTGCTTCAGAAATGGTAAGATAGGATTAATCTTGTACAGACAATTCTATTCTTATTTTAAACTTTTTTTTTCTTTAGTAAAATGCAAATATTTTTAGCTAAAATGAAACGTTTTGCAAGAAGGTTTTCATTAACAACCTTGCATTTTTTTAAAATTTGAGGCCCGTCCAAATGTGGAATGTCCTAGATGTGGTAGTGAGAATGATCACCTACCCCATATAATATGGGAATGTACTTTAATAGAAACTTTTTGGAGTTGGAGTGAGCCATCCAGAGCCCAAGAAATGTATACTGGGTCTCTGGGGGAAATCTGAATGTAGACTCTGCAATGGTCTTGGGCATCTCAAGGGTTTCACTTTTCAGGCACGTAAATTATTAACATTGGATAGGAGAAACGCGAACCCTCCAACCTTAACAGAATTGAAGAGCAAAATGAATAATTTTATATTTATGTAAAAAGTAGTGTATCAGAGGAAAAACCCCATGCATCAATACAAACTGATATGGGTACCTTGGTTGGCTACTCCTGATTTTTCCCTCCCGTATTCCACTAATAAAAATAGCAAATTTTTCTGTTATCCTCCCTTTTGCACCTGGGCATTGATGAGTAAATAAAATAATAAAAAAGCAAAAAAAAAATAGAACCCTTTTAATAAAATAGTTAATAAAAATTAGCTCTCGTTGAACTGGATGGTTGTGGTTTCTTCTTAGAGGCTACTTAAAAGAGGTTGTCCTCTACCTTATCATGGATGACCTATCCTTAGGTTAGGTCATCAATGTCTGATTGGTCGGGGTCCCCGGCACTCGAACTGATTAGCTGTTCTCGGTGTCCGCAGCCGCCGGCTGGAAATGCTCAATTGCAGAGCCGCTCCGTGTTTTGGTAGTAGTACTGTTTTTACTGCCTAGTTCATGCTGTTTTACTAATCCGTACTCGGGTGCAATATTTCTTGGAGGAGCAGAGACGCTTGCACAGGGAGAGTGTTTTGATTACTGATTCTTTCCAGAGTAGCAGTTCAAAGCAGCATGTAAAAGAGCATGAATGTTAGGCAGAGCCACTCCGTGTTGAAAGTGCTGGTTTAAGATCGAAGGAAGCAAAATAAAGTAATGCAGTCTATTACAAAAATGTATATATTTGCAAAGGCTGATCAATAATAAAATTAAACGTTTTGTTACTCTTTAACTTCTTGAACGAATTGACTCCGAATGAATACGACGGAACAAAAAGGTGTTGTACTAAGGATGGGTGACTGATCATCGAGGATCCCACTAATCATGAGAACGGGGTTCCCCATTTGAATGGAACGGTGATTGAACGTGTGCACCAAGTCTCCATTCAAAGTCCATGGGACGGATGGATGGAAATATCTATCCAATTCTGAGAAACAATTTTCCAAACCGCACATCATTCATTGTTGGTGGTGGTAAAATGGCTCGTGTCTACCGATGAGCTGACATGTGAGCCGTAGGGAATCGCATCGGCCGTGCTTTATTATCAGATTATTTCATTCCATGGGAGGGTGACGGGATTGAGACAATACGTGTATTTTTCGGGAATCGCTGTTAATTCGGCTCTTTAATGCTGACGTATGGGTTCTAGTTAGTAAGTAGCACCAGTCGGTCTCCAGCCTCTCGAAGCGTCCGGTCCCATGCGATCACAGTAATAAGCCTTACACTGTGAATACCGCTATATTACCGTATATTCTGAATTCCTTCAGGGGTTATACCTAGAAATGTTTTTTTTTTTCTTTTCTCTCGCATTCAAAATAGACTTCTCATTCGAGAAGTGAATGAACAAAGCAACAACATATTTTCCCGTTAATCGTTGAGAGACGCGGGCTGCGGGGTGTGAAATGAAGTCATCTATCGGAGAATGAGCTCTTCTTTTACATCTTCTCCTCTCCCCAAACCTTATTCCTATACACTTATTTATCACAAATTATTCAATTGTCACCCACGATTGCCGGTGGGTTTAGATATATACATTTATCGTTAGGCGGCTCGTGAGTCCTTTATTGGGGTCTTGAAATAAAACTTGCTAAACAGTAAAAAAAAAAAAAAAAACAGTCGAAAAAAATAAAAATTTATTCCATTGTCCAAACCCAAATATTGGCCAAATACATCCCACCGATGTGCCATAAATGTACAAGACGGAATACCCCTTTAATGTTAACGGCTCTGGACTAGGGAGACCTAAAACTGTACTGGACTCGAATCTCTGTGGCAACTGAAAATATCAAGCAAAGCCTTAATGGAATAATTTTGTCTCTTTGCTGCCGCCATTAGTGAGATCTTATGGCTTTTTTTCTTCCTCTAAATCTGAATATTAATCAAGTGCTCATTTGTTCAGTGCTATTGATTTTTTTTTTTTTTTTTTACATTAAAGTGAATCCGTCAGCAAGTTTTTGCTATGTAATCTGACAGCATCATGGTGAAAGAACAGAGGCTCTGATTCCAGCAATGTGTCCCTTAGTTTACTGGATGAAGCAATTGTGATATAATCCCTGTTTTCTCTGCTGCAGATCTAGCAGGGCTCTGAATGCTGAGCTGGGTATAACCCGCCCACACCACTGATTGGCAGATGTGTACACTGTATATTGACAGCTGTTAATCAGTACAGGGGGTGTGGTTTGACTCGGAGCCACAAGTCGCATAGTCCTTTAGTGATCGTTTCCTGCCGATAAAACACTGATTTTATTGAAATGACTAAACAGTGACTCATCGCTGGAATTAGGGTCTCTGCCCCTACATCATGGTGCTCTCAGATTTAATAGCAAAAAAACTGCTGACAGATTCCCTTTAAAGGGTAGATAAATATAAAGAAAAGCATAATATGGGAAAAATGGGCAACATTTCACTTTTACTAATGTTATACGTCCTGATTTGACCTTCCTCCCCCAGTTCGGCGGTTAATATGTGGTAACCAATCCAAAGTTTAATGATCTCTAGACCCTTGAATCCACAAATATTATGCATGGTAGCAATACTCAGCACCTTCCATGATATCCACAAGTTATAATATTTTTTTTTATTTTATGTAAATGAACTTTTCGGAGTTTGAATGCTGATCCTCACTCATTGTCCTTTGTTAAAAATCTGTGGGAGCAATTAGCACCGAATGTCCCAAGTCTGAGATGGTGTTTATTAGATTTGATGAGCATGTTGCTCCCTGAGTTTAGTTCCTTTCTGAAACCGGGAAAGAATTGTATCTGTACTTTCGTTTGTCCTGACGGAGGAGAATAAGACCAGACTAGAACGCCAATTAAAATGTTCTGCACATTTTCATTTTTCTTCTCTCCTCTTAGATCTTAGGTAGCGTTTTCAATTAAGCTTGAAAGCGGGCCAGGTAAATTAGTATACGTCAGGAGGAAAATTATATTTATATTTTTAGGTCTTTTTGTTACATTTCAATTGAAAGTGTAACCATCGGCTGCAGGCAGAATGCCGTCACTGGGGCGCTGATAAAAAAGTGTGAAGATATTTTGTAAATTTAAAAAGTATGTTCCAACTTAGAAACAAAAGTGTAATATTAAATTTGACCAATCCAGGGTTATTCTCCACCTTCTATTTCATAACATGATCAGGGTAGACCCCAAAACAGGTTTGGCATTATCCATTGATCTAAAAAACACCAAGTCCTTACATATCATTGTGTTTAGATCTTCAAAAAGAGTGTTATTTCTCACTTTAAACATTAGATGATTTTAAAATAGAACATTCTTTGAGCCCAACTTCAATTAAAGGGAATCTGTCTGTGAGCAAGTTTTTGCTATCTGCTAATCTGAGAGCAGCGTGATATAGGGGCTGAGACGCTGATTCCAGCGATATGTCACTTGATATGCTAGTCTCATTCTTGCAAATAGGACACAATCGCAGTTCTCTGTTGCAGATCTAGCGGTGCTCACAATGCTGAGCTGTGTATAACCCCGCCCACACCACTGATTGGCATCTTTCTATGTACATTCAGTCATGGGGACAGAGTTAAACAGAACAGGAGGACAAGGTGACACGAAAACACCTAGTCCTGCAGTGATAATCTCCTGATGATACAACACTGATTTTATTGACGCAACAAGTGACGTATATCTGGAATCAGGTTTTCAGCCTCTACATCATGCTGCTCTCTGATTACTGATTCCCTTTAAAGGTACTGCCACACTAAACAATCCCGCTAGCGATAGCGATAAAGACGCATACTAATGCGATCGCTAGCGGGATTGTTTCTGTATCGCTAAGTGCGGCTTAACTTAGCGATATAGTTAACGACGCTATCGCGGTTAGCGATCTTCTTAACGACTTTAGCGGTACAAAAGTACCGCTAAATCGCTAAGAAAAGGTGCCACACTTAGCGATATATACTTACCTGCGGGGCGCCGACGATCTAAATAGGGTCCGGAACGATGTCAGCGACGAGCGAGATCACAGTAGGATCTCAGCAGGGAGCTCGTCGCTGACAGATGCCGCACACAACAACATCGCTAACGGGATCGCTAAATAGTGACGTTTTTTAGCGATCCCGTTAGCGATGTTGTTTAGTGTGGCATACCCTTAAGGCAGGCATTGATAAATGTTGTCCAAGCTCAATAGGGTTGGCTGACTATCTGTTTCGTTATGGCCTTCATCTTCCCATGTCAGAAGCTGGGTTGGATTTCAATATGCCCGATTGTTGTGAATGGGTTTGAGATGAGTTCTGAGCAGAGGCTCCCTCTGGTGGTTACAAGCGGTACTAGTGAGGATTGTGAGGACTGGGAATCAGGTGTTACTGATTGGTCTTATATAAGGGAGTCATTTTCCCATCAGGGTTGCCGGTGATCAATTGTTCTGGTCTGAATCCTTCTTTCCAGTTTCCCTTGTAGCCTGCTGTGTCGTGTCTGCATCTCCTGCTATCAGATAAGACAATTTCTTATTTTGTGTTTTTGCTATATTTTTGCATTTTGTCCTGCACTTCTGTGGGGGCCTTCAGGGTCCCCTCCGGGGGCTTTTGCCCTCTCAGTTTAGTCCAGCCACTGTGTTTTGTACTTTTGCTTTTTCCAGTTTTTTTTCAGTGGCTGCTGTTTTGTTTTTGTTACACCAGAGAACTAATTTAGGTGGTAGAGGTCGTGTGATCTCAGGTGATTTTGAAATTAGTAGAGTTGGTGTTTTTTCAGGGTTTTCTGAAATTGCAGTAAGTACCCTTCCTATCCTTTTCTATTTAGATAGTTTGGGCCCCAGCGTTTGCTCATACTATTTTCTTTCTGTGTCAGTATTTCCTCTTGTCTAACCGCCATTACATGTTTGGGGGCTTTCTATTATCTTTGGGGTTCTGCTCCGGGGCAGATAGCTTTCCTATTTCTATCTTTAGGTGTAGTTAGTTTCTCAGGCTGTGACGAGGCGTCTAGGACCAACGTAGGAACGCTCCACGGCTGCCTCTAGTTGCGGTGGTTAGTCAGGGTACTGCAATCTCATAGATTCCAACTGCTCTGGTGTATTTCCTTTTTTACCTGCACTCCTCAGCTACTGTAACATAACAGTATCACCGGCCATAAAAATTGTATGGTACTCACAGAAGGGAAAAAATATTTTGAAGGAAGAAAAGTTGTCAGAGATATTTTTCTGTTTGTTGCATTTTTTTTTTTTTTTTCCCTCTGTATCTCTGGGTGCTGGGGAGGATCTTTTCTCCCAATGGAGTTTGCACAGTTGTCTGGCCGTGTGTATCAGCTTGCCACTGAGGTTCAGAGTATTGCTGCATATCTTGCTAGGTTGCCTGTTGTGGAACCTAGGATCCCCATGCCAGATTTGTTTTTAGGGGATCGAGCTAAGTTTCTGAATTTCAAAATAATTGTAAATTGTTTCTTGCCTTAAAATCTAAGTCCTCAGGAAACGCAGCGCAGCAGGTTCAAATTATCATCTCTCTCCTGCGCGGCGATCCTCAGGATTGGGCTTTTTCCCTGATACCTGGGGATCCTGTTTTGAGTGATGTTGATGCATTTTTTCAGGCTTTGGGGTTATTGTACGATGAGCCTAATGTCACTGATCAAGCTGAAAAAGCCTTGTTGGCATTAAATCAGGGGCTTGATGACGCTGAGTTATACTGTCAGAGATTCCGTAGGTGGGCAGTCCTGACCAAGTGGAATGACGACGCTTTGGCGGCCCTTTTCCGGAAGGGTCTGTCGGATAATGTAAAGGATGTTATGGTGGGATTCCCTGTCCCCTCTGGTCTCAATGATTCTATGTCATTAGCGATTCAAATTGACAGACGTTTGCGTGAGCGGAGAAGTATGCGTGGAGTGGTGTTGCCTTGTGAGCCAGCTGCTGAGCCCATGCAGTGTGATGGAGTGGTGTCTGGGGCACAGCGTCATGAGTTTCGAAAGCGCAATGGGTTATGTTTCTACTGTGGTGATGCCTCTCATGCTATTTCAGTCTGCCCTAAGCGGGGAAGACATTTTGCACGCTCAGTTGTCTTGGGTAGTGTTCAGACTAAGTTTTTATTAACTGTCACTCTGATATGCTCTCTGTCCTGATTTTCTGCTCAGGCTTTCGTTGATTCTGGAGCAGCTATTAACCTGATGGATTATGATTTTGCTAAACGTTGTGGGTTTCCCTTGATACCCCTACAGAAGTCTATTCCTTTACTGGGGATCGATTCTACCCCTTTGGCTGAGAATAAACCCCAGTTTTCTACTCAGGTGATAATGAGGGTTGAACCTGATCACCAGGAGTGCTGCAAATTTTTGGTTCTATATAATCTGCATGACATTATCGTGCTGGGTTTCCCTTGGTTACAGTCTCATAATCCTGTTTTGGATTGGAAATCTGTGTCTGTAACCAGTTGGGGCTGCCAATGTGTTAATACCAACACTCCTGTTTTTTCTGCCTCCCCCAGGCTGAGGATGTTCCTGACTTTTTGTTTGATTTTTCTGATGTGTTTAGCGAAAGTAAATCTGCATCCTTAGGTGCCGTTTTTTTCTTTGTGGCCAAAAAAGATGGTTCATTAAGGCCGTGTATTGATTATCGTCTCTTGAACAATATTACTGTGAAATATCAATACCCGTTACCCTTGATTTCTGACCTGTTTTCCAGGGTGAAAAACGCTACTTGGTTTACCAAGCTTGACCTCAGGGGGGCGTATAACCTTATTCGCATTAAGCACGGGGATGAATGGAAGACGGCATTTAACACCCTGAAGGGCATTTTGAGTACCTTGTGATGCCCTTTGGGCTCACTAATGCTCCTTCCGTCTTCCAGTCTTTCATGAATGACATTTTCAGGGATTTTGTGGACAAGTTTCTGATTGTTTATTTGGATGATATCTTAATTTTTTCCAATGACTGGGACTCTCATGTGAAACATGTTCGAACTGTATTCCAGATTTTGAGAGAGAATGCTCTGTATGTGAAGGGATCAAAGTGTCTTTTTGGCGTACAGAAGATCTCATTTCTGGGATTCATTTTGTCCCCATCTGTTATTGAAATGGACCGGTCAAGGTTCAGGCCATCTGTGATTGGGTCCAACCTACTTCATTAAAGGCTCTTCAGAGATTTTTGGGTTTTGCCAATTTTTATCGTAAATTTATTGGTAATTTCTCTGTTATTGTTAAACCATTAACTGATTTGACCAGAAAGGGTTCTGATGTGGTGAATTGGCCTCCTGAGGCAGTCTCTGCGTTTCAGGAACTTAAGCAGAGATTCACTTCTGCTCCTGTTCTACGGCAGCCTGATGTTTCTCTGCCATTTCAGGTGGAGGTTGATGCCTCTGAAATTGGGGCAGGTGCCGTTTTGTCCCAAAAAGATCCAGAGACCTCTAAAAGTAACCCTTGTGCCTTTTTCTCTCGAAAATTTTCTCCTACTGAACGTAATTATGACGTGGGTAATCGGGAGTTATTGGCCATGAAGTGGGCTTTTGAAGAGTGGAGACATTGGCTGGAGGGAGCCAAACATCAGGTGGTGGTCCTTACGGACCATAAGAATCTGGTCTATCTGGAATCTGCCAAGCGACTCAATCCTAGACAGGCCAGGTGGGCCTTGTTTTTCACACGTTTTAATTTTGTGGTTTCCTTTCTTCCTGGCACTAAGAATGTTAAGGCGGATGCCCTCTCGAGGAGTTTCCTTGCGGACTCTCCTGAGCTATCTGATCCCTCTGTTATTTTGAAGGAGGGTGTAGTTCTTTCCGCCATCTCGCCCAATTTGAGACTTGCTCTGAAGGGGTGTCAGGAGGATAGGCCCGAGCGCTGCCCTGTTGGAAAATTGTTTGTCCCGGACCAATGGAAAAAGAGTGTGATGTCTGAGATTCATTGTTCCGCATTGGCTGGGCATCCCGGAATTTTTGGTACCAGAGACTTGGTTAGTCGGTCCTTTTGGTGGCCTACCTTGTCTCGCGATGTCAGGGAATTTGTGCAGTCCTGCGGGACTTGCTCTCGCTCCAAGCCTTGCTCTCGCTCTAGTGGTTTGTTGATGCCATTGCCTGTGCCCAAGAGACCATGGACCCATATCTCTATGGATTTCATTTCCGATCTTCCTGTTTCTCAGAGAATGACCACGATCTGGGTAATTTGTGATAGGTTTTCCAAAATGATACATCTTGTGCCATTACCTAAGTTGCCTTCCTCCTCTGAATTGGTGCCGTTGTTCCTTCAGCACGTGGTTCGTTTACACGGCATTCCTGAGAACATTGTGTCTGACAGAGGAGTCCAGTTTGTTTCCAGATTTTGGAGGACCTTTTGTTCTAAACTGGGTGTTCAATTGTCTTTCTCCTCGGCATTTCATCCTCAGACCAATGGTCAAACTGAGAGAACAAACCAGACATTGGAGACTTATCTAAGATGCTTTGTGTCTGCTGATCAGGATGACTGGGTCTCTTTTTTGCCTTTGGCTGAGTTTGCTCTTAATAATAGGGCTAGCTCTGCCACTTTGATGTCTCCGTTTTTCTGTAATTCTGGGTTTCACCCTCGATTTTCTTCAGGACAGACGGAGGCTTCTGTCTGTCCAGGTGTTGACTCTGTTGTTGAGCGTATGCAGCAGATTTGGGACCAGGTAGTGGAGAGGTTGTCCCTCTCTCAGGAGAAGGCCCAGCGGTTTGCTAACCGGCATAGGACTGATGGTCCTCGGTTTAAAGTGGGGGACTTGGTCTGGTTGTCCTCAAAGAATATTCCTATGAGAGTAGCATCTCCTAAATTTAAGCCTAGGTTCATTGGACCTTATAAGATCATGGAGATTATTAATCCTGTTTCTTTTCGTTTGCTTCTTCAGGGACATTTAAGATCCATAACGTGTTCCACAAGTCCTTGTTGAAGAGGTTTGTTGAGCCAGTGGTTCCTGCTGCTGTGCCTCCTGACCCTGTTTTGGTTGAGGGCAATCTGGAGTATGTGGTTGAGAAAATATTGGATTCTCGTTTTTCTAGACGAAGACTCCAGTATTTGGTTAAATGGAGAGGTTATGGTCAGGAAGACAATTCTTGGGTGTTTGCTTCGGACATCCATGCTAGGAGACTTATCCGTGCGTATCATAGAACTCATCCTGACCGACCTGGTTGCTCAAATGAGGGTTTGGTGACCCCTCCTCAAGGGGGGGGGTACTGTTGTGAATGGGTTTGAGATGAGTTCTGAGCAGAGGCTCCCTCTGGTGGTTACAAGCGGTACTAGTGAGGATTGTGAGGACTGGGAATCAGGTGTTACTGATTGGTCTTATATAAGGGAGTCATTTTCCCATCAGGGTTGCCGGTGATCAATTGTTCTGGTCTGAATCCTTCTTTCCAGTTTCCCTTGTAGCCTGCTGTGTCGTGTCTGCATCTCCTGCTATCAGATAAGACAATTTCTTATTTTGTGTTTTTGCTATATTTTTGCATTTTGTCCTGCACTTCTGTGGGGGCCTTCAGGG
>JARQOD010000009.1:93264649-93386937 GCA_033576555.1 Oophaga sylvatica | reverse complement strand
AGGCACCATCACCCACAAGGGGTAATGTTTGTACCACCTTGAATGCCTGTTTTTTGGACTTCTAGTGCTTTCCTCTGTGATTATCGTGACTCCATGATATTCTCTTGTACATTGTACAATGTAAGAGTACAGGTAAGACACTGACTTGCCCGTGACGTCTCTAGTTGAAGTTCTTCATTCAGAGCAGACCGCCATCACTTCTTCTAGCAAGCACTCGTCTCTGCAGAAAATAATACACAGTTATCTAGATCACTGCTTCCAGAGCTCATTTCCCACTTTAGAAAAGCAATGTGCGGCACTCCGTGAGGATGGGGTGCATAAATAGGATACCACTCCAAAATATGTCGAAAAAAATTCGGCACTCCCAATTGTATGATGCAAAAAATTATGAGTTATAATTTTATTAATTCACTTCACTGTTGACAAAATGTTGACATTTCGGCCAATTCATAGGCCTTCATCAGAACTATTTTGTTCAGTATGTGAAGGATCGCACTGCGGATCAAATAAGAGCATAAGGCGTTGCGTGTGAGTGCGCTAGGAGAAAAGCACAAGAGTGGAGGAGAAAATAGCGACTATTAATAAAATTATAACTCATAATTTTTTCATACAATTGGGAGTGCCAAATTTTTTTCTGCTCATTTCCCACTTTTTCACCAACTTCTACACTACACAGGTGGATACTGACGAGTAGGCACCATTAAAATACAGTTGGTTATTATGCAACCTACAATTCTAAATATAAATTATAATCTACCACTGGGCCCCCACTAGCTATGCATAGCCACTTTCCCCACCTAATAAATATATAAATTAGCACTTGTACTCTTTCACCCAATTCAATACCAGTTACACTCATGCAAACTCAACATCCCCACTCTGTACCTTCCGCTCCGCCAATTCATTATATTTACATGCCCACCTCTGCCCAGTTCATTATGTCATGTCCTCTCTTTCTCCCACCCCCACCCTCTATTCATTATTAGCTGCTCTCCACCACCCTCAATTCATCATTTGTGCTCCCCCAATCCAAATTCATCATTATTTGCGCTCCCCCACCCTCAATGCATCATTATTTGCTGTCTCTCATCCCCCATCTGTTTGTAATTAATTTTATTAAAAAAAAAAAGAAAAGTTTTTCATACTTAACTCTCATACGTTCCCCTGCAGCTTCACTTTGTATATGTCATAGCCTATGCGATGACGTCATTGTGTAGGCACCGTCACCAGCGCGTCACAGAAGAGGCGGAGTGAGCTCTCCTGGAGCTGCACGGCTATTCAGTTTTGATGGCCGTGGAGCTTCAGGAAAGCTCCCAGCACAATGATGTGCACCGCCGATCACTGCATTGTTATTCCCTGGGGCCTGGTGAGGAGGAGCAAATGAGGGAGGGCTGGGTCTGGGCCCCCCCTCTTTGCTTCCGGTCCCATACACCACTAAAAAGGTAGTAATGCTCTGATGGCGGACTTGCCCCCACTCAACTAGCCAAAGCGGAGAGCTTCCAAAACTTCAGTTGCCGTGTTTCCTTGTAGTGTTCACAGCATTTTGCCAAGAATCTTAAAGACGACCTTCCAGTGAAATTTTGAATTTTAATTTTTAATGAAGTCCTTCCTCCAAATGGAACTCCACTGATTATGGAACCGTTTTCTGTTTCCTCTGTGCCTCTCCATTCCAAAAGTACGCCCCCTGGTAATGGCAGCACATCAATAATGATAATTAGGGGAGTTACTCTGTAAGATCAAGCAGCAGATCGTAGCTGATTTCCAATCAAAGATGGTGTCTTTGATGAAACAATTGTATCCAGTTCAGGCTGTTTAGCTCCCACAGCACTGCCTAACGATACATTGTAACAAATTGCCACAGACATTTTTGTAGCAGCAGCTCATTTACTTAGCTCGCAGAGCATTGCCTAAACTCAATTAAGATTTATTTAAAGGGAGTGTCAGCACAAAGTGACAGAGGAAACCATGCGCAGGCATTTGGAGCACCCTCAAAAACTGGAGCAAGTACAGGGAAGAGCTATCAGGATGGTGAGCGGACTGCAAACTATGTCCTACGAGGAACGGTTAAAGGATCTGGGAAGAAAAGGCGAAGAAGAGACTTAATAGCTGTCTACAAATATCTGAAGGGCAGTCACAGTGCAGAGGGATCATCATTATTCTCATTTGCACATGGAAACACGAGACGCAATGGAATGAAACTGAGAGGGAGAAGTTACAGATTAGATATTAGAAAAACTTTTTGACAGGGTATGTTTCCACTAAGCTCATTGCCTGCGCTTTGGACGGAGCGGAAAGCCCGCTCCGCCCCCCCCCCCCTCCTCTGTACGCACAGTGATTCCGGATGTGTTCATTGAACACATGCGGTATCACCACATCGCATACATAGACCGGGTTATTTACCTTGCGGAGACTGAGCATCTCCGCAAGGTAAATAGACATGCCGTGTTCTAAAAAGACGCACCGCATGTCCAGTTTCGTGGGTGTGTCACCTATTTAGGACGCATAGTGAAGACGGGATTTCATAAAATCCCCTCCACTGCTGTACGCAGCGTTCAATCCGCAGCAAATCCGGATGTAATACGGCCCGTGGAAACATACCCTTAGGGTGATCAATAAGTGGAACAGGCTGCCACGAGAGGTGGTGAGTTCTCATTCAATGGAAGTCTTCAAACACAGGCTGGACAGACATCTGTCTGAGATGATTTAGTGACTCTTGCATTGAGCCGGGGGTTGGACATGATGACCCTGGAGGTCCCTTCCAACACTAACATTCTGTGATTCTATGGGGTGGCCAAGCAGTTCCGTGCACCTTCCCTCCTATTTGATTTACATCTATATCCATCCCCTTAATTGGCATCTCTGACTTTTACAAGAGATAGATGCAGTTGGCAACAGATGGAAAACAAGTAGGTGGGAAGGTGCACTGAACTGCTCAGCTACGCCAAGGGTGCATAGAGCCTATGTGCTTGGTTTGAACAGTCATTTTTTGCTGACAGACTTGCTTTAGCTCACTGAGTATTACTTAGACTGCTCCATAGACTGTATTTGTCTGCAGCTTATGAGCATAAAATATAAATGTTCTTATTGCTGACAAGCAAAGAAACATCTTGTTAGGGTTTCGCTGCAAACCAGTTACTAGACTGTCAAGACTGATACTCAGTGAGCCAGATAATGGCAAAAATTAACAATAATAATTTCCCATGCTTGGAGCAACAAACTTGTTCCTGTTTATGGATTCTTTTCTCTGCCTCTCGTTGTTGTACCATTCCTGTATTACTACTTCTGCACATGCATGAGATTGTTAGTTCTTTAGAGATATTCATTACCTGCTTCTAGATTTGATTTCCACGTT
Source organism: Oophaga sylvatica (assembly GCA_033576555.1). Taxonomy (NCBI): domain Eukaryota; kingdom Metazoa; phylum Chordata; class Amphibia; order Anura; family Dendrobatidae; genus Oophaga; species Oophaga sylvatica. The sequence goes on along the minus strand of JARQOD010000009.1, from coordinate 93,383,585 downwards.
GCTACGATTTTAAGTGAAAAAAAGGATTGCGAAAAACACAAGTGTTCTGTGTTACCTGGTATCCTGCGAGTATTTTGTATTACTTTTCTGCATTTCTTACTGCATCTGCCTGATCTGTTATTGTAGAATCAAAAGAAGTTGTTCTAGCCTGCCATAAATGTAGTATTATATGGCTGCCATTGAAATAAAAAGGGAAAGGGTTTAATGATTGGTACTAAGCTGGTAAACCCCCAACCCAATGACGTTTGCTTGTCCAAATGAGCAATATATGGGAATGCGTTTTCTTAAAGGAGTTGTCCACTATTTGGACAACTCTTTCTTAACCCGTATGTTTTCCCCAGTAAAATAAGAACACATATACTCCCCTCTGGTGCTGGTGCTGTTCCAGCGGTGTCGTCACTGGCTCTCTCCGCTATCACATACATCCGGAGGAAGCGAGCGAGCAGCTGTTATCACTTAATCCCTATGTATGGGATCTGTCCGAAGTCCGGAGAGAGTGATTGGCTGCAGGGTTTTAGTTACGTAACAATCTCACGTGATCACCGAGAAAGCCAGTGCTGACACCGCTGGAACAGCACTCGCTCCGGAGGTGAGTATAAGTGTTATTACTTTACTAGGGGCAAACATACGGAATGAAAAAGGGTTGTCCAAGTAGGTGACAACCCCCATTAAGCCAGGTTCACACATCCGTGAAACATTGAACATGCTCGTAACACAACAATCAGCCCAAGTGACATGTCTGTGATTCAGTGTTTGGGCCAGTTATTACAGTGTGAACATGGTCCAGGTTTCGTGGTCATGTGAAACAACCTCTTTATACAGATTGATGGTCGCACCAACAGAGATGTCGGTTTTTGCTTTTATATCAACATATTTCTCAGTGCTTTACAAATGGAGAAGCAAGGAGATAAAGTTGTAAGTCATCAGAACAAATTATAAAAGCAAGACAAAATATGTCCCCAAGAGCTTACAATCTAATCCTAGAGGGAGAAGTGACATAAAAAGTAGATGGTGCTATATGTAGGTTACTAGCCTCTTTTATTGGCAGTGTGGGATATAAAAACTGCATGATTCAGACACCCAGCAGTATCTGGGCCAACAGAAGCAAAACCCGGAGCGATGCACCAGTAGTCGCAACTGAGAACACAGAGACATCTGCGATCAGCTCTGCTGGTCTATGGGCCATGCAGTATAGGTGCGGATGAAGAAAAGTGCTGGCACACAGGCCTCTGTAAAGAAATTAGTTTACAAGGCCCAGAAGTGGTGCAGCACGGGAGAAGCCTTGCAGATGAGAATGTGAGGATGAGTGTTGTAGGCCATAGACTGGGTTGGTGGAGATGATATAACCCTGCAGCCTCATGATTTAACTCTTAGATTAAATATCTTCAAGGACAATATATAGGATGCAACTTTGCAATAGATAACTGTTTTTGCTTGATATTTGTAAGGCCGGATTCAGACATCCGTGTGTCGCGGTCGAAGTATGGACCATAATGTAAGGGTTGGCCATGTTTTTCCTGAACCGAACGTGACCCTTTCATATGTGCCGATGAAGCGCTTGAATTCACCGCCAGACCGTGACACAGGGATGTGTAAATGTGGCCTTATAATGAAAGCAAAGGTGGAAGACATTACATTCCCCTCTTCCACATATTAAGTGTACAGAACTTTTCACCTACTTTTCCAAGGGCAAACTGGTGATTCAGCAGCTATATGCACTCACTTACATTAAGAGTCAGTGCAAAGTGCACTTTACCAGGACAGGTTTTAATCATTGACTAGAACACACTGTCTGCGCACCCCCCTGTTCTGTAACACTTTTTATGGAAAGCAGAGAATATACAGAATGTTTCCATTAAGCATGAAACAAACAAAAAAACTCCCTGTGCACTGAACGGAGCCGATTGTTAGTGAATTGTCTGCAGTGCTGTAGTGTGCATGTGGCATAATGAACCCTTGTAATATACAGCTACCTGTGATCTTTGCATGAGTTTTCAGGTTTATTTGTTTAGTACGGTATTACAGATGGCATTCTTTTAATTTATTGCCTCCTTCATAACGAAGTGAAAACTATTATTACAATTAATTTTAAGGAGTGTGGGAAAATAAGCAATAAATATAATACATTTATGTTCTTTTTCCATTTTACTAAGTGCCATGAAACTTAAAGGGGCAATACACTACTTTTAAAAAGTTTATCAATGGGTGCTGAAAAAAAGAAGCTAAAAATCTTCCCTAACTGATCTCTATAAGCATCCATAAGTGAAAGCTGCAGCAGTCTCCCGGATAGATAGAAAGACAAGAAAGAGTACATACCAGGACACCAGGGATGCCAAAAATAAATCATAACAATTAGAAAATATTTTTATTGAAAAAACTGCAAAACCACACTGTAGTCATTAAAAACAATTAAAACAAGGCACAAAGCCCCATAACAGGAACAATAAACCCCTATAACCCCTATCTGTATAATACAATACACTTAGATGAAATATATATGGAAACCTCAGCCAAACATGGTAGTATACTTAGAGCATAATCACCCCCAAAGGCCAAAATGAAGACAGGACCAGAGAGGAACAATTAGTCCTCAAAGTGCTGCATAAAAAAAAAAAAAACCAAAAAAAAACAGGTAAGCAAGGAAAATATGAGATGGTAAAGCAATACAAACAAATTGCTATGGACTAATACAGATCAGATGTGAATAGGTCTACTCATAAAGATTAATATATCAAGTAGATCTTAGCATAGCAGATAGTATAACAGTTGTCTAATACACAAAATAATGCAGCAAATAATATAACAGTTGTCCTTAATCTAGTGCACAAAGTGATGCAGCCCTAGTCTAGTGCACAAAATAATGCAGCAAATGGTATAGCAGCTGTCCTTAATCTAGTGCACAAAGTCACAAAGTAATGCAACAAATGATATAACAGTTGTCCTTAATCTAGTGCACAAAATGATGCAGCCCAAGTCTAGTGCACAAAGTAATGCAGCAAATGGTATAGCAGTTGTCCTTAATCTAGTGCACAAAATAACAAAGTAACACAGCTATAGGGGGATCTCATGTTAGAGGCATGACCAGGTTACCAAACCAGGGGTTAATAGGCGGGATAGAGCCCGACGCGTGTCGCCATGTGAAATGGCTTCATCAGGGGCAGAGTCTCCCGGATAGATAGCTCATCGATGAACTGATCGATTCTGATCTAGCTTAGCAATTACCTACATCTGTCTCTCTAGGGAAAATGTAGAATTACCCGCCGGACATTTGGTAGAATGGCCAACCATGTAATACATTGAGTGTCAGGGGCAGTCAAAGCTTTATTAGAGGGTCTGTGCACTGGTTAAAGGGTTATTGCCACCCCAAAAAAAACAACATGTCACCTGTAGGGGGTTCACTGAGTACAGCCCTTGGCTTTCTCCAGCAGTGACATAGGTAATAGATGGAGTGTAGGTCGAGCATGAGCAGCACCACTTCATTCAAGACTATGCTGCTAAGTTCCATTGTGGGAATGCCAAAGCCCTGATTTTGGGATCAGTGGGGGGGATCAGTGGGGGTGGGAGGTCTAGCAGTCAGACCCCAATATTGAGTAAATTTCACAGTCCCGCAGTCCTCATCCTTAATGTGAGTGTTTTTGAAACCATCGGAGCCTGCAGCTATTTCTCCAGATCCCACCATCCCGTTCAGACTAGCAGGTCAGATGATTGGAGTGGTACATTTACCCAGCGCATTTCACAAATGTTACATTTCCAACCATTAGAAGTCTCCTTCACGTCTTATTTGACTGCTTTCAAAATTGCAGTTGCCATAACAACTTTTATATTTCTTTATTGTTATGGCAACTGATGAGCTAAAAATAATATAAAGAGGCACTATCTAAAACCACCAGCGTCCCCCCCCCCCTACCTTTCTGCTCTTCGTATACAATTTTTTTTTTCTTGCATTGTACATTCCAGAAGATGATGTTCAGATTTCTGCTTTTTTGGAAGAATTTGAGGTCTTTTCTAAAAACTGAGCCTTAAAGAAATTTTCCCAAAGTTGAATGTTGACCGCTGTGGGTCCAACTGCTGGAACCCCCCCTCCTCAGCGACCTGAAGAATGGGGCTCAACCTTGGCTCCATTCATTGTCTATGGAGCTGCCAGGAATAACTGCGATCTGTACTCTGTCCCGATAAATGGTGCGGAGGTCGAGCATGAGCACCACCTCTCCCTTCAAGACTGGATTCTTCAATGTCGCAACCTCAGGATCACTGGAGATCCCAGTATTAGACACCCCACTGATCAGTTACTTATCCACTATCCTACGGATAAGGAATAACTTTAATTTCTGGAAGTAACCCTTTAAGTGTCAAAAATGCTTTGGAGTTTTTAATTAGCAATTTTGTGGAAACGATCTCTAACGTTTCAAACAGAAGCAAGGGGTCCCTTTGATTTTAAGGGGTCCGTCTTGTTTCCGTTTCTTTTTTTTTTAGAACTGAAGAAAAAGTTCTGCTTCTGGGATTTTCTTCCTTTTTAACTTCCATTCTAAAAATCATAACAACAAACGGAAAGTAGCAAATAAAAACTGCACCCTGAAATGCTATATTACATACATAAGTTAGCTTTGCAGAGTTCAGCTTTAGTCTGTTATGTATAGAGTGGCTTTCTCAGCTTGCACCTGTTCACATTTGTCTTTTTGTTTCAAAGTGACGGTCAGTCTTTTGATATTATTTACAACAGTAGACAGACGTCATGTAAATTAGCACATTTATTTGTTGTTTGTTCTAAATGCGACAGACAAACGGAAAAGCAAAACGGACATATTACCCGAGCCTTAAAGGGAACCTGTCACATTTCATCTAGAACTCATTTGGTAAATAATATAAGTATAATGTTAGGACATAACGTCTCACTTCAAAGCTCATTGTCATAGAGTGATGTCATACTTCACGGCACATTGTCATAGTAGGATATTACATTTAAAGGGAATCTGTCAGCTATGTAATCTTAGAGCAGTATGATGTAGGGGCTGAGATCCTGATTCCAGCAATGTGTCACTTAGTAGGTTTTGGCCCCTTTCTCCATTTTCGGAATCAAATAAGAAAGCCCAACAATGGGACTTCCACGGAATTACTGCTCATAAGATTATAGAAGGATACTCTCCTCTGAAGGCATACTGCCTCTTCTTTTCATACTGTGCTTCCTCACAAGCAGTCGACTGACGAGGTCCACATGGACCGAAACGTTACACCAGTATTGTGACTGCAATAAAAGATCTACTTCTCTCAAAGTTGAGTGCCAAGTTTCTTTATTCACTAGTAGTTGTTGATGCTATTTCAATAAAATCAATGTTTTTCAGCAGGAGATTATCACTGCAGGACTGGTGTCTCATGCTCTAGTCCTCCTGCTCTGTGTAACCCGCCCCATTGATTGGCAGCTTTTTGTACGCAGTACATTTACTGAAGCTACCAATCAGCGGTGTGGGCGGGATTATACAAGCTCAGCATTCTGAGCACTGCTAGATCTGCAGCAGGAAAGTTTTGATCAAAATGACAGTATGCAGACCAGCAAGTGATACATCGCTGGAATCAGGGTCTCAGCCTCTACATCATGCTGCTCTCAGATTAAATAGCAAAACCTGGTGACATATTCCTTTTAAAAGGATTGTATATATTTAGAAAAATGTCTTTTTATTAAGTGCCGTAAACTCATGGCTCTACTCTTCCCGCCCTCTATTAATATTCCCAACATATAAAGTTGTCCCCAATCCAAAGTGTAGATGATAAATTTTGGTGAAAACTTTTCCAATCCTGAGAACGAGGACCCCACTCATCCCAGGCTCATTGTCATTACATGGTGCCCTCGAGGGCCGTGTACAGTACATATGTGTTATAATGGATGTATCTAGAATGGTACAATATCATTTCGGAATTTCTAACTTTTTTCTGGGGCATCTCCGCAGGGGTTAATCATGCATCCTTTAATGAAAATTAATTTACATAATATCTCCTTAGCAGGCCCAGATTTCACCACGACAGACGGAGGCTTGGAAAATGCTCATTGGCTGGCGTCCATTTTTTCTGAGTGGCTGCTTTCCACTGGAGATGCTGGGTTTCCTTTTTATGCAGTCCGTCCCCGCCACACGCAGAGTGACTGTGCCGGTCTCCAAGTCTGATTAACTCATTGCCCAAATGGCGAGTGGCACCAGCAGCTCAACCGAGCAGTGTCTACTGGATACTTTCAATTTGGTGCCAAGTCCTGAATTTCTTGTTATTTCCTAAAGGGGGTTTGCGCCACTATTCCTAAATTCCACCTGCCTTGTTTCTACAAAAAAAAGAGAATATATTTCTTATGTTTGTGACTCTTTAAAGCGCCGTTCTTTCCTTTATCTTTAGCCACGTATTCTCCCTGGTCTGCAATGTCGAGCCCTCCTCTAACGTCCTGTGTAGGGAGTCTTGTTCCTCTCTTCTGCCCCGAGGAGAAACTCTGCTTCTGTGGCACATGCATAGCAGAACCATTGTACTGCCTGTGTGCTGAGGATTGTTTTACTGTGCTTGTGTCGAGGAGCATCCTACCGCTTGCATGCTCTGAGGACGTCCTGCCATGTGCATGTGCGGAGAACTGCCTTGCTGTGTGAATGCCCAATGCCTCGTGCATGCGCCAAGAATGGTCCTGCCGTCTTCATGAGATGACTACCTTTTTTTTACATGCACGTGCCGAGAGCTGTCCTGCCACCCGCACTCACAAAGGGCCGTTCTGCCGCCCGCATGGGCCGTCCTGCTGCCTGCTTGCACCAAGGACCGTCCTGCTGCCTGCATGGGCTGTCCTGCCGCCCTCATTCACCGAGGTCCGTTCAACTGCCTGCACGCTCCGAGGGCTGTCCTGGTGCCTGCATGCGCCGTCCTGACGCCTGCACGCTCCGAGGGCCGTCCTGCATGGGCTGACTAATGTGCAAAAGTTTACAAAAGTTATATGGAAGGAATTTAGAAGTTGAAATACCCTTTTTAAAAAGCCATTTTTTCTGGGGTGGGGGGATTATTTGGCTTTCTGAATGTCCCCCATTTTTTCCCCCAGTTTTCACCCATGTAGTGATCACTTTTGGGGCAGAGTGATTATTATCGCCAGCACCTTATTCCCATGGTTGTGGCGAGCTGCCATGCATTGGAGAAGTTGGAGCCTCACCAGCCTCCTCTCCCTTCTACTCCTCTTTACTTAAATGCCCATAATAACAGAAGTAAACAGGACTTGGGGAGTTGGTTGCCATTCTTTGATACCATAGGGGAATGGAATGAGACATGATGGAGTTGCTTGGCAACTAGGAATGGTGGGTGGTACAGATTCCATGCAGAAAAGTAACCCCTTTTATGCCAGCGTGCACCAAGTCAAGACTTCCAAAACGCTAATTATTCAGGCGCAGGGTGTAGGTGACGCAGCCGACGGCTCGCTACCCTCCGTGCCTACTTCTATCGATAGTTAAATACTTTTAACAAACAACATATACGGTACTTAATTTACATGTCCATTAGCAATGAGTTCTTGGCAGCAGGCATGTATTTCATCAAAAAAATGTGTGCATGGTGTCATGGAAATGTTCCTTTTGCGAGATTGTGAAGGTGATTTTTTTTATTTTTTATTTCTTTTTATTTTTACGGTAATTGTATGCCGTCGGTTTTGCAACACCTAGCTATAAATGTATCCTTGAGTTGCATCCTTGCTGAGCCATTTCACTACTAAACGGTAGATGTCGGAACCTCGTTACTGTTCAGATGCATTTTTTTTATTTATTTATTTTTTTATTTAAATGTCAATTTTTTTTTTCAATTCTGCCGTATCATTGAAGAATATCTGTCAAAGCGAGACCCGCTGTAAACAAGCCTCGCGTCTTAAAAAGAATGGGGCCGGTTCAATTAAAAAAAGAAAAAACGTTCCCTTTTTTTTTTTTTTTTTTAGATTTTTCACTTGATCTTTGCTCTCGCCAGCCGTTGGATAATTTAGCGTTGCATTAGAATAGTTTCCGAGGTTTTATTATAATCCAATCTGAGCTATTTATAACGATTAGAATACGTATCGCAGAAGAGAAGGCAAAAAAACAGAATTATCCCTCGGTGACGAAGACAAACCGGTCTCATTAACACGGCCTGAATAATGGCATCCTAGTCTGGATGTTATATTTAAGGATCGGCCCTTTTGTTCTCCCGACAGATGATTGCCGTGTCACTGATTAATCATTCGCCCTGAATATTTTTGCATGTGAAAGGGCAGGTTTTTTTTTTAATAGCTATTCATATTCTCCAGCAAAAGGGAACAAAAAGGGAACTCTGGGTCAATGTAATATTTCGCTCGCCTGCCAACGAGCAGAGGTTTCCAGTATATCTAATTGCATGGAGTCAAAATGTGAACACTTCAGTTTAAAGCCTGAACGACACTACAAAACCTGAAAATTTTGGCTGTGAATGCAGTTACCTCCTCCTAATGCTGCGCAAAGCTATTTATCAATGCCCTTACACTTAAAAGCAACCTACCGACACCTTTTTACAGATAGAAGTACTGGAATGGCCATACAAGTACTTGTCCCCCTCCTTCCCCAATGAAAATGGCACTTCTGTAGAGATTCGATGTACCGGTCAGGAGAAATCTAGCATAGAAGTTATATGCAGATTAGGCTGGAGGTGCATTGGAGGTGTGTCCATGCCCTTGGAAGCAGCAGTCAAAATGCATTGACACACCACCAATGCACCTCCAGCCTAATCTGCATATAACTTCTATGCTAGATTTCTCCAGACCGGCACATCAAATCTCTACAGATCAGACCGGAAGGGCATTGGGGGTGTGTCAGTGCTTCCATGTGCATTAATACACCCCTGATGCACTGCCAGCCTGATCTGCATGTGGCTTTTACACAAGATATCTCATGGCTGACACATCACATCTCTACAAAAATTGTATCATTTTTATTGTGGGACAAGCACTTATACAGCCGCACCACATCTTCCATAGCTAGCAGATTACTTTTAAAAGGTTACATCCAAAATGTAGGTAATAACTTATATAATACCGCCATAGAGCCTCTAAAAGGGGTTTCAAAAAAATGCCTGTTGGAAAAGCCGAGTGCTGTACTCGATCTCTGGCAATCTCATAGAGAATTAAAGGGAATCTGTTAGCAGATTTTTGCTATGTAATCTGAGAGCTGCATGATATAGGGACAGAGAGTCTGATTCCAGTGATGTATCACTTGCTAGGCTGCTTGCGGCGATTTTGATAAAATTCCAGTTTTCTCAGCTACAGATCTCAGATTGCTGAGCTGTTTATAACCCCACCCACACCCCTTATTGGCAGCTTCCTATGTGCATTGTCAGCAAGCTGCCAATCAGTGGTGTGGGCGTGGTTGGACCAGGTAGCATGTAGTCCTGTAGTGATAATCTCCTGCTAATAAAACATTGATTGTATTTAAATTACAACATTAAGTGACACATCCCTGGAATCAGACTTTGTTGCTCTATATTATGCTGCACTCAGATGTAATACCAAAAACCTGCTGACAGATTCCCTTTAAATTCTGAGAGAGTGAAAAAAATACAACTTTTGCTCCCGTTTTGTTATTGTTTGTTTTTTTTTCCTTCAGTGTGTCGTCTTTGCTCCATCAGAACATGGAGACATTTCTATATAGATGTGACAGTGTTAATATATGCTGTCATTTTCTGTGACGGTTACAGCTGCGGTATATTTATACAAGTCTTTACAATGGCATAGTTCTTGTTTGTGTAGTACGTCTCTTTACTCAGCACTTCCCATTGTGTACAGTGTACAAATAAAGCTATTCCAGCCATCTTCTTGGGAGCCAATGTATGGAAACTCGCTGAGCTATAAATGCAGTTCCTGCTTCACTGTATATTATGATAGCAGTTTTTTGTGCACCTGGTGGATCTAATGCAAAGTTTTACAAGTCTCATTTACTAGATAGACCTGTTTAGATGTAAGAATTTTTGCTCTTTGAAATAATGATTGCTTTAGATTTTGCAAATATTAAGGGCACTTATATAATTTAAAGTTGGCCAAACCCACCTTTTGGGGGGGGGGGTCTCCCAACTTTTGGGGAATAAAGGATCGGACATGTTGAATTTTCACACCTCCATCAACGCTGAGTGTCTGTGTGACAGATCAAGAGAGCAGACTGTCAGTCATTACGTGTCTCACACTGGTAACTCTCCTTTCATTTAAAATAAGTTCTGGAGGCAGATTCTCGGGAAGATCTATGTCCGGCCCATAGATCCTATCAGCTCATTTACATATTAAGAAACAAGTGGATTTCTCTGGAATAAGACATCGGTTCGCAGATATCAAGGTATCATTTTCTTCAACTTTTTTCAGACCTATGTGCCCATATACACGGCTTAGGATGGTTGATTCTACTTACAGATTCCCTTTAATTGTGTTCCCCCAAATAAGTGCAATTAGTTACTCTTGAGAATCATTTTGGAGAAAACGCTTTAGGACGAGACCAGTTGCGGCAGCAGACGAGAATCCGAGAGGTAGACACGGCTTATGATCAAGGGACTGATTACGGGCCATATTTTTCTTACCCAAACCCAAGGGTTAAATATTCTGCTCGGGGCAGTGGAAATACACAGTGTGTGTAGCATTCAGCAGATTTGAACATGTTACACACTAATTAGTTTTCAGAGCTGCCAATAGATGCTAAGCACGGTCTATTAACAGCCAAATGGCCGGCAATTAGAAGCCTTTCCTATGAATGCTGAGTTTCTACAAATGGTAGTTTTCAACTTGGCAGAGACCGAAAAGTTAAACTTCTTCCTCGTTCTTTGCTTGTTTATAACTGTGACCTTTGATGTTAGAATATTTCAATGTTTTCCTGATCCAAACACGAACCTTTTGTCCTTTCTAGGAAGCATTTTAATATATACAAAGTGTGGGTTGAAGAAGCTTTAGATGGAAGGGAATATATATTGAGGCTTGTGAACTGGTTGGGGGGGGGAGAAAACCGTAATATTCCGTTGCCATTTCAGCACAAATGCTTAGGTGTTCCCCGCCTGTCTCAGTTGCAAGCATGTAAGCGCTGCAGGCAGTCTGTTGCCTCAGAAGTCACTCTTGGCTTATGAGTCCAGGGGAGGTCTCACCCATTGATTGTCACTTGTCATCAATGTTGCAATCATGTAAGCGCTGCAGGGAGTCTGTTGACTCAGAAGTCACTCTTGGCTTATGAGTCCAGGGGGAGGTCTCACCCATTGATTGTCAGTTGTCAATCAATGGTGCTCACACGGGGATTGATACCACCCGGCCATGCCTAATGTAAATGGTTGTGGTTGGGACAGTACTGGCTAAATATGAGCTTTGTAGAACCTTTGCTCCACTTGGAATTGAGCATGTCCCCTTCCCACACAAGTTTGGGCCGATCTGTCCTTGCATGTTTATGGGTGGACTCCTAGGTGAGTCACTAGATCATCATCTGCTCATTGCCAGTTTTGGGTCTTGTTAACCATTAGTGTTTTTTTAATTGGCATCCAGTTCTTTATTTATTTGGGCGATTGGAAAAGCTTTTTTTGTGTTAAAAAGAATTAGCTTTTGGATAAAACGATGATTAATATTATTTAATGACCATAGCTTTTGGATCAAATGCTAATTAGGAGGCCAGAAGAAATGAGCACAGACCTTCAGACTAACAAACTAGAGATGAGCACACTAACTTACAGGACCCTCGTCCAGCGGCCACTTCAGTCTTCGATGGCAAACGGAGTCCTGCTAAACGCCTCCTTTCTGAAGAAATTCCCAGCGCCTTTTCTGATTAGTAGGCCCGTTACGACGTACCATAGCCGCGTGACGCATACCTGATGTCACTCTGAGTTTGTTAATCGGATGAGATGCAGATAGGCGGTTCGTAGAGCTCTAATCCGGAAGCCACGGACTACAGACGTGGCCACTAGACCAAGTTCCTGAGGATCAATTTGTTCATCTTTATACATGACCCATTTCAGCATTGATCAGGTATGGAGGACCATGTGATAAATTGACCGCCTCACAGCCAAACCATTTTACAGGTGACATTAGCTTCTTACTATATTTTATTTATTGGTGGATCCAGTGGTCAGTCCAACGGGGAGAACTAATCATAATAATGGGAACCATCTCTCTCCCATCTTATGCTGAACCTTATATTTATTTAATAAATAATCACCCCTCCCCAACAGCATTTATAAGAAAGTTTTCTATATCCTGTCAGGGTCAGACGCTCCAAACGCCACATTTTATGAACTGAACATAAACCTCCTGTGAACGAAAAGCCTAATAATGCGTCAAGCTTTAGTTGTGTGTTGTACCAGGTCACATTTGGGCCCCCCCATACACATTAGACTGTCGTGTTTGCACATCTTTTATTTAGTGTATACAAGGCCTTAATTTAATTTTTTTTGTTTCCTATAGGAACCCATTATTTTGTATATTTTGGGAGTATATGCACACTCCAGACCTTAACGCTCAACAGGAGATTCCTTGGAGATACCATGTTAAATAGAAAATATTTTATTTACATTTAAAGTGGTTATCCAGGACTTTAATTTTTTTTACTACATGCTAACTAACTGCCTGTTGTGTCCAGCGCCGATCTCTGCCGGCACAGAGCAGTCACAGACCACCACTCCTGCCAGCAATTCAGTGGCTTCTGCTGATGTCACGTCGACAGAGCAGCGGCTTCTCTTCCGCTCTGCTCTGTTCATGGGGCGTGACTGCCAAAGTCATGCTGATTGATAGTTGGCTCCCTGCTGCCTAACTGCAGGGAGCTAGGTGTCAATCAGCGAGGTATCGACAGAGCAGCCCGGAAGAAAAAGAACTGCTCTGTTGACGTGGAGCTGCTGAATCGCCGACACAAGCTGTCTGTGATCGCTATGATTTGGCGCCGTTTTGAACAGGCAGGTAGTTAACTCTATTAGTTTTTAGTCCCATAGTTAAAAAAGAAAAGAAAATGCTACTGGACAATCCTTTTAATCAGTTGTTATTGATTTTAGTGAAGATGACCCAACAAACAAGTACCGTATATACACGGAATTGGTCCAAAAGAAAAGGCGAAACTGCAATCATTAGAATGTCAGAATACGATAAGAAAGGAATAGCCATACAGTACATGTAAAGGATGCCGACAAAGCCAATTTGGCCACTAATTTACTGGTGAGGATATAAAAAGGTATCCATGCATCTCCCACCTCTCAAACCACTAGAATATTCAGATAAGGAAAGAAGAGGAGAGGATAGGGAAAAATAATAAAAGGCGAGGCAGGGGCCAGGAGCACAGGGCCTAGAGTTACATGACTCTGGGGAAAAAGATTCTGGAACTCTGGAGTATCTTGGGAAGATGGCCGCAGCTGCCAGATAACGCAAAACTTTTTGTTTGTTGACATATCCTCAGCCACCAATTGCTCCTTTCTGGAAAAATATTAGCCATGTCCGTAGTCTTTGGCCTTCGGGCCGGAGCTCTGTGAACCGCCTTTTACCTGATGGCATCCCCGACTCCAATAAAAAAAAAGTTGGCTGCATCAGGAAAGGGCTAATATTACATCCTCATTAGCCAGGTCAAGCATGCAGATCAACGAGGGCATTCCATGTCAAGATTTTACTCGAAATGCAAGATGAATTCGGTGTCAAAAATTTCCACCAACACAAAAATGGAAAAAAAAAAAAAAAGACTGTAAGCGAATAAACTTGCTATTGCGTACACATGCAAATAACCATGCAGCAGCCTGGCCTTACAGAACGGAACTTGATGTGCTGAATTTTTTCGCAGCGTTGGCTTAAAATGTAAGATCTCATTCACTTTGCCGATTCTATGTAGTGGGCACTAGTGGGGCACAGGTATGAAGAATGCTGCACTAGGTTTTGTCATTACAGAGTGGGTAATAAACTACTCGCTGACAACTTTTTGAGCATAACACTATATTTTTTTTATTTTTCAATAAGGTCCTGTATGTCAGCATAAAGCCGCACCATGTACGTTATCGTGTGCATGAGTGGAAGAAGTCTCCTCGCCGATTCCACACGTAGCAGGCACTGCTCCTCGGCTGAGGGTGTCGCACTTGTTCTTGCCTTCTCTTTTTTTATCTTGATGAATGGCATGTTCATCCCCACCTGTTTGTTTTCTTTGTTGTTCTCGGCAAAGCAGATATTGCCACTTTTTTTCCCCCCATCCCCCTCCTGTTTTTCCTGCTTTTCATCTTGTTGCTTTGTGTGAATATCATGAATAAATGTATAGCATTAAATTTTAGCTGCAGGCAAAATTCTAGAAAGTGAAATGAGAAGTTGAGCATTTAAAATAAATTCGGATATTATTGTGTGTTTTTTTTTCCTTTTTGTTATATACTACAGCAATGAAGAAAAAAAAGAAAAAATGCTGGATATTATATATATATTTTTTTCTTAGGGATTTTTTTTCTGGAAACAAATGGCGTGTTTTTTTTTTTTTTAATTTTTTTTATTTCTGTCTGTGCCTTTCTAAGCCGCAGTATCTGAGACATTGTATAATCCCCCCACATGTCCTGTTTGTATTGATTAGGAATAAAAAGAAAAAAAAAAGTGGTATGTGTTGGGGCTCATTCACACATCCGTTCTTTTCATGTGCGAGAAAAAATGGGCTAAGTTTCATCAGTGATTATCATCCAAGTTTCATCCGAGTTTGGTCTGATTGTCATCAGTTTTTCTTGTATGTGAACGAAAAAAAAAAAAAGTGAAGTGCTGGCAGAGCCTTTAAAGATATGTTCATCTTCATGAGCACTTTTTTGTTCTTGGGTTTCATTAAAAATGTTGCACCGTTTGCCTTCTATAGTTGCCATTTTACACTTTGTATTTTTTGCTTTATGTAAAGTGCTGCGGAATATGTTGGCGCTATAGAAATAAAATTATTATTATTATGTATTATTATTTTGCTGCAGAATGAGTTAACTGAGAATCTGTCAGTGGACAGGTTCTGAGAGAACGTTTAATAACTCTAATCTTCCTTCTTCGTTTCTCTTAGCTTATTTCTGATCACCGTTCAATTTTCAGATGCTCATTAATCAACGGTGGCTAGCTCAGAAAAAGGAAGATAAGAGGTATAAGTTCTCCTGTCTGAAGATGCTCACTGACTGATTCTCAGTTATTGCATTCTGCAGCCAGCAATAAAATGTGCAATGCAGGCAATAAATGCAAACCATACAGAATTGTTAATGAAAAATGCTCACAAAGGTGTTCACATCCTGATGACCAGACACTGTCATTAGCTGGTAGTTGTCAGCTGTTCCTCTCAGACACCTCTTTCTTCCCTAGACACCTTCATAAGTGGCTCAGCTGATCATGTTCTCAGTGGGGGAGAGTGGAGTAAGTTGCTGTCGGACACCTCTGGCAGAAGCTTATTTCCTATGAGAAACCAAGTATCAGGTGTGAAATTTCAGCATGGCTAAGGCAGCGGTTACCCTCAGAATGGGAGCATTCCTAAGAACGCTTGGTTCCTGATAATCTGTCTGTCTAAAAATACTGTCAATCGTGCAGCCAAAGAGCAAAGTAGTAATTCATCTGTTGAAATTATTTTTAAGCTGGTCTAAAAATAATCCCTCTCGGCAGCACATTGTCCTGTATAAATGGGAAATATGCTGCCGAGAGTAATGATATTCTTTGCACCCAGAACAATCGTTCTATGCAGTTGGCCTTTCTAAATAGGCTATTAAACGACCGCCGATCGGTTTCTATGTAGCTGATTGGTAGTTGTTAAACAGTTGCGTGTCGGCCAGCGTAAACGCACCTCATTTTGTTTCTTTACGTTAACATTTGACTTTGAGGGAGTTTTGGCTCAACCCCATACACATTGATTGGTTGGGGGTTTATTCTCCAATTTTCCATGTGGGCGTGGGCAAAGTGTTATATCTGACACTACTGACTTCATCAGAGGTGAGCGGTAACGATGATGTCACATCTTCAGATATGTGCCGAGACGCGTGCTCGATTGACAAGTGTCTCGCACATGTGATGTTCATAAGAAAAGAAGTCTTGCAAGATTTTTGCACGTGTCATGGCAGGAATCTGGGGTCGTAAGGCCATCGGCACCGCTCACCTCTGATGCGGAAGTAAGTGATTCTGTACAATGCCGTGGAGTGAAGGCAACAATGTAGCAAAGGGATAAAGATAAAAATCCGGAGTTATATCCAGATATAGAACATCAATATAACAATGTGATTTTACCTTGGAGTTTGTTGTTCAAATAATTTGTCTCCCAGATCATACAGATCTGCAGATGAAAGCATTTGCAGCGTGCTCATAACAGCATACACTTTTTTTTCTCCCACTTAATGTTTTTATTTATTTTTAACCCTTATTACTAAAAGATGCAATAAATCATCCACACAGGTGCAGGTTCACTGTGACAATTTGATACGTTCTCTATGAAATGCGCCTTCATATTTTTGTTTTGAAACGTATTCAGAGTATCACAATAACTTTGCAAAATTATTTCAGAATTTATATTAGGAGGAGATTCATCAAAAGTTAGCGCGAAGGAAAAAAAAAAAACCGAACAGTGAAATAATTGCCCAAAGCGAACAGTCTCTCAAAAAAATTGTATACAGGAAGCTAATTAATTTCTCTGGGCAACTGCTTTTTTTTTTTTTTTCACTTACAGACAGTTTTGATAGCAATTTCCAAACAATACATAAATAAATGCAATCAACAAATAATATTTTCCAAACATTCACATTCAATTATTGATTACTAATATGTGACGTGACAACAAGTCCGGAAATTCTAGATCCTTATTGAAAAAGAACCGATTTTGTTTACGAAATTTCCTGTCCGCTTTCATTGACTAATTGTTAATATTTTTGTTTTGTTTGTCCTCCTCCCTCGCTGTGTTTATAGCACCGCTGTTATATTTTAATTAATAATTAATTTGCCGGTGACCGCGTGGTTCACGTTACTGCAAATTGGTTCCATCAAGAGTATTTATATTCTTTCTTTCTTTAGTTGGATGGTCAGATACTAAGTCTCGGTGTTATTGCAGCACAAAATCCTGTACAGTCTACTTATGATGAAGCTTTTTTATTTGTTTTTTATTTTATTATCATTTCATCTTTTCTTGCAATTGCAAAAAAAAAAAAAACGTTTGCTGACGTCATCCCACCTCCCGGAGTGCTCAGATCATGCTCTGTGTCTTGCAAATAGGAATGTATCAGTGGGAAAAAGAAGGAAAAGAAGAATTCTTTTTTGGTTCTTCATTACTTTGTAATGTTTAATGACCGTTTTGAAGCATTAGGACCGTATGCGTTTGTGTCTTGGCAACTGTTACTTAGTGACAAGTCTAACCGGCATTAGCCATTGGCTGGGACAGAAAGACAAGAGTCACCTTTCCGACGTTCTGCTCTCCTGCATCAGCTTTTGCCTGGGAGAAGGGGGGTGGTGGTGGAGCAATGATGGGAGGGGAAAAAAAAAAATAAAAAGGAGGAGGAAGAGGAGGAGGAGCAGGGGGCTCAGGTGCAAGCAGTAATAATGCAAGAGTGAGAGCAAAAAGGGAGAACGAGAATGTGAGAAATAGCGACAACCTCCGCGCAGGAAGCATCTCTCTGTAACTGGACCTCAGCACCAAGTTGACTGCGAAGGCTGCTAAGCCGGAAAGCCTTAGGTGAGAAGCGTTCATCTTCTTCATTATTGTGGTGGCACCAGCTTCTGAGTGCACTCGGAGGGGATACAAAGGTGGGAGAAGAGGCAGCAAGAAGGTCCTCTTGGCTCACAGGGGGGAAGGATGGAGGGAGCAACTCGGATTGCAACTTGAGTAACGATGAGGAATTGCTTTTTTTAATTTTTTTTTTTTCCCCAAAACTGGCGTGCAGCTGTAGCAGGCATTCCTTTAGATGGTATCTCCGCCGCTGCCTCCCACCTCCCTGGCACATCTCCGACACTGACAGTTTGCATCTATTTAGGAAAATGACTGACAATAGAGGTGGGCTGAACGAACATACAGCCAACTTAAACTCCACAAACTGAGGAGGACAATGTGACCTTGGGTTCTCCTTTTTTTTTTTTTTTCTTTTTTTTAAGCAAGGATGCATTTATGCATTTGTCCCCGGTGCCCTTTTTCACATATCTGATAGGAAACGTAGCATCGTAAGTCTCTGGGTAACCCTTTCAGTGCTGATCTGTGTTTACATCCCCCAGGAGAGGTAAATTGATTATACACTGATCCAAAAGGGTAAAGGCGATTTTTTTTTTTTTTTTTTTTGACTATCAGCTCAGATAACATTAAGTTTTGTTTTTCAATGACTTCTTAAAAGTTTACTCCTAAATAATTGATGTGCATTATATCTGTGCCTGACGTGGGAAGGCTATTTTCGAGATATCGGTTTTCCATCTTTGTATGGATCTCTGCCGAGATGTAATGTATAGGAAATGGGTGTGCTCTTGGGCATTTTGTATGCACCAATATTACATTGAGAGCTGGAGCTTCTGCCACTACTATTTCTCACTTTTGTGTGTTGCAAATTGGGTCACAAAGGTTGTAAAGGTAAATGCAAGAGCAATTTGCAAACGATTTGCCACCTTTGACCGCAAGTAATAATTAACAAGGGGAAGAAAACAGAAGATACAAGGTTGCATTGAGCATATAGGTTTCGATGCTCGATGAGAAGATTTGAGAGTAGACGATTAGATTTTTCTTTAGTCCGTATCTGTAATGGTTTGTGCTCTTAGCTACTTTAGCCTGAGATGCTGAGATATTTTAAGATGCCTCTTGACTCCCCCCTCCTAATTCAGATTTTCATGTCTAAAGATAAACTATCTCTGGAGAATAGACTGGCCACCCTATACCCCACCTCTTTGTTCTCGTAGCAACAAAAACAGGGACATGATTCATGGAAATGGTTTTGGTTTTTTTTTTCTTCAATTAGGCTTTTCCTATAGTTTCTCCCTCTATCTGTTTTATATTATGTTTTTCTCTTTATTCGTAGTAGTCTTCACCAATGATACAGGATACAGGAGTTCTCGTCTGTAGCAGCCCATCACTGTGCTTGCTAAGAATGGATTCCAGAAGCCTAATTGAGAGAGATGCAGCAACCTTTCACTTCCTACGTTTTACCTTGCTGGCTGTTGCATTATTTTTCTCTTTTCCAACGTTGGAGAAGAAAAGGTGAATGAGCTCGGGGAATAACCAGGCATTTTATGGATTGGGGAATGAGTGACTTTGGAAAGCAGTCATACTGATGGAAGAGGATGCTGGAAGAAGTCTTGAGGCTCAGAAGTGGAGGGTCTCTTGCCCAGATGTAAGACTGGCATGCCCAACCAGCGTTTTACCTCCACCCTTTAGAATTTCATTTCTGCAGACCAACGTTACAAACCATGAACCAGTCACAACTGCTTGATTGGAGGACATTGAACACTAGTGAATTCTTCCTGAACTCGTCGGAGCATCACCCTTGTCCACTAGGGTTTGGACACTACAATTCGGTGGACATATGCATACTGGAAACTACCGTCATTGTGCTGCTAACGTTCTTGATAATTACTGGGAACCTGACCGTCATCTTCGTCTTTCATTGCGCCCCTTTACTGCACCACTACACCACCAGCTATTTCATCCAGACTATGGCATATGCAGACTTGCTTGTGGGAGTCAGTTGCTTGGTTCCCACATTATCCCTTCTCCATTACTCTACGGGGGTCCATGAATCTTTGACTTGTCAAGTGTTTGGCTACATAATTTCTGTGCTAAAGAGCGTCTCCATGGCTTGTTTAGCGTTTATCAGTGTGGATCGATACTTGGCCATCACCAAGCCGCTTTCCTACAACCAGCTGGTAACACCATGCAGACTGCGCCTCTGCATCGTCCTTATCTGGATTTATTCATGTTTGATCTTCTTGCCATCGTTTTTTGGCTGGGGTAAACCTGGCTACCATGGGGACATCTTTGAGTGGTGTGCCATTTCTTGGCATACCAGTGCCTACTTCACTGGCTTCATCGTGTGCCTGCTTTATGCTCCTGCAGCCCTGGTTATATGTTTTACATACTTTCACATCTTCCGCATTTGTCGACAGCACACCAAAGAAATTAGCGACCGCCGAGCCCGCTTCCCCAGTCATGAAGCCGAGTCAACCGGAGAAAGTGGGCCTGGTCACAGCCCCGATCGACGCTACGCCATGGTCTTGTTCCGGATCACCAGCGTTTTTATATGCTATGGCTCCCATATATTATATACTTTTTATTGGAGAGTTGGCGTGCGCTGGAAAACCCTGCCTTGTCTTTTCTAACCACCTGGTTGGCCATTAGCAATAGTTTCTGTAACTGTGTCATCTACAGCTTGTCCAACAGTGTTTTCCGCCTCGGTCTTCGGAGGCTGTCAGAAACGATATGTTCACCATGTATGTGTTCTAAAGACAAGAACGAACGGGAACCTAAACCAAGAAAACGTGCTAACTCCTGTTCTATATAAAGTCGTTCTAGTGACAATCAGATGCTTAGGAGCACACCGGCATCAGGCCCCAGGATGCTGTTTTCTCCAAAAAAAAAAAACAAATCTCCAATTTTTTATTTATTTTTTTTTTTTTTTTTAACATCTCATTTTGGCTTCTATTGTTTTGAGTTTTTGATTTGCGTCAGAAATGTGAACCGGTAAAACTCTGATCCAAACAGACATGCAATGATCACGCAATCCCAAGTCATGCCTTTTGCAGGAAGGGAGCAGAGCATCAAAGAAAAAAAAAAAAAAAGTGTCCATTTTGGTTAAGATTCGCTAATTAATGCCGATATTCTGCGGAAATGTCAGGTCACTTCCTATTTTTCATTCTCAATATATAAAGTCTTCATTGCCTTGCTAGGAGAATTAAAAAATTACTTGTCCGAGGCTATGCTACCTAACCACGGTGATGGACTATTACACAACCCAAAGTTGACCAAATTGCTGTTTTTCAAAGAACTGTATTATTTTTTTTTTTTTTAAGTTTAATTTTCTCGATGTGTGTTTTTATTATTCCACCAGTTCAGTATAAGAAGACGAGTACGTGTAAGGCCACTGTCACTGAACGGTTTAGAGAGTTTACAAGAGCCTGTGCAAATTTTCAGGTGACGATGTTCTGCGATGGTATGCGAGTTCCCACCGTCCCCAAGACGCCAGCTGCCTTTTTCCTCTCAATTACCTTATAAGACATGACTTATCAACTCGTAACTGAGCTGCTATGAATATTTGTGTTTATTTTGTTTTGTTTTTAATCTATAAATGATGGGTATTGGCGTTCTCCAAATTAGATCTCTTTAGCCTTTTGCGTAGACAAGAAGCGTCTCCGATATACCCAACCGGAAGTGGCGGTAATGAGACATTTAATTCATGTCCTATATGTAAGTAGTCATATATGCTTCTTGTGCGGTATTTATTGATCAGTCTTATGAAAACGTGGCTCTGGTTTCCAAATAGAGGCTTCTGCAATTCGGTGCCATTCTGATGTTATTGAGCCTTTTTGTCTGACCGGCGGCTCCTTCCAGAATTAGAAGCAGTGACCTTTTTATTTTTTTTTGGTGATTTCATCACCCATGCAAGAAAAAAATAAAAAAATCCCCTAGAATCTGCAAATTGAACTGTGTTTCTGCTATACATTTATTTCTCCGTCATTCTATAGTTCATCCGGCTTGCTGCTGTTTTTTGACCGTTCCTCGTGCAGTTTCACTGTACACATTATATATTTAATAATAAAATAATAAAAAAAAAAGTCTAGTACGAGGAATCTTTGTGATCTTTACCCTATGTTTTTTTTGTTTTTTTTTTGTGTTTTTTCTTTTTTTAATTCATATTTATATGGCTAGTTACCAGTGATTCTGACTGATTTCAGGGGATCAAGAGGAGACAGATGAATATTGAGCGGTTAAAGATTCCTGGAAGGTTTTCTCCAATGATCTCCTTGCATGTGTGATGGTATTAGGAGGTGTAAGGCTATGCTAAAAACTGGGAACGATGAGCACAACAGGAGACGAGATCTGAGAATATTTGGTGGTCATATTGTATCCTTGCTGTTCATCTGTTTATTTTGAGTATTATGGCAAACATTTATTTCTATTGGGGGGGGTAACCTCAAAATGGCAACTGTCAGCGAAAAAAATGAATGTAATGTGTAAAATCTCCATGTTGCATTTATTTCTTTGCGACTTTTGCACCGTCAGGTCGGCCACAGCGAATCCGTTGCAAAATATACAAGCGAACTCTGGTTCTTTTTCTGATGTGGACTTGTCACAGATTTGCAAATCTGCATGTAAAACATGCAAATTTACATTGGATTTGCTGAAGAAAAGAAGAAAATAATGTCACATTCTTCCACCTTAAAGCCATGTTCCATTTAGGGTAAATTGCATTTTTTTTCTGCTGCGTCTTTTTTATTTCCGTGCAGAAATTTACTGCTTTTAGCAGTTCAAGCTAATTGGATGTAATTACATGGCTATGCATGCCCACTGTGTGTCTTATGGGTTATTTTTTTTCCCATTTTGGCTTTTATTGGGAGCCCAAAAGAATGCATATAACCCCCCTCCCACTATTGTATTTTTAATTGCAGAATCCCAGTGTTTCTGTACTAAAAAAAAGGAATTAAAAAAAAGCTGCTTAAAAAATGCATAAAGGATAAAAACACGATAATCGGAGCAGATTGATATTGCATATTTTAGTGTAGAAAAAATTGTAGCATTTCTGAACTTAGGAACATGGCCATAGGGTACATCCACATCAGATTTATCCACAGCAGATTTATTTGCAGCTGAAAATTTTCAGCACCAGACTCGCACAAAATTAAGGGGGTTATCCACAACTTGGGACAACCCCTTCTTGATCAAAATGTTTGGCCCCCATAAAATAATAAAATCTATACTCGCCTCCCTTGCTGTCACCGGTACCGGGGCTTTCATGTGATTGTTGTGACGCCGGTGCCCAATCGGCGCTTGCGTCACTCTCCCGCCTTCGGACAAATTGAACATGATCTCTGGCTTCCTCTTCCCGCTCAGGTCAACAGGAGGTGGGGACGGTGATGCCAGCGCTGATTGGGCGCGAGTGTCACATGTCACAACAGCCGAACGGGAGGCCTGGGACTGTGAGTGCTGACACCGTGGGAACGGCGCCAGCACGGGAGAGGAATATAGGCTTTATTATTTTATGGAGGTCAAGCGAGTGGTGTGAGAAGAAGTTGTCCAAGTAGTGCCCTGTTCAGTATTTGTAAGCCAAAACCAGGAGTGGGTGAAAAATACAGAAGTGGTGACATGTTTCTATGATACTTTTCCTCTGATTTTTCCAGTACTGATGTAAAATACTGAACGTGTGAACATGGCTTAACCCTGAACATACAGGATCTTTCCGCTAAGTAATCTGTACAGCAAAAAAGGAAAAAGCAGTGAAATCCGTAATGCTAAATACCTCTGCAAGTGACAGCTCAGATTTGCAGAACATTTCACCTGCTTCATTGCGAATGTTAAAATCTGCAATTAAATCGCCCTTGTTTTATGAAACTTCATTCACAGTCCGTGCGAGAATCAGCTGTGCACTCGCCCTACTTTTGGTTTTATTTTAACAGATCGCATAGTTTGTAATTAGGTGCAAATTGTGGACAAACAATGGGTCTCCGGAGTGACCACATGTTTATGGCTTCCCATTGTTTCCAAATTGATGGTGACCTTCAGTTCACCCGTGTAAGTGATCAGTGAGCGCACCTGCCCTCGGCGTTTGCACCTTGGTCGTAGAGTATCTGCCTGTGATTACACAATGTAGTTGCTTATTTCATTATGATGGATCACCGCACACATTACTTTGAATGGCTCTTGCACATCATAAAGTCGCTTTACATACTGTGGACATTTATCCATGAGCCTGTGGAACATTACTCCATCCTAATACTCTGTAGAAATAGTCTGCACGTCCACTGATTCTACATTGGAACTACAAAATAAAACGGGTCGCCTTCTTGGTCCATTCCCCGAAAAAAAAAACATTTCAAAGCTATTCCTCATAATAAAGGCTATTTCGAGATACAGAAGATTAAGTCACTTAGCAGAAAACAGTGACTCAATATAGCCTGAGAAACAACTCTGAGGATGATGGAAAAACTGGCAGCATTGCCGGTGGCTATTGAATGCCCCTCCGTCCACCTAAGTATACCTGAGCTCATTTATTTATCATTATTACGCCTTATTATAGGCACCCTGACATCATTATTGACACTTGGATTTTTAGATCTCGGTTTAGCATATAGCCAAAAGGTCCTTGTGTTCAGAAAACAAACAAAGTTGGCAAAAATTGAAGGAACGTCTAAAGATTGCTAAAATAACAGAGCAGTAGAGTTGGTCTCCTGGCTGGGCAATGATTTCTGGAACAAGGCTGCACATGGAGGTGTGCATACATAAAGCTTCTCATATTGTCAGTGGAAATAATGCATATGTCCGCCATATCTGGCAGCATTATTTATGTATTCAGAAACCACCTCAATGGTATGAACATTGGGCCAAGCCAACAAAAAATGGCGTGCCTGGTGCAATATCGGCTGTTTCTAAAGGTCCATTTATTTTTTGTTTTGGTTCCATCTTGGTAACTTTGAATAAATTGCATCGGAAGTGAGCGGTCCTGATGATGTGACGACCCCCCCACTTGCACATTCGACAGGCAGCACTTGTGCCTTAGTGTAAGATCTGTGCCCAACACCTTCAGTAACCAGCTCTAGTGCTGGTGAATTAGTAATAGGTTATTAATGTCATAGCTGTGAATAAATGTGAGCGTTTTCACGTGAAAATTCCGTGGGAAAATTGTCTTTAGCGCTTCCGGCTAGGGATCACATCTGTGCTAGTATTGCGGATTTTCTTTTCCTTCATAGGGACAATAACTGAATGACCATGTCTGATCTATAACATGACGGCCACCAGCATTGTCCAATGAACCACCTTTTTTGACAATAATATGGTGTCCAATATCTGGCAAAAATAGTGTTGAATGTTGCACTTTTTTTCCGGCATTTTTGGTGGAATCTGATGTGATCACCCACTTTGGCCCTCCATCATATTACCTTTCTGCTGCAGCGTCCACAGCTTTTCCTTGCAAAATCAGCTGTAAGTGGAAATCGGACCCAAGGGAATCGTCTGTTTGCTCCAGAGGCCGCGTTGTGAAAGGTGTCGTCTCTTTAATATCAGGTTTGAGTGTTGCTAAACTTCTTTTCCTTCCCAAAGATTATGCTCAGGGGTGACCCTGGAAGCTCCGATATGTGATGCTACATGCAGGTTACTTGCAGTTTATTGCTGCTTTAGTCAGATCTGCACCTGCTTGTTACTTGGAGGAAACTGGTGGCTGCAGTGGTGCCGAAACTACACCCGATCAAATGGTCTGTGTTATCCAGAAACATAGGAGAAGGTCTCTAGTGATGTCCGTAAGTCCTAACGAGAGCTTGTCTGGTGATTCATGCCACCTAAATCATGGGCAGCATGAATCTGAGACATATGTACGGCTTTCCTGGCCAGGGGCGACTTTTTACCTTTTCCATAAGAGAGTGTAACATTTCTTATGTCCTGTTTTGACATTCACATAAAACTGCATCGATATGTAATGTAAATCCCTTTTTTGGATGCTGAAAGCCGTACAAAACTTTTCCCCTCTCTCCATTGAGCTTAATATCATGGAGGAGCTAATTGGTTATCTCCGTAAGAATCTGTTGGCTGCGGATCGTAGACATAAGGACCGTTTACTTGGACCAATCGGCGGCACGATACGACCACCGGACGGTAAACTTTTACTGATCGGCGGTTGTTTAAATGACTGTTTTCATAGGCAGACAAAAGTAAACTATGGGACTGAGCAATCTATACTAGATCCGTTCAGTGCGCACAGGCTGCCATAGTTCTCTGCAGCGTGAGTCCTGTTTACACAGGACAACGTGCCGCCGAGAACGATGATTTTTTCGCTCTGTGCAAAAGATCATTTCACCCGATGAGTGAGCGTTTTGCAGCCTGTTAACACTAAGTGTAAATGAAGCTTTAGGGTGGATGACCGTCATTGTTCATGACAGCAGTTGCACTTTTTACATCGGACTATGTGCTGCCGAGCGTTGGTGATTTTTAAAGCAAGCTTAAACATTTCACCCCGTGAGCTCTCATTCCTGGGGTGATATAGCGTCTTATTACACTCACCTTTGGAAATACATGCACTTTTAAACGGTCGTGCATATTTATGGGGGTTGTGGGTAATGGCCCCATACTGCGATTTTGGCCACGATACAGGTTGAGGGGCCAAAGATTGGTCCGTGTCGCTGTTTTACTGCAACGTAATGTAGGTGAATGGGATCGCATTGCTGCAACAACAAGCAAAAAAATCCACCCGGCTCTGACTTTTTTGCAACTTGCTTGCCACTGTGTTTTAGGGGTCTCAATGTGACCCCATTCATCTGCAATGTAGCAGCTGCACAGACCGTATTTGGCAGCCCGATCAGTGTCGTGGCCAAAGTCGCTTTTTATCCCCAGCCTAACAGTCTTTGGCCGGCCGCTATTTGCAGCGTATGGCCAGCTTTAGTCCTAGCCTCGCAGCCTGCCAATCATCACATTCTCTTTATATCCAGAACTAAACAGACTAATTGCAATCAGTTCTTTTACTCTGGGAGGGACAAAATGGCCTTAAATGTAATAATTAAAACTGCGGGCGACCCTAGAATAAAAAAAGGTGTAATCTGTTAACCCCAATAGCTCACCGAGTCTACCCAGCACGTTATCTGTAAAGCCCAGGCAATATCTGATTTTATGAAGACGGTTGTGAAATCTCTTTAAAGCGTTTGGTTTCCAAGGAAACATCTGATTTAAAAAGAAATGAAAAAGAAAAAAAACAGACCTAAAGACATCATCACCCTCCTTGTAGATTAGCGGAGGCTTCTCGGCATCGCTCCTTTATTTGATGCCACTTTAATATATTGTAGATAAATGCATTTTGTGTGACTTGTAGCTGTTCAGCTGACATAATATAATACACAGGTGAAAGTATTCATTTATAAAAGCGATGCTCAGAGCCGTCCTTCTGACTCGATTCCATATATTTGGATTCCTGTGTAATCAGTTGGACTACATGTATCACGTGCACTTGTACATTATATTTCAAGCATTAAAGTTTGCCCTATAATGTATTCTTAATTAACCCTACTGCTAAACTTCTTTTTTACGCTTTAATTTTTTTTTCCTCCTCTTTTTCCAAGAGTGATGACATTTTTTTTTGTTGCCGTTTGCATTATTTTTTTTAGTGCAATATCACTTTGTATAGTTGGTTTGTTTGTTTTGGATTTTTCCTTTTTGTTTGTTTTTTGTAACCCGACCATGGTGGGAAAAAAAATGGGTTTGTGTTCTCATGGTCGAAGACCCGTAATATTTTTCCCCATCTACGGAGCTAGGTGAAGACTTGTTTTTTTTTTTTTTTTTTTTTTTTTAGGAGGGGGGGTTGGGAGCCGAGCTGTAGTTTTTACTGGTACCATTGTGGGCTGTATGTGACATTTTGATTGCTTTGTATTGTATTTCCTTGTGATCAGCTCACTAGCTCAGGCCTCAGTCAGACATATATGTTGAACAAACGTGTTGTATCCATAGAACTTGTACACTTTATAACTTATGGTGCTATTCACATGTCCGTGTTATTTCACGGACCCTGTGTTTGTGCAAAACTCATGGAGGCTTGTCCGTATTTCTCCTGTATCTCAGATGAAAAATGCAATTTCATGTCTATAGGTCAGTGGAAAACACGGACAGCACACGGATGGCTGCAGTGTACAATCCGTGCACTGTTCGTGCTTATCCTTGCACAGTATAAGAGAAAGTTTGTAATTTATTTCTTTATCCATCCGTGCAAAACACTGATGGCGGCACTGGTGGTAAAGACGGAAACACTGATGACAAACTGATCCA
Organism: Oophaga sylvatica; assembly: GCA_033576555.1. Taxonomy (NCBI): domain Eukaryota; kingdom Metazoa; phylum Chordata; class Amphibia; order Anura; family Dendrobatidae; genus Oophaga; species Oophaga sylvatica. The sequence goes on along the minus strand of JARQOD010000009.1, from coordinate 93,355,710 downwards.
AAAGACTGTTGACACTGGCACCATTTTTTTAGCGTACATGAGACCGTAAGCTGTGTTCACATATGCACTGTCATGGGGATACCGGGAAAGAGAGGTGCCAGAAGTCCGCAGTGTCTGGTTTCACGAACTCCTGCACTGGTTAGAAGTATTTCACCATCTTTTTAAACAGTGCAGATTTATTTTCTTTGCTAGAGGTGCAAGGGTTAAACTGTTCAGTTGACGCTCCTGGAGCTTTCCTACTTGGATTGTTTCAGCTGTTCAGTGTTGGACACTCCTCTCAGATTGCCAGTGTTAGTTCGTACTGCCTGGTTCTGGAGTTGGATGTGTAGTTCGTGGTTGGAGTTTTGTTTGTGTGCACATCCTCATCCTCTCCTATATAGTTTCTCCTTCCATTAACTCCAATGTGTCCCACTCTGATGTTTGGTGAGTGTATTCTGTATGTTTGGTATTTTATTTATCACTGTCTGTCTTGCCTTGTTTGTCTGGTTAGTGTGTTCCTATACACTGCTTCTTCCACTAGTCTGGGTGGGGGAGGGGACAGATATAGGTAGTTATAGGAGCATAGTAAGGCATGAGAACCTGGCGTCTCCTTCAGGAGTGATCTGGGGGACATGGATAGACTAGGGCGCCACTAGTTCTAGGGACCTTGTTAGCACCTATAGTCCCAAAGTCACTGCATGACTTGAGCTATTAATCCCATTTATTTGTTGCATCATAAAAGCAAGATTCATAGCTGTTACAAATCTGGCACATTGCAAACACAAACTGTGTCTGATGGACCCCAATGACTTGAGTTGGGGTTGTTGACTTTCTGTCTTGGTGTCCAACATTTTATTTCATAATGCTGTTTTTTCCAGCATAGATTCTATAAGAATTATTGTCACGAAGAAGTGAACACAGCCTAAGGTGTATCAAGATGTGCTGCCTTTTCCCAGACTATAGATGTGGGGAAAAGGAAGGATTAGGCATGTTTGTGATTGTGCATGAGTCCAGCGGGCGGTGCTGTTCAGTGAGTGACAGTCTTCCCTGTGTGATTGCACATGCAGAGGTAGCTGTCAATCACTAGTAGGACCGCCCACTGGACTCTTATACATACAAACAGCAGGGATTCCAATGAACAAAATACAAGTTATGCTGAATCTTTTCCAACAAAGTGATATATATATATATCACTAGGTAATAACACTAGGTATTAAGGACACTGTTCTCTCCTGGTTCTCCTCCTATCTTCCTGACCGCTCCTTCAGTGTCTCGTTCTCTGGCTCCACGTCATCTCCTCTTCCTCTCACTGTCGGTGTACCCCAGGGCTCAGTCCTTGGCCCCCTTCTCTTCTCTCTCTACACGGCCCCAATTGGACAGACCATCAGCAGATTTGGCTTTCAGTACCATCTTTATGCCGATGACACACAACTATACACGTCATCCCCCGACCTTACCCCCGCTGTTCTACAGAACACCACCGACTGTCTGTCCGCAGTCTCCAACATCATGTCCGCTCTCTATCTGAAACTTAACCTCTCCAAGACTGAACTGCTTCTGCTCCCGCCATCTAATAACCTCCCTAAATCTGACATTTCCCTCTCTGTGGGCGGCACCATAATAACACCCCGGCAGCAGGCTCGCTGTCTGGGTGTTATTTTTGACACCAATCTCTCCTTCACCTCCCATATACAATCTCTTGCCCGCTCTTGCCGTCAACACCTAAAGAACATCTCTAGAATCCGCCCTTTCCTCACAATGGAAACAACAAAAACCCTCACTGTAGCATTGATCCACTCCCGCCTGGACTACTGCAACGCACTATTACTTGGCCTCCCCATTACTCGACTATCCCCTCTCCAGTCCATCCTTAATGCAGCAGCCAGGGTCATCCATCTGGCTAATCGGTACTCGGACGCGTCCGCTCTTCGCCAGTCCTTACACTGGCTGCCCATTCATTATAGGATCCAATTCAAAGTGCTGGTTCTCACCCACAAATCTCTCCACAGTGCAGCACCCCCCTACATCTCCTCCCTCATTTCTATCTATCGGCCCAACCGACTGCTGCGCTCTGCAAACGACGTTCGACTAACCTCTGCACTAATCCGTACCTCCCACTCCCGACTCCAAGACTTCTCCCGTGCTGCGCCAATCCTCTGGAATGCTCTACCCCAAGAAATTAGGACTATCCACAATTTGCATGGTTTCAGGCGCTCCCTCAAAACACATTTGTTCAGAGCGGCCTATCACATTCACTAACCAAAGTCATTCTATGTGTAAGTGTGTGTGTGTAGCCCATTCACTATCTCCATCCATCCTCAAGATGGCTGGACCATCATTGTAAATGCACCATTGTATATATACACCTGTACTTTGTATCTCCCCCACCTCATTGTAGATTGTAAGCTCTCACGAGCAGGGGCGGCTTATTTTGCTTTAATTATTGTATTGTTAACGTTGTTACCTATGACTTGTGTTTTAAAATTGTTAAACTGTAAAGCGCTGCGGAATATGTTGGCGCTATATAAATAAAGATTATTATTATTATTATTATATTATTATTATTATATATCTTTCTGCTCCTCTTCTCCTTCTCTGCACCCTGATGCCCACAGTTAAGACTTAAAAGACGATGGCGATCTCCGTTTGCTATACATGTCCCGGTTGTTCCAGAATTCATAGGCTTATGGATTTACTAGTAACCCATTACATCCTTGTATCGTTAGAGAACTGATCCTGCTTCTTCATGAATCTTGACGACGGGCAACTATCTTGTCCCAAGTTTCGCTTGACTTCACTGTTGCCAATGTGGATCCAGTGAGATGATGAAGCCGCGGGGAACAATTCAGGGCATTTTACAGTTTACTTCTGTGCAGAGAATATTTTAACCTCTCAAAAGTGCGGGAACATAGGACTTACCCAGAAACGGAGCTGTAGTGTTCAGAAGTGAGCACATCGGTATTGGCATATTACGGCTGACATATTACCGCCGAGCCCCACACACAGGCTGCATAAGACGTTGCTAAGCAATCTTGGCTTTCTCTTAAAGGTTAAATGTCAAAATCTGTTTTACTCCAGGAGAAACAGAATGCTGTCTGAACTGCCTTTATGCTATTACCGGCACTGAGAACAAACAACGTGTCGCTTTTCCACGATACATTGTGTCTGCCTTTATTACTTGCTTCTAAAAGCTTTTTGTCATTGTTTTGACCGTCAGTCTCACATTTCGTATCATTTAGTGTAGAAGTGCTTCCTTACCCCTGCTAAAACCTTTACATTTGCCCATTAAATGCCCCAGTGCTCAGTGTTTCACTTGTTTGAGCAGCAGTTTGTACTCTAGAGCTGTAATCTCTGGAGAACTCTGAATAACAGAGACATCGCTGTTCTTTTCTCTCTTCTTCTCCTTTTTCTATACCACTCATAGTCTCAAAGGTTCACAGCGCTCCATATGTGTAATACTTTATTCAATCATCTATAAATTAAAGGCAAATAAAAACAGGGATGATACATACCAAGATAAAGTGAACACGCTACAAGAAGGAGGTGGGGTATTAAGATCACATAGATGAACGTGTGCTAAATGGCGAACTAACATGAAAGCACATGTGCTTATGATTATAGTAGATATATAGGCACATGCACAAACAAATTACTGACCACCACAGGTATACGTGTTGTGCTCCAATGCGCGTTTCATCTGATGCTTCATCAAGGGAACACCGAAGAAGTGAACTAAATTCTTATTTACTTTAAATAATATGTGCTTATTATGATGGTAGATATATAACCTAATACACAAAATAAATACAACAAATTATTGACCACCACAGGTATATGTTTAGTGCTCCAATAAGCGTTTCACCTGATGCTTTTTCAAGGGAACACATAAGTGAATTAAATTTCTACTTGCATGAAATCATATGTGCTTATGATAATAGATATATAGCCAAATACACAAAATAAGTACAACAAATTGACCATCACGGGTATATGTTTAGTGCTCCAATGCGCGTTTCACCTGATGCTTTATCAAGGGAACACACCAAGGAAGTGAACTAAATTCCTATTTACGTAAAATATGTGCTTATGATAGTAGATATATAGCCAAATGCACAAAATCAGTGCAGCGAATTACTGAGCACTACAGGTATATATGTTGTGCCCCAATGTGCGTTTCGCTTGATGCTTTATCTAGGGTACACTGAAGAAGTGAACTTAATTCCTATTTATTCTCCAAACGTGCCAATCAGATTATACTTCGCACAGGTATGTATAATAATGACATTAAAAATTAAATGTAAACCCAGCCTATTCAATAGAGCATTGTTGCAATAACATAAGCAAAATCCAAAGACAGCGGACACATACCTTGTATCCACAAGATGTGCAATAAAGGTCCATGTGTCACGACACAGGCTATGTTGGGTAATCTGGAAGAAAGCCTGAGTATGACTTTTTTTTTTTTTTTTAGATTCTCACACAGTACAGTCATGGCCAAAAGTTTTGAGAATGACACAAATATTATATTTTCACATGATCTGCTGCCCTCTGGTTTCTATGTGTGTTTGACAGATGTTTTTATCACAGACAGAAATATAATTGCAAACATATGAGTAACAAAAGCTTATATTGACAGTTAGAATGAGTTAATGCAGCAAGTCAATATTTGCAGTGTTGACCCTTCTTCTTCAGGACCTCTGCAATTCTCCCTGGCATGCTCTCGATCAACTTCTGGACCAAATCCTGACTGATAGCAGTCCATTCTTGCACAATCAATGCTTTCATTTTGTCAGAATTTTTAGGTTTTTGTTTGTCCACCCATCTCTTGATGATTGACCACAAGTTCTCAATGGGATTAAGATCTGGGGAGTTTCCAGGCCATGGACCCAAAATCTCTATGTTTTGTTCCCTGAGCCATTTAGTTATCACCTTTGCTTTATGGCAAGGTGCTCCATCATGCTGGAAAAGGCATTGTTGATCGCCAAACTGCTCTTGGAGGGTTGGGAGAAGTTGCTCTTGGAGGACATTCTGGTACCATTCTTTATTCATGGCTGTGTTTTTAGGCAAGACTGTGAGAGCCGATTCCCTTGGCTGAGAAGCAACCCCACACATGAATGGTTTCAGGATGCTTAACAGTTGGCATGAGACAAGACTGGTGGTAGCGCTCACCTTGTTTTCTCAGAATGAGGCGTTTTCCTGATGTCCTAAACAATCGAAAAGGGGATTCATCAGAGAAAATAACTTTACCCCAGTCCTCAGCAGTCCACTGCCTGTACCTTTTGCAGAATATCAGTCTGTCCATGATGTTTTTTTCTGTAGAGAAGTGGCTTCTTTGCTGCCCTCCTTGAGACCAGGCCTTGCTCCAAGAGTCTCCGCCTCACAGTGCGTGCAGATGCACTCACACCTGCCTGCTGCCATTCCTGAGCAAGCTCTGCACTGCTGGTAGCCTTATCCCGCAGCTGAAACACTTTTAAGAGACGGTCCTGGCGCTTTCTGGTCTTTCTTGGGCGCCCTGGAGCCTTTTTGGCAACAATCGAACCTCTCTCCTTGAAGTTCTTGATGATGCGATAGATTGTTGACTGAGGTGCAATCTTTCTAGCTGCGATACTCTTCCCTGTTAGGCCATTTTTGTGCATTGCAATGATGACTGCACGTGTTTCTTTAGAGATAACCATGGTTAACAGAAGAGAAACAATGATGCCAAGCACCAGCCTCCTTTTAAAGTGTCCAGTGGTGTCATTCTTACTTAATCATGACAGATTGATCTCCAGCCATGTCCTCATCAACACCCACACCTGTGTTAATGGAGCAATCACTGAAAAGAGGTTAGCTGGTCCTTTTAAGGCAGGGCTGCAATGATGTTGAAATGTGTTTTGGGGATAAAGTTCATTTTCTAGCCAAATATTGACTTTGCAAGTAATTGCTGTTAAGCTGATCACTCTTTATAACATTCTGGAGCATATGCAAATTGCCATTAGAAAAAGTGAAGCAGTAGACTTTGTAAAAATTAATATTTGTGTCATTCTCAAAACTTTTGTCCATGACTGTAAACAGATATCTGGGTAGTTGTTGGTTACAATTCATGCATGGATGGATGCTAGAGAGAAAGAGCTGTTGTATTCTGAAACTCTGTATCCTCCATTGCATGTACAACTTACCCCAAAATGGCATGATGACATGGGTTTTCTTTGTTGGACAACCAGTGTAAAGGTGATTTCCATCCTCAGGAGTAATATCTTTCCAATTTCCTTCTGGCCCATATTGGCATTTTCCTGGTGCCCCAACAGTTTTTGTTTAGTGAGCATATGTGGTGGTAGGGTGTGTCGACGTTTAACCGCTACAGCCGCACATGTATCTATATGGCATCTCTGGAGCTAGAGGAACTGAGTCTGGCATCGGATCAGGGAAGCGCCAACACGGGAGCAGAAGTGGATTTGTAAGGCAGGCATTTCTCCTTTTCATAGCAATAGACAAACTTTTAGGAATCTTGCGCCTATTGGTAAACCCCTACACTTTCTGTGTAATGAATGAGTACCTAAGACTAGTCCCCCAGTTTGGGAGAGTACACATTTCAAGCCAACACCTCCACCACGCTGCTGGTCCAAACTGTGAATAATCGGGAGCGCACTGCCACCACGGAAGGCAGAGGAGCGGTGCACTTTTAAAAATAAAAGATGAAAACACCTCTCTTGCGGGTGTAATATATTTAAAGGAGGGAACAGATGGACAGAAAACAAAGTATGGTGCTACACGCAGTTTATGATTAAAGAGGATCCAATACCAGATTTCACAGTTCAAAGAGCTTACATTATTAATGGTATCTCTTGGAACCTGATATGGCTGATGTACTTACCTTGAAAATCTGTTAGAATGGCTAAATAATCCTAATATTAAAATTAACATTTTATGAGCCCAGCTATAGAGTGAGAGAGCTCACGAGTCCAAGTGTGCTCATTCTCGGCCCGACCATCCTGACTACTGCAGCGTGAGATGACAGCAGCAGGGAGGGAACTGTCAATCCAGCTATTTTGACGTGGATTTTCACAATAAATACGTCAGCCCCATTAGGTTTAAGAGATATGTCTAATCATGTATACTTTTCTTTCATCCACATCAAGGTTCCACTTTCTGTGTCCAGTTTATTCTAAGAAATTTTATGTTTTGTCCGCCACATTTTTTTTTTTGTACGTGATAAAACGGTGTTCCCGAGGCTGATGTGTACGCGCCCTTCCCCCAACACTGCATGGGATTGCTTCAATCTGAAATGTTTGAAGCAGAAATAAAACAAGAGCACAGAAAACGGATGCATTCAGCGTCCAACAAAGGAGCGTATGCGATCGTTACAAGTCTCACTACCGAGTAATAAGGCTGAAATGTCCTTATTGCTTCTCTCCAAGGACCTCTGTGGGGGAGAAGAACTCAGAGCTTTGTGTTGATGTAGCCCTAAGAGTTTCCCTTGTATTGATTAATATTTGATACTATGAAGCCAGTTAGCAAGCAGGAAAACAGGGCGGAAAAAAAACAAAACACCCGGTTATGAAGAATTGACAAATTAAAATATCAACATACAATTAACGAGATGATATCCAGAAGATCTCGGATAAGTGCTCTGAAGAGATCAGCTGTTAAACCTTCAGCTGGGAAGAAAGATTGTCCCATTAATCTCTTTACTTGCCAACCTGCAGCATATTACCACATTAACCCACTTCATGCTGCGGCTGATATTTCTGCTCCATTGACCTATTTACTGCACTATGTGCCTGGAAGACGCTGCATCATTAACCTGTATTTTCTATATTTAACTCCGGCGCCGATACTGGATACGAGGCATAATCGAGGGCCACTCATAACCATTTCTTTCCATAAACCTTGTTTTTTCTTCTCTGACAGATGTGATGGGTTGCTACATACATGCCTGTACATGGAAATTTACACTTCTTGAGGAGTGACGGACTAGAAAAATGCAAGGCTTCAATTCCGAAGTTCTTCTAAGTCTTTATGGTTTAATTAAAGGGGATCTATCACTAGATCTAGGGTGGCCAGTTTTTGCTTGTATTTTAATCCCTCTGCTCCCTGAGTAATATTTTTTTTTCCTTTACAATCTGTCATACGGTTCCAGAGATATGGATCTCTATCTTTAGTCCAATTTTTTTATGTTTTGATTTTTTTCCAAGGGGTGTGGCTCAAATGATCCTCGGGGGCGTGTCTTTAGGATATGCATTATTAAGAAAGAGTGAGCTGTGTTACTTGGACGAGGATAGCAGTGCAATGCTCGGACTGGCTGTCGGTTTCACCGACCTGAGCGTGACAGCTGCATCATAGAGAATGACTGTTCAAACCAAGCACAGACATCTGTGCACTCTTGGTGCGATAGAACAGTTTAGCGCATCTTCCCACCTACTTCTTTTACATCTTTCTCCACCCTATTTTTCCTTGATTGACAACTCCGGCTTTATAGGAGGGAGGCGATAGATTAAAAATAAGTGGGTGGCACTGAACCACTCAGCCACAGCAAGGCTGTACCCGAACTCATGTAACTGGGTTTGAACAGTCATCTTGTGCTGACAGACTCCATTGAAAAAAAAAAGGTTAATGTGCAGGATTTTTTTTATATATATTTTTCTGCCATAAATCGTTATGTTGAAACTTTTATTACGAACTTCATTTTTGACATTTTTTAAATATGCTTTGAATAAAAATGATCCTGGCAGCAATGATCGGAGTGTGACCACCTTACCTGAGTGTCACCGCGCCACTTGTCAGTATGTTCTGCTCTGAGCTCGCACGTTCACATGAGAGACCTGTCACTTTTCATTACATTGCTCCTGCCAAAGTGACCGTTATCTCTTCCATTACAGTGAGAATACCGGCAGGAATATTCCAGCACTGCTTGTTCTTTGCCGGTGACTTGTTAGGTACAATTACCAAGGACATTATTCTGCTATGGAAATTGTAGTGTTTGCATCGCCGCTGTCATCTGATACTTCGCCATCGCCTTTATATGTCTTTACCTGCTATGAAATTTCCAATCGTGTGCAGTCTACTGCTTCTATATGCCGGTATTACATGATCTCTCTCTTTTGGCAGTATTTACGGCTGTGTGCATCAGTTGGGTCCCAGTGATCAGAAAGTTATCCCCTATTCCTTACCAGCTTTTCCTGAAAGAGACGGAATTTCTTATGAGCCTCTCGCTACTGGTGGTTTTTTTTATGTAAAATTATATAGTCATGGAATAAATGCAGTAATAACACTATGTGTGAACAAGCTCATGGAACTAGGATAAACAGAAGTTTTTTGGGACTCAATCCTAAACGAATGTGGAAGGGGCAGAGCACATGGTGGTCGTGAGAGGCGTCTAGTACAGTGATAGCGACGTTCCCTGGCTCTGTCCGTGGTGCTGAACGAATCCGATGGAATAGGCACACTATTTTGTTTGACAGCTCACCAAGGAATAATAGAATTGACTGCCTGTCAAAAGGTTGCACTCTAGGAAGATAACTGCTACATCTTCAGCAAAGAAAAGATCTCCGCTGCGGGTCAGCGGGTCAAACAGTCCTGTCTGTAACAATTCCTAACTAGCATCTTTAAGCCGCACTCCCGGCAGATGGGGCCTCGCTAATTTGCTGTGTCTACGAGTCCAGCGGCAACGACGTTAAATGTAATTTCTCCCCTGTCTACCTTTTCCTTGAACGCAATTATTTGCAAACTAACCATAAGGGTGTAAAACCTGTTTGAAAGGCGCAAATCTAAATAAAGCCAGCGTGATATTAACTTGTGCACGCATCGCTAGACACAGACCGATTGGGTTTCTACTTACAGCTACAATCGCAATTTGCAAAGTCAGTAAGAGAATACAGGAAAGGATGCAGGAAAACTCCCACCCTGGGAGAAAGTGTTCTTTCTATAGATTTAGGACGCCAGGTGCCTTTTGTTTCTTGTTCTTATACCGTTTTGTTAAGATTACGGCTCAGAACAAGCTGGAATCTGGAAAACAGAAAAATGTCTACGAAGAGACAATAGTAACATAATATTGTGTGTTGTCACTGCTCTTCAGTTGTCATTGGATCTGATTTCAGCGCATTGGGACTGGGGGACGATTCGGCAAGCACTTTTTGTTAAAATTTTTAATAGCTTGAACAAAAGTTTTTTTAACTTTTAGCCATTTTGAAAGGTGTTTGAGCTAAGTAAGGAGTATACATAGCCGAGCACAGCCTACACATTTTTCATAATTTATTCCTCAAAAGGTGGCATAAGTTACTCCATTCCTGGTAATACAACAGCTGAAAGATGGACAAAATTCACAAAGAGGGCTTGAGCGTCGGAAAGTCACGGTTCCGAGCCGGAAAGTCACAGTTCCGAGCCGGAAAGTCACAGTTCCGAGCCGGAAAGTCACGGTTCCGAGCCGGAAAGTCACGGTTCCGAGCCAGGAAGTCGCGGTTCCGAGCCGGAAAGTCACGATTCCGACTCTACAATCTGACTTTGACTCCACAGTTTTTCTAAGTAAATTGTAAAATGCTATAACTTTTTTATTTTAATTTTGTATACATATTTATATCAACATTTTGAAACTTGTCTGAATTCATATGAAATGTTAATCAATTAATACACCAATATTAATAATGGATACTTGTTATGAAGTTATGAAATATCATATAAATGTCTGTTCTGTTCCTGATCTAAGGATCTCGGCTTTTAGTTGAGATGAATCTGCTGCACTGTACATGCTCAGTAGTGACCACAGTAGGGTTGAGCATTCCGATACCGAAGCCCGGTTCCGATACCTGAAATCCAATGTAAGTCTATGGGAACAAAATATCGGAATATTTTTAATTCCGATATTTTGTTCCCATAGACTTACATTGGATTTCAGGTATCGGAACCGGGTTTCGGTATCGGAATGCTCATCCCTAGTGACCAGTGCTGTGGAGTCGGAGGTTTGGCTTACCTACTCCACTGTCCTATTTGTTTTCTTGCACATTTAACCTGGATGTGGTCAGAAATGAGCAGAAGAGTTAAAAAGATAAATAAATAACAAGATAAGAGTAACAAATTCCCCCTCAGACCATCATAGCGAGCTCACTGACCACCACCACTGGATGATTGACAGGTTGGGTGCACACATGTTGATCTGCCATGAGAAATACCACTGATTTGATCAGTTCAGTATTTGATGGCTGTTAGATATTCTTTTCTTGGCTGTAGAGCAGAAGATGCTGCGTACAGTGATTATTATCATCCTCACCATCATTAGGCTGTGCAGCATGTTCTTTAACACCTGGGGAGACTTTCTTTTCTCTGAATCTAGCACGCTAATTTATATGACATAAGACAAGAAAATCTCAGATGCTGCAAATCACTAGATCCAGGTGATCGGGGCAAATTAGTGTCTCTGAGCCAAACTGCAAAACATTACATTTTTTTCCCCTTTACATTAAAGCATTTTCAACCCTACATGCTAAACCACTGTAATATAATATCAGCGGCTTAACATGTGCCATCTGCTGCTTGTATTCCACTACACATATTTGGCCTTCTTTTCCCCAGCTGTCAGTGCAGTGACATCCTGTATCAATGAGCACTCTGTCCATACATGTGATACACCACATCTGTGGTCACCAGCAGTTATCTAGCATGGCGCAGGAGAGGGTCCGTCACACATGCAGGAAATAGCAATGCTGGAAGGACGGGAGTCCCCTCTCCTATCCCTGTCCCCTCTCCTATCCCTGTCCCCTATCCTATCCCTGTCTCCTCTCCTCTCCCTGTCTCCTCTCCTATCCCTGTCCCCTCTCCTATCCCTGTCCCCTCTCCTATCCCTGTCCCCTCTACTATCCCTGTCCCCTCTCCTATCCCTGTCTCCTCTCCTATCCCTGTCCCCTCTCCTATCCCTGTCCCCTCTCCTATCCCTGTCCCCTCTCCTATCCCTGTCCCCTCTCCTATCCCTGTCCCCTCTCCTATCCCTGTCCCCTCTCCTATCCCTGTCCCCTCTCCTATCCCTGTCCCCTCTCCTATCCCTGTCCCCTCTCTTCTCCCTGTCCCCTCTCTTCTCCCTGTCCCTTCTCCTCTCCCAGTCGCCTCTCCTTTCCCAGTCTCCTCTCCCTGTCCCCTTTCCCTGTCCCCTCTCGTCTCCCTGTCCCCTCTCGTCTCCCTGTCCCCTCTCGTCTCCCTGTCCCCTCTCGTCTCCCTGTCCCCTCTCGTCTCCCTGTCCCTCTCGTCTCCCTGTCCCCTCTCGTCTCCCTGTGCACTATCCCCGTCCCCTCTCCTCTCCCTGTCCTCTCACCTCTCCCAGTCCCCTCTCCTCTTCCCAGTCCCCTCTCCTCTCCCAGTCCCCTCTCCTCTCCCAGTCCCCTCTCCTTTTCCCAGTCCCTTCTCCTCTCCCAGTCCCCTCTCCTTTTCCCAGTCCCCTATCCTCTTGCCAGTCCCCTCTCCTCTCCCTGTCCCTTCTCCTATCCCTGTCCCCTCTCCCCCTTCCGCTCTCAAAATCTTGATGATGACCAATATTGTCCCCATTACATCCACCAAATTGACTCAACCAAATCCGCAAACATTGTACCACGATGCTTCCTTCGCTGCCAGGCAGATTTGCTTTCCTTGAATCTGAGAACTCCCATGGGAGCCATAACGGCAGCCATGTTTGTTAAAATACAGACGGCAGAATAAATAAATGTCAAAATCAAAGTTGTAGCAAAAAAAAAAAAAAGACAACAAAAAGAACCTATTTTTAGTGTGGATTTTTTTTTCTGATTGTCACAAACGGTGCACGTGGTCGTATTATATCTCTGTGCACAAGCTTTATATTTGATGCCAAGGATGAATTGCATTTTATCCCGTGGCTTACCTGGTCTCACAGGACCAGATCCGATTTCGTCCTTGGCTCTGAATACACAGCTGGGGTGCAAAGTTGTAATACGGCCGTGTAGTTGAGCCCTTATAAGAGGGGTTTCCTTATGGGGGAAGATGACTTTGTAGGAATAAGCGACAAATCTAATTACAGTGGCATGCACAAGTTTGGGCACCCCCTGGTCAAAATTACTGTTATTGTGAACAGTTTAGCAAGTTGAAGATAAAATGATTTCTAAATGGTCTAAAGTTAAAGATGATACATTTCCTTTGTATTTTAGGTAAGGATATATGTATATATATTTTTATATATATATATATATAATTTCATATTTTACTTTTTTAAAAATTACAAAAATGAAAATGGGCTGATGCAAAAGTTTGGGCGTCTTGCATGCACTGTTATTTTGATGTCTGGCCACAGATTTCCAGTAATGTTCAGATCAGGGGACTGTGAGGGCCTTCAGATGCACCTTTTAAGGTAGTCTATTGTGGATTTTGACTTGTGTTTAGGATCATTATCCATATGTAGAAGCCATCCTTTTTTTCAATTTCAGCTTCTTTTTACAGATAGTGTTATATTTGTATCAAGAATTTGTTGAAATTTGATTGAATCCATTCTCCCTCTACCCGTGAAAATTTCCTCATGGATTTTCTGCAACACAACCCCAAATCATGATTGATCCACCCCCATGCTTAATAGTTGGCAAGATGTTTTGTACCTGAAATTCTGTGCCTTTTTTTCTCTACACATACCTTTGATTATTGTGACCAAAGAGTTCTATTTTAACCTCATCGGTCCACAGGACTTATTTCAAAAATGCATCATGCTTGTTTAGATGTTGTTTTGCATACTTCTGACCTTGAATTTTATGGTGATGACGCAGGGGAGGTTTTCTTCTGATGACTCTTTCATGAAGGCCTTCTGCCTCCTCCATTGCTCCTCCATTTTCATTTTCAGAGTGCTAGGCAGCTGCTTAGAAGAACCCACAGCTGCTGTTTTTGGTACAAGGTCAGAAGAGGCTGGGTTTTTATAAAGCTGGGAAATTTGCATCACCCGGCCTTTCCGAACGATGACCATGGGCAAGCCATAACCTTGTGCTTGTAGGGATATAAATAATTTTAATGCAATGAGCGATAATATACATATCATACCGTACATTACCCTGCAGTCAGTATCTTGCTTGTTGGTTTTGGAGGCTCATTGCATTTTTTCCTTATTCACTGGTCATGCCCAAACTCTTCCTGCATGGAGCCAGTTTGTACAAGCAGCCTGTTGGCCTCCCATAGTTCTGATCTCCCTCCACGTGCAAATTACAAATAGCCCAGGGGCCGACAGACACTTAATTTGCAGCATGATTGCCTCTATTAATGTCAGGAAGATCTATGTTACATCATTATCATAGCTGACACTGATTACTTGCAAATTCGGTTTTCCCTTGTTCTGTCTTCACAGCTCCTTGGGTTGCCCGGATTATAGACAATCTCCATAATGCAGTAATTATCATTCACAGCTTTTGGAAACAGTAAATTGAGTGTAGGATGATTTTTTTTTTTAGATTTATTATAATTTTCATTATAGTTTTAAGCAACGCAGGGCAGATGACAATCAAGCTAATCTATATTACAGTAGCATCGTTCATAGAAAGAAAATATGACTGGAAGAGAGAGCTCCTCCAGAGCGAAGGAAAACAGTTATTCTGAAGCACAGCACTCCGATGGATGAATGGACTATGGATGTGGTTTTCCTGCCGCTCGTTCGTCGGGTGAAATGATATTTTAGTTTGCACTCTTGATCATCGTTCTCGGCAGTGCATTGTCTTCTGCAAACGGGACTCGCTCTGCTGAAAACAATGAGCACTGAGTGATCTATTATAGATTGTTCTATGGGCATCGTAAGGGGGTCTGCATGTGTAACCGGGATTTTAAATGACCACCAATCAACAAACAAGTTGCCGATCAGAGGTCGTTTAGTGTCACCGGTCGGTTCATCTAAACGAACCTTAAGGAGAGGAGAGAGTGTAACGACTTTAGGAAACGCTACCATATAAAATGAGTTTCATCCAGAAAACTCAGACTTTTTTTATCTCACTCGTCATCCATATACAATCCCATTTTCAACAGATCTTTTAGAAGATGATTTGCAGTTTCCTATGGATTAAAGGGAATGTCAGTCCACCCTTGAATACATTTTCACTGGACGCATCAAGTAAAGACAAAGCCTAAGTCCACGTTCACACGTTCAGTATTTGGTCAGTATTTTACATCAGTATTTGTAAGCCAAAACCAGGAGTGGGTGATAAATACAGAAGTGATGACGTATTTCTATTATAATTTTCCTATGATTCTTCCACTCCTTGTTTTGGCTTACAAATTATCACGGGGAGGATTGCAAGAGAACTCACCAGTGCAATCTCCCGGAAGACGAGTGCAGCAGAAAGCTTCAGGCTCCTAGGAACGCAGGGTGAGCAAGGCAGGAGAGAGATGGTTTCAGGGCCTGAATCACCTGACAGTTGAGGGGCGTGGCTTCAGCTCCAGGGAGCTAGAAGCTGAGGGAAAACTCCTAGAAAGGTAACTACGGGACAGAGTTACCCAGTGGCACAGACAGAGACGTAAATCTGAACAAGCCAAGGTCAAAGCACGAGAAGACCGTACAGTACAAAGGATGAGACAGAACGGATAGTCGGGGCCAGGCAGAGGTCAAAACCAAACAGACAGCGAAGGTACAGAAACAGAATCCACAAGCAGTATCCAGAGAACAGACCGAGTCAAAACCAAAGTATCAGGCAAACCAGAACACAGCACAAACACACTCAGGGGTCAACACACTCTGCCAAGGGCGAAAGTATAACTGACAGGGATTGGAGCTTCCCAGCGCTATAAAAAGCTCTCCCCAAACCAAGGAGAGGCCACAATAATAAGCCCCAGGTGTGCAGGTAAGAGCTTGCACTGGGATCAAAACCTTAACCCCTAGCGTGCAGGTCAACCCTGCACTGGGATCATGACAGTACCCCCCTCTCAACGGGGGGCCTCTGGACCCCCAGGCTTGCCCGGAAACCTGGCATGGAAAGCCCGAACCAGGCGATCCGCATGCATCAAACGGGCCGGCACCCAGGCTCTGTCCTCCGGTCCATACCCCTTCCAATGAACCAGGTACTGTACCGACCGCTGCACCAACCTGGAGTCAACGATATGATCAATCTCATATTCCATGTGTCCCTCAACCAAAACAGGAGGAGCAGCGGACTCGGACTCCCCCCGGACTGCCTCAAAAGGTTTCAGTAGGGATTTATGGAAGACGTTAGGGATCTTGAATGAGACTGGAAGACACAACCTGTAAGCCACTGGATTGATCTTTTCCACAATCTTGTATGGGCCAATGAACTTGGGGGCCAACTTGGCTGATGGAACCTTCAACTTAATGTTTCGCGTGGAGAGCCAAACTTTCTCTCCAACCCGAAACATAGGACCTGATGTTCTTTTCCTGTCAGCGAAAAACTTGTACCTGCCTTGAGACCTGGATATATTCCGCTGGACCTCCGCCCATGTATTCTTTAAACACTGAACAGACCCCTCTGCCCCTGGACACCCAGAATCCAAACGAGAAAACTCACCAAAATGAGGACTAAAACCATAATTGATCAGGAAAGGAGACATACCAGTAGATTGGCTCACCCGACTATTGAAGGCGAATTCCGCCAACGGCAGTACATCACACCAGTCATTCTGTCTTGCAGAAGTCAGACATCTGAGGATCTGTTCCAGAGACTGATTAGTGCGTTCCGTCTGACCATTGCTCTCAGGATGGTATGCAGACGAAAAAGACAGAGACATCCCCAATTTCTTGCAGAAAGCATGCCAAAACTTTGCCACAAACTGCACTCCACGATCAGACACCACATTCAGGGGTACCCCATGCTACCGGATAACATGCTGTACAAACAATCTGGACAAAGTCTCAGCCGAGGGTAGTGCGGATAAGGGTACAAAATGAGCCTGCTTCGAAAACCTGTCCACCACTACCCATACCACCGTATTGCCCTTGGACATAGGAAGATTAGTAATAAAATCCATGGACAAGTGAGTCCATGGCCTTTCGGGAACTGCCAAGGGCATCAGTTCCCCAGCCGGCCGGCTATGTGAGTTTTTAGAACGAGCGCAGACCCCACAACCAGAAACAAATTTTTTTATGTCAGAACTAAGAGTAGGCCACCAAAAGATCCTAGCCACCGCCCGACGTGTGGCAGATATACCAGGGTGAGCACTGAGCTTGGATTCATGGAACTCCTGGAAGAGTTTAAGCCGAAGCTGCTCTGGGACAAACAACTTACCCCCTGGCTTGGCAGCAGGGGCCAGAGACTGGGCCCCCTCAATCTCCTGTTCCAACTCAGACGAGACCCCTGCCAACACAACCCCAGGGTGAAGAATTGACGGAAGGTGGCTCAGGGGGAGAAACCGGATGAAAACTGCGAGATAAGGCATCAGCCTTGATATTCTTTGACCCGGACGAAACGTAATAGTAAACTGAAAACGGGAAAAAAAAAGTGACCAACGGGCCTGTCTGGGCGTTAGTCTCTTAGCAGACTCAATATAAGATACATTTTTGTGGTCGGTAATCACAGTAACCGAGTGACTGGCCCCCTCCAAAAAGTGCCTCCATTCTTCAAACGCTAACTTGACCGCAAGAAGCTCTCTATTGCCAATATCGTAATTCCTCTCAGCAGCAGAGAATTTCCTGGAAAAAAAAGCACATGGCCTGAGGTTGGTCAGAGTGGCAGGACCTTGGGACAACACAGCACCCACCCCCACCTCAGAGGCGTCCACTTCCACAATAAATGGTTTGGACGGATCTGGCTGTACCAACACCGGAGCAGTCATAAAGCATTTTTTCAGACTAGCAAAGGCCTCTTTTGCGAGCGAGGAACAATTTTTCACATCCGCACCTTTGCATGTTAAATCTGTGAGTGGTTTGGCCACCTGCGAAAACCCCCGAATAAATTTGCGGTAGTAATTGGCGAACCCCAAGAAGCGCTGGAGCCCTTTAAGATCTCGGGGTTGTACCCAATCAGCAATGGCCTGCACCTTCTTGGGGTCCATACGAAAACCCTCACAGGACACAATCAATCCCAAAAAAGATAATTCTTGAACAAAAAACACACACTTCTCCAATTTAACAAACAGATGATTTTCCCTAAGTCTTTGGAGAACAGTTTGTACATGATTCATATGAGAATGGCTGTCGGGGAATATATTAGAATATCATCTAAGTAGATAACAACAAAACGACCAATGAGATCAGAAAACACTACATTGATGAAATTCTGAAATATGGCGGGAGCATTGGTAAGACCAAATGGCATGACTAAATTTTCAAAAAGTCCCTCGGACGTGAGGAACGCAGTTTTCCATTCATCCCCCTTCCTGACCCTTATCAAATTATATGCTCCCGAAGATCCAGTTTAGAGAACCATTTTGCCCCTGATAGTTGGTTACATAAATCAGGAATCAACGGAAGGGGATACGTATTTCGTACAGTAATCTTATTTAGTTCACGAAAGTCGAGACAGGGAGGCAGACCGCCATCTTTTTTCTTCACAAAAAAGAACCCCGCCGCCACAGGTGAAACTGAGGGACGTATGTGTCCCTTGCGAAGACTTTCTGCAATATAATCCTTCATAGCTAAGCGCTCAGGTCCAGACAAATTAAACAGACGGGCTTTAGGTAGTTTAGCCCCGGGACTAACTCGATGGCGCAGTCAAAGGGTCTATGTGGCGGCAACGTCTCGGCCTCGCTTTCTGAGAACACATCTTCGAAGTCTTTCAGGTACTCCGGAATACCTTCCAGCTCGACAGATGACACAGACACAGATTTAACAGGTTTAACCAGCAGTGCAGATTCATAACATAACTTAGAATCATTAAATCCCCATTGAACAATCTCCCCGTTTTCCAGTTAATAACTGGATTATGTCGTTGTAACCAGGGCATGCCCAACACCAACCCTGCTGGTAGATTGTCCAGAACTAAACAACTTAATTTTTCCTCGTGAGCAGCGCCCACTCTGAGCGAAAACAAGTCAGACATAAGAGAATTCCCTCTTTTGTGAGGGGGGAGGAGTCAATGGCCACCACCTTGATCGGAGTCTTAAGCCTAGCTGTCCCTATCTTGCAGCGTGTGACCAATTGAGAGTCAATCAGATTGATGGATGACCCACAGTCCACAAAGGCTGTAGAGGAAAAAGAACAACCATCCACTAACAGTTCCACATGAAGCAACACCTTAGAGAACGAGGAAAAGTGTACCTGAGGGTCTGAGTAGTCTCCTCGCTGACTACCCAGACCTAGTCGTTTCCCGCCGACCGGGTTGAGGACGAGCAGACAGGACACTCCTTTTTCCAATGTCCAGCTTTACCGCAGTAAAAGCACAACTGTTCTTCCCGACGACGTTTTCTCTCTTTTTCCTTCAGAGTGATAGCGCCCACGTCCATGGGCTCAGAGACAGTCTCTTTTCCACTGGGGAACAATGTAGTCTCCACCTGCATCACCCCCCTGGCCCGCAACCTGCGGTCCATCCGGACGGCCTGGGTCATGGCGTCCTTGAGAGAGTTAGGTGGGGGGTGTAACGCCAAGGCATCCTGCAGCCGCTCGGACAAGCCTCTGCGAAATAGTCCTCGGAGGGCGGCGTCCTCCCAAGAAATCTCTGCAGCCCAGCGGCGGAACTCAGTACAAAACCACTCGGCCGAGTGCTTCCCCTGATAGACGCTCATCACCATGTCCTCTGCCAATCGCACTCGGTCAGGCTCATCGTATATGTGCCCGAGGGCCTCAAAGAATGCATTCACCGACACTCTCTCAGGGGCAGTGGGAGGAAGGGAAAATGCCCATGCTTGTGGGGACCCTCTTAATAAAGACATGAGACATGATGACCCCTACCCTCTGACTTTCACTCCCAGAGGACCATGGTCGCAAACTAAAAAAAAGTTTGCAACCCTCCATGAAGATCCTAAACTCCTTTTTGTTCCCAGAAAAGAAGTCAGGCAGTTTAACAGGTGGTTCTGAGGACACCAGCGCAACATCACTTGCCATAGCCCTCAGAGAACCAGCAGATAAAGCCCCCTGCACAGACTCAGAAACCTGCCGCTGTGAACACGACAGCGCTTGCTGTTCCAGAGATAAATCCTGAAACATCTGACTCAGATTTTTCATCTGTTCGGACAGCGACTGTATGGGATCCATAACTCTCTGCACAACCTGCGCCCCAAACACAGCCGTGAAGCAAAAAAAAAAAAAACTTAGTGGTCAGTTATAATATCACGGGGAGGATTGCAAGAGAACTCACCAGTGCAATCTCCCGGAAGACGAGTGCAGCAGAAAGCTTCAGGCTCCTAGGAACGCAGGGTGAGCAAGGCAGGAGAGAGATGGTTACAGGGCCTGAATCACCTGACAGTTGAGGGGCGTGGCTTCAGCTCCAGGGAGCTAGAAGCTGAGGGAAAACTCCTAGAAAGGTAACTACGGGACAGAGTTACCCAGGGGCACAGACAGAGACGTAAATCTGAACAAGCCAAGGTCAAAGCACGAGAAGACAGTACAGTACAAAGGATGAGACAGAACGGATAGTCGGGGACAGGCAGAGGTCAAAACCAAACAGACAGCGAAGGTACAGAAACAGAATCCACAAGCAGTATCCAGAGAACAGACCGAGTCAAAACCAAAGTATCAGGCAAACCAGAACACAGCACAAACACTCAGGGGTCAACACACTCTGCCAAGGGCGAAAGTATAACTGACAGGGATTGGAGCTTCCCAGGGCTATAAAAAGCTCTCCCCAAACCAAGGAGAGGCCACAATAATAAGCCCCAGGTGTGCAGGTAAGAGCTTGCACTGGGATCAAAACCTTAACCCCTAGCGTGCAGGTCAACCCTGCACTGGGATCATGACACAAATACTGATGTAAAATACTGACCAAATACTGAATGTGGCCTAACTGTTAGGATTCAGCAAACTGAACGACTTGCCGTAAATGTAACTAAGTGGTGGACGACCCCTTAAATATTAAAATTACTTTTTCGAGCAGAAAAAATATCTCTTCAAAGACTGCCCATAACCTTACTCCATTAGGCCTCATTCACACGTCCCATTTTCTCATATGAGCGTTATCTGTGGTTTTCACAGATGGCACTGCTACCCAGGGCTGTGGAGGTGGAGTCGGAGCCCATTTTGATGGAGTCGGTGTCATGGAAATTGAGGAGTTGGAGTCAGAGTCGGAGGTTTGGCTTACCGACTCCACAGCCCTGCTCCTACCTGTGATAATCTATTCACCTGTGCGTGAGTTTTCACGGAGACGTCCAATTTTGATCAAAGCGTCGGATCAAAATCAGTAATGCAAGGCAATGGGTCCGGGAAAAAAAATCGGACCGCACTTGCATGACATCAGAGTGCAGGCTGATTTTCATGGACTGTCAAAATGGAGAAGGCGGAGAAAGTTTTTTTTTTTTCATCCCTCAACGTACGAGAAAAACGGATGACAGTCGGACCATGCTCTGATCAAAGTCTGGTCAGTATAGTCAGTCCATTTTTCTCATACATGAAAAAATCGGATATGTGAATGACCCATTAGGTCTCGTTTTTCCTGGGCTTACTGGATTGAAATCTTGATAATTTTCTACCACTACTATCCTCATTCAGCTTTTTTTTTTTTTTTTTTGTTAGTATTGCACAGCGATTATTCCTCCAGCTCCTTCTCTGATAGAAGACACCGGATAAGCGGCGAGTCCTAACCAAGTGCTTACTAAATTTATCATTTGCATCTGCTGAGATGTCGGAGATGCAGCGATGTCTTCTCCATATCACCACCCACCCCTCACGTACCACAAAACACTCGTATAGCACATGTTACTTGGATTTCAGAATTGCTTTGGCGCCTCAAGACACTAAAGAGATCCGTCTTAAAATAGCAGCGAGCCATCGCAGGGCTCCTCCGAGTGCAGCAATCACCGTCTCACATCTGCATGATAATGCTGTGCTTATTGCAAGACCTGTGAAAGCCTCGCCAAGCCGTCAAGTGCTCAAGTACCTCTCTGTACATGGCCGCCAGCTGGAATATTTAAAAAAAAATGTTTTAAAAGGAGGTTTGTCATCCACGTTGTACAATGAGGGGAATGATTAAGTGCAAAACTGGTAATTTGCTCATTTATTCTGTAGAAATGAATGGTGTGACTTGTTGCCTGGCTGATGTCATTGGTTCATAGTGTGTCGATATGCATCGGTCCAACTTTTCCAATAGCAATTGCACAATCAGGACTGTGATTTCCTTGCAAATCCGACTGCCAGTTCCGAAGCTTTAGCTTATAAACCCATGCCTCAAATGTTCAAGCAAGTCAAGACAAAAAGA
Organism: Oophaga sylvatica; assembly: GCA_033576555.1. Taxonomy (NCBI): domain Eukaryota; kingdom Metazoa; phylum Chordata; class Amphibia; order Anura; family Dendrobatidae; genus Oophaga; species Oophaga sylvatica. Next base: position 93,333,505 of record JARQOD010000009.1, on the reverse strand, counting down.
ACAGCGAGCGCTCGTCTCTTTGAAGGCTCACACGTTGCGGTCAAATAATTTTTTTTATATATGGATTTGGAAGAAAAGTGAAATCTGCAACAAAATCTTTTCTTGTGGAAAAACTGCTCCAGCCGTGTGCATTGGATACCATGAAACACTCATGCACACGCAGCATAAATTTTACCAGTGAAGTAGATTGGAAAGCAGCAGCATGCTGAATTTATCCCACAGTTATTCCTGCTTATTTAACTTCTTGCAACGCAAAGGGTGAAATGTCCGGATCACCTGTAGCTTTTGCACGATACCCGCATCACTAAATACCGGTCACGATATCGCTTACACAGACAGAAGAGGGCTCCTGGGCTAGAACAATACAGCTGTGGCAAAAATGTTTCAAATGTTTCAAATGTTCAGTTTGTCTGATTTTTCTCTTTATAGGTATATTTTTGAGTAAAATGTAAATTGTTCTTTTATTCTATAAACTACTGACATGTCTCCAAATTTCCAAGCAAATAAATTTTGGATTTTTTTTTGACAAAGAAAAATGGTCCAAATTTAAAAAAAAAAAAACAGTGCTTTCAGACCTCAAATAATGCAAAGAAAACAAGTTCATAATAATTTAGAAACAACAATACTAATCTTTTAACTCAAGAAGAGTTCAGAAATCAATATTTTGTGGAATAACCATGATTTTTAAAAACAGCTTTAATACGTCTTGGCATGCTTTCCTCCAGTCTTTCACGCTGCTGTTCTGGTGCAAAAATGTAAGCAGTTCTTCTTTGTTTGAAGGCTTGTGACTATCCATCATCCTCTTGATTACATTCCAGAGGTTTTCAATGGGGTTCTTGTCTGGAAAATGAGCTGCCCATGACAGGGTTTCGATGTGGTGGTCTCTTAATTTTTGCCAGAGCTGTATTTGGGCTATTTGTAGTCCAGTAGCTCCTCATAATGCACCATTCCTCCTGCTTTGGAGGTGGTAGTGGACCCCTTACCTCATGGACCCCTGGGTTACTGGACAGGTTGCACCAATGATATGTCCGCCCCTGCGCTGCCCCATTTCTACTGCAGGTGGTTCGCAGCGGAGATGCTACATGGAAACGTTCCCTGGAGAGCCTCCAAGATTCAGTTTTGTTTTCAGCAAGCTGCAAATGAGTGTATGAAAAATTGTCCTCGTTTCATCCAGAAAACTGGGACGATTTTCTTCCGTGTCTGATTTTTTTTACGTCTGTGTGACATCCATGTCCGATCCATTTTCATACATTCGGACAGTCGGACCAAGAGAACAATCTTTCATCTGAACAGCCGTGTTGAATAACATGGTCAGTGCGCTGTCCATGTGCAATCCGATCAAAAATCAAACACCCCACGTCCAATTTATACGCTCATTGAGTGGGGAAAAAATATCCAAAATGTGCAGAGTCCATGCCAAAATCCATCTATTGAAGATTTTTATTGGAAAGAGTGAAAATCCGCAGCCTAAATAGACATCCATTGGACATAAAATACAAACCACATGTCGAATTTTGTGCATATTTTTTTTTTTTAAGGCAGGGCTCACAGCAAATTTTGTAAAATCTGATCACTTTGCTTTTACTTCTCTTAACAAATGTCCGCCCCTTGTCAACAGAACCCTGTGATGTGCAAATGATGACATTACAACAGATCGTTCCTGTTATTATTTTATGCTTTGTTTTCAACAGCAGAGCAGTAATGGCACATCCGCCGTCTCCGTGTCCGACTGTCCGTGTTTGCTGGTGAAGTAGCGTGCGGCGTGAGAGAGCGGTATGAATAGGGGTGCGCAAAAATCTATTTCAGGTTGAAGTAATTGATGTCTTGCTGCAGAGAACAGCTCTGGGTAAAAATAGGCTGCCTCAGATGGTGCAGGAGAAAGGTAATTAAGAGATAAAAAGCAATGAGCATCTCTGTTACTCCAGCGCACATCGAAAATACAAACACTCATTTCGTGTGTCTCCAAACTTAGCAACAGGGAAGGGTGGAAGATGGGCGACTGTCATTGTCGGAGCCGTGAGCCTATCTGACGACACATGTTGTTCATTACGAGGAGAACATAGAACGGGGATTACGTGGAACGCTCCCATGTACATCTGCTGTAAAATCCTCAAACGCTTTCTAATCATCGCCTTTCCGTTGCATCCTTATTAGATTTGCATCTCTTTGAAACGGTTTTTTAATTAGTCTGGCTGCATTACCTCCCATTACCCCTGGAAACTGTCCCTTGACTCCCATCAGTTTTTTTTTTTTGCATCGCATTCTTATTTTTTAATTTTTAACTACATTTTGAGGCAATGCTACCTGTTGAGATGCTTCGAATTTATGTAAATCATAGCGCACCTCTGGAGATCCCCACTACCGTCAGCATCCTCCTTTAAAACTAAGGCCGGCGTCACACTGCCGAGTTTGATGCGAGTTAGTCGCACGACTTTCTCGCATCAACACCCGACACGGCCGCCCTCTCTCGGACCCGAGTGTGCAGCTGCATGTATTTCTATGCCGCCATGCACTCGGGTCCGAGAGCGGGCGGCCGTGCCGGGTGTTGATGCGAGAAAGTCGTGCGACTAACTCGCATCAAACTCGGCAGTGTGACGCCGGCCTAACACCAAATTCTGATAGCGGTGATTTTTGGGAAATGTGCAGCAGCGAGAGGTTTATATCTGTGCTTTAGGTTCAAATCGTTTTGACGATTGGGCAAATTTTGTTTTATAGGCCACCCACATCTGGCACTTTTGAGGTCAATGTTCAAACCACAGACAAGGATTTTAGGGCACAGTGCACACCTGACCTGCATAGAGACGCATATCAGGTGTACATGCTGTTGTATGCTGTACGTTCTCTTCTCAGTGTGCGCACCTGATAACTGCTTCCTATAGCTGCTTCCTATAGCATCACCTTAGCGGCACACTGGGAAACTCCGCCCAAGAGCAGCACACTGGGAAACTCCGCCCCTGAGCAGCACAAAGTGATCCCTGCAACCTATGAATAAAATCTACTAAGGAACCTCATGCTATGCAGCCATGTAAACAAATATCTTTTCACCCTGGCCAAAGCGTCGTCTTGGAACAGAAGGTGGCTTGTTCTATTCCAAAAGCAGACTTTGAGCTGAGAGAAAAGAGATTTTGTACTTATTCACATGTGACATGTGTCACATTGTAGAAGGATCATCTTTATTCTCATTTGCACAAGGAAAGACTAGAAGCAATGGGATGAAACTGAATGGGAGGAGACACAGATTAGATATTAGAAAAAACTTTTTGACAGTTAGGGTGATCAATGAGTGGAACAGGCTGCCACGAGAGGTGGTGAGTTCTCCTTCAATGGAAGTCTTCAAACAGAGGCTGGACAGACATCTGTCTGGGATGATTTAGAGAATCCTGAATTGAGCAGGGGGTTGGACCAGATGGCCCAGGTGGTCCCTTCCAACTCTACTATTCTATGATTCTATGACATGAGGCCCACTAATGGACATCTCCTTTTAAATGCCCCACCAAATGCTGCATTGCATTAAAAAAATTTTATATAATACTTACCTGCTGCGCCTACACCCACTGTCCCCTCTGAGCCCTGTGTTTCCCGCCAGTCCTGTGACATTAATAAAATTGTGGTGTAATGGCTGCCCTGGATCGGCAGGGGACACAGGGCTCGGATCAGATGGAAAGTGATGCTAGAGGGACTTGCCAGCTCACCTGGAGTCAGGTGCACGAGTTTGATACGGCAGCAAACGGAGAAATCCGGCACTGTTACGTGGTTGAAAAAATATAAAAACACCTTTTATCTTACAAAAAGATTAAAATTAGCACATGGAAAAAAGAACAAATCTGAAGCCTTTCAAACACCATATGTGCTCTTAATCGTAGCATGGCCGGAAGGTGCAGGAGTATATAATTTTTCAGTTTTCTGGTTGTACTGTAGTTTTCTCGCCTCCCTGAGTCCAGTGCTGCCTCTCCGTCGCTGTTCCAGTCTCTGCTTACGGGCTGCAGCGGTGACCTCATGGCTCCAGCACTCATCTGCAATCAATCACTGACCTCAACGGCTGTGCTCACTGATTGGCTGCAGAGGTGATGTGCGCTGTCGTCATGATGCAACTACTGCAGTCCAATAACAAAGACCAGAGCAGCGGTGTAAAGGCAGCACTGGACTCACAGAGGGTAAGTAACATCCATATTTATTATTTTGACTCTGCATCGGGCTTTAGCGACCAGAAACCTATACAATGTCTAATCGAGGGCCAGTAAATTTAAGGGGACGTAAGACTTTTGTGATCAGTTGCTTTCATTCACCGTATGGTGCGGACCGCCCAACACGCGTGGAACTTTATGGCCAAACGGGAAGGAGGCAGCGCACAAACACTGGATCAATATGCTCGATCGCGGGCTTCGGTGAACAATAGTTTATGTGCCGATTTGATGAGATAAGGACAAGGATATATAAGACGGAGCCAGATAGACTGAGTGTAGGAAGACTTGGCAGTGGAGCCTGTGGGAGAGAAATCACCCAGAGGACTGGAACTGGAATCAGGTAATTGAATCAGTGAGAGAGAAATAACAACGCTCGGCGCACATTTATTCCAGACTGCGACACAGCAAACTTGTGCTTTTTATTTCCAGATGCTGGAGGTTTATAGATTTAATTTTCATTTCTGTTCTGGTATAGGGTCAGCTCTTGAAATATCAGCGGCAAATGCAACCGTGCAATCAGATATTGGACTATTTATGTTAAGGGCTTTTTCACACAGCTCCATAAAAGTTGTATGAAGACCTAATACACCTTTTGATCCAACAGATTACATCCCTTTACCTTTGTAAAGAGGTATTCATTGCTTTTATGGGAGAAAATTCCAGTACCCAGAGGATTTGTGACCCTATACCTACGTCCCCTTTGCACACACCGTTCTGCCGGACCTTGACATCTTCTTGCATTACTTACAACCTTGAATCCGAGGCACCTGTAGGTTTCCATAGTTCCTATCGGATTTCAGTGGAGATATGGCCACGCGGTTTAGTTAACAATTTGCTCCAGGACTCGTACATTCTCCGTATCTGTGAGTCCCAGCTGCCTCACCAATGTGACATGTCTGACTGACGAAGTGTTGTCCTTGAAGTGCTCAAAATGGGTTATTTCATTCACGGGCGTCTCCTACAGATAGCAGTGACAGATGTTTTGCGGTCAGAGACTGTTTTCAGAAAGTCATTTTACCACCGTTACAGCGGCAGTCACGGACATATGTTCGACTCCATATTTTGAAGATATTCTGCCCTAGAAGAAATTCTTCTACTTATCCAGGACTTTGAATTTAATGACCTATTCTTAAGATGGGTCATCAATATAAGGGGCCTGACGTCTGGCACCTCAGCCAATCTGACGTTGATGATCTCAATATATTGGTCATGGATGACCCCATTAAGATACCCATTTGGTCAAATTCTGTACAAATGCGAGAGAAAAAACCTCTGTGTGTGTCTCTGTGTGATGGTGGAGGGATGAAGAGGTACAGTAAGGCCCCCTAGACTGCTTCATACAAGTCGGAGCTTATACGGAGCCATAACATGCCATGTGCATGCTCTCTAACGTCAGGAGCATTAGACAGCTGTTGGCCGAACTGTCTAATGTTCGGCTGACAGCCATCTTTTCTGACTCCCGATTCACCAGATCGCCGGGCTCAACCATGCGTTCCTGAGTTCTTTATACCAGAGCCGCTGCCTGACTCTTCTGGAAGCTTCTTATCTCGGGAAAAAGTAAAAGGATTGGAAATACAACAGGTCGGACACCTATCTCCCTCGACATCATCTGTCGGGGAAGCCCCCATGGACTGTAGACTTTTGGCTGATCTTGCCACTATGCGCGGGTAGAGATAACTTAATATGTATGGCGGCCTCAAGAGTATGTTCACGCACTGGGGTCAAATGATGGGAAAAAAGCTTATATAACCAGTTGCTAAAGGATGGTATTTTCCATTAATCTTACTGCCTCTTCTGAATTGTTAGGCCACGTTCACACGTTCAGTATTTGTTCAGCATTTTACATCAGTATTTGTAAGCCAAAACCAGGAGTTGAACAATCAGAGGAAAAGTATAATAGAAATACGTCACCACTTCTGTATTTATCACCCACTCCTGGTTTTGGCTTAGAAATACTGAGGTAAAAAACTCACCAAATACCATGTGCATATGGTCTTATTCTGATTTTGATAAACCTTGTGTCATACACAGAACGGCGTGGTTGATAGCGATGCCATCGGATTTAAATCCACTATTTTTGTGCTTCTTTCTATTTGATGTTTCGGGAAAGATGCCATTCAAGTCGAAAATCTGTCGAGTTCTCTCGCTCTTAACACAGCTGGATGTGAGCCAGGCAGTCATGGTTGCCACTTCTGGCTTCTGGAGAAAGTATGTCCCTGGTGAAAGAGTTAATTCAATTAACGACCGAAGCAAACAGCATGTATGAACGCGTTACTCCCTGTATGGAGTAGTGGGAGCCACAGGGGTAAATGACATGTACGCTCCCTTGGTAGATGTCTGAAGTATAATCCTCATGCTCTAAAGGTACTGCCACACTAAGCAATCCCGCTAGCGATCTCGTTAGCGTTGCATACTAATGAGATCGCTAGCGGGATCGTTTCTATATCGCTAAATGCGGCCACATTTAGCGATATAGTTAACGACGCTATCGCCGTTAGCGATCTTCTTAACGACTTTAGCGGTACAAAAGTACCGCTAAATCGCTAAGAAAAGGTGCCACACAGCGATTAGATACTTACCCAGCGGGAGCGCCAGCGATGAAATAGGGTCCGGAGCGATTCCAGCGACGAGCGAGATCACAGCAGGAAGCTCGTCGCTGGAAGCTGCCGCACTGAACAATATCGCTAACGGGATCGCTAAATAGTGACGTTTTTTAGCGATCTCGTTAGCGATATTGTTTAGTGTGGCATACCCTTAAGTCTAAACCTTAGGATTGGACGACTCAGACATTTTTTTTGTTTGTTTTTTTTTTACATGTTGCAGTGTCTCTTTTTTTGTTTCCTCTAGAAAATATTGACATCACATTACAGTATTGCCACTATTTGACCATTACTGGTTGGCGAGCAGAAGTGTAGCCTTAAAGAGTAACCATCATTTTAAGATTTTTATTTTCCTAAATTAATAATACACATAAAAGTAAGCACCGTTGTAATATATCTTACAAGAGAAATTTCCTTATTTCTTTTCCTGGATTTTTTTATTTTTTACTTTGAGTTTAGAGGTGAAATCTGTATTCAGTGAATAAGGACTTTCCCTTTACTGAAAAAGGAAATAGCAGTTGCTGCTCATAATATTCTTTGAAGAGGGACGAATGGAAAACACTGGCATCCTGCTACAAGTTCTCTTGAAACTTACACTTCAAATCTATGGTAAAAGAAATAAAAATAAGTGTAGCTGATATTTTAGGAGAACTTGCAGCAGAATATCTGTGTCGGCCTCTAGCTCCTCCCTAGAATGTCAGTGTCTGCCTCTAGCTCCTCCCTAAAATGTCTGTGTCTGCCTCTAGCTCCATCCTAGAATGTCTGTGTCTGCCTCTAGCTCCTCCCTAGAATGTTTGTCTGCCTCTAGCTCCTGCCTAGAATGTCTGTGTGTTCCTCTAGCTCCTTACTAGAATTTGTGTCTGCCTCTAGCTCCTCCCTAGAATTCCTGTGTCTGCCTCTAGCTCCTGCCTAGAATGTCTGTGTGTTCCTCTAGCTCCTTACTAGAATTTGTGTCTGCCTCTAGCTCCTTACTAGAATGTCTGTGTCTGCCTCTAGCTCCTCCCTAGAATGTCTGTCTGCCTCTAGCTCCTGCCTAGAATGTCTGTGTCTGCCTCTAGCTCCTTACTAGAATTTGTGTCTGCCTCTAGCTCCTCCCTAGAATTCCTGTGTCTGCCTCTAGCTCCTCCCTAGAATGTCTGTGTCTGCCTCTAGCTCCTCCCTAGAATGTCTGCCTCTAGCTCCTCCCTAGAATGTCTATTTGCCTCTAGCTCCTCCCTAGAATGTCTGTGTTTGCCTTTAGCTCCTCCCTAGAATATCTGTGTGTTCCTCCAGCTGCTCCCTAGAATGTCTGTGTCTGCCTCTAGCTGCTCCCTAGAATGTCTGTCTGCCTCTTGCTCCCCCTAGAATGTCTGTGTCTGCCTCTAGCTCCTCCCTCCTCCATAGAATCTTAAAAGCACCAACTATCATCTCCTAGCTCAGTAATGGGAAATCTGTCTTTACTGAATACAGATTTTATAGATTTCACCGCTGAACTTAGATTAAAAAAAATAAGTCCAGGAGGAGAAAGAAGCGGATTTCTCTGATAAGATATATTACATAGTTTCTTATTTTCATATGTACTATTAATTTAGGAAATAAAAAATAAAACCGGCTAACTTTTATTATATGGCGAGAAAAGTGTCTGTGACTATTGAAAAATTCCAACATTTTCCATTTAAAATGTTTTTTTTGCCTAATACCAGCATGACCCCTTTGTTATTTCTTTAAAGATTTTTTTTTAGCCTTTGACTTCAGTGGTAGAAAAATGAAAGTCAAGCAAATACTGAAAACGCTTATTTGCCTAGCAGGGATTCTAGCAGGGAACCTTTCCTATGTTGGGCGTTAATTTTTTGGTATTGTCCGTCCTTTATTTCCCGATGTATTCCCCCTTGAAAACATACAATTAGAAGTACCTAATAAAAGTCTTACTAGTTTATTTAACTTGATTTAGTTTTGCGTGGCCCGTGCCCTTTGCCAACGAGCGCAGCCATTTTTGGCTGTAGCAGTGTGAGAACGCGGACTATAACCTAACCACGCCGCTGAGAAAGGCGGCTCCATATCGGTTCACCCCCCTCGGTATGTAGACTATCCATCCATCCAACCAACATGTAAATGATTTTGAACACTATTTACTGGGAATTAAGACTTGATAGTTTGGAGTTTCTGTCCGCCCCCAGAGCTGTAATGTACGTTTCCATGCAGTTCTGATTTTCTGTGACTTTTGAGACGATCAGTACTGATTTTCTGAGTCACTTAGTGGGGGATGACTTATAAAAAAAAACAGTTTAATACAAGAGTGGGTGAAAAATACTTTGTTTAAATGGTAGACTAAAAAAATAAAAGTGTAAAATTTAGAATTAAAAGAGACTGTGCATTTTCTGTGTAGTATGTGATTACATTTTACTATGAAGGTTCACTATAAAATATTAAAGGGTTTTTTGACTATATTGATGATTGATGTCAGACTTGTGGGGCCCATTTTTCTAGAAGCCCCAAAATTCAGCTGTTTGCAGCTCCGGACAAATGTGCACGGAGCCGGAATAGCATCTCTTCATACACTGTATAATGGCCGTTCTCGGATACTGCAGCTCAGTTCCCAATCACTTTAATAGGAGCTAAACTTCAGTATCCTGAAAACAAGTCATGGAGCGGCCCTATTCCCACTCTGTGTGTTGTGTAGATCCTACTGCATTGAGACTTGCAGATAGCTAATGGGTGGGGATGCGGGGTCGGACCCCCATTTATTCTATGGATAGAATCCTGGACATCCCCTTCCAGATCAGGTAGTCTAGTTGTAAAATGGTATCACTGCTTTACAGGTATAAGGATACGTCCAAAGGGGATGTACCTGTGGATTTGCTTGCAGGTAATTTTCCGCTGCAGACTTGGAGATAATTCGTAGTGTATTGCAACACCAACATTGAGGACAAATGCCATGAAATCCCATCCACACAAAGCAGAAATAGATACACACTGAAGGGTGACCGTCGCTGAAGATTTCCAATTCACAGCATGTCAAATTATGCTGCAGATTTTCACTGCGGATTTCACGCTTTGACATCTGCTTCAATTCTCTACCGTCTCTGCAACGCAACGTGCAACAACAAAAAAAGCAAGATTTTAGGATTTTCTGCAGCCGACGACTGACAGCAGTTAACTTATCGTGATCAAGTTCAACACAAGTATCATTATAAAGGAAGCAACTGACATCGGAGGAAAATAAAACTTCTTTCATCCACAAGCATAAAACATACGGGCATGGAACGCAGACCACAAGCTTGGCCATGGCCGTTTCGGTGTACTGAAAGCTTTCTCTGGACTCCTTGTGCGCCGTGCCTTGTGATGAGACCCGAGCAAGAGTGCAGTAAAGCAAAACGGCCATCGTCTAGCTTGCGGTTTTCGTACCATGCCCTTATGTTTTACGCTCGGGAACTGAAGCAATGATATTTTACTGCTTGCGATATTCTGCTTGGATAAATTCTGTATAGCATGATCATATCACGGGGCAACTGGCATGAACAGTCATTAACTTATTATAGTGCAGTACAAGGAAATAGGGTATATTATAATGTAACTTTGCTGATTTGCATTTCTGACAGCTAAAGGCATTGTACTGGGGTCCGTATAAGTTGTCAGCTAGTTATGTTAAAGCTGGAAAAAATATGAAAGCTGTTGTCCGAGAGTTCATGTGTAGTCAGTGGGACACAGGGGAGAAGGTTTCTGATTCCTCTTTTCCCGTCTTATCTCCTATGAAAGCAAAAGGATGAAGTGTTGGACTTTTGATTGGTGGAATCGTCCGACTTTCATCTAATGTGTGTATGGGGACACCAAAAGTGCACAGCTATCGGAAACGAGTGACGGATACAGCAAACAGGACCATCGCTGGCAGGCGATCCATTACCGATCGTCCTGTCAAAATGCCTACAAGGGTTTTTAAATGACCGCCAAACATGTTGCCAATTGGTCGGCATTTAATGTATCTCCAATGTATCGGTAACAGTACTGGCGTTAAACGGGGTCTCTGGTCAAATATTAAATTCAGAAGTGGGCATCCAGGTAGATAAAACGATAAGCATACATGTTCGGCTCCAGTGGTCCCTTCTGGGGTCGGGAGCAGTAATGTCACCAACCACCAGTAACCTAACCTCAGATTGGCTTCTCTTGACCATGCAGCCAATCATCGACTGCAGTGGTCATGTCACTGCTGGTTGGTGACATCACCGCTCCTGGGTCCAGCAGAGACCTCCTGGAATTCCTCCGGGAATGAATATACCGGTATGTTCTTTATTGTTTTATTTCCTCCCTCAACCCCAGGCTCCCAATGCTGAATTTTACTTTCTGATCCCTTTAAACAGAAGTATCTGCCTACATGATCCTATTATAGAGATACATTTATGAATCTTATCAGGGATTAAAGCTTTTCCTAATTCTAGTTATTCCACCTTTTCATCCCCATATTATATATGCGACAGACCATATTATACTATGAAACATAACCCGGCTGCGTTCATTCATTGTCACTTAGCTTTGAACATTTAAAAGGGTTGATTAATCGGATCTGCCGCACTTCGGACAAACACCTTATTATCCTCAGCTCACTCTATTATTTGCTGTTGCCGCCGGATAGCTAGCAACAGGGAGGCTGGCACCGGCGGAGCGTGAAGCTGCTGCCAGCTCAGGAATAGAAAAGCAGATGGCAAACTCGCGCCTATTTTTAGCTGCCGCCAAGCTTGGCAGCTCCTTTATCAAGAGGCTGCTGCCATTAACTATTTTCCTGCCAGTGCTGCCCCAGCCAGAATCTGAAGTGGCTGCAGACTTTGCTTAGTCAGAGGGAAAAAAAAAACGTTAATGTTTTACGAATCCAAGAAAATGCCTACGAGGTGCCCACCGCCAGCTTCTGCCGAACCACTGTGCCAATGCCTGGCCTGATTTAAATCTTTTATTTTATTTTTATTTCCATCTTGCATGCAAATACTCATCAGTACAGATCTCAGAATTGTCCTCTATTGTTTGCATTAGGAAAGCTTTAGCCATATTATTTTTTTTTTCCTTTTTCATTCTGGTGGAAATACACACATCAGCCGGGTGCATTCCCTCCGCTGCTGCCGAGGTATTGTTCGGAGACGCGCTGCTGCCATGGCAACTTGGGCACACGGAATTTTAATTAGCGTGGCCACCGAGGTCTGCCACCAGACGTGAATGTTATCGCGCATCTGTCGACACGTCTTTCACCTTCTCATAGGATGCTAAAGGTCTTTTAGGTATCTCACGTTGCGCACAAGCATCCGAAGAGCATCGGTCTACTGCCCGTCATTCCCGATGACACCTCACATTCCGACACTTTGTGTCATTCCAAACATTTCCTCTACGAGAGAACCACGGAGCTTACAAATAGAATATAATGAAACCGCAGACTATCCAAATCCTTACTACAAGCTGAACATAACGTGATGATTACCAGATTTCTGCAATTCTTACAAACCACATCTTTTTCAGGTGGATTTTGCTCCCCAACCCGCCTGAAAAAGCACTGGCTAAACGCTCAAAAGACTGAACAAATTAATTTCTATCTAAAAAACGACTTGCTGTTTTTATGTGAGTTTTTGTTTTGTTCGTCCAAAGATGACAAGGTTTAAAAGAAGTGACCGGATCATTCTTCAAGCATTTTCCATTCTGAAGACACTCTATAATTTATAATACATGTCAATGGGTCACACTTGGGCTTCTTTTTTGAGCGTTTTGCCAGCATTTTTACATGGAAAAAGAAAACATTAGTGGCTTCTTTATTGTTGAATGGAGTGAAAAAAAAGTCTGCAAAAGGCCTGTAAAAAGACGCTACAAAAATACTAGGAAAACATTAAAAAAAAAAAAAAAAAAAAGCTAATGAAAAAAAATTAAAAAACTTCAGGAAAAAAACTACAGCGTTTTATGAAGTGTCTTCTTTGAATAATTTGTCAGGTTTGCCCACCTAGAAAAAGCATCATGGATCACATTCACTTACCCACATCTTCCACATTGGCGCTCAGTGCTTTGATCTCCATATGATTGATTACTACCTGTGCACTTTACCTACATTTAGCTTTGTATATTGACCTCAACGCTCTGTTTTATATCTTCTACCCAAAAATGTTTCTAAAGGTAAGTGAACTTCATAGCCAAGAATTAAAAAAGGTGTTTTCTTTTGGTTGTCAATACCGTACCCTAAACCAGCTGAGGTGCCAAACATCCCGGTCTCCTTTGCAGCTTTCTTGCCTTGACCCTGGATCTTCTGCTGCAGCCTTTCATGTGGGCACATGATGACTCACGTTTCTGAAAAGACTGGTGTGCGCCAACGCACCTTCTCTTTAGACAAAAAACAGCTGTCAGAGCATTAGGTCCATTTCACAATCTCCCTGTGCCACAACAATAAGGTACATTATGTGCCATTTTTTTTGCAAGGTGATCTTAACAGTGTTCCTTGGCATTTGAACTGACCTGTCTTTTGACCTTGTTTGCTTGTGCTTTTTACATTGTGTTCAGTTACCTCGTAGGGGCTTACACCCGAACTCCTAACAAAACGGGATTCGGACGTATGTGCAGACGAGTCAATAGACTATAATGATGCCAACAACGACTGTGCCCTAAATCTGCTTCATTTTCAAGTGTGTACTCCTACGATGGACACCTGGACGGGGTCACTGAGCGAGAATTTCAATGCAATGTGAAAACACCCCAAGTCCCAAGAGATGTAAAAAGAAGAAAATTTTCAGCAAAATGAGGCCATGCTCTCTCCACTTTGCACATTGGCGCTTACATTCGGAACGCTTTCTGCCTGTACACAGATCGTGTTTGTAGGCTACAATGGTCCTGGCACATTTCAGAAGCGCAGAACTGCTCAGCTGTGCGCGGTTGTCCTCCGATACTGGAGACAGACTCAATAGATCATTCCTGGAGTCCTTCTCTAGTGTCTGAAGAGAGATGTGCTCGGCCATGTACCTCTGCTTCCTTATTTTTATCAAACAGATGGGTTTCTCCACCAAAACAAAACTTGTGATATTTCTCTATGATATCTCAAAAGTTTTGTAAAAGTGTAGTTACACTTTAAATAATAACTCCATACGTCATGGGACATGTGCTTTTTTTTCTCCCAGAATTACAAATTGGCAAACTTTCCTTTTCAGTTTCTTTGATAGTTCTGATACATTCTCCACTATTTATAGTCTCCTTAGAACTTTTGGATTTCTGCCATCTCTGAAGACTTGATAGAAAAAGTAAAAAAAATATAAAAATAAACCCCGTTGAGAATAGCCCATCTCGTACAATTAGTTGTCCCTCTGTAAGATCAGTAGACCATGTTCATAACGTTTTGTTTGTTCTATGCACTGATACACGATTGTGTTTCTTTCATTCTCATTTTTGGATAAGTAAAAAATAACCAAATCATTATAGGAGTACCCTGGTTAAAAAGTTTCAGAAGTAGTGTGGATCATAAGGTGGTGCAAGAATGTTTTTTATGTGTTCCTCGAATTCCTGTGTGATTCTTCACCTTCTGTGACCTGCACTTGGCATAACCCAGATTATCACTTTTGCTCCGAGTGTTCCTTTTAAGGTATTGCTTAGTTTAGTGAATTTATCTACTGTACAGGGAATTCTTAGCTCGTAAAAGAGGGTCCTAATTTCAGGACAGTCATCTAAAATCACAGGCCTGTTATAAAAATAATTTCTCACTTGTCTATTGCCTTACCACCTAAAATATTCTCAGAAAACTGTAAAATAATATTGTTTGCCTTATCAATCACCTAATGCTTTCGTCTTCCACTGGCCTCTGCACCTTTTGCGTTTTCCATCCTGCTTCGTAACCACTGCAGTCATTCACTGGCCGCAGCGATGACCAATGTTTCATTGCTGCAATAAATGATTGGTTACAGAGGATACATGTCCACCCCACTGTGTTGACCAACATGTCATCACTGCTGCCAGTGACTAAGTAAGTTGGCTACAGAGACCGGCAGAGGGAAGCTTTAGAATGGGAACGTAAGGGGTAACGATTACTTATTTTATTTTATTTTTTTTTTATGTTGTGTGAAAACGTTTAGACTGCCTGCGCAATACTTAATTTGCCCTGTAGGAGCGCTGTACAGGAATTGAACACTTGTTGCCAGGTTTGTCTGCAGAGAACAGCTGATAACTGATATTCCTTGCAGAATTGTGTTCCCCATTGTCATCAACTTTTTTTGTGGACCTTTACAAAAAAAAAACTAAACAAAAAAACTTTTTGTTTATCTCCCTTTTCCATGTGATGTTGACCGCTGTCATTATTTGATCACCCTGTCTGTCACCGTATGGATTAATGAAGGGGCGAAGTGACTTCCACACGTTTAGCATTCACAGTCCGAGTTCGGACCAGGATGTCCGGACCTCCCGACCGAAACTCAATACTAGAGGAGGCTGTTGAGTTCACATTAGTAAACTCGTGACAGGTCCAGATATCGCGGTCTGTACTTGAATCGTGAATGTCAGATGTGTGAAAACGTGTATAGATGATGGTGTGAGAGCTGGCCCTGGAGGAATCTGCTTATGAAATATGAATGTTCTATGATGGACGGATTCCCAAAGACTCAGCGTGATGCCCAACGTGTAAATGAGAAGTCAGCAGGTCCCCCAACCAGGAGAACGGCCCCTCTGCCCCTCTAATTATGAGACTGTCCTCTGAACATTGGCAAATTAGCTGGTGGGAAATGTAGCGTGGAGGCCTCCAGGGTAGGAGCTCTTCAAGTCTCTTCGCATGTCATAACATAATTGTGTTGGAAGAAAAAAAAATTGAAAAGGGCGTAATAAAAAGGAAGGAACATAGGGATTTAAAGAATCTGAATATCAATCATATTTACTGTTTTCTATTAAGCCATTAATGGGGGTTGTCCAGCAAATAAAAAAAAAAGATAGAAGAGACCCTCTTCTTCACTGATTCCCTGCAAGTTTCCATTCCAGCCCTTCCCTGGTCCCCGCTGGTCTCTAGTTCTTTTCTGTTTCAGACCATCTTGACCTAGCCCAGCCCATGATTGGCCTCATGGGCATTTCCCGTCCTGTCCATCAGTCTCTTCCAATAGATAAGTAATTTTCTCACGTAAGGTTTTTAATTCGACAAGTCTGACGGACAGGGCCGGTCACACGCCACTCCACCAGACGCCATTGTATGGACTGTAGATCGGTGCAGTCTCTGAGGAAAGCTGCAGTAACGAGCCGGAGGAGAATCGGTCATGCCTATATAATAAATGCCGCAAGATAACACATCTGATATAGTAACGATAATATGGCCGACATCTGATATTGGCTGCATCCGTCACCAACAGATTTATTTTTTGCCATTGTACACAATTGAATTAGCAATGTGAACAGTCATATTTCCTATAGGACTCTAATACTATTGTTTCATCATGGGGAGCAGGAATCATGAACCTTTAGACAATTAAAGCTCTTTAAAGGCTGTGTAAAACTTCACACACACACTTTTTTGTTTGCTTTGACATGCAAAGTTAAAGGGGTAATTTCGTATCCCAATATGTAGTAGGTGTTATAATAATATTAGCAATTACTTCCAATTAGAAATATAGTATAGTTCTTCTGATTCGCTATGTCTCTTATCCCATGTGCAGGACATGGCAGTAGCTTAGATATCCATGGTTGCTACCACTCATATAGTGACAGTTAATTGGCTGTTAGTGGTCATAACCATGGATACCTAACCTACTGCAATGCCCTGCACATGGGGTAAGTGACATATCTAATCAGAAGAACTATACTAAATTTCTAAATGGAGGTATTTGCTAATATTATTGGTGTTACATGTACTACTTATTGGGATAGGATCTTGGAGATGGAAATACCCTTATAAGCAACTTTCTAAATAGTTTTCATTAAAAATTGTCTACCATTATGCTTCTGCAGAACATCTTTCATCTAGGTGTGTGTGGTCTGTAAATGTGTTACAAATTCATCATTGCTCCTGATTTTGATGACTCTCTATGGTCTCCACTTCCTCATCTTCCAGTGTTAGTGACACATGAGTTCCACAGTACAGACTGCAATTCTTACAAAATATGAAAACAAGGAAGAAATGTAAAATCTGATTTTTTTAGTCATATAAAAAGTATTAACATAAATGTAAGAACTAGAACAAATATTTTCACATATTCTTTATCTACACAGTTTGTTTATTTGGTGTGAAACATAACAGTAACAAATATAAACCTTTTTTTTACATTATTTTTGTTTAAAGATTTTTGTTTTTAGAAATTACACAGTAATTTCTATGTACCTCAAAGAGGTACTAAAAAATACTATTTGACATCCATAAAACAGAGCATCAGACAGGCATGTTAGTGATAAATTAAAAAGTTATGACCGCTAAAAAGCAGAGGTAACGCACATGTACAATACCGCTGCATCGACAGAGAGGGGACAGAAAACCGAAATCTTGTGTATAGTGGCGGTCCCTGTGGTCAGGCTCTGACTAGTGATGGACCTGCTTGGATAAGGTGTTATCTGAGCATGCTCTGGTGTCAAGCTGCTTCATGACTCGAGGCTGATCGACAGTCGCAACACTTGTAGGGATTGTTTGTTTGTTAAACAATCCCTTCATGTGTTGAGCACTGAAGCTGCACAGACCGGGAGCGAACAGTGTGCTCCAGCTAGCTTCTGAGCAGCGCTCACAAGGTCTGTTAGAAAGACTTCGGCCACCTCTGCTAGTCTGCAGGGGTGGTCTGTAACTTAGCCTATGAGCAGTAAGCAATAACATTTTTTTTTAAATGGCTTCTTTCTTGAGTACAGGGAGGATTTTTAAAAACGAGTTACTTATTTTGTAGCAACACTTTGCACTTTACATGAAAATAGCCATTTTTTTTCCAAATCAGTGATTCATTGTGATAGTTTACGTACAGATCAGCAATAGTTCAGCGCACAATTTTTTTTTCCCTTGCTTTCCCACACGTTTGCTCTGACAAGTACTAAGGCAGACAGCTCGCTCCTTCCGAACAATGTGCTGCCGAGAACAAGCGTGAAGCTCCTTAGCACAAGTAATTGACACCTTCTACAGGGAACTGTGTCTCAAGCCAGCAGACGGAACTGTAAAGAGGAAAACAATATGTCAGCGGATCAACATGAAGCATTTTCTGCCTGAAAATGACGGTAACTCAGGTCTCATCTGATTCAATTATGAAGTTTGCGTTACTTCCAAATCGCTCCATATTTCCAATAAGTCTTTTTTTTTTATAGTACATCGTTTTTATTTTATGCATTTTTTTTTCTTTTGCGCTCGCAGTCCAATAATCTAGATTTAGCGTTCCTTATATATTACATTTTTATTAGGTTAATTCATTTTTTTATTTTATTTTTGTGAGCCTCATAACTGCAAATCCCACATTTCCAAGACCAGAAATCATTTATAATTTTATGTTGTTGCTGTTTCTCGTAGCTTTATTATTATTTTTTTTTCTGTTTAATACTTTTGCCTCGGGGCATTTTCTGCTAACGTGTCAGGTTTTGCATAGTTAATGCAGTACAGACAGACTGATTATGTCTTCACTATTATTATTGACATCATGGCGGTTTATACATTTTATGGTTTGTTTTTATACTCCTATAAATGCCTTTAAGATATATTTTAGATTATGACTTTTTTATGGGGTTTTAAACTTGGCGATACCTTTTTTTTTTTTTTTTTTTTTAGGCATACTGGTAGCAAGTGTTCCTTTCCACTGCAGCCCCCCGCAGGGGAAGTGAAGCATTACACGGTTCTCGTTAAATTTAATTCTCTTGTTGGTGTTGTGCACAGACATGTGGTGAGATGGGATGATACCTCTTAGCCACTCTCTGCTCTGCCTGATGAATGAGAATCCTAAAAATGTCCTGAACTTAAAATTTCTAAATTGTTTGGAAAATGAGTTCTCCAAAGCAGACAGCCCGTTTATAAAGGTTCAATATCTTTATCCAGTAGCATATGCCGTTAGATTACGATCAGTGGGAGTCCGACATCCAGGAACCCCCCAAATCTGGAGATTCATGAAGAGAATATTCTTTTCACTATTTTGCCCGTACATAGCGGAGCCCGAATTCCCCACTGTGCGGGGAACAGTAGGATAGCCCTAATAAAGAAAATTGGACTGGCCCAGCAAATTGGTCGGTAGCCACTGGGCAAGGAAAAGTTAGACCAGGGCACAATGTTGCTTCTTTATTTCTCAGGATTGGTAAGTGCTCAGAAGTCAGACCACAAATGCTTATAAAGAGATGGAAAAATCCCATTAAACATGTAATTTTTTTTTATTAGGAGCATAATTTTACTTATACATACCTTCAAATTCAGTAAATTCTGACTGCTTGCAGCCTCCACTAGGGGGAGCATAGGAGCTCACAACATACATATGCTCTTAAGGGGAACCGGTCACCAGGTTTTTGCTACCTAATCTGAGAGCAACATAATGTAGGGACAGAGACCCTGATTCCAGCGATGTGTCACATACTGGGCTGCATAGTGTACTTTTTATAAATTCACATCAGAAGTGGATGATCACTAGAGCAGGGTTCCCCACGCCAGTCCTCAAGGCCCACCAACAGGTCATGTTTTCAGGATTTCCTTTGTATTGCACAGGTGATGCAATTATCACCTGGGCAATACTAAGGAAATCCTGAAAACATGACCTGTTGTTGGGCCTTGAGGACTGGCGTTGGGGAACCCTGCACTAGAGGACTATTAAACCTGCTGCCAGGTAGTCCAACCCCACCCCCAGAGCTGATTGGCAGCTTTCTGCTTATGCACAGTGTACACAGAAAGCTGCAAATGGTGGTATGGGTGTGGTTAGACAGAGTTCAACATTCAGAGAACTGAAAGATCTGCAACAGATAAAACGGTGATTGCGTCAAAACTACAGAAAGCAGCCCAGTAAGTGACCCATCGCTGGAATCAAGGTCCTTCCCCTACATCCTGCTGATCTCAAAAGGCGTAGCAAAAACCTGGTGACAGATTCTTTTTAATTTCTAGCCTAAATCTTAAAACTACATAATGTAAGACGGTACTGTACATCAGTACTTTGTTGCCCTGGAAATCTCGAATTGTGTTCACAAGTTTTTGGAAAACGCTTCCTAAATGCATGAAAAATGTATTTTTGCAAATAAAGGACGTGGCCATAGCAATTGGATCGGCGCTCGCGTATCTCTGTCTACTGGCACATTCGTCAGAACTCTGCAAACCGCATCGATCCATCGTCCCCGATGTTTGCAGTCTTAGCGGCCGCACATCCAGTGGATGATGGGGTGATTTTTAGCCCTGTATCAAACATGCGACCAGCCAACAAATGGTTGATCAGTAGGCCGGTTTACACGAGCGATGATCAGGTACAAGCCTCGCTATGGACGTTTGTTCTACCAATCATCTTTCCTTGTAAAAGCGTCTTTAGTATTTGTAGAATATTCGATATCTTAGAAGTTAGGAGACTTGTATTTGCGTTAAAGTCTACTACTGCAGTTTCTCACCAGAAATTGTTTTTGCAAATTACGACTAAATCGTTCCAGTCCGTAAAATGTGACATTTCTATAAGACGGAGCAGAGACCGCTCAATGAAGGTGTCGCTTGTCTTCCCTTCTCTTGCTTCACTGGGTATGAGATAATTCATCAAGGACCACTGAGTATTGCCGGATTTATCATAGAGGCTTGTGTAGATAAGAGACGATAACAGCTGCGCCTTATGTTGTCTTACCAGGATTCGGCCCAAGAGAGCGTCATCAAAAGAGACATCCACCGCACGTTCCCTGCACACGATTACTTCAAGGACACGGAAGGGGATGGGCAAGATTCTCTATACAAGATTTGTAAGGTGAGACGTTACTTTTGCGAAATTTTGTCCAAGGCGATTGATCGCCTGCACCGACTTTACCGATGACCACGGGATTTGTGCATCTTTAAAGAGACTTGCCGGGACATTTCTCATTTGATTGATTGAGTTTCCATTGTAATCTCCGGCTTACCTTAGCATATCTCCATTATCCATCTACAGCACTCCGGGGAACGGTTCCTCATGATAGCATTTTTCACATCAGATGCTCACTGCCGAGTACACGGCACATAACAGATGTGTGCATGTCCTGGTCTAAGGGTGCGTCTAACAACAGCAAAAGTATCACATAAGAATGATAATGGGAAATATAGATTACAGGGAACATTTTCTGTGACTGCTCCAGTGGACATTTCTATGAATTAGTAATATCAATTTCATTTAAAAAAATAGGAATATATCAAGACTATATATATATATATATATATTATATATATAATGGAATTGATCTAGCTGCTTATCGTGGTGACACACTCTTAAAGGGAATCTTGTCAGCAGGAATTCACCACCCAAATTATTTATTTGTGCAATGTGCATGTAACTCTTTCACAGACAAGCCCAGCAATACTTTTACATGACCAGCTCCTCTGTTACTGAGAAATCGGCATTTGTATTGATGTGCAAATGAGGCTGAATATTTGAAACCTCCGTCACTCCAGCTCTATTCCTCGCTAGCACTTGCTTCCTCCTGCCCCATTTTTGCCCTTTTAGTTGGTTACACTGGTGGCTCATATGACCCCGCTGGTATCAGCTCTTACCACCAGCCTTTCTGTCACATGTTAGTAATAGTGGACAGCACAGTGAGGGACCGGATGTTGTACAGCGGGGGCGAGAGGTCCCTCCGGTGTATGACATACAGCTTCTTTCACCCGTGGGTCGGGGAGCAGTATGTTATACACTGGGGGTCAATGGTACAAAATAAAAAACTGAATGTAATGATTAAAGGGGCTATTCTGGACTTTACAGTTGATAACCTTTCCTTAGGATAGGTCATCCATCTCTGCTTGGTTGGGGTGTCACACGCTGCACCCCCGCCGATCAGCTGTTACAGGTGTCGGCGCCAGCCAGAACTGTTCATTTGCTGAGAAGCACAGAACAGCTCAATCAACAGAATAATGGCCGCAGTCAGGTACTGTACATCGACCCCCTATTGATTTAATTAGGAGGCAAATGTGCAGTACCCGGCCGCGGCCACTCTACAGTCGATGGAGCTGTGTATCACCGCAACTGAGCAGTTCCGGCCGACACCAGGAACAGCTGATCCCAGGGGTGTGCCGGGTGTCACACCCCCTCCGATCAAACATTGATAACCTATCCTAAGAATAGGCCATCAATCTTAAAGACCCTGGACAATCCCTTTAACAGCTGTGTCCCAATACTTTTGTATTTGCCCAATTTTTGCCTTCCAAATTAACAAAGCTACTGATATATGTGCTATGAGCGATGCAGTCCTACGTTAGCTGATGTGGTTGTTTGTAAATCATTCATTTTATTTTTAGTCTTCTGCTCAGAGCTCGTCAAAATAAGATAAAATTGTGCAAAACCTGAGCATTTCGTGGTGCGCCTTGTGTGTGTTATACAGGGAGGCGACAGGTTGAAGAAAATAAGTGAAGACCCGCAGGATGACAATTGTTAGTCATTCATCCGCCAGAAATAAATTCTTGTGGATCCCTTTGTGCTGATCACTCAGACCTTTGCTTTCTTTTCCAGGCGTACTCTTTATATGACGAGGATATTGGCTATTGTCAGGGCCAGAGCTTCCTAGGTGCGGTGCTGCTGCTTCATGTGAGTAACAGGCAATGTGATTCATGCAGCGGGGGAGGCTTTCCAGCATCTACAAGTGATGGGAGACTGGAAACACTGAGACATTGCCGAAGATTAACTCCTAACATATTGCACTCCTTCTAGTCCGGCACATGATTTATGCTTTTTGTGAATAATGTTTGGTTTTGAGCGGCGATTTGCTTAAAATGTGTAAATATAGCATGATGGGATCAGTACCGGCCCATAGTGTTATCATCAGAAAATGTCCGATTGTTTTCAACAGGTTTTTGTGCTTAAAAAAAAAATTTCAATTTTTTTGTTCATGTTTTTTCGTTAAGAGTTTTCAGCAGGCTCCGTATCATCAGAGTCAGGATTACAATGACAGGTTCCCCCTCTATACACAGCTGATGAAACAGGATCCACCAATCGCAATAGCTGATGTCACAGCTCACCACCTCCCTCTCCCTTCACAATGACCTTTGCACACGCTCATTAGGTGCTTCAGTAAAAATAGACAGTCTGTTCGTTGCTGCCAATGTATATGTAAATTTCCTGAAAAACAGGAACCGATTCATCATTTGTGACTTATCAAAAGTAACTTTTCTCTCTTTGTCTTATGTACACGCTGAGGTTTTTTTTTTACCCAAGTTCTTCAAAATGAGGCATGCAGTTTATGCATTTGATTAAAAATAATTGCCTTTTTCCCTATTCTCACCATTTTTGTGATTTTTTTTTTTACATTTTTTTTTAAAGCAACAACAGTCACAAATGCGTTAAAAATTCTAAAAAAAAATTGTGCTAATTTGAAACCAGAAACCTTACTCTATGAGGGGGGACCGAAGTGAGATGCACCCAAAAAATTCAACATTTGGTTAAAGTTTAATTTTATGAATCCATCTAAAACATCTGAATAAGCAAAGTTGCCGAGGGGAAAAGAAAGACTTCGAAAAGAAAGAAGACGTAAAAAGTGGCACAAAACATTTAGAAAATAATATGAAAACACTAAAGCCACTAAAAAGGAGTAAAATACTCCAGAAAAGCGGAGAAACAGCAATGATGACGCAGAGCCTTTAAGTCTAGAATAGCTCTTTGTGGACACTGAAAATCCGAAATTTTTTTGAAATATTCTATTAAAATAGAACATTGGCAACATATAAAAAGAAAAACACCTTTAACATAAAACCCTGATTTAAACAGTGGGTCATTATTTGATGATACATTCCTTTAAGAAATATCGTAGATCACCTTGGAGATGTCTTGATTTATGTCGCTGTCTTATTGCTGTGGAATTGTATCAGTTTGTCTTAGTTAATCCTATGTGGTCTTTGTAGCAAAAGATTTTCCCAACCAAATCACAGTAAAATAATTAGTAGAAATTCACCATCACATTATACCCTAGGGGAAACGGTTTTTATTTATTATTTGAATATCTGTATTTGAGGCTAAAGATAATTTTTTGCAATTGGGGGAATGCCTGTCCAGTAGCGATGAACATGGTCAGGATAACGTCTTATCCGAGCACATTCGCTCATCGCCACTGCTAAGTCGTAAGTGGTCAGAGGAGAATCTCCCTTGAGGTCGAGGTTTCCAACCTTGGTTCACGCCATCTTTTCGATAAAGATGCGTAGGGGTTGTCCACCTTAGTTGCATGTATTTGGAGCTAGAAATCACTTTTTGGAATTGGATTTAGTTAAAAATGTTGCACAGTTTGGCTTTTACAGGCTCTTTGTTTCCCGGCATGTTTAACTTTGATGTGGTCCGTTTAACTTGATTGGTCCGTTCACTTGTGTGTCCGTTCAACTTAGATGTGGTCCGTTCAACTTAGATGTGGTCCGTTCAACTTAGATGTGGTCCGTTCAACTTAATGTGCCTTCAATTTGATGTGGACCGTGGGGATAGGATTTTGAAGCTGGGAATACCCCTTTAACTCATTCTATAGTCAGCAATAATCAGTGCAACCCTCCAGGGTACAAAAGTCAAACAGTGCAATTTTTTTTGTAATAAAACCCACTTGCAAAAATGTTTTATTTTTTTGCCCGAATTACATGCATTTATTTATAAACGATGACTGTCATCGTATCCATATCCTTCAGAAACAAGCTTTTCATGTAAAACTGGATAAACCACTTTAAATTTCCTTCTTTAAGTGCAGTTGTATAATTGGATAATTTCCTATACATAGCCACCACTTGTTGTTTTACCCCCAGTTTAGGAGCTAGTGTTCTTTCTTTCCCCGGCCGATTTGCCTGTTCCCTGCACGTTTAAGTCTTCTTTGTGTATGATTTTTTAATTGGACTATGAAGCGAGATGCTGTTAGGACTGCTGACAGAGAGAAAAGGAGCTGTGTCTGAGAGTTTGCCCTTGCATTTGGCACATCCTGAATGTTCCTTTATTTGTATTCAGGTTCTTTATAGATGCAGCTAGTTTATACAGAACACAATCAGCTCTGCAGCGCGGGATATACAGGCGAGAGACACAAAGCTGGCAGCGCTGCCCTGTCTTATTTTCTTTTATTATTATCCCGCTGAAAGCTTTTCTTAGCCGCTATTTAAGGAAATGATCATCTTTGCATAAATAAAATGAAGATATGAGAAAAGTCACAAGTTCTAGGAAAAGGATTAACTAGCTAATCTGAGTGTCGAGAACAAAATAGTATCGGGCTTAGTTGCTGCCTAAGATGTTGGGAGCTGTAGAAGATCATGAGTTTTATAATGCCTAAGATCAGTTATACTTTTTTTTTTTGTTGTTTTTTTTGCAGATGCCAGAAGAGCAGGCATTTTGTGTTCTGGTCAGAATCATGTACGATTATCACTTTAGAAACCTGTACAAGAATAACTTTGAAGATCTGCATTGCAAGTTTTTCCAACTTGAGCGCTTGCTGCAGGTGAGTTTATGCAAAGTGTCTTACATCTCAAGCTCCTAGTGATAAACTACTTAAATTGTATTAATTCAAAAAAATGTCCTTTCATTTTGCTGCTGTATAGTCTGTGTAACTACTTCACATAACTGGTTGTTCTGTTGCGTCTGACATAGAACTGCGCTTTCTACACTCCATCATCTTCTCTAAGCATTAAAGATCGGAGGAGGAAAAAAATGCAGGTCAGAGTGTGGAGAGGAGGGAAAGCATTCAAGGAGGGAGGTACTTACACAAGCTGTACGTAGAGAAAGCAGACAGAACGCTGGGGAAGTGGGTAAAATCACACAAGTTGTGTACTAGTATACAGGAAGAGAACCCAAGGCAGACTTTGCATGAAGATGAAAGGGGAATTAAACTCCTATATACTGTATCTGTGTGTATTAAAACAATGGAGAAGAAATCTGTTACAATATATACAAAGTAAAATCGGTACAGAAATGAAATTCTGTTGACATATGAAAGCTAGTAAAGACAACAGCATCCTGGATGCACAACCTTTGTATGTAGCATATATAATGGAAGGGACCTGTTTTGTAGAGATCTGATGTGCCGGCCATGAGAAAGCTAGTGTACAGATTTTTAGAAGTGCACTAGAGGCATGTGGATAGTTTCTTATAAGTGCATTAACATGCCCCCTATGCCCTTCCAAGCTGATTTGTTTTTGCGCTAGATTTCTCATGACTGGCATATCGAATCTCTAGAAAATAGGTATTTTTGTTTTTACTCAGGGACAAGCCCCTCTTTAGCCATACCACTATTTCCATATTTAAAAATGTGCCGACAGTCTCGCTTTCAATATTTAGGTCAGCAGGATTTTTTCTTCTTTTTTTTTTTTTAATACCACCCAAACAAGCTCCATAGAGTCTTCAGATTATTTCCTTCCACTGCTAGAGAAAAGGCAATACATTCAGCACAGCAAAAACCAGCGAAACCGACGTTCATTTGCATTATTTTTGCTCTGGGGCTGCTGTTTATTTAACTCACAGAGGCAGCACCCCAGAGCGAGCATGAAGAAAATGAGAGTTGGCTGTAATTTGCATTCAGCTTGCAGTGATTTCCATTGCCCCTGTCAAGCAGGGAGGACACAAAACAATACGCACATTTTCTGCACATAAAAAAATAACTTCAAATGTTCTATAATATTATTCATATGGTCTAAAAATGTCTGATTTGAACTTCTCACTTGTTTAATATTAAAAACATTGCAAGATCTATCGACCCCTGGTAGGATAAGTGCTAAACTGTAAGCTCTACGGACAAGTCCTACTCATTTTATTTAATTGTTACCTTTTTATTTGTCTATTTATACAATGCTTTTTAAGCAGAGTGCTATCTTTCGTAATAACTTCAGTACTAGGTACCAGTCTAGAGCGACAAGCTGTTGCGGCCACTTTGGGCTGCTTGTACCACTATACAGTGGCTAACATTTTATATTGATGTGTGCTTCCACAAAATATGTCTAATCCTAGAAATTCAATTTTTCTTGCCTTGTGAACACTGATGAGCATTTTCTTCTATTTTCAAACAGATCAGCGGGTGCTCTGACTTCAATAGTGGCAGATGGGATTCATAACCGTGGAGTTCTTACGCGTA
Organism: Oophaga sylvatica; assembly: GCA_033576555.1. NCBI lineage: Eukaryota > Metazoa > Chordata > Amphibia > Anura > Dendrobatidae > Oophaga > Oophaga sylvatica. The sequence goes on along the minus strand of JARQOD010000009.1, from coordinate 93,306,606 downwards.
TAGTAACCAAAGGCCCAAAAACACATTAGACTAAACTTAGTACAAAACCACTGATATTGGCAGGGTCGGCCAGCAGTCTGATGTGAATTGGAATCTGAAGGTTCCTAAAAAGATAATGTCTGGGGAGGGAAAGAACAGGCCTTTTGAATTTCAGTGGACGATCCTCTTCTTCTCTGTGAGAAAAGCATCTGCCAAAAGAGTCTGGAGGAGGAAGCGGATCGAGGAGTGAGGAGGAGAAGATGGATGAGGAGGCAGATGGAAAAGGAGGAGGAGCGGATCGAGGAGTCTGGAGGAGAAGGAGACGGAGCAAGGAGTCTGAAGGAGGAGGAGGCAGATCGAGGAGCCTGGAGGAGGCGGATCGAGGAGCCTGGATGAGGAGGCGGATCGAGGAGTCTGGAGGAGAGGAGGCGGATCGAGGAGTCTGGAGGAGGAGGAGGCAGATTGAGGAGTCTGGAGGAGACAGATCGAGGAGTCTGGAGGAGGAGGAGGCGAATCGAGGAGTCTGGAGGAGGCAGATCAAGGAGTCTGGAGGAGGAGACGGAGTGAGGAGTCTGAAGGAGGAGGAGGCAGATCGAGGAGCCTGGTGGAGGCGGATCGAGGAGTCTGGAGGAGGAGGTGGCGGATCGAGGAGTCTGGAGGAGGCAGATCGAGGAGTCTGGAGGAGGAGACGGAGCGAGGAGTCTGAAGGAGGAGGAGGCAGATCGAGGAGTCTGGAGGAGGAGGCGGAGTCGAGGGGGGGCTGGAGGGAGGAGGAGGCGGAATGGAGGAGTCTGGAGGAGGGAGGAGGAGGCGGATCGAGGAGTCTGGAGGAGGAGGAGGCGGATCGAGGAGTCTGGAGGAGGAGGAGGCGGATCGAGGAGTCTGGAGGAGGAGGAGGCGGATCGAGGAGTCTGGAGGAGGAGGAGGCGGATCGAGGAGTCTGGAGGAGGAGGAGGCGGGTCGAGGAGTCTGGAGGAGGAGGATCGAGGAGTCTGGAGGAGGCGGATCGAGGAGTCTGGAGGAGGATGAGAGAGCGGATCGAGGAGTCTGGAGAAGGAGGAGGTGGATCGAGGAGTCAGGAGGAGGTGGAGGCGGATCGAGGAGTCTGGAGGAGGGGGATCGAGGAGCCTGGAGGAGGAGGAGGCAGATCGAGGAGTCTGGAGGAGGCGGATCGAGGAGTCTAGAGGAGGAGGAGGCGGATCGAGGAGTCTATAGGAGGCAGATCGAGGAGACGGATCGAGAAGTCTGGAGGAGGCGAACCTAGGGGGTCTAAAGGAGGAGGCAGACTGAGGTGTCTAGGAGCAGCGCTCTCTCAGGGAATACAGGAGCTCTCGCTGAGCTGAGTGTACCTGTGTATCGGGGAGTCAGTTGAGATAGCTGTTTGTTGAATGATCACTCACCCGACACTTTCTAATGTGTATTAATGGGCATTAACGCTCTCTGCACATGCAGATTTGAGGTTATTTTTATGTACAGACTTCTAGGTCATTTATGATATGGAATTTTTGGACTTTATTGCAGCCACTGGGGAAAAACAATAGTCTTTCTAATTATCCCCAACATTTCTTTAATGCCATCTCGCATACACCACATACGGTAAATTATTGGGCTAATGGTACGATGCCAGTGCTGGAAGCCTGTAGATTGACAAGCTGTTTTTTTTCTGCAGGATGGGGCTTTATACTGACAGCTCAGTTCTGTACTGTGAAATGGAAGTGTGAAATAATCAGCTCCCTGTCACAAATAAACCCTGGGTACCGTGTCCATAAATATATGCATTTGGTCTCTTGCTGAAGGATCCTTTTGACATAAATAATAGTTATGCCCCTTAGACCGGGATAAGTCATCACCTACTTTCTCACAGGTGAAGCCGAGGACGGTGCACCTTTTTGTACTGTGCGCCAATCACTGATGGACCAGCCAGAAGGAATGTCAATCATGCAAGAAGGGGCTGACTAGCAAGATATAGCTGGCATCCTGGGCTCCTCTGACATGTAATAGGACCTGTGACATATGTTATGACGCCACAGAGCCTAGTAAATGCCCAGGTGGCCAGGTTGAGGATGTCTTCCCCAGGAGTGAAGTGTGATCCCTCCGAGAACTGACTAGGGCAACGCTAATCTTTTAGCTGAAATGCAGTATGAACCAGTAGTAGTGCTTTAGTGGTATAAAAGGTCCTGACTCCTGACTTTTCCTTTTAAATCCTGGTAACCTCTTGAATGGTGTTTATTTTTGCAACAAACTGTTACATTGTATCTTTCCATTATGATTTGTTTACCCTGGCGCTCCCTGATTTTCCAGGGGCTGTTGAGTCGATACTATGGCTCCTTGGCTAGTGTTTGCTCTCTCTGTGTTTGTATATTAAATATTTGTGTATACATATGCAGGCGGACAGCCCAAGTGATGCTACTGTCAATATTACTCTAAAGTTTGCCTTTAAAATAATGGCCATCTGTTTCCTCATTCTCCCATTCTGCATAGCAAACAGCCCGGATGTCACTGTTGATATTTTCCAGCGTAGATTTTTAGATTTTTTTTTTATGCGAACAGTGTTTACTCCCAGATTTTTTGATAATGCACATGCCAAATAAAAAGCATCATAATTTTGTTATTCTTATTATGCCATGTCTTTTCAGAAAGGAAAAAAAATAATCAACTTGTTGTCTGATATTTGCCATGCTTCTGAAAACCTTAGCAATCTAAAACGTTGGCTATAAAATCATATTGAGGGCTGCGTCAGCCACAGCAAAAGTTGCTCCATCTAGAAGATTCAAGGGGGAAGGGGAGAACTAATCAAAACAACCCTATTAGAGGATTATTCTCATCTCACTAGGTTATTGTGATCAGTAGGGGGGCTGGGGTGTCTAAACTTTTGGGACTTATAATGATCTAGATAGAAAATTCAAACAACGAACGTTTGCAATATCTATCCATTCCCATCTGCAGCTCTGTGGATATGTTAGTGGTTATCTTTAATACCATTGTGCTACTTTTCAGTCTGCAATCCTTATTGATTTTCAGACTCCCTGATATGCACTTTGAAGTCTGATCTAAGTTTCAGACATGTCTCTTGTAGTATTGTCTCTCCCTGTAATATAGGCTGGACTTGAGGCCCTGTGTGTATCCAGGGTGTTGTGGTCTTCACTCATATATCAGCACAGCTTCTATCTTGCACTTATTTCTACTCCACATGCTTTACTCCTAAATAGCCCTCCCTGAGACTGTACATGTTTTCTCCCCTCTCCACTGGAGGCCTGTGTACAACTGCCTCCCTGCTGCTATCTCTAACATTGAGAGTAAAGCAGGGAGTGCTGTCAGAACTGAGCAGGAGATCATTATTAGTTTTGCAAAAGCATTCCATTAGATAAGTCTTACAGATGTTTTGCAGCAACAAAACAGCAGAATATTTTTTTAACATAGAGTATTTAGGAAGTTACTTCAGGAAGCAAACGAATGATGACCAAAATCTGTGTAAAAGTGTGCATAGCCTCTGAAGATTTTTTTTTACAGCAATTAACCATTTAAGTGATAAAGAGCATCTACTGCATTAGGATAATCTGTAAAAAGAAATACACATTTGTGCATGTGGACATGTTGTGTAGTTTGTTTGAAGGTGATTCTCAGTCATGTAATTGATTACCTTCTTTCCTCCTTACTGATGCCGGCTGTGTGTTTGAGTAGAACCAAGTGAAAATGGACTGGATGAGAACCCAAACAGGGGAAAAATGTCTGACATACAGAACTGTGCAAAAGTTTTAAGCAGGCGTGGAAAAAAGGCTGCAAAGTAAGAATGTTTTTAAAATAGAAGTGTTAATAGCTGTTTTGTATCAATTAACAACATGCAAAGTGAATAAAGAAAAGAGAAATGAAGATCAAATAAGTTTTTTTTTATCTTTGTCTTCAAAACAATATTGAAACTTAATTTCTTCTAGGCACTTGTCACAAAGTTTTTGAAGAAACTCAGCAGGATGGTTGTGCCAAACATCTTAGCGAATCAACCTCAGCTCTTACTTCTGTCTCTTTATGTAATCCCAGAAAGACTGGATGATGTTGAGATCAGGGCTCTGTGGGGCAGGAGCATCACTGCCAGGACTCCTTGTTCTTCTTTACCGTTTCTACATAGACTTAGAAGGATTCAGATAGTCTGTTTTTAATCACGTGATGTCACAGATCTAAAGGAAAAAAATAAGAATTAACTAGGTAGAAAGGCAAAATGAGCAATTGTAAGCACACAGTGCTGCATAATATGATGACTGCAATATACAATGGGTACGGAAATGTTTCACTCTTTCTTCTTTGCAGCCATTTGGTAAATTCAAAAAAGTTCATTTTTTTTCTCATTAATGTACACTCTGCACCCCATCATGACTGAAAAAAAAAAAGAAATGTAGAAATTTTTGCAAATTTATTAAAAAAAAGAAAAACTGAAATATCACATGGTCATAAGTATTCACACCCTTTGCTCAGTATTGAGTAGAAGCACCTTTTGAGCTAGTACAGCCATGAGTCTTCTTGGGAATGATGCAACAAGTTTTTCACACCTGGATTTGGAGATCCTCTGCCATTCTTCCTTGCAGATCCCCTCCAGTTCTGTCATGGTGGATGGTGAACGTTGGTGGACAGCCATTTTCAGGTCTCTCCAGAGATGCTCAATTGGGTTTAGGTCAGGGCTCTGGCTGGGTCAGTCAAGAATGGTCACAGAGTTGTTCTGAAGCCACTCCTTTGTTATTTTAGCTGTGTGCTTAGGGTCATTGTTTGTTGGAAGGTGAACCTTCGGGCCAAGTCTGAGGCCAGAGACTCTGGAAGAGGTTTTCATCCAGGATATCTCTGTACTTGGCCGCATTCATGTTTCCTTCAATTGCAACCAGTCGTCCTGTCCCTGCAGCTGAAAAACACCCCCATAGCATGATGCTGCCACCACCATGTTTCACAGTTGGGATTGTATTGGGCAGGTGATGAGCAGTGCATGGTTTTCTCCACACATACTGCTTAGAATTATCACCAAAAAGTTCTATCTTCAGCTCATCAGACCAGAGAATCTTATTTCTCATAGTCTGGGAGTCCTTCATGTGTTTTTTAGCAAACTCTATGCGAGCTTTCATATGTCTGGCACTGAGGAGAGGCTTACTTCGGGCCACTCTGCCATAAAGGCCCGACTATTGGAGGGCTGCAGTGACAGTTGACTTTGTGGAACTTTCTCCCATCTCCCTACTGCATTTGTGGAGCTCAGCCACAGTGATCTTGGGGTTCTTCTTTACCTCTCTCACCAAGGCTCTTCTCCAATGATTGCTCAGTTTGGATGGACTGCCAGGTCTAGGAAGACTTCTGTTGGTCCCAAACTTCTTCCATTTAAGGATTATGGAGGCCACTGTGCTCTTAGGAACCTTGAGTACTGCAGAAATTCTTTTGTAACCTTGGCCAGATCTGTGCCTTGCCACAATTCTGTCTCTGAGATCTTTGGTCAGTTCCTTTGACCTCATGATTCTCATTTGGTCTGACATGCATTGTGAGCTGTGTTATCTTATATAGACAAGTGTGCGCCTTTACAAATCAAGTCCTATCAGTTTAATTAAACACAGCTGGACTCCAATGAAGGAGTAGAACTATCTCAAGGAGGATCACAAGGAAATGGACTGCATGTGACGTAAATATGAGTGTCTGAGCAAAGGGTTTGAATACTTATGACCATGTGATATTTCAGTTTTTCTTTTTTAATAAATTTGCAAAATTTCTACATTTCTGTTTTTTCAGTAAAGATTGGGTGCAGAGTTTACATTAATGAGAAAAAAATGAGCTTTTTTGAATTTACCAAATGGCTGCAATGAAACAAAGAGTGAAAAATTTAAAGGGTCTGAATACTTTCCGTACCCACTGTATTAAGAGGATAACAATTTTGATAGGAGGAGGAGGAATACTTCTTTAATAGAATTGACTGTATGTTTGGGGTCGTTGTTCTGCTGCAGAATATCCATCATGTAAAACAATCAGGGAGGCGTTTGACTCCAAATATTTTGCAGCTAGACAAAGACCGCAAACATACAGCCAATGTCATTATTAACTATATTCGGGTAAAGAAGAACATGGAGTCCTGGAAGTGATGATTCGGCCCCACAGAGCTCTGATCTTACCTCATCCAGTCTCTCTGAGATTACATCAATAGACAAATGGATCTTCACAAGCGACATCCACAGATGATCTGTGGTTACTTCTCCCAGATGTTTGGAACAACCTCCCTGCTGAGGTCCTTCAAAAACTGTGTAGAAGAAATGGTGCCGTTTTAAAAGCCAAAGTCCACTCACACCAAATACTGATGTGATATAGAATTTATACTTTGTTCATTCTCTTTGCATTTTATTAGTTGATAAAATAAACTATTACAGTTTTCTATTTTTTTTTAAACATTTCTGCTTTGTAGCAATTTTTCCGTACCTGCCTAAAACTTTTGCACACCGCTGTATATATAAACACTTACCCATTCATCAATATTTCTGAAGCGCTGGCAATCATCCACCATATTTTCATTCATAAACCCACATTTGGGGCTGTGCACCTGAACGCAAACTGCAGATGATTTTGCCATGATCTAATGGTAGTGACTTCCGTCTTGACTTTAATAGTTGAAAAATACTTAATAAAGTTGAAATATCGATAAACTGTTTCTGCTCCTAAGACTTAGTTTGGAAGTTTAAAGACCTCCTATATTTTATAGCAGCCATACTTATTATCATTCATGTGGTGTCATATAACAATCATCTACTCTTCTTGCTTGATTAGTAGAATGGGGCTGTGGATGATCAGGTTGTAATGGTTCGTGCACAATTACATATTTTTTTCTGTGTTTTTCTGTTTGCTAGGACCTGCTGCCTGACCTTTACTCCCACTTTATGTCGCTGAATTTGGAAGCCCACATGTACGCCTCCCAGTGGTTCTTGAGTTTGTTCACAGCCAAGTTTCCCCTCTGCATGGTCTTCCACATCATGGACCTTCTGCTTTGTGAGGTAGAATCACTTTTATTGTAGTTATGAGTAGTTTTTTAAGGAAAATCTTAAAAATAATATCAACTTAAAATGACATTGCTGTATTTGGTTAACCATTTAACTCTCCCTTAATGTGATGTCTGGAATTGATGATGTTGCTACTCGCAATTGCTTTTTCAGGTTTGCGTCGGCCAGTCGTATCTTAGCGATAAGTTTTGAAAAGTACAACTCTTTGCAGTAAAATGTTTCTAACACGATATATATTATACTGCATGTGTCCTCTCAGTGTGAAATTCATCACTGTCAAGTAACTTTTATACAACTCAAGCAGTGGGAAGTCTACTGTGTACATCACATAGGATACACTGAGACTGCTGTATACACATCACATAGGAGACACGGAGACTGCTGTATACGCATCACATAGGATACACTGAGACTGCTGTGTACACATCACAGGAAACAGAGACTGCTGTATACACATCACATAAGAGACACTGAGACTGCTGTATATAATCCCAATGTTTACACTGAGATTGCTGTAAGTACGTCACATGTGATATACTAAGACTGTGCTGTGTATCACATTGGAGACTGAGACTGCTCTATAAACATCACATAGGATACACTGAGCTGTATATAAATTGCATAGGATACACACAGATTGCTATATATTACATAGAATTACACAGAGACTCTGCTGCATATACAGCACATAGGATACACAGAACTACTGTGTATACATCACATAGTAGACACTGAGACTCTGCTGTGTACATCACAAAGGAGACACTGAAACAGCTCTATTCATCACTTAGGAGACACTGAGACTGCTCTAGTCATTACATAAGACACTGACTGCAATAAACATCGCATAGGAGACACCGAGACTGCAGTATATACATCACATAGGATACACTGAGACTATTATTTATACATCACATGGGATACACTGAGACTGCTGTTTTTACATCACATTGGATATGCTAAGACTCTGCTGTAAACATGCCACATAGTGGACACAGACTGCTGTTTATACATCACATAGAAGGATATCCTGAGCTGTATATACATTGCATAGGATACACGCAGGCTCCTATATATTACGTTGGATACACTAAAAATCCTATATACCACATAGGATACACTGAAACTCTGTTATGTATACATCACATAGGGTACAAGGAGACTGCTGTGTATACATCACATAGTAGACACTGAGACTCTGCTGTTTACATCACAAAGGAGACACGGAGACTGCTCTATTCATCACACAGGACACTTTGAGACTGATATATATACATAACATAGTATACGCTGAGACTGCAGTATGTATCACATAGTAGACACCGAAACTGCTGAATATACATCACATTGTAGACACCAAAACTGCTGTATATATATCACATGGTATATACTAAGAATCTACTGTATATATGTCACACAGGAGAAACAGAGACTGCTGTGTATACATAACATAGGAGACACGGAGACTGCTGTGTATACATCGCTTAAGATATACGGAGACTATGTTCATCATATACAGTCATGGCCAAAAGTTTTGAGAATGACACAAATATTAATTTTTACAAAGTCTACTGCTTCACTTTTTCTAATGGCAATTTGCATATACTCCAGAATGTTATAAAGAGTGATCAGCTTAACAGCAATTACTTACAAAGTCAATATTTGGCTAGAAAATGAACTTTATCCCCCAAAACACATTTCAACATCATTGCAGCCCTGCCTTAACCCCTTCACCCCCAAGGGTGGTTTGCACGTTAATGACCGGGACAATTTTTACAATTCTGACCACTGTCTCTTTATGAGGTTATAACTCCGGAACGCTTCAACGGATCTTCGCGATTCTGAGATTGTTTTCTCGTGACATATTGTACTTCATGTTAGTGGTAAAATTTCTTCCATATAACTTGCGTTTATTTTTGAAAAATACGCAAATATGGCGAAAATTTTGAAAATTTAGCAATTTTCAAACTTTGAATTTTTATTCCCTTAAAACAGAGAAATATGTAACACAAAATAGTTAAGAAATAACATTTCCCACATGTCTACTTTACATCAGCACAATTTTGGAATCAAAATTTTTTTTTGTTAGGAAGTTATAAGGGTTAAAAGTTGACCAGCGATTTCTCATTTTTACAACAAAATTTACAAAGCCATTTTTTTTAGGGACCACCTCACATTTGAAGTCACTTTGAGGGGTCTACATGACAGAAAATACCCAAAAGTGACACCATTCTAAAAACTGCACCCTCAAGGTACTCAAAACCACATTCAAGAAGTTTATTAACCCTTCAGGTGCTTCACAGGAACTAAAGCAACGTGGAAGGAAAAAATGAATATTTAACTTTTTAGCCACAAAAATGATCTTTTACAAACTTTTTTTTTATTTTCACAAGGGTAAAAGGAGAAAATGGACAGATAAGGTTGTTATGCAATTTCTCCTGAGTACGCCAATACCCCATATGTGGGGGAAAACCACTGTTTGGGCACACGGCAGAGCTCGTAAGGGAAGGAGCGCCGTTTGACTTTTTCAAACTAAAATTGGCTGGAGTTGAGATTGGACGCCATGTCGCGCTTGGAGAACCTCTGATGCGCCTAAACAGTGGAAACCCCACAAGTGACACCATTTTGGAAACTAGACCCCTAAGGTACTTATCTAGATCTGTTGTGAGCACTTTGAACCCCCAAGTGTTTCACAAAAGTTTATAATGCCTGGGTGAAAAAAAAAAAAATTCCACAAAATGATTTTTTAGTCCTAAATTTTTGAATTTTCCCAAGGAAATTGGACCCCAAAAGTTGTTGTCCAATTTGTCCTGAGTACGCTGATACCCCATATGTGGGGGTGGAAAACTGTTTGGGTGCACGGCAGGGCTTGGAAAGGAAGTAGTAACGTTTTGGAATGCAGACGTTGATGGGGGTCATGTTCCGTTTGCAGTGCCCCAGATGAGCCTAAACAGTGGAAATCCCCCACAAGTGACCCCATTTTGGAAACTAGACCCCCTAAGGAACTTATCTAGATCTTTGGTGAGCACTTTGAACCCCCAAGTGCTTCACACAAGTTTATAATGCCGGGCATGAAAATAAAAAATCCTATTTTTTTCCCACAAAAATTATCTTTTAGTCACTAATTTTTTATTTTCCCAAGGGTATCAGGAGAAATTGGACCACATAAGTTGTTGTCCAATTTGTCCTGAGTACGCTGATGCCCCATATGTGGGGGGGAACCACTGTTTGGGCGCACGGCAGAGCTCGGAAGGGAAGGAGCACCATTTGACTTTTTCCAACCAAAATTGGCTGGAATTGAGATTGGATGCCATGTTGCATTTGGAGAGCCCCTGATGTGCCTAAACAGTGGAAACCCCCCACAAATGACCCCATTTGGGAAACTAGACCCCTAAGGAACTTATCTAGATCTTTGGTGAGCAATTTGAACCCTCAAGTGCTTCACACAAGTTTATAACGTAGAGCCGTAAAATTTAAAAATCATATTTTTTCCACAAAAATGATCTTTTCACCCGAATTTTTATTTTTCCAAGGGTAACAAGACTCCAAAAGTTATTGTGCAATTTGTCCTGAGTACACTGATACCCATATGTGGGGGTATACCACTGTTTGGGTGCATGGCAGAGTTTGGAAGGGAAGGAGCGCCGTCTCACTTTTTCAACGCAGAATTGGCTGGACGCCATGTCGTGTTTGGAGAGCTCCTGATCTGCCTAAACAGTGGAAACCCCCCACAAATGACACCATTTTGGAAACTAGACCCCTCAAGGAACTTATCTAGATGTGTGGTGAGAACTTTGAACCCCAGGTGTTTCACTAAAGTTTATAACGTACAGCCTTAAAATAAAAAATCCTTTTTTTTTTTTACAAAAATGATTTTTTCGCCCCAATATTTTATTTTCACAAGGGTAACAGAAGAAATTGGAACCCAAAAGTTGTTGTCCAATTTGTCCTGAGTACGCTGATACCCAATATGTAGGAGAAAACTACTGTATGGGTGCACGTCAGGGCTCGGAAGGGAAGTAGTGACGTTTTGGATTGCAGACTTTGATGGAATGGTCTGGGGGCGTCATGTCGCATTTGGAGAGCCCCTGATACGCCTAAACAGTGGAAACCCCCCACAAGTGACCCCATTTTGGAAAATAGACCCCACAAGGAACTTATCTAGATGTGTGGTGAGCACTTTGAACCCGAAGTGCTTCACAGAAGTTTATAACGCACAGCCGTAAAAATAAAAAATCCTTTTTTTTTTTACAAAAATGATTTTTTCGCCCCCAATATTTTATTTTCACAAGGGTAACAGGAGAAATTGGACCCCAAAAGTTGTTGTCCAATTTGTCCTGAGTACGCTGATACCCAATATTGTGGGAGAAAACTACTGTATGGGCGCATGTCAGGGCTCGGAAAGGGAAGTAGTGACGTTTTGGATTGCAGACTTTGATGGAATGGTCTGGGGGCGTCATGTCGCATTTGGAGAGCCCCTGATGCGCCTAAACAGTGGAACCCCCACAAGTGACCCCATTTTGGAAAATAGACCTCACAAGGAACTTACCTAGATGTGTGGTGAGCACTTTGAACCCCGAAGTGCTTCACAGAAGTTTATAACGCACAGCCGTAAAAATAAAAAATCCTTTTTTTTTTTACAAAAATGATTTTTTCGCCCCCAATATTTTATTTTCACAAGGGCAACAGGAGAAATTGGACCCCAAAAGTTGTTGTCCAATTTGTCCTGAGTACGCTGATACCCAATATGTGGGAGAAAACTACTGTATGGGCGCATGTCAGGGCTCGGAAAGGGAAGTAGTGACGTTTTGGATTGCAGACTTTGATGGAATGGTCTGGGGGCGTCATGTCGCATTTGGAGAGCCCCTGATGCGCCTAAACAGTGGAAATCCCCAACAAGTGACCCCATTTTGGAAAATAGACCCCACAAGGAACTTATTTAGATGTGTGGTGAGCGCTATGAAGCCCCAAGTGCTTCACAGAAGTTTATAATGTACAGCCGTTTAAAAACAAAAAAATCTTATTTTTTTTACAAAAATAATATTTTCGCCCCCAGTTTTTTATTTTCCCAAGGGTAACAGAAGAAATAGGACAAATTTCACAATAACTCTTGGGGTCCAGAGTACGCTGATACCCATATGTGGGGATAAACTACTGTTTGGACGCATGGCAGAGCTCAGAAGTGAAGGAACACCGTTTGACTTTTTCAACGCAGAATTGGCTGGAATGGAGATCAGACGCCATGTCACATTTGGAGAGCCCCTGATGTGCCTAAACAGCGGAAACCCCCAATTCTAACTCCAACCCTAACCCCAACACACCCTAACCTAGTCCCAACCCTAATCCCAACCCTAATCCTAACTCTAACCCTAATCCTAACTTTAGCGCCAACCCTAACCCTAACTTTAGCCGAAACCTACCCTAACCCTAATGGGGAAAATGGAAATAAATACATTTTTTTTATTTTATTATTTTTCCCTAACTAAGGGGGTGATAAAGGGGGGTTTGATTTACTATTTATAGCGGTTTTTTATGATTGGCAGCTGTCACGCTAAAAGACGCTTTTTATTGCAAAAAGTAGTTTTTTGCATCGCCACATTTTGAGAGCTATAATTTTTGCATATTTTGGCCCACAATGTCATGTGAGGTCTTAATTTTTGCGGGACGAGGTGACGCTTTTATTGGTACCATTTTTGAGCACGTGACATTTTTTGATCGCTTTTTATTTCGATTTTTGGGAGGTTAGAATGAACAAAAATCAGCAATTCATGAATTTCTTTTGGGTGAGGCGTTTTTATTGTTCCGCGTGTGGTAAAATCGATAAAGCAGTTTTATTCTTCGGGTCAGTACGATTATGGCGATACCTCATTTATATAATTTTTTTATGTTTTGGCGCTTTTATAGAATAAAAACAATTTTATATAAAAAATAATTATTTTTGCATCGCTTTATTCTGCGAGCTATAACTTTTTTATTTTTTTGCTGATGATGCTGTGTGACGGCTCGTTTTTTGCGGGACAAGATGACGTTTTCAGCGGTACCATGTTTATTTATATCCGTCTTTTTGATCGCGTGTTATTCCACTTTTTGTTCAGCGGTATGATGATAAAGCACTGATTTTTTGCTTCGTTTTTATTTTTTATTTTTTAAGGGGTTCACAAAAGGGGTTAACTAGTGGGACAGTTTTATAGGGGGGTCGTTACGGACGCGGCGATACCATATATGTGTACTTTTATTGTTTTATTTTTTTTATTTACTATAAGTAATGAATTTATTGGGGAATATTTTTTTTTTTTTTTTTTTTTTTGGATTTTTTTTTACACATGTTTATTTTTACTTTTTTTTACTTTTTTACTTTGTCCCAGGGTGGGACATCACTGTATTTCATCAGATCGCTGGTGTGACAGTGTGCACAGCACTCTGTCACACCAGCGATCGCTCTGGCAGTGCTGCAGGCTTCTCAGTGCCTGCTCTCAGCAGGCACTGAGGAAGCCGCCTCCCTCCAGGACCCCAGCGCCATCTTGGATCCGGGTCCTGGGAGGGAGGAAGCCCTCAGAGCAGCGCGATCACATCGCGCTGCTCTGAGGGTCTCAGGGGGGCGCGCAGGGAGCCCCCACCCTGCGCGATCCTCCCCTGTGCCCCCAGTACACCGCAATCATGTTTGATCGCGGTGTGCAAGGGGTTAATGTGCCGGGAGCGGTCCGTGACCGCTCCTGACACACAGTCACGGGTGTCAGCTGTGATAATCAGCTGACACCCGGCGGCGATTAGCTGCGCTCCCCTCAGGAGCGCAGCTAATCGCCTATGACGTACTATCCCGTCCATGGTCAGAATGGCACGGGTTTTATGGACGGGATAGTACGTCTAATGTCAGAGAGGGGTTAAAAGGACCAGCTAACCTCTTTTCAGTGATTGCTCCATTAACACAGGTGTGGGTGTTGATGAGGACATGGCTGGAGATCAATCTGTCATGATTAAGTAAGAATGATGCCACTGGACACTTTAAAAGAAGGCTGGTGCTTGGCATCATTGTTTCTCTTCTGTTAACCATGGTTATCTCTAAAGAAACACGTGAAGTCATCATTGCAATGCACAGAAATGGCCGAACAGGGAAGAGTATCGCAGCTAGAAAGATTGCACCTCAGTCAACAATCTATCGCATCATCAAGAACTTCAAGGAGAGAGGTTCCATTGTTGCCAAAAAGGCTCCAGGGCGCCCAAGAAAGAACAGCAAGCGCCAGGACCGTCTCTTAAAAGTATTTCAGCTGCGGGATCGGGCTACCAGCAGTGCAGAGCTTGCTCAGGAATGGCAGCAGGCACATGTGAGTGCATCTGCACGCACTGTGAGGCGGAGACTCTTGGAGCAAGGCCTGGTCTCAAGGAGGACAGCAAAGAAGCCACTTCTCTCCAGAAAAAACATCATGGACAGACTGATATTCTGCAAAAGGTACAGGCAGTGGACTGCTGAGGACTGGGGTAAAGTTATTTTCTCTGATGAATCCCCTTTTCGATTGTTTGGGACATCAGGAAAACGCCTCATTCGGAGAAGACAAGGTGAGCGCTACCACCAGTCTTGTCTCATGCCAACTGTTAAGCATCCTGAAACCATTCATGTGTGGGGTTGCTTCTCAGCCAAGGGAATCGACTCTCTCAGTCTTGCCTAAAAACACAGCCATGAATAAAGAATGGTACCAGAATGTCCTCCAAGAGCAACTTCTCCCAACCCTCCAAAAGCAGTTTGGTGATCAACAATGCCTTTTCCAGCATGATGGAGCACCTTGCCATAAAGCAAAGGTGATAACTAAATGGCTCAGGGAACAAAACAGAGATTTTGGGTCCATGGCCTGGAAACTCCCCAGATCTTAATCCCATTGAGAACTTGTGGTCAATCATCAAGAGACGGGTGGACAAACAAAAACCTAAAAATTCTGACAAAATGAAAGCATTGATTGTGCAAGAATGGACTGCTATCAGTCAGGATTTGGTCCAGAAGTTGATTGAGAGCATGCCAGGGAGAATTGCAGAGGTCCTGAAGAAGAAGGGTCAACACTGCAAATATTGACTTGCTGCATTAACTCATTCTAACTGTCAATATAAGCTTTTGTTACTCATATGTTTGCAATTATATTTCTGTCTGTGATAAAAACATCTGTCAAACACACACATAAAAACCAGAGGGCAGCAGATCATGTGAAAATATAATATTTGTGTCATTCTCAAAACTTTTGGCCATGACTTTAGAATACACTGATACTCTACTGTTTATTCAGCACATAGAATACACTGAGAATGCTGTATATACATTTCATAGTATACACTGCGACTTCTGTATATACATCACATACTAGACACTGACTTTGCTGTATACATCACAAAAGAGACACTGAGAATATTTGCTTTATACATTACACAGGAGACATTGAGACTGCTGTATACAGCACACAGGAAACAGTTAGATTGCACTATTCATTACATAAGTCACCAAGATTGCTGTATACATCACGTAGGAGATACCGATACTGCTGTAAAAAATTACACAGGAGACACCAAGTCTGCTTTATATACATCATATAGGATACAGTGTGGTAGGGAATTACATCATTCTGTGTCTTAGTACAAAAATAGGGATTTTTAAAAGGGATTTTTTTAATGGAATCTGTCAGTAGTAGAATCAACCCTCTTGTGTTGTCGATATGAGCATGCCAGCCATAGAAAGTTGAATAAAATTATATCTTATCTGTGATCCGATGTCTTCTCCAGGAGAAATACACTTTTTTCTTAATAAGTAAATAAGCTTAATATCTATGGGCTAGATATATGGGCTTGAGAATCTTCCTCCAGAGCTTACTTTAAATATATGGGCTTGAGAATCTTCCTCCAGAGCTTACTTTAAATGTGACAGTGGTTCATCTATTCCCGGGGGGAGAATTGCCCAAATTTAAGAGACTGTGTTTGTGAGGTGGAGATACATTTTACTCCCTTTTGGAGAACCTGTGCTGTCCTGCAACACTTTTGCACTGCTTACATTATACGGACACCCTTCGCTAGCATTATTTTAAAATATCTATCTATCTATACACAGTGGGAAAAATAAGTATTTGATACGCTGCCGATTTTGCAAGTTTTTCCACTATAAAGAATGGAGAGGTCTGTAATTTTTTATCGTAGGTACACTTCAACTCTAAGAGACAGAATAAAAATAAAACCCAGAAAATCACTTTGTATGATTTTTACATAATTTGCATTTTATTGCATGAAATAAGTATTTGATACAATGGAAAAACAGAACTTAATATTTGGTACAGAAACCTTTGTTTGCAATTACAGAGGTCAGACGTTTCCTGTAGTTCTTAACCAAGTTGGCACACACTGCAGCAGGGATTTTGGCCCACTCCTCCATACAGATCTTCTCCAGATATTCCAGGTTCCGGGGCTGTCACTGGGCAACATTGAGTTTCAGCTTGCTCAAAAGATTTCCTATTGGGTTCAGGTCTGGAGACTGGCTAGGCCACTCCAGGGCCTTGAAATGCTTCTTACGGAGCCACTCCTTAGTTGCCCTGGCTGTGTTTGGGGTTATTGTCATTCTGGAAGACCCAGCCACGACCAATCTTCAATGCTCTTACTGACGGAAGGAGGTTGTGGGCCAAAATCTCGCGATACATGACCCCTTCCATCCTCCCTTCAATACAATGCAGTCGTCCTGTCCCCTTTGCAGAAAAGCACCCCAAAGTATGATGTTTCCCCCACCATGCTTCACGGTTGGGACAGTATTTATGGGGTTGTACTCTTCCTTCTTCCTTCAAACACTGCGAGTGGAAACCCAAAAGTTCTACTTTGGTCTCTTATGACCCCATGACCTTCTCCCATGCCTCCTCTGGATCATGCAGTTTAGCCAACTTCAAACAGGCCTAGTGTGTGACTAATGGTAATGTTTGAGACTGTGTTCCCAGCTCTCTTCAGGTCATTGACCAGGTCCTCCCATGTAGTTCTGGGCTGATTCCTGACCTTTTTCTGAATCATCCTTACCCCACGAGAAGAGATCTTGCATGGAGCCCCAGACCGAGAAGATTGACAGTCATATTGTATTTCTTACATTTTCTAATAATTGTGCCAACAGTTTTTGCCTTCTCAACAAACTGCTTGCCTACTGTCCTGTAGCCCATCCCAGCTTAGTGCAGGTCTACAATTTTGTCCCTGGTGTCCTTAGACAGCTCTTTGGTCTTGGCCATGGTGGAGAGGTTGGAGTGTGATTGAAGGAGTGTGTGGACAGGTGTCTTTTATACAGGTAATGAGTTCAAACAGGTGCAATTAATACAGAGATCATGAGTGCAGAGTAGGAGGGCTTCTTAACCCCTTAGTGACAGAGCTAATTTTGTACTTAATGACCAAGCCAATTTTTACAATTCTGAATACTGTCACTTTATGAAGTTATAGCTCTGGAACACTTCAACGTATCCCACTGATTCTGAGATTTTTTTTCGTGACATATTGCACTTCATGTTAGTGGTAAAATGTATTCTATATAACTTGCGTTTAGTTATAAAACAAAAATGGAAATTTGGCAAAAATTTTACAATTTTCAAACTTTTAATTTTTGTGCCCTTTAATCAGAATGTGATGTCACACAATATAGTTAATAAATAACATTTCCGACATGGCTACTTTACATCATCACAATTTTGGAAGCATAATTCTTTTTTTATTAGGACGTTATAAGGGTTAAAAGTTCACCAGCGATATCTCATTTTTCCAGCAAAATTTACAAAACCATTTTTTTTAGGGACCACATCACATGTGAAGTGAGTTTGGGGGTCAATATGACAGAAAATATCCAAAAGTGACACCATTCTAAAAACTGCACCCCTCAAGGTGCGCAAAACCACATTCAAGAAGTTTATTAACCCTTCAGGTGCTTCACAAGAACTAAAGCAATGTGGAAAGAAAAAATGAACATTTTACTTTTTTCACAAAAAAGTCACTTTGGAACCAAACTTTTTTATTTTCACAAGGATAACATGAAAAAATGGACCACCACATTTGTTGTGCAATTTCTCCTGAGTATGCCGATACCCCGTATGTGGAGAAAAGTCATGTTTGGGCGCATGGCAGGGCTCCGAAGGGAGGGAGCACTGTTTGACTTTTTGAACCCAAAATTGGCTGGAAACAATGGCGGGCGCCATGTCGCATTTGAAGAGCCCCCAACCCCAACACAGCCCTACTCCTGACCCTAATCCCAACCCTAACCATAACCCTAGCCCCAACACAACCGTAACCTCAACACAACCGTAACCCCAACACAACCGTAACCTCAACACAACCGTAACCCCAACACAACCGTAACCCCAACACAATCCTAACCCCAACACAACCCTAACCCCAACACCACAACTGTAACCCCAACACCACAACTGTAACCTCAACACCACAACTGTAACCCCAACCGTAACCTTAACACAACTCTAATCCTAGCCCAACCCTAATCCTAGCTCTAACCCCAAACCTAACCCTAAAAATGGAAATAAATACATTTTTTTTTATTTTATTATTTTTACCTAAGTAAAAAGAGGGTCTATCACAGTGATCAAAATGAACCAATAGGAGAAATCTCCTATTGTTGCTGGGTACCAGCCGGCAGACCTCGGCGTTACACTGCGCACATGCGCCCATCATTTTCTCCCAGAAGAAGACTTCGAGGGCTGGGGGACAGAGCCAGGAGTACAGGGAGGGCTCGGGGGACCCCATTTCTCTCTCCTCTGATGTGCTAGGTCATATCAGAGGATAGAGAAATAAATGGGAAATCAGACTTTTTTTTTGTGGTCGCCGTTATTCGGTGAATAACAGTGATCGCAACACTGGGGTCGGTAAAAACCGACCCGAATCATGTTCTCCGGGGGGGGGGGGGGGGGCGCTATAAACTTATTTCTCATTTCTGTTAAAAAGCAGCGCTGAGGAATAAGTACCCTTAACTGACGCTGTTAAAAGGCGTATCTACAGTCGTTAAGGGGTTAAAGAAAAACTTAACAGGCCTGTGAGAGCCAGAATTCTTGCTGGTTGGTCGGTGATCAAATACTTATTTCATGCAATAAAATTAAATCTATTTATTTAAGAATCATACAATGTGATTTTCTTGTCTTTATTTTTAGATTCTGTCTCACAGGTGAAGTGTACCTATGATAAAAATTACAGACCTCTCCATTCTTTGTAGGTGGGAAAACTTGCAAAATCTGCAGTGTATTAAATACTTATTTTCTCCATTGTGTGCGTGTGTGTTATGTGTATATGTATATATATTATATATATACTTTGAGCTAAAATAAATTTTTACAACTGGGTAGCCTGTGTAAAATTGTAGATTTCAGTCTAAATAGAGGATTCATAGGTTCCCATACAGTTGAAGACATTTAGTCTAAGCGAGGATTGGCATTAGTTTAGGTCCTGGAAAACGAGAAACGCCTTAACGTGGCTTCCAGGTAAACATAAATTGGTTATTTTATAGCTAAACTTTCTCAGTTTTTCATATTTCTAATTCAGTAATGCAATTCAGTTTTCATACTTCATATTTGCATGCTATGGCGCTACAGAGTGCTGCCTTTTTTGAGTGTATATGAGTTGGGTAGCCTGTGTGTTGAACTGTGTTTTGCTGGCTGCAGAACTAGTTAACGGAGACCCCCATCAGTGAGCTCATTTTGGCGGTCTGACAGGGCATTTGTATTTTCTTTATCTGTCTTTTTCTGAGCTCCTCTCACCTGAATCATGTCTACAGTTCTCATGAAAGCTCAGCTTAACTCAGCTCTGAACTTTTTCAGAACAAGCTCACTGACAGATCCTTGGTTAACTCTTTATGCAAAAACCAAACTGTGCAATTTTTTTTATGAAACTAAATTGATTTATAGCCCCCAATAACATGCATTTAAGTAAAAACAAAAGTTCTGGCGGGGTCTATTTTACCTGTGGTGGTACTGTTGGGAAACTAGAAGTCCAGCAGGAAGACACTCTTTGATTTTATTTAGTCAAGAGACTCCTATAACAAGTAAAGATTGTTCGAAGAGGAGAACCGTTCCGATAGACATCGATTAGAATCGGTCCAGCTGCAGCCTCGTACTGTCCGTTCTCCTAGTGATTCGCACACTTATGTGTCCCAGCCTGCGCGCCAGATGGTCAGATTTATTTAGTTTCATACCAGATTAGAGATGGAATCGGCTACTTTAGACTTTAGGTATTATCAGGATTAGCTCATATGTTGTCAGTTTTCGACATAGAACATTGCCAGGAACTCAGGAAAGTGTTTTGCAGAGGATTTGTGTGACCCACATGTAAAATAATTCCTCCTATGTGTGCGGGATCAACATAAAGTCTTGTAGTATCTAAATGTTGGACTGTTTCAATACTAAAGTTTGAAATTACTGCGCTTCTTAAAAGTTTCAGTAAAACTCTGCACTGAGATATCTCCATGTTATATGGGCATTTTATCATATTCTCTGTTATGTGGGGGAATTTGTTAGAAAAATCAACTGCAGGAATCACCCCTTGTCCAGCTGAGACCACCATCACTGAACTGATCTGGAACATGCTACTTTGGTGCCCTCTTGTGGTTGTGTTTGGAAATTCATACATATGGTGGATTTCTCATTATTTGATTTGCTTAATCTCCTTATTAATAGTAATATATATTTTTTCATATTAGAATTATTGTTAATTGGTTGGCATTAATGGGTTAAAATAAAAGTGACGTTACAGACCTAAATAAAATCACTGATTTCAAAAATTTCAAGTAGGGGTGCATGCGGATGAGCATTTTAAAGAAGTAAAAATATCCCTATAAGGAAACAATGGGTCCAGTATTAAGCAAATAGAACATTTGATGACTACATATATTGTTCAAAAAGATCATTAAAGGGGTTGTCTGCCTTTTAAATGCATGCATTTTTGGCTAAAAAATCATCACTGTAATTGGGTTTCATAAAAAAATGTTGCATTGTTCGCCTTTTAGTCATTTTTTTTTCTCCTAACCTCTAACGGCTGATATATGACAACAAGTTTGACTGTGCAGAAAAATAAACAGCCAGAAAAGGCAAAACGATGCAAAATTTTTAATGAAACGGAATTGCAAACATTATTTTTAGTCCCAAATACATACATTTAATTAAAAACTATATATATATAATATATATATATATATAGATATATATAATCTATATATATATATATTATATATGTATATATATTGTCCCCAGAGGTGGAGAACCCCTTTAAGGTCAATAAGCAGGAGCATCTTGAAATATAGTTTTATAGGATAAGATTGATTTTTATTCATTGACTTTCATGCTGATTATGGGCTTAGGAGTCCAGTGGGCGGTCTAAACCGTGATTGGCTAGTTAAAATCATTCATTAGAACCTATTTGACTGCTAGGCCCAGAATATGCAAAGTTTTAATGAGTGCAGAAAACGATATATCAATCAGTGCACTTCTCCTGCCTGTAGTTTGCATCAGTATTTCTGTGTTGACTTGTCAAGCTGTCAATCAAGCTAGCCATACATTTACTGGTCTGCTGTACTGACAGCTGTGACCCCCAACCCTCCAGTAAGAGGCTTCTTATACAAGTACTACGCCAGTCACAACCTTTTTATTAAAGCCGCCTAGTAGAAAACTGTGTGTTGGATTCAAAGATTGTAAAGTGGATGAAAAGTGGGAAAAGACGGTAGGATGTAATCCAAGAGATGGTCACTAAGCAATATCACATAAGGAAAACAAGCAGGGGAGTAACAAGTAACCGAGAGAAAACGGCAAGAAAAATAGGACCTAATCTCACATAATTAAATGGTGAAAACACAATTAGATATCACAAATGGGATAAAGCACACAGTGATGTCACAGTACAGGGATAAAGCACACAGTGATGTCACAGTACAGGGATAAAGCACACAGTGATGTCACAGTACAGGGATAAAGCACACAGTGATGTCACAGTACAGGGATAAAGCACACAGTGATGTCACAGTACAGGAATAAAGCACACAGTGATGTGACAGTATAGGGATAAAGCACACAGTGATGTCACAGAACAGGGATAATACACAGTGATTTGGAATTATTGGGAGAAAATACATGGTGATGTCACAGTAGTGGAATAAAGCACACAGTGATGTCACAGTAGTGGAATAAAGCACACAGTGATGTCACAGTAGTGGAATAAAGCACATAGTGATGTCACAGTAGTGGGATAAATCACATAGTGATGTCACAGTAGTGGGATAATACACACAGTGATGTCACAGTACAGGGATAAATCACACAGTGATGTCGCAGTAGTGGGATAATACACACAGTGATGTCACAGTACAGGGATAAATCACAGTGATGTCACAGTAGTGGGATAAAGCACACAGTGATGTCACAGTACAGGGATAAATCACACAGTGATGTCACAGTACAGGGATAAAGCACAGTGATGTCACAGTACAGGGATAAAGCACAGTGATGTCACAGTACAGGAATAAAGCACACTGATGTCACAGTACAGGGATAAATCACACAGTGATGTCACAGTAGTAGGTTAAATCACATAGTGATGTCACAGTAGTGGGTTAAATCACACAGTGATGTCACAGTAGTGGGAAAAATCACATAGTGATGCCACAGTAGTGCGATAAAGCACACAGTGATGTCACGGTATGGAGATAATATACAAAAAAATGTTGCACTCTATCATGCTAAAGCATGTCAATGTGGAATATGCTATGAAATTTGAATAGCAATACGGCTTTGAAGTATTAGGAAAAGATATGAGACACTTTGCGTACAATTTGGCCAAATTATATCTGCCCATGAACCA
This sequence comes from Oophaga sylvatica, assembly GCA_033576555.1. NCBI lineage: Eukaryota > Metazoa > Chordata > Amphibia > Anura > Dendrobatidae > Oophaga > Oophaga sylvatica. The sequence goes on along the minus strand of JARQOD010000009.1, from coordinate 93,283,789 downwards.
TCGTCAAGGTGATTTCAGAGTCTGATGGGTCCCTATCCTGTGTGAATACATTTCTAAGGCTAAGTTCACACTTGCGTTCGGCTAGTCTGCGTATGGCTGCGTACTTCCTCTCTTAAGCTCCGCCTACTTCCGTGTGCATCCTGCGTACCTATCTTTAACATTGGGTACGCAGGGACATGCGGAAGTGTGGCCACATGTGGGGTTTTGACGTGCCGTCGTGCGCAACATGTTGCGTTCCCGTGCACGTCAAAACCACGCATCCGCATGTCCCTGCGTACCCAATGTTAAAGATAGGTATGCAGGACGCATGCGGAAGTAGGCGGAGCTTAAGGGACGAAGTACACAGCCATACGCAGACCAGCCGAACACAAGTGTGAACCCAGCCTAAGGCTGATGTCTGAATTCTTGGGTGAATGTGGACACCTCTCTCATCAGTGCCTGCAGTTATGGGTAAGTAGGGACCTGCTGTAATTACAATCACCCCCTGTGAAGGGCGGAGTGCTCGGTTAGGGTGAGTTTCCACGGTCAGGAAACGCTGCGTGTTTGGCGCTGTGCGCTGGCGCAGCGCCAAACACGCAGCGTCCAGATGTTACAGCATAGTGGAGGGGATTTCAAGAAATCCCGTCTCCACTATGCGTAACAATACGCAGGTGGCAGACCTGCGTAAACGGACATGCGGCGCGTCTTTTTAGACCGCAGCATGTCCTCGCGTATTGCGGCGACGGTGCGTCGCCGCAACAGAATATTACACAGGGCTATGTAGCCCTGCGCTCTTTCCGGAGGTGTTCCGGAGGTGTCCTGAACACCTCCGGAAAGATCGCGCGTCAGAAAGGGGGCGGGGCTTAGACGGAGCGGAATTTCCGCTCCGTCAAAAGCGCTATGGTTCCGGACCGTGGAACCATAGCCTTAATAAGCTTACATACAAATGACCAAAAACTTACCCATAAATGCAGGCATTGCTGAGAGAGGTGTCCACATTCACATATTCCACATTGACATGCTTTAGCATGATAGCGTGCAACCTTTTTTTGTATATTGTATATGGAAGTAGCTTCTCCTGGTATGCACCTATTCACATTAGTCTGGATGTGCCAGTCAGTTTTTTGTCACAGTAGTGGGATAAAGCACACAGTGATGTCACAATATGGGTATAAAGCTCACAGTGATGTCACAGTAAAGGGATAAAGCACACAGTGATGTCACAGTATGGGGATAAAGCACACAGTGATGTCACAATATGGGGATAAAGCACACAGTGATGTCACAGTAAAGGGATAAAGCACACAGTGATGTCACAATATGGGTATAAAGCTCACAGTGATGTCACAGTAAAGGGATAAAGCACACAGTGATGTCACAGTATGGGGATAAAGCACACAGTGATGTCACAATATGGGGATAAAGCACACAGTGATGTCACAGTAAAGGGATAAAGCACACAGTGATGTCACATTATGGGGATAAAGCACACAGTGATATCACAGTATGGGAATAAAGCACACAGTAATCTCACAGTATGGGGACAAAGCACACAGTGATATCACAGTAGTGGGATAAAGCACACAGTGATGTCACAGTATGGGGATAAAGCACACAGTGATATCACAGTAGTTGGATAAAGCACACAGTGATGTCACAGTATGGGGATAAAGCACAGTGATGTCACAGTATGGGGATAAGGCACACCGTGATGTCACAGTATGGGGATAAAGCACACAGTGATGTCACAGTATGGGGATAAAGCACAGTGATGTCACAGTATGGGGATAAAGCACAGTGATGTCACAGCATGGGGATAAAGCACACAGTGATGTCACAGTATGGGGATAAAGCACAGTGATGTCACAGCATGGGGATAAGGCACACAGTGATGTCACAGTATGGGGATAAAGCACAGTGATGTCACAGTATAGGGATAAGGCACACATTGACGTCACAGTAAAGGCATAATTCACACAGTGATGTGGATTTATTGGGAGAAAATGCACTGTGATGTCACAGTAGTGGGATAAAGCACACAGTGATGTTACTGAACATAAATAAAGCACGTAGTGATATCACAAAAGTCATCATACACGCAGTGATGTGGAATTATCGGCAGAAAATACATGGTGATGTCACAGTACCGAGATAACAATTGCGAAGCAAAAAATAAGAAAAAAACCTTGTTACAATGATAGCCTGAGGAAGAAATCAGATCGATTTTGAAATATGTTGCTGTGTTTTAATAAATGTTCCTTGTTTTTCTACACCTTCTCATCCTTGTCTTCATCTATAGCTACCCATACTATTAAATAGAAATACTGTTTATGCTGCCTCTAAAAATGCATTTTGTGCTCATCATGCTTACAAAAAACAAGAATAAAAAGTGATGGAAAAGTCACTTGTACCCCAAAAGGGTGCTCATGAAAACTTCAAAACTCTCACACATCTTTCTTGATAGGTAAATAATAATAATAATTAAAAAAAAAAGTTATGGGTCTTTCATAGTACAGTCATGGCCAAAAGTTTTGAGAATGACACAAATATTATATTTTCACATGATCTTCTGCCCTCTGGTTTTTATGTGTGTTTGACAGATGTTTTTATCACAGACAGAAATATAATTGCAAACATATGAGTAACAAAAGCTTATATTGACAGTTAGAATGAGTTAATGCAGCAAGTCAATATTTGCAGTGTTGACCCTTCTTCTTCAGGACCTCTGCAATTCTCCCTGGCATGCTCTCAATCAATTTCTGGACCAAATCCTGACTGATAGCAGTCCATTCTTGCACAATCAATGCTTTCATTTTGTCAGAATTTTTAGGTTTTTGTTTGTCCACCCGTCTCTTGATGATTGACCACAAGTTCTCAATGGGATTAAGATCTGGGGAGTTTCCAGGCCATGGACCCAAAATCTCTATGTTTTGTTCCCTGAGCCATTTAGTTATCACCTTTGCTTTATGGCAAGGTGCTCCATCATGCTGGAAAAGGCATTGTTGATCACCAAACTGCTCTTGGAGGGTTGGGAGAAGTTGCTCTTGGAGGACATTCTGGTACCATTCTTTATTCATGGCTGTGTTTTTAGGCAAGACTGTGAGAGAGCCGATTCCCTTGGCTGAGAAGCAACCCCACACATGAATGGTTTCAGGATGCTTAACAGTTGGCATGAGACAAGACTGGTGGTAGCGCTCACCTTGTCTTCTCCGAATGAAGCGTTTTCCTGATGTCCCAAACAATCGAAAAGGGGATTCATCAGAGAAAATAACTTTACCCCAGTCCTCAGCAGTCCACTGCCTGTACCTTTTGCAGAATATCAGTCTGTCCATGATGTTTTTTCTGGAGAGAAGTGGCTTCTTTGCTGCCCTCCTTGAGACCAGGCCTTGCTCCAAGAGTCTTCGCCTCACAGTGCGTGCAGATGCACTCACACCTGCCTGCTGCCATTCCTGGGCAAGCTTTGCACTGCTGGTAGCCTGATCCCGCAGCTGAAACACTTTTAAGAGACGGTCCTGGCACTTGCTGGTCTTTCTTGGACGCCCTGGAGCCTTTTTGGCAACAATGGAACCTCTCTCTTTGAAGTTCTTGATGATGCGATAGATTGTTGACTGAGGTGCAATCTTTCTAGCTGCGATACTCTTCCCTGTTAGGCCATTTTTGTGCATTGCAATGATGACTGCACGTGTTTCTTTAGAGATAACCATGGTTAACAGAAGAGAAACAATGATGCCAAGCACCAGCCTCCTTTTAAAGTGTCCAGTGGTGTCATTCTTACTTAATCATGACAGATTGATCTGCAGCCATGTCCTCATCAACACCCACACCTGTGTTAATGGAGCAATCACTGAAAAGAGGTTAGCTGGTCCTTTTAAGGCAGGGCTGCAATGATGTTGAAATGTGTTTTGGGGGATAAAGTTCATTTTCTAGCCAAATATTGACTTTGCAAGTAATTGCTGTTAAGCTGATCACTCTTTATAACATTCTGGAGTATATGCAAATTGCCATTAGAAAAAGTGAAGCAGTAGACTTTGTAAAAATTTATATTTGTGTCATTCTCAAAACTTTTGGCCATGACTGTACACTATTATTTTATTTCGATTATTTTGATTTATTTATTTTAAGTTTTATAAAGTGCGGTATTACAACCTATCACCTTACCTGTGCTGACCTGCAGGATAAAGCAAACATATCATTTTTACTGCAAAGTGAAATCTGCAAAAAGTAAACCCGAATTATAGTCACACAATTGTGCACGTTTATTTCCATGTCACCAACAATTGATTTTTTTTTTTAATGGCAAAATAAATATATAACCATTCTGTCTCTTGAAAGATCAGGATGAAATAAAAGAAAGTGAAAACACTTAAAATAAATGAATTGGCAGATACTAATTCCATACACATGCAATCTCGTATAAAGACTATATGATGGTGTGGAGACATATATGCAGGGTCATGATCACTTTCATGTATGACTGGTGGCAGCAACTTTGCGATTCTCATTAACCCTTTCTTCCTCTTCTTAGGGTCTGACTATCATCTTCCAGGTGGCTCTGGCACTTTTGAAGGTATGTAACATTCAGATAAGTGACAATCCTGTAGTCCTGATGTAATAACAGCATTCTATGTAACTTATCACACATGCCATTCTACATGATCCCAACTTTCCAAACGTACGTACGTAAAACACTACGGAGATTGGTGTCTGAACCGTCCGAGGGTCTCCTGACTCATACTCAGCAGCTACATCTATGACTATGAGGCTGTAGAGTGGGGTCAGGGGCCCGCAGCCAGTCCGGATATCACCGTGTCCTACAGACGTCTGGATTCGGCTTTAACCAGAAGAAGCTTTCCCCTTTTATGTCTCCTTCCATCCCCAGGTAACTTGCACAAATACCTCTGCAGCTTTTGCTGACTCCATTGCATCGCACAATGTTGCATCTCTCCCAATGAAGACGGTTGATTTATTTATTGTTTAGCTCCATCGCTCCTGGCCTTAAATACATTACAAATGCAAAGTATGGAAAACTTGGCCACCACTTTCTCCTTATTCAGCACTATACCTTCCTGCATCAGTAAGTCCTATATGTACAATTAGCGGAGTTACTTAAACGGCTTATTTTCTCCGCCCGACCCCAGGGGTGTACCTTGATGTGAGATGAGTCTGCTTGTATGGGGGGAGATAAGTTATGTCTGTGTGGATGCTGAGGAAGGAGCAGAAAAGGAAATACTAAATTCATGAACCTCTGTGGTGCATAAATAATAATAATCATAGTGCCAACGTATTCCACAGCACTTTATGATTAAGCGGGGACATGTACAGACAATAAAAAGAACACAAAGTAACACAGAGTTACAGGAGGAGTAGTCTTACCATCTATAAGATGTGGTGTATGCCACAACTTCATACTTATAAGATTAGTCGAGAAGCTCTGGTGAAAACCTTCTATATATTTTTTTTAGTTGATGTTCATCAGCAGTCCATTATATATTGGGGCTTGGTACATACTGTCATAGCTATTGTCCTCCGGGTCTCCTACAGTAAGTGAACACCAAGAAAACTAGAGTCACAGAACTATCAAAACATTAAGACCATTTATTAATTAACCATTTTTACAATCCAAAGAGGTTAGAAAGGAGTAAAACAGATGGAAAACAAAAGAAAACAGGTGTATTTCCTAAAATACAAGACCTCTAGGCTAGCCTTTATACTAAATGCTTATTTGGTATGTCAGAACTAAAGCAAAAAAAAAAAAGTGCCAGGACATGAAAAATCAATTCAACATAATTGGATAAAGTACTTACCCATAGTAAGTAGGTACATTTAGAATAATCATTATTCTGTGGCTTGTTAAATAACAAGACTGATGATGAGCTCTCAGTTAAAGTAACAGTACGATGTTACCAGCTGTGGGCGTTTGCCTACAGTCTGATTGGACAATGTCAGGGTCACGCCCCCAAACTGGTAACACCCAGGAGGAATAACAGAGGAGCGGTACAATGTAGAATTCTAAGAGAAGATTCTGTTCTGACAGAATAGTTATAACTGTGGCCGATCAGAGGATACTGATGGGTTGCAGCGGTCATGTGACATAATGATCACAGAGGTTGGGCAGAGTGATGCGATTGGAGAAATGGCAACAGTCTGGTATATAATTTGTAGTCCTTTTCTATATCATGATGCAAATTGGATCTGCTAATAAGGGGTCCAGTATTGGATAACTCCTTTAAGATCTCCTGTTACGTATCCCTGCTATTCTTCTTCAAAGCTGTTAATATTATTTTTTTTTACACAGAGATATCACCTCACATACCCTTTTTGGAAATGTATTCTTTAAATCCTCTGCGAATGAGTGAGGATTGGGTTTATTCTTCTGGTTATTAGAGGGATTACATCCCAGGCTCTGACAGTAAATGATGTATTTTCCCATATGACAGTGAAGCTCAGTGCAACTATTTTATATGTTATCCAGTCTCTTGGGCAAACCGACCTCTAATTACCTCTCATGAAGAAAATGGAGAAGCTCCGGCATCAAGACCATGTCGGGGAGTAGTTGGCATATCCTGCTTCACCTTCACTTTAATAACTAATAAAAGCTAAAGCAGCAGATACACATGTTAGTCTCAGTAGAGCAAATAAAATTAGGACAGGGTTATTGCATGATCATTTCTTCCTTTGCCACCATGCCAGACTAAGGGGATGATAACACAGGTATTCTGTAAGGCCTTTATCTAGCTGACAGATCTGCAAAAATATTACATGTCCGTCAGAGCTTAGTGGTTCTGATTGATGTCCCATATCTTCTCTCAGTGTTAGAGATAGCAGGAGGGACTGGTACAAAGATCAGCAGTGGAGATCAGAGAGCAGGGCCAGCTTCAGGTTTTCCTGGGCCCCGGGCGAAAGAGTATCAGTGGACCCCTTTAAACCATGCCAATTCATGATGCACAGATAAACAGATATAGTACAATGCCAAAGATTTCACCTGCGTTTTACATTGCATGAGGTGATATCTAAATTCTACAATAGTTTAGAAATGGGCGAATCCTCGCAGCGCACAGTGCTGGGGGGATTCAAAAGTCCATATCCGGACGAAGTCGGCCTATACCTATGCTTGCTCTTCTGGCTCCATGGGAGTGATTCAGAAAAACCTTCAGATACTTTTGCATTTTATACAGTCTTGCTTTTAATAAATTTAGGAGGCCGTAGTGGCATAGCGAATATAAAAAAAACGTAGAGTAGGACTGCCCCACCTGAGAATGCCGTGGCGGGGTGGCTCAAAGAATAGATCAATTGTTTGCTAGATGTCTCATTTTAAAGTACAGTTAGAAATCAATATGTGCATATGCACTTTATGTATTTGTGTTCTGACCATAGGCAGCGCTGGCTTCTCCCCTTTTTTATTCCATACCGTAATAATGCCTCTCCGTGCCTCCATACGGTAATAGTGCTCCTCTGTGCCTCCATACGGTAATAGTGCCCCTACGTGCCTCCATACCATAATAGTGCCTCTCCGTGCCTCCATACTGTAATAGTGCTCCTCTGTGCCTCCGTACGGTAATAGTGCCCCTCTGTGCCTCTTTACGGTAATAGTGCCCCTCCGTGCCTCCATATTGTAATAGTGCCCTTCTGTACCTCCATACGGTAATAGTGCCCCTACGTGCCTCCATATTGTAATAGTGCCCCTCTGTGCCTCCATACATAATAGTGCCCCTCTGTGCCTCCATACGATAATAGTGCCCCTACGTGCCTCCATATGGTAATAGTGCCCCCTCTGTGCCTCCATACATAATAGTGCCCCTCTGTGCCTCCATGCCGTAATAGTGCCCCTCCGTGCTTCCATACGGTAATAGTGCTCCTCTGTGCCTCTGTATGGTAATAGTACCACTCTGTTCCTCTTTGCGGTAATAGTGCCTCTATACGGTAATAGTTCCCCTCCTTGCTTACATATGGTATTAGTGCCCCTCCGTGCCTCCATACGGTAATAGTTCCTCTCTGTGCCTCTTTACGGTAATAGTGCCTCTATACGGTAATAGTTCCCCTCCTTGCTTACATATGGTAATAGTGCCCCTCCGTGCTTCCATACGGTAATAGTACCCCTCTGTGCCTCTTTACGGTAATAGTGCCTCTATATGGTAATAGTTCCCCTCCTTGCTTACATATGGTAATAATGCGCCGCCGTGCATACATTCAACCTCAAACAAAGATCTGCAGTCAGTTTGGGTCCATCAACACTCACATGTGAATTCAGCCTTATGTAGAGTCAGTCGCACATTTTTGCTCTCCTGGTCGCCGTCAGCTTTCTGTTCCATGATTTTGTTACTGAATCTCCTGGCGTAGGTATGTCTGTAAACCAGAGCCTTGTTCTATGGCTCCAAACTAGGCTGTATGTCAGTGCATGGAGCGGAGCAGGAAGGATAAATCATCCTGTCTCTGACTCTAGTAATTACTCCCTAGGCAGAAGAAAACCTGCAAAGACATATACTGTATGTAAGATCAATAAAGACCAGAATCTGCGCTGCCAAAGCACAGGGGTCCGGAAACTCCGACTTCTTATATTTATGGCTTCTTCAAATGCAATGGTTGAGTTTAGGTCAAAACCACAATCTCACTACATTTTGCCGCAGTTTCATAAAACTGCAACACCAAGGGTACCCACAAAAAAACCATTGTGTGAACATAGCCTGTGAGATTTATTAAATAGTCATGTATAGAAAAAAAATAAAACCTGTGGCCAATTGTTGCATTCACACAAGGGGTGCTAGTATCACATATGTAACAATAATTCAACAGCAGAAAATCCAAACAGAATTATTGCTGCAAATAATGTAAATTTCACATAACATTGAAGCCTCTGTTGAGACTCCACACTTAAATACCCCAATATATTCAGAAAACGCCGCAGAAAAATTCAGCACCTAAATATAAACCACAAATGTGTTTTTGGATTTTATTCCCTCCCATAGGATTACATAGTTTTACATTTTTGCAGTGAATTTTTCAGCTAAGAAAATTCATCACATGAAAATCTCCCCTTCAGTGAACAGGTCACTTCTTTTAATCACTACAAGTTTGTGCATCCTGATGCAATTAAAAAAAAAAGTAACAAGAGACTGAACAATGCGCACTGCAAGTTGTTTTTACATTGCTTAGCATTATGTCCTTTTTTTTTTGCAGAGGTTTATCCGGCAGAAATATGTTGTGTACATACCCTTAAAAAAAAAAAAAAAACCTCATGTAGATATTATTGTAGCACCATTTATTCCATGGTAGGGGTATACCTAATTTAAAAAAAAGTACATTAATCTTGAACAATAGAAGTCACCGACTGGTAAAGGAGGAGAGAGGACCCTGCCCACGAGGGCTTACAGTCTACAAGGGATGGGTGAGGATACAATAGGTGAGGGTAGAGCTGGTCGTGCAGCGGTTTGGTGGATCGGTGGTTACTGCAGGTTGTAGGCTTGTTGGAAGAGGTAGGTCTTCAGGTTCTTTTTGAAGGTTTCCATGGTAGGCGAGAGTCTAATATGTTGTGGTAGAGCGTTCCAGAGTAAGGGGGATGCGCGGGAGAAATCTTTTATGCAATTGTGGGAAGAGGGGAGTAGAGAAGGAGATCTTGTGAGGATCGGAGTTTGCGTGCAGGTAAGGCCAGGTTCACATCGCGTTATGGCAGTCCGTTTAACGGATGCGTTACAAAGAGGCATTAACGCGATGTAACGCATCCGTTAACGCACTCATAGACTGCCATAACCTAGCGCATCGCTAACGCATGTCAAAATTGGCATGCGTTAGCGATGTCTCGTTATGCTGTGACGGACCCTCGGACGCAGTCCTACCGCGTTTGAGGGTCCGTCGCTGCTAGCGCAGAACGAGCAGATGCTCTAACGTGATCGCACAAACGCGATTAAAAAAAGACTAGCGTTAGCACAGTCCGTTTAACGCATCCGTGACACTTTGCCTTGATAAAGACACACAGTGTCGGAACGCGTGGGTCCAGGTTTTCCACATGCCTGCATATTTTCCAACCTTGGAGATATCTTTCTACACCTTACAGGGTATCTGAATAGGGTTTATTAGAGGTTTCTTTTTCCCTCTGTTTTTGTCTATGTCTAATTCTTTGGGCATTTGTTATTAATGGACTATTAGGGATTCATTTCTTCTTGAAAACCCCCCCTGTATTTGTGCATTTGATTCATTTGTTTGTATCTTAGTAGTGGTTTGCATTGATTATTTAAGGTATTTTACCATCGATATTGCACCTCTGTTCTCTTATGGATGTGTATATTGTTTATTTTGTTTATTGATATCTAATTATCCTTGGCATGTGGTTATACCCTTTTTTTGAGCATTCATCTCATTATCGTGGACTTCCTCTTTTTTGTCTGTGTATATGTTATAGATGTGTTTTTAATTGTTTTTAATTATGTGTTTTTACTATGGTTTGACTTCTAATAAACTTTATATATATTTAGTACATTTCTTTGGTCGGTGATCCTTATTTTTTAGGCTTGTGTCTTTTTCTTTTGTTTTTTCAAGAGAGGGCTTTTGGAGGACAGATGTGATTGAAGCATGAGGGGAAAATGCCAGTTGTTAGTGACAGGTTGAAGAGATAGGTTAGGATTGGGATGAAGACTGGTGAGGTTTGGGATGAGGTGGGAAGGGACTGGGTCAAGTACACGGGTGGTGAGTTGTGATCTTGAGAGTAGTGCAGAAAGCTGATCTTTTGTAATGGTGGAGACGCTGATTTTGGCAGAGGAGGGCCAAGTATTTATGAGGAGAGGTTATGGGGGTGGGGTTGTAGGCAAAAACTTTCTCTGATGTTGTCAATCTTCTGCATGAAGAATGAGGCAGAGGCTTCAGCTGAGTTGAGTGGAGAGGGAGTAGGAGCTGGAGAGCAGAGGAAAGAATTGCAAGTGTTGAATAGCTGTTTAGGGTTGTGAGACAGGCAGGATATACCTAAAATGTTGGTTACTATTGTTTGTGATGCAGATTTGCCCCTCAGTTAACACTGTAGTAAACTGCAGAAAATCTATGTGACAACTACACATATACCGTGTAGCCCCAGCTTGGCTTTAATGGATTTTTGGAGCATATAGAACCACTTTGCGATCATTTACACAGGATTGATCCAGTCTGAACTTTGTACGGTGGCAAAAATTGCTGCAGGCTTTGCCACAGATTTAACCCCATGCGTGGTAAAAAAAAAAAAAATTGACATGCTGCAGAATTTGCAGAGATTTACCGAAATTGTAAGCCCAGCATGGAAAATCCGCTGTGTATCGTTCCTGTGTAAATGTACACTTATGGTATTTTACTGCTGCCGAATCCACAGCTGGAAAACCTCAGTGGCAGAAACCGTTGTGGATTTTCTTTCGACATCTGCGCATAAATGGACATGCTACAAATTTCCGCTGCACTGTGCAAATTAAATTTAGAGAAATATCATACCCAGTGCTGCTACTGTAATATGCATGACAAGAAAAAGACAAAGCACAAATTTGTATAGAATTAGGCTGGAAACATATCTCACCATCGTGATGTTCCCCCACATTAAGTCATAGTGATATACCAGTAAATGGTGATTTACTCCTGTGCAATCATTGGACAAATAGAGAAAACCACCAAAAGTAAATAAACTAAGGGAATATTAAAATATAAATGCTTTATTGGTACTCGATAAAAAAAACATTTTTGCAATAACTTAGTATGAGGAGGTCACAATAAACAATAGCACAAGTGAAAAAGAAGAACGGGTTGATCTTCAGAGCAATGGGGATACTTTGATTGCTATGCCTAGAATGCCAGTATACACTGAATAGTATGGGGATTATGTATAACGTATACAGCGTTATGTAAAGAAAAACATTAAGTGAAAAGCTCAGTCTGCTGCTGCCAATAAAAAGACAATAAATGAAGTATACAGGTCCTTCTCAAAAAATTAGCATATAGTGCTAAATTTCATTATTTTCCATAATGTAATGATTACAATTAAACTTTCATATATTTTAGATTCATTACACACCAACTGAAATTTGTCAGGTCTTTTATTGTTTTAATATTGATGATTTTGGCATACAACTCCTGATAACCCAAAAAACCTGTCTCAAAAAATTAGCATATCAAGAAAAGGTTCTCTAAACGACCTATTACCCTAATCTTCTGAATCAACTAATTAACTCTAAACACATGCAAAAGATTCCTGAGGCTTTTAAAAACTCCCTGCCTGGTTCATTACTCAAAACCCCCATCATGGGTAAGACTAGCGACCTGACTGATGTCAAGAAGGCCATCATTGACACCCTCAAGCAAGAGGGTAAGACCCAGAAAGAAATTTCTCAACAAATAGGCTGTTCCCAGAGTGCTGTATCAAGGCACCTTAATGGGAAGTCTGTTGGAAGGAAACAATGTGGCAGAAAACGCTGTACAACGAGAAGAGGTGACCGGACCCTGAGGAAGATTGTGGAGAAGGACCGATTCCAGACCTTGGGGGACCTGAGGAAGCAGTGGACTGAGTCTGGTGTAGAAACATCCAGAGCCACCGTGCACAGGCGTGTGCAGGAAATGGGCTACAGGTGCCGCATTCCCCAGGTAAAGCCACTTTTGAACCATAAACAGCGGCAGAAGCGCCTGACCTGGGCTACAGAGAAGCAGCACTGGACTGTTGCTAAGTGGTCCCAAGTACTTTTTTCTGATGAAAGCAAATTTTGCATGTCATTTGGAAATCAAGGTGCCAGAGTCTGGAGGAAGACTGGGGAGAAGGAAATGCCAAAATGCCTGAAGTCCAGTGACAAGTACCCACAGTCAGTGATGGTGTGGGGTGCCATGTCAGCTGCTGGTGTTGGTCCACTGTGTTTCATCAAGGGCAGGGTCAATGCAGCTAGCTATCAGGAGATTTTGGAGCACTTCATGCTTCCATCGGCTGAAATGCTTTATGGAGATGAAGATTTCATTTTTCAGCACGACCTGGCACCTGCTCACAGTGCCAAAACCACTGGTAAATGGTTTACTGACCATGGTATTACTGTGCTCAATTGGCCTGCCAACTCTCCTGACCTGAACCCATAGAGAATCTGTGGGATATTGTGAAGAGAAAGTTGAGAGATGCAAGACCCAACACTCTGGATGAGCTTAAGGCCGCTATCGAAGCATCCTGGGCCTCCATAACACCTCAGCAGTGTCACAGGCTGATTGCCTCCATGCCACGCCGCATTGAAGCAGTCATTTCTGCAAAAGGATTCCCGACCAAGTATTGAGTGCATAACTGAACTTTATTATTTGATGTTTTTTTTGTTTGTTTTTAAAAAACACTTTTATTTTATTGGACGGTTGAAATATGTAAATTTTTTGAGACAGGTTTTTTGGGATATCAGGAGTTGTATGCCAAAATCATCAGTATTAAAACAATAAAAGACCTGAAAAATTTCAGTTGGTGTGTAATGAATCTAAAATATATGAAAGTTTAATTGTAATCATTACATTAAGGAAAATAATGAAATTTAGCACTATATGCTAATTTTTTGAGAAGGACCTGTACATGCACAACCATCCATCCATCATATGAAATATCAAAGTGGCAGGTGCATAGGAGGTATGTATAAAGTGCTAGTGCAATGCAAGTGCAGAGGTCAACCATGCAGTGTGATACTAATGAAAATATTAATTCAGGCTTAGAACATGTATATAGACTGAACAATACGAAGTCAGACACACAATGCTCTCATAAATGGCAAGGGTTGAACTGTGGAAATACATGTACGGAGACCACATTTAAATGTAGTAGATCACTTACCTATAGTAAAGGAGAAGGGGGATCACCCGTCCGTACCCCGACGAGCGTTTTGTTTGTTGCTTTTATGAGCATTTAATTACACTGTATACGTTAAATATAATCCTCATACTATTCAGTATATACTGGCATTCTAGACATTGCAATGAAAGTATGCCCATTGCTTTGAGGATCAAACTGTTCTTGTTATTCACTTGTGCTATTATTTGTTGTGACCGCCTCATAGTAAGTTATTGCAAAAATGTTTTTTAACGTGTACCAATAAAGCATTTATATTTTACCCTTAGTTTACCTTACTTTTGATGGTTTCAGTTTACTCCAATCTTTTTCTCTAGTTTACTGTAATATACAGCATCTTTTCCCTTACCCTAAGGGCTCGTGCAGACGAGTGTATAAGTCGGACATGTGCTATCCGATTTTTAATCGTACAGGACACAGACCCATGTTATTCAATAGGTCTGTTCAGATGAACAATTTTTTTTTCTCAGCCCAAGTGTCCGTGAGAAAAAAAAATAGCATCACGCACTACCATCATCCAAGTCTCGGTGAGACTCACACATTCAAGTCTGTGAGTGCGAGAAAAAAAATCGGATCCGACACATACCATCAGGTTTTTACGGATATTTTTCTATTATAAACCTAGTATTTGTGTTTGATTATGTACATGTTAATGAAGTTCTATGAAAACCGATCGTACACGGGCGTCACACAGACGTAAAGATCAGATACACAGATGGCACATGGATAAAAATCTGAAAATTAGAAAACAATCGTCCAGGTTTTCTGGATGAAACCCAGACAACTTTTCATGCTCTAAAAGTTGTAAGTTGGAAAGTTTTCACCTAACTGTGGCGAGAGAAGACTATTCTAACTCCATGAAGCGAGGCCATTGCTCTAAGCTCAGTAGCAGACCCTGAGTATGACACTAGAGGGAGAGCTTGTGTTTGATTTCAGATCTGTGTGCCATGTTTGTCGGGGATTTACCTAGTGTCGCCACCGGAAACCTGAAACCATCTAACCATATAGAAAGTCCATTTTCATGGGCGTAAGCGAGCGCCCGTATATACAGGTGATTTCCCTTGGTAGATTTGTGCTTTCTAATAATTGCACAGAAGGTATTTCCTATTTTGCATTTTTTTGTAGTGCAGTAATGTCAGGACCCACTTCCTATAAAATAATTTCTTGTAGGATAAACGTAAATTGAAGAGCACTGGGATGAGCGGCGACATAGAAGGTAGAGAAAAAGGGCGTGGGCGATAAGGACTAATGGGTTTCCTATTGGTTTGTGATGACAGCATCCTTTTCGGAGCATCCTCCCTCCGTCCATGCTTGTTCACCTCCCTTCTGCTCCCTCCTTCATTACTGATTCATGATGAGAGGCTGTAGCAGCAGCGTCTGTGGATGCAGTGATCTCATCTCTCGCTCCTGCAGCCCCAGCCGAGCGCACACATACAGGAGCCGGGCCCTGCTCTTCCCTCTCTGCATCCACTGCCGGCTCTACCCCGTCACTCTGCCCTCTTCACAGATGCTGCTCTTTTTTGTAATGGTGCATTTAAGTCTATGATAGATACAAGCATAGATGACTCTACACATGCCATGTAATGGATGTCTGGTTGTGTTCCTCCTAAGGATACTTCCATGTGACATTACCATGTCCTAGATGCCCAAAACCACCATTCCACTTGCTAGAAATTCCTCTTTTAGCTTCTTAAAGTGTATGCCTGGGGGGATTCCTTAAGGACCTCCACATGGAGGAAAGGATTCCTTCTTTTACCTCAACAGCCCTAAGCTTTCCCCTCCCGTCAAAAAGTCCCAGGACGTTCAGGATGAGAAGAGCAACTTTGTCAACGAGTACGCCTGTCGTGTCCTGGAGCTTCTGGGCATGGGGCATCGTTTGTTTGTACCCCGACTTCTGGCGGTGAGAGACTTGTTGCATCGTCATTTTTTATTTTTGCTGGAGCAGGGTCTGCATGTTTTTCATTCTGCATGACTTTGTTGTATGTCACCGGCGTTGTCTTTTGCGTGACCCAACCCTGCCAAACGTCTCTTCCTCTCCAACTGTTGCACCCATTAGCCCATATATGACACATTTCCTCATTGGAATGGGTTAGGCTGAATATTTGGAGGGATGTGGAGGCCTACCGAGGTTGTTTACAACAGGGTAGAGATATTGGTCATTATTCATCATTAATCCATATCTGAATATACACATCACGCCTTCTGGGCCTTCACCGAATCATAAGAATCGCCCATCACGGCCCCGTCGTCATTTTTTTTTTTAATCATTCGTTGGCCTGCAATTGACCGGCATTCCTATGTTAATGCAGAAATTCCCACGTCTTCAGCCTTTGATGGATTTTTGAGGATGAGCTGTCCTTAATGATCCTCATGTTGGGTTTACTGCTCCTCTGGCAAAACTCTCCTGAGCTGTGATTTCTATGTGGTTCATTTTACACCCATATTTGTCACAAATCTGACTTTACCTGGCCTGCCAGGCTGTTACTATATATATATATATATATATATATATATATACCATTAAAATATATTTCTGCATGTCGTATAAGCAAGAAAATATATAGTAAAAAGTCATTTTGGTCTGGAACTCATCTCGGGGTTGACATCTAGACCATCCTAAATTTAGAATCCAAAAGTATATGTGAATTGGCAATGAAATGAGGTAGGAGCTCAACAAAGGGAAGCTAAGGGATGAGGTCAGAAATCATATTTGGAGGTGCATATCATATATAGATTTGTTTTTTATAAAGGTTCCAGTTATTGAATATGTATGTGAAATTTATTTTTTTTTTAAGTTTAAATTAGTGTTCAATCGCCATCTATGAAGTAAACAATCACAGTCCTGAGTGAGCAGAGCAGCAGCCGCGTGACCAGAAAGTCAGGGAAAAGTTAGAAGGGGGTACAAGGCTGAATTGGACCCCTGTAATTTTAGGATCAGTAACAGGTCAGAACCTACTGATCACATCATGACGGCATACTGTAGTGATATGGAAATGCTATCACGTTACAAGAAGGGAAAACCTCGTTACAGCATATGTCAGCAGATTCCACAATGCAATCTGCATACGTTATTAAGCAGATATTAGACCTGATGAGGATGCTGAAATTATTGTAAAAATCCACAGCAGCTTGGCTGTAAAATCCTTTACCTCAGTTTCCGCCTACCTAGCCTGTTTGACAGCTCCTCAGGTTCCCTCCTCCCTGCTGAGATTTCACGCTGCTCAGTACAAGCTGCAGCTATCAATCAGGCTGGGTGGGCGGAGAATGAACACACTCAGTCTCATTTTTATGTCATAATATACAGCCATTCTGACAGGTATTTTCAAAGTAAATACACCGGCCTTATCAGGTGTCCTCTCCATTCATTGTCAATAGGACTGCTGGAGAAAGCCCAATGTTCCTTTTTTTCCCCCTGACAGTCCCATATACAATGAATGGAGTGAATGTCAGGCATGCGGTATAGTTCTGTTCCAGAACTTCAATCTCTGGGTCGCTGGGGGTCCCACTGGTTGGACTCCCCCAGCAATCAGCAGGTTTGGATTTTTTGATTAGGGAATAACTTGTTTTTATAGACTGTAGCAGACGGCCTGGAATCTGAACAATATGTAATGAATGATTCTGTGGTGCCATGTAAAATCCAAAAAGTGCCTTTTGCTGGATGATGGATGATGAATGTAGCCTAGCATGGCTGTCCTCACTTCATGGTCGTTTGTGTAAAGGAAAAGAATGAGCCTCATGCCCAACAGGTCATTGGGCTCAATTCGATAAGTGGACACATTGATACATGTAGATGAAGAAGTTAGCATCCTCCATTAAACATTATAGAAGGAAATACAAATGAACGTATTCCAGTCTGGCTCATCAAGGGAATAATGGACCCGATCTTGTGCAATTTGGTCTTTTAGAAGCAAAAACCAATCTGATATTTATCTCCCTCACTTCTTATGTGCGACAAATGAATCTCCTCTTTACTGCGGCGCGGTCGTTGCTTTCCCATGGTAAACCTATAAGATTTGCATCAAGGCTCTCATAGACCTAAAAGGAAGTTATCAGAAAATGATCTTTAGAATCAGGTTTAACAGAGGATCTACCAATCACAATAGACGATGTCACAGATCCTCTGCTCCCCACTCCCTTCACAATGACTTTTGCACACCCTCATTAGATGCTTCAATACAAAAGATAGGTTAAATTTTTGTACATTGTGACTAATATACTTGTGAATTTCCTGAAACAATAGGAAGTTAGTGTCTAAAAGAGCCCTAGTGGCCGGTGTGAAAATTGCAAAAATTTTTATTATTATTTTTTAATGCAGATTATGACATTAAAAACAAACATTAGCAACGTTTTTTTTTTAAAAAAATGTAACACAAAAATCTGATTTGTAAAATAGGTCATTTTCTGATGAGACATTGCAGCACAGGATGTCTAAATTCTCTACTGTACCTTTTGGGAAGAGAAGTGACTGGGCTAAAGTTATTCCATATTTTCACCACTTCTAATACTTATATTACTCTTGCACTAATCAGTCCACACACGCCCCAAAAGAATGATTGACGAACGTACCCGAAGCTGACGGTGGCTGGGATTTTACCCATTTACTCCTATGATCAGGAGATGCCGTCGCTGAGGAATAAAGCATCTACAAAGTTTTCTGAATACCAAAAATCTGATGAAATAGACAAAAGCCGTAGAGAACTGCAATACTGGAAAATGTCTCGGAACCAGATTCTTTAGAAGATTTTTCCAGTTTCACAGACGTTGCAAATGTAAATATAATCATATAGGATATTTATCTGGAAAATTGCTGAATGGAAGAAACATTTTACAGAAGACTCATGGGTTCTGTTTGGTGACCTATTTTACCTGTCGGCAATTTTTGTATATTTAATGGTATTTAAAAAAAATCTGTGAAAACTTCTTTAAGCCTCATTCAAGCATCAGTATTTTTCTTGTGTACAAATAAATACTACCTCTGTCATCAGTGTTTGGATCAGTGTGTCATCAGTTTTTTTTTTTTTTCAAATATGGATAAACAAAGAAATAAAACGCTTCTCCTATACTTTGCAATGTTAAATATGGACAGCACATAGATGCCATCCGTGTGCTGTACATACAGCGGGTGAAATAAGTATTGAAGACAACACCAATTTTCTAAGTAAATATATTTCTAAAGGTGATATTGACATGAAATTCTCACCAAATGTCTGTAACAATCCATCCAATCCACACAGGCAACTAAATCAAACCATAGATGTCCATAAATTATGTATAATAATGAGAAATGACACACGCTTACTGAAATGTATTTAATACTTCATACAAAAGCCTTTGTAATTTTTTTATTTAGAATGTGTCAGTAC